>CALYLW010000011.1:897500-1544149 GCA_944989445.1 Ampullaceana balthica | reverse complement strand
CGCTGATTCACCTTCTGTTCCAGACAGTTATACAGTCTGCCAAAAGTTGCATTAACTTTTGAGGCTTCACACGGTCACTTCATTGTCAATGTTGGCACTCTGAGACGATGTGCTGCATGCCAAGATAGGTGAAGCAGTTCACCGTGTTGAATTGTGGCTATTAATGGCTTTATTTGTGATGTGAGGGTTACCTGAGCCGCTGGAACAGGACTTCCGTCTTCTTTGTGCTAATGGTGAGTTCGTAATTCGAGCTATACTTAAAAATGTTCCACACTGCATGACAAGTGTGCTTCAGAACCAACGTTGAGGGCACAGTCATCCGCAAATAAAAGGTCCGTGATGATGTCTGACTCCACCTTTGGTTTTGCTTTTACTTTTAATCTTATGAGATTGATCAAAGACCATCAGGATCCATAATATCCAATCACTCATATCCACCCTTGACACTAAAAGACTCTTTTAATAAAAAACAACCCGTAAAAAACCAAGTTTTTAGCTATAAATCCTTTATGTATGAGACGTAACTAAAAGAATGTTCATTATAATACGCAGCGCAAGACCATCCAAAAATACAAAATTGTAGTTGTGTCGTAAAACATGTTTAATATAATGCGCACCGATCAGGAATATGTTTATAAAAAGTGTTGTCAGTAAAATAAGCACCTTATTGCGCGACAGAAAGGTTTTTCAATATAATGCGCACCCTTACACTCTATCTAAAAAAATAACATGATACATAGGAATAAATAAAATAATATAAAAAATCAATAATTCAATTACGGTACATGTTATCGATCTGAAATTTTGATACATTGTTTTTATCATCGGTACAAAACTGCCTGCAAAAATTCAGCTCGCTAGCTTACGAGGAAGGGGGTTAAAAATCGATCCAAAGTTTTGGCGACAAGCAAGCAATCAAGCAATCAAGGGTGCAGACACCACGAGTTAATATAAAGGATTTAATAAAAACAACCCGTAAAAAACCAAGTTTTTGACTATAAATCCTTTACGTATGAGACGTAACTAAAAGAATGTTCATTATAACACGCAGCGCAAGACCATCCAAAAATACAAAATTGCAGTTGTGTCGTAAAACGTGTTTAATATAATGCGCACCGATCAGGAATAGGTTTATAAAAAGTGTTGTCAGTAAAATACGCACCTTATTGCGCGACAGAAATGTTGTTCAATATAATACGCACCGCGACGCTCTATCTCAAAAAATAGCATGATACATAGGAATAAATAAAATAATCTAAAAAATCAATAATTTAATTACGGTACATGCGATCGATCTGAAATTTTGAATCATTGTTTTTATCATCGGTACGAAACTGCCTGCAAAATTTCAGCTCGCTATCTTGCGAGCAAGTGGGTTAAAAATCGATCAAAAGTTTTGGCGACAAGCAAGCAAGCAAGCAAGGTCCGCCGCAGACACCACGAGTTAATATAAAGGATTTAATAAGAAAAACCCGTAAAAAACCAAGTTTTTGACTATAAATCCTTTATGTACGAGAAGTAACTAAAAGAATGTTCATTATAATACGCAGCGCCAGACCATCCAGAAATACAAAATTGAGTTGTGTCGTAAAACATGTTTAATATAATACGCACCGATCAGGAATATGTTTATAAAAAGAGCTGTCAATAAAATACGCACCTTATTGCGCGACAGAAAGGTTGTTCAATATAATACGCACCGCGACGCTCTATCTCAAAAAATAGCATGATACATAGGAATAAAAAAAATAATCTAAAAAATCAATAATTTAATTACGGTACATGCGATCGATCTGAAATTTTGATACGTTGTTTTTATCATCGGTACAAAACTGCCTGCAAAATTTCAGCTCGCTATCTTGCGAGCAAGTGGGTTAAAAATCGATCAAAAGTTTTGGCGACAAGCAAGCAAGCAAGCAAGCAAGCAAGGTCCGCCGCAGACACCACGAGTTAATATAAAGGATTTAATAAAAACAACCCGTAAAAAACCAAGTTTTTGACTATAAATCCTTTACGTATGAGACGTAACTAAAAGAATGTTCATTATAACACGCAGCGCAAGACCATCCAAAAATACAAAATTGCAGTTGTGTCGTAAAACGTGTTTAATATAATGCGCACCGATCAGGAATATGTTTATAAAAAGTGTTGTCAGTAAAATACGCACCTTATTGCGCGACAGAAAGGTTGTTCAATATAATACGCACCGCGACGCTCTATCTCAAAAAATAGCATGATACATAGGAATAAATAAAATAATCTAAAAAATCAATAATTTAATTACGGTACATGCGATCGATCTGAAATTTTGATACATTGTTTTTATCATCGGTACGAAACTGCCTGCAAAATTTCAGCTCGCTATCTTGCGAGCAAGTGGGTTAAAAATCGATCAAAAGTTTTGGCGACAAGCAAGCAAGCAAGCAAGCAAGCAAGGTCGGTCGGTCGGCCGCAGACACCACGAGTTAATATAAAGGATTGAAAAAGAGCATGGGAGCTTTATATTTCACGAGCAAGGGGCAAAATATCAAGGAAAGATATTCAATTAAATCGACTGGGACAGGGATATAGTGTTAAAACACGTAAGTATGATACCATGTCAATGTCAGGGAAAAGGATTTTATCGCGGAACGAAATGTTTACACATAAGTCTAATATCTCTTCTTTGGAATGTCTGTTAAAAATGTAGTGAGATGTCTTTTGTTAACAGCGGTGCCCTTAAATATATGCTTCTTAGTAGGTGGCGTTTTTTTTCCTAATGGAAAACACCGCGTATACACTATACACGCACTCGCACGCACGCACACACACCTACACACATATATATATATATATATATATATATATATATATATATATATATATATATATATATATAATAACTCCCTTTCCAGTCCATATATATATAATTTGTGTATAATTATACTTTGCATAGTAATTTTAGACGCTGTAAACAATTTCAAATATTAAGTCTCATTCATTTTTAATTTGCAGCGGACTCTAATATTTTATTACAACCCTTTGGGGTAAGCGAGAAAGTTTAGAACCTCTCTAAATAGGCAGCGTTAATGGCGTTCCACTATTTTGTATTTTACGAGTTTTTTTTCTCAATGACAGTTTTATTTGTATCTCTGGCAGTAAACATTAAGTTCCACAACATTTCTTACCAGCACTCGAAACTGTAAGGGATACAAAAAAATTCCCTCCAATATATATGTGATATTTTTCAACCACAAGAGAGACGACGTTGTTTGTTGTTTTATCTGTGTTAAAATACAGTATTTAACTATAGTCATAGAGCCTTATCTGTATGGACGTTGACCGGGTATTTAGAGGCCCATCGATTACATTGCTGATCTAAAAGCGGAGTTTGGTTGATTATTAAAAGAGCTCAACCAAAGCCTTTAACGCTTTACGATAAATGTTGCCACCAATAAGGTAAGCTATTGATTTTTTAAAAACATGCTGTGACCTTCTGAGTTGGGACCATGACAGATGATCTGTTGGCAAGTGATGCAGCGTTCACAGGCCACGGCTTTGTGGGTTCCACGCATTACCCATGCAGCTGACTAACCACCCATTCGGAGCGGGGTGACTCAGGGACGCCCTAGGCCCCGGGAACAAACCCTTGCCTTCACACGGATTCGAACCCGTGACCATCGGTACGACAGTCCAGTGCGCTGCCACTTGACCACCGCGTCCCATTTATCTATTTGACAGTGTGAGTTAAATGAAGGCAGGCCTGGATTAACCATTAGGTAAACAAGGCACGTGCCTGGGGCGCCAAGCGTTTGGGGGGCACCACAAGTTCTCAAGTTTCATTCATCCCCCCCCCCAAATAATAATCTGGGTTTATACCCAAGATGAAAAGTGTTCAGTTGAGTGGTGCAGAAAAAGAGAAAACTAGCTGAACAAAAAGATCATACCGTTTTGTTGTAAAAGCTAAGAGCAGAAAATTAACGAATTATTTATTTCAGTTAAGCAACAGTTAGAACAGGATTTTACTGACACCACCATGCATCAACCCTCTTGATAAGTCTTCTATAGGCTGACACCATCAAGTCTCTTGATAAGTCTTCTATAGGCTGACACCATCAACCCTCTTGATAAGTCTTCTATAGGCTGACACCATCAAGTATCATGATAAGTCTTCTATAGGCTGACACCATCAAGTCTCTTGATAAGTCTTCTATAGGCTGACACCATCAAGTATCATGATAAGTCTTCTATAGGCTGACACCATCAAGTCTCTTGATAAGTCTTCTATAGGCTGACACCATCAACCCTCTTGATAAGTCTTCTATAGGCTGACACCATCAAGTCTCTTGATAAGTCTTCTATAGGCTGACACCATCAAGTCTCTTGATAAGTCTTCTATAGGCTGACACCATCAAGTCTCTTGATAAGTCTTCTATAGGCTGACACCATCAAGTCTCTTGATAAGTCTTCTATAGGCTGACACCATCAACCCTCTTGATAAGTCTTCTATAGGCTGACACCATCAAGTCTCTTGATAAGTCTTCTATAGGCTGACACCGTCAAGTCTCTTGATAATTCTTCTATAGGCTGACACCATCAAGTCTCTTGATAAGTCTTCTATAGGCTGACACCATCAAGTCTCTTGATAAGTCTTCTATAGGCTGATCTGCAAATCGGACACTTTAATATTAGTGCTTAAAAATGAAATTTGTTGTGACCCACTTCCTTCTGCTGAGGATGATGATAAAGATGAAGATAATGATAAAATAATTCAAGCCGTAGACTATGCATTGATTTCTCCGGTGATGATGTGGCTTCTGGGTTGACAGTGGGTCCACTGTCAGCATCAATAGGGTCCCTTTGATCAGGGCCGGCCTAAGGGAATTGGAGGCCCTAGGCGAAGTGCATTTGGTGGCCCTAAATGTAATAGAAAAATAAATAATAAATATGGAAATACTCTTGTGCGAGGCCCCCCCTAATGATGAGACTAACTGGAGGCCCTAGGCGGCTGCCTAGTTTGCCTATGCCTAGAGCCGGCCCTGCTTTGATAAATCGTATTTATACTGGAGGAAAAATAACAAGATACTGTTCTCAAAAACTCTTCTATGTCACAAAAGCAAATGGTGAGCAGTAAATGAGAGAATGGTTATTGGATTCACCATACACTAAATTTGGTAGGCAGAAGTGCCGTTGACGCTTGTTTAGAGGCAGTAAACTTCTTCCATACAGTGCAACTTATCTGTACCTTTTTCTCACCTCCAACCAACATATGAAAGATTCTGAAAGGATGCCTAGTGATACCAGATGGGCAGCAGATGCTGTTGCAATTGAAGCTATTCTAAAGTCTCATCCTCAGATTATAGAAGCGTTAAAATGTTTACAAGAAGACCAGTCACAGAAGGTGACACCAGAAGAGAAGCAGAAAACATTGCAAAGGAGATGCAAAAATTAGAATTTGCTCTCATCCTTGTCTTTTGGGAAGAAGTGTTACCACATTTTCACAGGGTCGTCAGTCAAACTTTACAAAATGAGCAAGTGAACTTGAAAACGTGTGCTGATTTGTATTCTTCACTAGCAGATCACGTACATGAATCTAGGAATGAATATGAAAGATTTGAAGAAGCTGCAAAAGAAATAACACCGGGTGTGGATTATAAGTAGTAAACTTTGACCGGTAAAGGTAAACGAAAGACATTAGTCATTGACGGTGCTGCCCCTGAGGTATCTCTGAATGCCATAGAGATATTTCGTATATCTGCTTTCTACGCCATTGTTGACAAACTTGAGACTGAGATGAGTAGACGAGGACAGGTATATAATGATATTGCTATAACAGTTCGATTTTCTTGTTTGGTCGATGTACCACCAACATCTCAATGTTGTGAAGGACCAATAAATGCTTATCCTGAACATCTGAACAATAATTTATTTACTGAAATACAACAGTTCCACTTATATATTCGCCATAAATTTCGTGCATCAAAATCTGAAAACAACACGTTCAGTCATGCAGAATTATACAAAGTAATAGAGACAACATTTAGTGTGCTATTTCAAATGTATGCCTTGCGCATATTTTTAACATTAAATGTTACGAACTGTTCAACTGTGCGCTCCTTTTCTCAGTTGAAACGTACAAAAAATCCAATTAGAGCGAAAATGAAAAACGGGAAAGGGGCCGTCCATAAATGACGTCACGCGATTTTTGCCGATTTTTTACCCCCTTCCCCCCCCTCGTCATGCGTCGTCACAAAAACTTAGACACCCCCCCCTCTAAAAATACGTCACAAATCTTTGACCCCAAAAAAAAACACTTTATTTTCTATTTGAAAATAAGTATGTTTCAAATCACTTTTATTGTCATTTAAGTATTTATTATTTATTTAGTGAAGATCTACATTGTAATATCGTAACCCGTGTGAAGCATTTTTTTAAAACGTTTAACCGACCTTCAGAAAACGAACTGTGTTAACATCCTTAGATTACATTTTATTTTAATGCATACAAATTAAACATTGACTATTAATCATCACGGTTAACGTCTTTGTTTAGAAACAAAATTATTTAAAAATAACTTTAATTTTTTATTTTTTTTAAAATCCCTCAATTGACTGACAGGCTTCCCGTAAGAAAGAGGTCGGCGAACAGAGGTATATAACCTCATCTGGGGTCAAAAAGGGAATTCTTGGGGGTAATGCAGACTCATATGGGACATATAACATCCACTACAATCCACTAGATATATTAAAATACGTCATGTGTACGTGTACGCTTGGAACATATGCCCATTATTGAACCGGTTCCTTCCAGAAAATGATTTTTAAAATAAAAATTTGACAACTATGTAGATTTCTTACCTACGTACTATACGAAGACACCTAAATCTACCCTACTTTCATTTATATTGATACGATTGAAAATAATCTTAATCCACATGACTTGTCTGTATCAAGTATCCTTTCTGTGATATTTAAAATTAATGCCTTAAAACTGAGCTAAGAAGAAAAGTTGTTTTGTGCTCCTCTCGAATTGCGATGTCAAGAATTTGATGCATTCAATAAAGTTAATGAATATTTGATTTATTTTAAATGGGCTCATTTACCATTATATCTAGAACAGTGCTTCTCAAACTTTTTAGTATGGCGGACTGGCAGGAATTTTTTCCATTGCACCAAGGACCGGTGCACTATTTTCCCTGCACTGACAATTTTTTCGGTCCTTTTTTTTGAGAACATCTGAGAAACCGGCAGCGGATAGCCCACGGACCGACACCGGTCCGCGGACCACCACTTTGAGAAGTACTTATCTAGAAGACTAGAATGGCCAGGGGCGTTGGACCAAAAACCAATCGAACATTTATATCAACCTTAAATCGTTTCTAATTTTTCAAATAGATTCCCCTTTTAAAGAAAAAGGATATTCCGTGTCGTTTTGACTTAAAATATCTACACATAATCCTATTCAGATCATTTTTAGACACTTGTCATGCTTGTAAAACTCACCAGTAGCATTTTCGGGTGGGGGGGGGGCTAACGACGCTCCCTCAATCCCCGAGTCATGTGAGCAGGACCTAGAGTCTGGGGATTGGGGGGGGGAGGGGTAGCGCACACATAAACTTGTATATTTTGGCAAAAAAACCGACGACTCCTGTCATGAGAGAACCAAACGGAGTTGCGGTTACATTACAAATGCTTTGATGTCAACATCAAACGACGCAGTGTAACAATTTCATACATTCTCATGAGTTCTCAAACTTAAGGATTATAATTAGATTTAATTTTCGTGTCTTGATAGCTTACGCCAACCAGCGTCTGATGGCCTACCGACCGGCACATTGAGAAGCAATGATTTTTAAAAAAGAAAAAGAAACAAAAGTCATTAAATAAATTGTAAGCGACCAAATATTTCAGTGGAAGTTTTATTTAAAGTTACCCTTTTGATGTGACGTCACATTTCTTCAAACCCCTCCCTCCCCCTCATCACGCATCGTCACAAAAGTGTGACCCCCTCCCCCCCTAGGAGCGTGACGTCATTTATGGACGGCCCCAAAGGCTTGATTCCTTATCTCGGCTAATGATTGAGGCAGACTTGTGAAAAATTACCTTTGATGATGTACGCACAAACTTAGCCAGTTGTAAACCTAGAAAAAATAACTTTAAAATCTTAATGTCTGCTGTCTCTCTGACTTTCTCATCTATTTAAAAAGTTACAGTACTTTCTTATATCATTATTGCAAAATTAATTAACTATTAATTTTAATACAGAAATACCTTATTGTGGGTGTTATATTCAGTGATAGTAGTACAAACATATGTGTTAACAACTGTTTTTCTTTGTTAGTTTTTTGCATAATATTGAAAATACTAGCAGTCAAAGGAGGATCGGGGGCCCCGGGCAGAAGGGGGCACCCGTGTCGGTTTGTGCCTAGGGCACCAAGATGGCTTAACTTAATCCGGCCCAGAATGAAGGGCGAATTTGTTTAATTCAAAATTTGCGTGTGGTCAGTTATAGAAACATGAATTGTTTACATTATATTAAATATTATACTTACATTGTTTCTTGTCTCTTTCTCTCTCTCTCTCTCTCCCTCCCTCTCTCTTTTACTGGCAAATAAGACTGGGCGGGCTGGTGGAATAAGGTAAAATTAGGGAATTTTAAAGAATAAATGACGCTAATTTTAGATGACTTTAAATTATTAATTATTATTATTACAAAAGAGAACTCAGATTTTTAGATGGTTAGATCATTCCCAGCGATTTTTTTTTCTAATTTTTTAGTTAACACGGAGTGCAGTAGAAATAGAAAATTAGTTTTCAACTGGAAGCTATTCATCAAAGGGAGGCATTTGAGATAAATTTTTGGTTATCATTTTAATTTTTGGAAATATTCTCTCCATATTCGTTTTTTGCGTAATGCGTTTTGAGACTTAAATTTATTTTCTGTGTTTACTGCACCTCACCAACACCTATTAAGTTGATTTTTTTAAAAAGTGGAACCGCCAATTCTCTCTTTGCTATAGCATTTTCTCCTTGGTTATGACAACTATTTTACGTCTCCGAACTCCGAACCCAAATGTCTCGAGTACTAAAGAAGGTCCAAGTAATGTTGGTTATCTGGCTGAGTTGCCGGGTGAGCGGTGGTGACATAAAAACACCTTTGATTTCACTGATGACGCGGGAAAGTGTTTATTACACCCTCTTTCCGTCAGTATCATTATTTCTGGGCTTTGACTTTGACATACCGACACATGTTGCAAGCCGGTGACACTATCCCCACCTCACTCACTCCATGAAAGTAGGGGTTATGGGATAAGATTAAAAAAAATATTAAAAAATAAAAAAGATCAACATATGGTTTGTTTATGTTTTTTAAATTATATATTTAAATGTCTTTGAGTTAATATTTTTGTTTTATTATTTTTATTAAAAGCGTGCAAGCATGGACAGCTAACTAATTATAGTGAACTCTAAGACAGTGCTTCTCAAAATGGTGGTCTGCGGACCGGTGCCGGTCCGTGGGCCATCCGTGCGGTCCGCAGAAGGACAGGCAAATATAATTCCCTTATTTGCAACCATTATTACTAACCCTATAGAATGTTAATTTTTTCCGTTAATAAGCGCATAAAATTAAACAAATAAAATAAAATAAATAAAATTTCGCTAACTTGCGATTCATTATTTCGCGAAATGGTTAAGTCGCGGTAATTCCATGGCTCCCAAATTTTGTGACGTAACATAGCAAATTCTTTCTGCTACGCAAGAAATAAGGAAGAAAAACCTTTTTGTTTACGTATACAGGGCTAAATAAATAATAATTATACGAGGGAAAAGTATATGAGTAACAAAAAAATATCGATTATTAATAAATTGGAGAAAAAAATATATTTTCTTAAATTTTAATCGATCAAATTAATTTTAACCGATTAAATATTTAACGATTAATCGATTGATTAATCGTTAATTTCCGCAGCCCTAATATATATTGATATATATTTCAGACTCTCTCTCTCTTACGCTGCCTCTACCCCCCATCTTATTTCCTTTCTCTCCCTTTCTCTCCGCAACAAATGTTTACTTTTTATTTATTTACACCTCACGAATATTGTGGACTCGAATGGGCGAATAACTCTATTTTTAGATTGGCATAAGACTTATCACTACCGTCGTAAATATTTGAAAGAGCTAAAGTGACTTCTCCAACACACAGACGACGGGCTTATCTGTTTACAGTTCAAGGCAATGTCAAATACATTAACTTGGAAAATTTATCAATACTGTGAACAGTTTTGCTAGTTGGCTTTTTTTCTGTCTAAGAGACTTAAAATAAAAATTGTATACGGTATACCGAGTTGCCAAACGGAAACATATTTATCATAGATATAATATTATCTTTCATCGGATTTAAGGTATGTGGTATTACTCGGTGATGGGATTTTTTTTGTGAAAATGGAGGGGGCAGAAGGGCGCAAAGGATAAAGCGGGGCGTTGACATAAACAAAATGACGTAACGGTGACGTATGTTGAATGGTCTTGTATTTTTGTTCCTGTATATTTTATAATCAAATTATACACAAGCCTTTTCAAACATTTCATATTATAGACATGATTGTGGCAAAAAATTGAGTGCTAATAAAGCTTATTCTCTCAATGTCTCTCTATTTCATGTTATACCACTTCCATAATCTATCTCTCATACAATCTCTCTCGCTCTCTCTGTCTTTCTTGCGCTCTCTCTCTCTCTCATTAAATATTTCTTAGAAATGAAGAGAGAGAAAAACGGAGTCTTTAAACTGCAAAGAATGTTATTGATAAATAGCTGGTCAATGTAAACAAGTGGGAAAAACAAATAAAATAAAATAATAATAATAATACAATGTAATTTTGTTTTAAATATCATTCCACATACAAGTCACAATTCCATTATTACTTATTGCATCAATATGGATTTGGTGTATCGTCAGTTCACACTATGGAGCACGACATTAGATGTCCCATGGTGTGAACTGCAACTTTGTGTGAATTTGTTTCATACTTGTATGAGCCCGTAAGTTTTAAGAATATGCACCTTCTGTATGGGACCCATCCACCAAATAAACCATAGATAAACTAGAACAAATTAAAAAAAGAGCTGCCAGATTCATTACTGGAGAATTTTCCAAATTGAAAAGAGTAACACCATTAGTTGAATAAGTAAAAAAAAACACTAGAGCAGTGCTTCTCAAACTTTTTAGTATGGTGGACCGGCAGGGATTTTTCCATTGCACCAGGGACCGGTGAACTATATTCCATGTACTGACGTGGTAGCGAAATGCAATTTATATTATTTGTTTCATTTTGTGTGCCTATTGCTGAAAAGTTTACATATTTCTATAGGGTTAGTATCAATGGTTGCAAATTGAGGATTATAATAATATTTTTCTGTCCTTTCTTGATAACTTCTGCGGACCGGCAGGGGATGGCCCACGGACCGGCACCGGTCCGCGGACCACCACTTTGAGAAGCACTGCACTAGAGGAAGAAGAACAAAGAGCAAAGCAGTAGTAATACATGGAAATACAACACAAAGATAATGTAATACAACCCTCAGATAGACATAGTGATAAAAAAGTGCGTGTTTTTTTCCGTATGCAAGACCAAACACATACAAATTATCGTTCTTCCCGTCAGGAATTCGGACGTGGATGGGTTGCCTGATCAAACTAGGAAAACAAATACTCTTTCGACATTTAAAAGTGTAATCAAAATGCAATGCTAGACTTAAACCGTGGACAAGCGAAGGACCATAGGACGCAATAATCTTCTGTATAGGTGTGTCTGTAATAGATAAGATAAGATAAATGACTCGAGATTTAAAAGATACTTCATCTATAATACAGTGGAACCTCGGAACTCGGAATACGTCCTTAATCCGTTCCAGACCCTTAGACGTATACCAAACGCTTTTGTTTCATAACAAATAGAGGGAAAATGATTAATCCATTCCCATGAGAAAAATCATATAGTTCATATAGTTATTTACATATCATACATTTATTGTCGTGGTTGTATAAAATAATTTAAACACTGCTTAATACTACAATACAGAAATTTAAAAAAACTTAGACGAACTTTTTTCAGCTTTCCTGTATCCAGATCAAAAGCAATTTTTCAACATGCTCTACTGTCTCTAGTCTTTGTTTTGTAATCGATTTCACCCCCTTCGCAACATTTGCGTATTTCATATAAAGTCTTAGTTTTTCACAATCACAGAAATCGTCCTCTGCGTTCGTTATGCTGAAACTAAGTCCCAGGAACGCACGCAAATATCACCCTTTACAAAGATCAATTTTTTAAAACTCCATGGTGATCCAAGCCACTTTTTTAGTTGCTTGACTCCTCTCATTAACTTTTTGTTAATGATTTTTTTTTATTTCATTTTGATTTTGTTAAGGGCTCATAATTAACGAGAAAAAAAACAAAACCACGTGACTATTTATTGCGCGAGTTGTTCACTGTATGGTTGAAACTGCTGTGCTAACACACTGGAGTATCGCGCGGTGTGCTGTGATTTCTACGTGCATGATGTGTCATTTTGACTCATAGGAACTGTCCATAAACGATGTCCTGCACCGGGGTGGGGGGGGGAATCACACATTTGTGACAAGAGGGATTTTTAAAAACTGTGACGTCTCATAAAAAAACGTTAAATTTAAATAAAAGTTTCACATACAAATTTGATTGCTTACAATTTATTTAATGACATTTTAAATGGCTTCATGTCTGTTATGATATTTAAGTGCAGCCTCACATTAAATACAATTAAATACAAACTTAAATGAATCTAAAGTGATTTGAAACATGCTCATTTTCAAAAAGGAAATACGGCTTTTATTTGGGTTGGGGCGCATCTTTGTAACGTCATGTTTGAGGGGGTCTAACTTTGTTGACGACATGTGACGAAAAGGGGGGGGGGATCGGCCAAACTTGCGTGAAGCACGCAGGTCGTATCCCAAACAAAGGTCGTATACCAAGTAAAATGCCTCGCATCCAAACAGGACGTATACCAAAAAGGACTTAGGGGCCGTCCATGAATGACGTTACGCACCTAGGGGGGAGGGGGGTCCACACATTTGTGACGGGGGTGTGTTTGAGAAATGTGACGTCACATCAAAACCCGCAACTTTAAACAAAAGTTCCTCTTAAATATTTGATTTCTTACAATTTATTTTATTACGTTTTACATGGCTTCACCCGTGAAACGATATTAGAGGGCAACGCTACACTAAATACATACTGAACTGACAAAAGTGATTTGAAACATGCTCTTTTTTCAAATAGTAAATACAGCTTTTATGGGGAGGGGGCGCAAAGCTTTGTGACGTCATATTGGGGGGCTAAGTTTTTGTGACGAGGGGGGGAGTGAACAATCGGTCAAAATAGCGTGACGTCATATATGGACGGCCCCTTATACCAAAGCAGACGTATACCGAGGTACCACTGTACCTCAACAACCAAATTAATTTTATAAGTCCCCGTTGGCAGCGTATTTTTAATTTTAAAAAATGTATTACAATGCCGGATTGTTCTTAAATACAGCAATTCAATTTTTAACACATTAAATTTAATGAAAACCTTGTCAGTTCTATTTCAAAAGGATTTAACTAATTATATTTTCTTAAAATCTTAGAATCATGAGAGGCGGGGATCAAGACCAGCATTCACTAAAGATCCACCCGGTGTGGAAGGCAAAACGATCAAATCTTGCTTGTGACAGACGACTATTTCTTCAAATAGACCTTTTGAACAAAAGGTGTGAGAAGATCACCGCGAGAATAACCAAGAACATGAATGACATCAAGAGAAATCTAACCCGGATGTCTATTGGCACTACGACCGACAACCCAAAAGCACGGCGAGACGATTCTTATTGTAAACACTATTTCAATTCACCAAGGCCAAGGCTGTTCACTCATGCGACCAAAAATGACGACACACCTGCAACCTCAACACGTCCTTGGGACTCCGACTTACCACGTCTTGGAGATTGCATTACACAAGAGCGGAAACCAAAAGCTTGTGTCTACGGCGCCGTTACTGTACAACAATGTTCTAATTTCCCGTGTCTTCAGCCAGGTACATACCACAGTATGGGATTCCGCCCAGATAACTGCTCCACTAACGAGTGGATTACCTGGAATGATTTGGAGAAGACGATTGCCATTGAACTAGATGAACACACCAAAA
The DNA here is from genome assembly GCA_944989445.1 of Ampullaceana balthica. Classification (NCBI taxonomy): domain Eukaryota; kingdom Metazoa; phylum Mollusca; class Gastropoda; family Lymnaeidae; genus Ampullaceana; species Ampullaceana balthica. Next base: position 1,529,948 of record CALYLW010000011.1, on the reverse strand, counting down.
ACAACAAAAGGTTCACTCGCCGATTCCAGTAATATGAAATTCTGCAAGCCATGATAGACTAAATATGTAATTCATGAGACAAAGAAAAAGAAATTTCGATGTGCGTGATCATTTGGGAAAAAATTACATATCTTAAATCATGAATTAGAATGGCAAAAGTATGAAATGGTGATTTTTTTTTATGCTTACGTGTCGAAATAATTAATATCAATAATAATTCATCAAAATGGCAATAAAATATACCAAGAATGACTCCCTCGATATCAGGTGCCAAATTTGTTTTCTGTTTTCCTGTTATCCAGATCAAAAGCAATTTTTCAACATGCTCTAATGTCCTTGATCTTTGTTTTGTCATCGAGTTCACCCCATTTGCCCATTTAATGGCGTCTTTGTTTTTCCACAATCATATAAATCGTCATTCTTGGCATGCTTCAATTAAGTCTCGGACACTCACTCCAATGTCATCATATCTAACAATCTCCTTTCTCCACTCCATGGTGATCCTAACCATTTTTACCCCTTGCTTGGCTCCTCTCATTTACTTTCGTAGAACTCATGATAAGGGGCCGTCCATAAAGTACGTCACGCTATTTTTGACCATTTCTAACTCCCCCCTCCCCCTGACACAAACTGTCACAAATCTCGGCCCCCCTCCCTAAAGTACGTCACACTTTCGAACAAAAATGTTGTTTTTTTATTTACAAAATAATTAAAATTTAATATAAAACACCGTGACGTCACACATGGCCGGACCCCCTCCCTCCTGTCACACATTGTCACACTTTCTTACACCCCCTCCCCCTCTGGAGCGTGACGTACTTTATGGACGGCCCCTAAGTAAATTTTCTGTTTCAAAAAAAAATTACCAGAAAAACACAAAAAATCATGACAGTTTAGAGTTATTGCGCGAATCATTCACAGAATGTTAGCAACTGCCATACGCACATTCTTGAGTGTCGCGTAGTGTAGTGTGATGTGATTATTATATGCTACGCATGCTCGATGTGCCTTTTGAATCATAGGGGCTGTCTATAAATGACGTCATGCCTCTAGGGGGGAAGGGGGTAACACATTTGTGAAGATATTTGACGAGGGTTTTTTTTTAAAAATGAACTGTGACGTCACATCAAAGCACGCAACTTTAAATAAAAGTTCTACTGAAATATTTGATTGTTTACAATTTATGTAATGACGTTTTACATGGCTTCTTGCGTGTTACGATTTAAGAATGCAGCCTTACACTTAACTAAATACATAATTGAATGACAATAAAGAAACGAATAAGAAATGCGGCTTATATTGGGGGGGGGCGACAAAACTTTGTGACGTCATATTTGAGGGGGGCTAACTTTTTTTTATGACGTGTGACGAGGGGGGTGGGAATCGGGCAAAATTGCGCAATGACCGAGGTTGCACTGTAATAATATTTAGAAAGATCCTTACAATTGTCATATTTAAGTAATGCCAGCTATGAGAGAAGCGTCAGTAAACCTGAGTTAATTTTTTTTTAAATTGCTATCAACAATGGGTACAATATGAATGGCTGTTTTGGCTATGGGGCATGAAATGACTCTTAACATTGATAGTGACAGTACCATCTATAAATTGTTATATAGAACGCCTGAAAACTATAATTTTAGTTACAAAAAGTAAATTTTGTATTTTTGTATTTCTAACTTAATAATGTTATCTTTATCACGTTCGACTATGAGAAGACTTTCGATAGCGTTGACGGCCCAACTCTGTGGAAGTTGCCAAGATACTACGGGGTACCACAAAAGTTGACAGACATAATTTAGGCTTCGTACGAAGGACTGTCATGTAGAATTGTTCATGGACAACAAACAACGGCGGCTTTTGGGGTACAGACTGGTGTCAGACAGGGGTGTCTGCTTTCGCCTTTCTTATTCTTGCTAACCATTGACTGGATAATGAAAATGTCTACAGAGCAGAAGAGAAATGGTATCCTGTGGACACTATGGAAACAGCTTGATGACCTGGATTTTGCGGATGATCTGGCCTCAATATCACACATGCACACAGCAACAGATGCAAGAGAAAACTATGTGGCGCATTTCTCTGCTTGCTTTGGCCTGAACATCTATAGAGGAAAAAGCAAAGTCCTTAAAATAAATACATCAAGCAACACCCCTATAGCACTGGAAAGAAAAAAATCTTGAGGCGGTGGATAGCTTTACATACTTCAGTAGCATCATTGACATACAAGGAGGGACAGACGCCGAGATAAGCGTGAGAATTGGCAAAGCGAGAACAGCATTTAAACAGCTTAAAAAGTCTGGAGCTGCAACAACTTGACCCTCCAGACCAAGGTCAGGATATTCAACACCACAGCGAAGCCTATCTTGCTATAAGGAGCAAAAACATGGCGAACAAAATCAGCCGGTTAAAAAAAGCGACACACATTTATAAACTCATGTCTCCGAATCATTCTCCGAATCCGCTGGCCCAACGTCATCACCAACGAGGACCTCTGGCAACGCACACAACAAGAACCAGTGGAAGATTTAATCTGCCAGCGCAAATGGAGATGGATTGGCCACACCCACAAAATGCATACACCAAGTATCACGAGACAAATCCTCACTTGGAACCCCCAGGGCAAGAGAAAAAGAAGTTGACCCAGAATGACTTGGAGAAGGGAACTGGAGGCAGACACCAAAAAGAGTGGGCACAGCTGGGGACAGTTAGAGAGACTGGCGAAGTACTGGGATGCCTGGAGAGCCTTTGTTTGTGCCCCAGATGGTACGACAGGTGATGCAGGTGGTGATGATGATGGTGATGATTATCACTTTCTATTTAATTCTATTTTCTTTATAATAAAATCATATTTAAGGGGAAGCTGCGGCTAACTTGGCATCTGCCACTGATGACAGACACTCTCGCTACGCCGCTGCGAGACACGCACTTGTCTTGGGCGTCCAAATCATATTTTTACAGGTCCCCCAACCTGGGGGGAAGGGTCTTTTTTCTATACATATATCGATGGGTGACATTTTCAGGCTGCTCACTAGATGTCACTTTTCTCAGGCATGGTCTTAGTCTCTACGCTGCCTCCTTTCAAACACGCCCAAAGAGAGAGAATATGAATGAGGAAAGTGAAAGAGAGAGAGAGAGAGAGATAATTAGAGAGAGAATGACGTCATTTCAATTGACCATTCTACCAGAACCCCTCAAGCTGACAGTAACAGAAAGTTGTGCTATTTTAGTCAACAGCGAATAACGTAACATTTATTGACATTCCCCTTTTCACCCATTTAAAAATCCACTTAAAGATCCCGCTGCGGTTTAAATTTAGTCTCTTATCCTATTTCGATCCAGCCGTTTCAATAAGTTACTTGTTTTACAGCCATTGCATGATGCTTGCATAAAACTATGATAACCTTAAAATAATATATTTAAAATTATTTTCTATGGCAAAGGTGTTTGGGGAAGAAATTTTTTTTTCCATCGAACGCTTTCGCCGCTCCGGAAAAAGAGAGAGCGGTTAATAGATTACGAGATTTCTCTGGGAATTTACGGAGCTGATGAAAATAGATTTATTTTTAGCATTTCGGTCAAACCCAAAATTAAAATATAATAGATCCGGAACTCGATAAATAAAAACAATTCTAAAAATATAATTATAATTTGATACTATTAACTATCTTCAAACATGAAATTCTCAAAAGTAAGATCATATTTTAGAAAAGGTGCTTTAAAATTACGCAATTTAATTTTTTTAATTGATCATTCAGTTTCAATGTACTTCTTCTATTTATAAAGGGCCCATGATCAATACCCTGATCATTGCAGCTCAAATACTCTATGAACAAAATGTTTCGGCCAATTTGTTGTGGTGTACTCGCACTTAAAGACCTTAATCTTTTTTAATATGTTGTCGTTAGTAAAGATTGTGACAATATAATATTATGCAATTTAGACTTCTTAACTGTTTCTGTGCAAAAATTATTGTTGGTGAAAATCAAAGTTGAAGAATGATGAAAATAAATATAAATTTGACTTTAGCATCTAATGTGAAAATGGTTAATTTTGTCTTTTGTTTGAAATGTTAGAGTGTGATTTAAAAATTATTGTTTGAAATAAAAGGTGTCGCCAGAAGAAGAGGCACATTAGAAAGTATTTTAAAAAGGCAATTTGATGGGGGCAGGGGTGACATGGGATTCCAAACCCTCCTTATACTTAATGGACGATAAGAGTATGTATAAACTCTAGAAATTTATTTTACTTACGTTTTAAACTATAATTACCAACTTTAGAAATTGATTTCAATCATTATCTTGCTCGCTGATTGTGCGATTGTAATCTTGATATATTAAACAGCAATAAATACGATAACACTAAATTTTAAAATGTTTGCTTGAAATACACAATTAGACTTGATAGACAATTTACTAAGAAAAACAAAAGTAAGGATATATTTTTTGTTTATAGCAACTCAAAATTATAAAATTAGAACTATTTTCTCAATCATATAACAATACATAGACAAGCAGATTCGGACGATTTTCCGCTTTGTTTGTCCAAATAGTCACGAAACGGACTCGAAATTTTAATACCATCATATCACATTTATTATTCCTAAAAATATGAAAGATCTAAAAAATATTTTAAAATGTTTCAGTAGGCCTACTTTTATAGTGATTCGGCATTATGAAACTCTCACTGGGTGACAGAAACTCCAGTGACAACCTAGCTCTGAAAGCCAGGGCCGGTCTTAGGCCACTGCAACCTATGCGGCCGCAGTGGGCCCCGTGCTTTCATAGGCCCACCTATCTTAATTTTCACTTATTATTCTTATTAATTCCTTATCCATACCCAAACTGGGCTCCACGCAATCCGTTTCGCATACTAAGCCGCATGGGCCCCGCAATTGATAAGACCGGCCCTGCTTGAAGTCACTAGAAAGTGATAATGCTTTTGGGAGTAGTAAGTGCAAAGTTTAACAAAGAGACGTCACGCGCCTAAAAAAAAAGGGGGGGGTGTCCCGCATTTGTGGCGATGTGTGACGAGGGGGAGGGGGTGTTTAAGAAATGTGACGCCACATCAAAAACGCGCAACTTTAAATAAAAGTTCCACTTAAATATTTGATTGCTTGCAATTTATTTAATGAAGTTTTACATGTCTCCGCGCGTGTTACGATATTAGAGTGCAGACTTACACTAAAAACATTCTTAAATGACAAAAAAGTAATTTGCAACATGCTAATTTTCATAAGAAAATACGGCTTTTAAGGGGGGGGGGCGTCAATATGTGACGTAATATTGGAGAGGGGGTCTAACTTTTTTTCGACGAAGTGTGACCGAGGGGATAAAATCAGCCAAAATCGCGTGACGTCATTTATGGACGGCCCCTAAGGCAGAGGGTCAAAGTTGTGATTTTCGGACTGACAACACAAAAAGAAAAAAACATTCCGACTGAAATGTTAAAGAAAATAATAATGCAGCGTTCATATGGAAATGTATAAATAAAATTAAAAAATCGACACCAATTTTTAGTGTTTTGAGTGTGATATTTGTAGAGAATGTAAACACTTACATTTATAAAATATATTTAAAAAATCAACTAACTATATTATATACTACAGTTCAAAATATATCGAGTTTTAGAGAAAAAATGGCTGGGGGAAACACAAATTTTGTTTTTAAAAAATAAAATTTTAAAATAATTAAAATACATTCAAGTACTTAATGTAAACAAAAGAATTGAAATTAATTTAGGCAAAAATTATGTATATATTTTATTACTGTTTTAACATATTTTCTACAAATACTGCCTTCCTACGCAATGACGCGATACACTGATACTGATACTGAGAGAGATTTTATATTTAAATTTAAAACATTAAAAATTATTTTCTTAATTTTTTGCGTTCGTTTAAAAAAAATTATTAAAAATAATCATATAATTTTTAGTTGAGTGTTGAGTTTTAAAAATGTGGTATTAAATTAAAGCTTATTAAAATATAAACTTTTAACTTTTATCTATCACCCACAGGGCTACCGGGAATAACGATAGAAATAATAATAATAATGTTAATATTGTTTTATTATTTCCCTTAGGATTCATGACTTGTGGGAGGCGCTCCCAACCGGAAACTGATGTCTTTAGATGTTGTTATCGTTTGTAAAAATAATATTAAGTATTTAGAGTCAATTACTCATCAAGAATACTTGTTTAACTGATATTTCAAATTAAAATGGCTGACCAGGAGCAAAAAGCATTACAACTTATAGCAGAAGCTGAAAAGAAACTGAAATCTGCAAAAGGAGTTTTCTCATCATTTTTTGGGTAAATTACGTCTTATCGTGATTATCGTCATTACTACTACTACTACTCAGTACTATATTATATTATTTTTTTTATTATATATAAATAGTAGTCAGAATTCAGTGTATTCAGGCTGTAAACTCAGATTGTAATGTAACTACTGTAAATTATTTACTTTAATAGTGATAGTTCTACAATATGAATAACAATATTTTGGTAATCCTGCAGTTTCTACACGTATATTATTTTACAGCGAAATTTAATTTTAATTTTCTCGTGATAACTTACGGACTAACTTACGTTTTTAATTTATTAAATGCATTATTATATGTTGTATTTTAGTTATTACAGCGCTAATTTGTAAGGCTCTATATAATACATAATCTGGTCACGATACGTCCATTTTGTTTACCTTGCCAGATGTTTTTTTACATGGCTCGACCCATGCCAAAATAAATTTATTGACTGAAAATGTTTTTTAAAAGGTATTTTTCATCTATTTTAATGTTCTCAGGAGATAAATAAACAGTTTAAAGACAATTTCATTTTTTATTTCGTTACTAGATGTTTGATTCTTATTTTGTTTGTTTGTAAGTGAGAAATTTCCATTTGGCATCTTATTGTTACAATCTGGCAAGTAGAGTGTTAGATAAACAAAATGGTTGCATCATGATCAGACTATTTATTTACTGTTGAGAGCCGAAAAAATGCCTTAGTAATTATAAAATACTGAAAAATTAGCGCTGTAATAGCTAAAATTATTAAAATACAACATATAATAATGCATTTGATAAATTAAAAACATAAGTTCTCACGAGAAAATTAAATTTCGCTGTGAAATAATATACGTGTAGAAACTGCAGGATTACCCAATATTTATATATTAAAATTAGGGCTGCTGAAATTAACGATTAATTTCTCGATTAATTGTTAAAAATTTTTAATATTAATCGACCCACCACTTCTAAATGTACTGTAAGTCCAAAAGTAAAATATTTCGGCCGCTAAATATAAACTAATTTCCGGACGATTACACGAACATTTTTGTTTTAAACTATTCACTTAGGTGATTGTTCAAAATGTTGATAAAGGTTGTTTCCATTAAGAGAAATCGTTTGCCTACCATGCAATATTCCCTCTAAGTCTAAGCTCGTTGTTTCGTGTGCAAAGTTTTTAAAAAAAACTCGTTTGAAAAGTTGCACAATGTCCATTTTTTGTGCAAAATTTTGCAGAATTTTCGTGGTAATTCTAAACTCCTGCGTGGCGTCTGTAAAATATCTGCGTAGCGGCGCTGCTTAAAGGGAACATTGCTACCATAGTTCTAACACTTCGCTTACATATCACCTGCAAACCAAACATCCACTACAGTATCAGAAACTTCAAATGAGACAATCTAAAGCTATGTAAATGATTGTGCAGCTCGGCAAGTTATATTGTCAATAAGTCCCGCTCATCACTTGACCCAAGTAATGTCAATACACTTGTCTGTTTGCATTGTTGGTTAAAAGACGTCATATAAAGAAGACATTCCAGTGTTATTTCCATTTTCGACAAGTACTTTTAATAAATGTTACTTATGACACCATAAATTTTAATTTCGGCTTTAATCGAAATTAATGATTAATTAATCGATAATTTTTCAAAAGTTAACTATTAATTTTAAATTAATCGATAACAGCCCTAATTAAAATATAAATATATTAGGGATGTGACGGAGCTGATGAAAATCCGCATCTGTCGGATTCGGATTTGGCAAATATAAATCCGTCGGATTCGAATGCGGATGTGGATTTGGTCAACACTTGGCTAAAAGGGGGTATACCAAGGTGTCAGTCCCGTGTCCCCCATAACAACGAGGATTTTTAGCATTTCTTTTTGCATTAACAGCAGCATAAACTATTACAAAGCACAGGTAGCCACATTGTTAACGAATCATCAGTACAAGATGCTTTGCATAAAATAAAATTCTCCTTAATTCTACTTTTGTCGTATTTCTTATCTAATCTTCATGCACAAAAAATAATGTATTTGTATTAAAAATAAAAAGTGTTTGATCTGATAACGGTAATTTTTCAAATTCGAATCCGATGGAATTTATAAAAAAAAATCCGTCGGATTCGAATTTGCTCAAAAAACGTCGAAGTTTGAATGTCGTCGGATTCGAATTCGAACTTCATCACATCCCTAAAATATATTATAAAATAAATTACAACCTGTCAAACTATTTTTAATTTTATTTTAAAGTTAAATTCATAGTCATAGTATTGTATAGTCAATCATGTCCATGCCATCTATAATAATATAATTATTATAATCTCATCAATTAGTGTTTTAGGGTCATTAGGTAGGTACTTCGATACTCGTTCGCGCATCGATCTGTGAATGTCGTAAATTCACGTAAAAACTGTCATGTCGTTTTTATTAAGTTTTTTCGGCGATATCATTGTTTTTGCGTTCTACGTCATATTTTTCAAAATAGAGTGCTCCTCGTCATCAGTGACGTTTCCCACAGAATTTCATAGTATTTTGATACCAGTCTTGCAGTGAGTTCGATCATTGCATCGGCGCACTTTAATCCTATTGAAATGAGTGTCTAATAAACGTTAAAATAAACTTTATCTTAAAGGGTACGATATAGTGGTTTGGCGTCAGAATACTTATTTCATTTTCGAACCTGAATAACTTTACTTCATTAAAATTGGTTTTAGCCCTTAAAGGTTATGCCTTCCCCATTTTTAGGACTTGAAGGTGGAAATAAAAATAGTATCATGAGTCATCCCCCTTTCAAAATAATCACGGGGTTGTGGGAAATGTCTTTTTTTTTATAAGTTTATTCTAAATACGATGTAATGCATAAATATAATTATATATTGAACTGATAAGAATTGATTACAGTTATTGATAGGTTTAGTAAGTTTAATAATATTTAATAGAATAGTAACACCATAGATTATACTTAAACTTGATTTTCCTGAGTAATGAGTTATTGCAAATATAATGTAATATGATTAATTAATGAATTATTTCTATTCTTCATTGTCATTGTTTATTTTACTTTACTAATAGTTACTATTACAATTAATTATTAGTAATATTAAAGTGAGTTTACAAAGAAATACAGGTCCAAATAACATTAGACCCTAATACTAATACTATTACTATTATTTTTCTAGTATAAAATCTTATAGTATTAGTTACAGTATAGTGATAGTATTTGGGTTACTTTAATTACTTATTTATATTATTATTTGGTATTCTATTAAAGTTAATTAAATAATTTTAAGAGCATAATTAAAAGTTTTGTATAATCTAATGCTAAGTGCAAACTGATACTTACCTTAGAATTAATAATAATAATGGTGATGTAATCCTCTTATTTAAAATTTAATGTTTGTTAACATTTTTTTTGTTAAATCTCACTCACCATCTTCTTTTCACAAAGATGAGAACATACACATTTGACAAACAATAAAGTAATCAAAAGATTTGTATATTTTAAAATTTGTATACATTTTTATTTTTTTCAACAAGCCTTTAAATATATTTATACAAAATTCAAAATCTTGAAATACTTTAAACATGTCTTGCTCATTGTTTTGTATATTGCATTATGAATGTCTCCTGAAAATTTGATACCCATATCTCTAAAATTACAAAAGTTGTTGGGGAAAGAGTACAGAATTTTGAAATTTGGGTAACAAGTTTTGGAATTAATTATATAGGTTATATAAGGGGGGGAAAAATTGACAAAAAAATAATATCATAACTCCACTTCTATAAAAGATAGAAAGACAAAACAAGTGTTTTTGAAAAGGTCTTAGCAAGCCCGTTAAAATGATATATTATTTAAGCCTATTGGACTACATTTAAATTTTTTGTCATAGTACCTACATTTGGCCTATGCAGCACACTCCTTCTATATAGTATATTTGGCTGTTTATAGTTGTACCGGACAAGATGGTGGCCGATGCAAGGGACATCTTTTCGACACTGCTGTTTTGCTACCCAGTTCCGTTCCTCATGGAAATTTGGGAATTATCAGTTGGGCTAATTATTGTTGAACGGATCAAAGATGGCGGTCGGGTCTAGGACAGTACTTTTGCTAGGTTGCAGTTACTTGCCCCTTACTATTATTGCCACGGTTGTCTCCCTCCCCTAAAAAAATTGTAAAAACCGGGGGAGGGGTTTAAGGGGAGGGGAAACATCGATAATTAGTTTTAGAAAACAACACGCAATTAACAACCATAAATATGACTAACCTTCGGCCAATCACAGTTTATGTTTAAGGGATGGTAGTATTAATAAAATATGACTAACCTTCGGCCAATCACAGTTTATGTTTAAGGGATGGTAGTATTAATATTAAATTGGAGGCGGGTAACAACAACCTCAGTGTGCATATCTTTACGTTTACTCGCTATTTTTTATTTACTTAGTGCTGCTTTTTGTGTCTGTACTCTCGCCCCCCAATGTTCTTTGCAAGTCTATGATGAGCAAGTCTGCGGCGTATGTTACGCCGCGGGTCTCTCGAGAGTTCCTTCTTTTCATTCACTCACAGTCGTTTGCCCACACACACCCCATTTTGACATCTGTGTCTTTCAGGAAGTCTTCACCCGTCACTAAATCATTAACAGAGTATGCTACGCTGTGGATCAGCTAGTGTTGGCAATAAAGGGGTAAAAGAACGGGCACTAACAGACATTTTTAAAATTTTAAAAAAAAACAAAAAACAAGTTTTTGCTGGCGCTTGAACCCAGGACCTCCCTGTATGAGGCGGATGTTATAACCAGTACACTACGAATCTCACATTTCAGGGAAGGAACAATGCAAGTGAACGGCAAGAGAACGCAAGAGTTTTGTTACCACCCACTCCCGCCCCTCCCCCTTTTTTTTTCATCCCACCACGCTTGCCAACAGTGATTAGTTGACCCGAGCGAGGGTCATTCGTCATGCTCGGTTGCACATACTTGCAGCTTGCTTGCCTCGCATGGTCTCATGAAGAGAATTATATATATATAGATAGATTATGTAGTCTATACAGTGTATACATAAGATTTTTGTATATTATTCTTATGACTATGCTTATCCATGGTTTATGTCTAGTCTTGCCTTTTATTATAGTTTTTATAGACCGTGGTCTGTTGTCGAACATTCCTCTTTAGATTTTCCACGCAGATCTTCCTTGAATCACCTTGTAACAGTGCATTATAGTTTTGTGATGCGTGTCTGCGAAAATGGTGCAGTTTTAACAAAAGCGCCGCAGATTAGACACCGCATGAAATGGTTCTCTGTCTCTGCCATAAAGAAATCTAACTCCGCTTCTCTTCTTCCAATGTTCTTTTCCTTTTTATCGACATGATGTGTACTGAGATGGCACGGATAATGTTATATGGTAACTAAGTGTACAAGCTGTATAACTATGATACAATTAATCGTTTTCATTAAACACTTTTTCACTGTTATGTTTATTCACTGCTATGTCGAGAATCAGTCTGGATTTCTGGTGCAGCTGCCAGCTAAGGCTAAGTTTATAGAGGCGGCGGGTAGGCGGGTTGATTACTCGCGCTAAAAAACCGCGCCTAATCACTCGCGCGGTTGGTGTTTATAGTAAAAGCGGGGAAAAGCCAGAAGACACGCAGTGAACTACGTCACCAAGCTCACAGGTGTGGTTGATTCCAGGAAATATTTGTAAACATAACCTTGAACTAGAAAAATCTATGGACTATTAACAACTGTGTCAGTGTGAATTATATTATAAATAAAGGAACTTAAGTCGTATCCATTCATGGTGTGAAGAGTTTGATAATTGCAATTTTTGGAAATGGACAAAAGACAAGATATTTATGCAGCAATACAAATTAAAAGTCAAGAAAAAAGGCAAGGTATGAGAAACCAGAGTTTGCCAAACCAAGGCAACAGAGAAACTATTTGCTGGTACTGTAACAAGCCAGGACATATGGTAAAGCAGTGTTACCACAATAAAGGACAACCAAATAGGGTGTCACCTAATGGCAGCCCTATAAGAAAGAAAACAGAAGAAAGATCAAGACAATATCACTTTGAAAACAAAGGTAGACAAGCATGGAGAGAAAAATATAATCATAATTCCAGACATAGAGATTATGATGAAAGTAGACAATCATGGAGAGACAGATATAATCACAATTCCATATATTATAATCAAAGCAGAAGATCATGGAGAGGCAGATATAGTTTTGATTCCAGAATAAGAAATTTTGATCAGCCATGGAGAAAGAATGAAAACCAAGACATGAATGATAGAAAAATAATAAAGTTGAATCGAGCACAAATAGAAACTATTGACACTGTAGCCACTATTGACAATCACATATATGATAAAAGGAATGAAGACCATAATAGCAGAGACAAAGATGGTACTAGAGAGTCTGAAACAATTCGTGTGAAATCATCTGAAGTAGGAACAACAATTGGTTGTGTATTAAGCAGAAATTCTATTGAATTATCTGGAAGCAAAAATGATATCTCTTATCTTATCTTATCTGTTTACAGACGCTCCTTCTATACAGAAGATTATTGCGTCCTACGCTTATCTATGGTTTGTGTTTAGTCCTGCATTTTTATTAGAGATTTAAATGTTGATAAAGTGTTGGTTTTCCTGGATTCTTCAGGCAACCCATTCCACGCCCGAATTCCGGACGGGAAGAAGGAAAACTTGTATGTGTTTGTTCTTGCATACGGAATAAGAAATGTGTTTTTATCCTTATGTCTATCTGAGGGTTGTATTAAGTTATCTTTGTGTTGTATTTCTAAATTAGAATTAATTGCTTTATGTATTATTATTACTACTTTGCTTTTGGTTCTTCTATCCTCTAGTGTTTCAAGGTTTAATGATTTAACTAATGGTGTTATTCTTGTCAGTTTCGAATATTCTCCAGTAATGAATCTGGCAGCTCTTTTTTGAATTTGTTCTAGTTTATCAATGTTTTCTTTGGTGGATGGGTCCCATACAGAAGATGCATATTCTAGTACAGGTCTCACCAAAGTGAGGTAGCATTTTAGTTTTATATCTCTATTACATTTGTTAAAGTTTCTTTTTATAAAGCCTAAGGTTTTGTTTGATTTTTTAATAACTTCATTGACATGGGGATTCCATGATAGTTTCTCATTTAACAGTCTGAAGAAACTTTCAAAGCCCATCTGTTTGAATTCACAGTCCCGCGCGGCAACGCGGAACAAGAACTAGCAACTAGTTCTGGTAATTACCAGCGGCGGTCCATTAATTTGTCGCCTCGAGACACCCGCGTCCTCTATGAACACTTGCAAAGCAAATATAGAAACATTCCTCGCGCGAGTCGACTCACGCGTGGGATTTCCCGAAACCCGCCGCCTCTATAAACTTAGCCTAAGAGTGATACTTGTACACAGGCCTCTGGGTATTTGCGTGTACTGTAGCATCCACGGAAGTTGACAGACGGGTTACACGGTTACACAGAGCAAGCACGATACAACGAATGTGCCCATCACACGGTTTCGGTAGGCTTCAATATTAGGCTGCTAAACTTCATGGCCTGCCCTCATCAGCTACAGCTGCAGCCTAACACCAGCGCTGCAAGAGGTATTTCAATGTCTATGAGCGCTAAACACTGCAGCTAACGCTACATCTGCAGGAGTCGTAATTTGTTTCTCAATAACAAGTGCTTAAGAGTGTAAATGAATATTTGATATTTCGTTTACAACTTTGCATAATATATTGCCAAATTGCAAATATTTGACGGCCGCAGTTTAATATAATTTAAACAAATTTCCAAGTCTGCACATTTTCGGGCCCATGGCCGCTTGCGGCCGTACGGCCACAGGTTGCGCACCCCTGCATTATGGTGATGATACCTTTGCACTAATGTTCTAATTATGATTTGTCTTGTGTAGATCACTACTCACCTTGCATGTAATGTAATGATTAGCACCTATAAACTTGTCTAGGAATAGGAAAAAATTGATCATTGTAGGGCTTAAGTGATTCTAAATAGCGATCTTACGCGTTAACTTTCCAAGAAAAGGGAAAGGTAAGGTGTTTTACCCATTATTAAAGACTTAAAGGTTCATTTTTTTTACATGGTTTAGTACATGATATTCAAACCATTAGTTCAACTTTCTATCATGTAAATACAGTCGCAACCAGATAAATAGATGGCGTTGGGGTATGAAAAATGGCGTCGAGATAACCGATGATCGAGTTAAAACGAAAACCAATATGGCGGCAAAATATTAACATGTGCTTGAAATTTCTTTATGTACATGATTAATTAGATAGAGTTAATTAGTAATGGGACGATTAATCGGAATCGTATCGGAACCCTAATATTTCTTCACTCTTTCCTAAGGTTGTAATGACCGTTCGCTTTTAAGGACCGTTTAAAATTTAAATATAACCATGGTTCCCACTCAGGAAAACGGGAAAAAGTCTGGAATTCTTTAAAAAAAAATTCTCTGCCTTGAAAGTCGGGAAAAGTTATGACTAATCGGGAATTTATATATATATATGCCGAAGTAAAGGACTTTGATTACGTCTCTGTCATGTTTCGAGTCCATTTAATTTAAAATAAGTTACCAGTTTATAATTGTCTGCGCATGCGCTAAAAGGTCAAAGTTTACGCCTCGCCTAGTCCCATGGCGCGTGCCACAGCCGCTAGCGTTTGCAATGCCGTCGAATCAGCGAATATAAAAATATCAATATGGTAATTTTAAGTTTAATGCTTTTGACGTGCAGGATATCTGTTACTATCAAAACGCTCTCGAATTTCCTCAGTCTTGTAATAATATAAATAAAACTATTGCGGCCTTGACTGTTGATCACAGCGCGCTGTGGGCTGTGTGTTAGACCTCGGCCGGCGTCTAAGTCTAAGCGAATTTTTAAAAAAATCATTCCATATCAGAATTCGACCTACAAAAGTGATGACGCGTATATTAATAATATTATATACATGTACTGGAATATTAAGAAAATGATTTGATTTCATCGTCACGCGCGTGTTAGTGTCACAGTCACGTATCTTACTGGTAACAAAGCAACAACAAACTTTTAAAAGAATAATAATTTTTTATTTAATTATATAAAAACCACCGTCGATTCTCCATACAAACCTTTATTTTCATTTCTAAAGTTATTCGTTTATCTTAACAAATATAATGATTAATGCATCAGAAAATGAATTAAGTTTAATAATAATATAACATGCACTGCGAAATAATGAGGGATTAAAGACGCGCGATTTACGGGCACCTCGGGTGAATACATCTAATTCACACATGGATGAAAAGTGAAAGAAGATAA
The DNA here is from genome assembly GCA_944989445.1 of Ampullaceana balthica. Classification (NCBI taxonomy): domain Eukaryota; kingdom Metazoa; phylum Mollusca; class Gastropoda; family Lymnaeidae; genus Ampullaceana; species Ampullaceana balthica. The sequence goes on along the minus strand of CALYLW010000011.1, from coordinate 1,514,347 downwards.
TAACATCCGGTAATTTTTATTGAAATCTCGTAGGAGCACACAATAGCCGGAAGTCTCGAAGAAAGCGAGATGTCAACACTATTTTGAACTAAAAATGCATTGCTAGGCGAACCGACGAGGATCGAGCTAACCAACGTTAAGTTGCAAATTTGGCCCTCTTTTGTGCTCGAGGCATTAGGTTTTGGCGACTTAGAAAAATCGAATTAGCCGATGAAAAAATGCTAAGACAAAGAGAGAATTTGGCGGTTCCAATAAAAAACGTCGAGTTAGTGGGGTGGTCGAGCTAACCGAGATCGAGGTAAGTGGGTTCGACTGTACTTGAAATCTTATTTTTAGTACTTTATGTGAGTTTGAAATAAATGTATTTTAGAGGCGGAGGATCCAAACAAGAAGAGGCCTGTGATTTATATGTTAGAGCTGCAAATGCCTTTAAAATGGCTAAGAAGTGGCCACGTAAGCACATACACTTTTTTAATTAGCTAATTATAATGGCAGTGTTCTTTTATATTAAGATAAAATATGTACATTAGAAACCAGCTTCAAATATTGAAACAAGCAATGTTGCCTCTAAGCTGCTTTGCCAGGCAGATATCCGACAGATGCTGCGCAGCTGTTAAGAATTACAGCGCAGCTGTTAAGAATTACAGCGCAGCAAACTTAGTAAAATATTGCACAAAAAATAAATGCTGTGCAACTTTGCAAACAAGTTTTTTTTACTTAGCACACAGACTGACGAACCTTAGAGGGACCATTGGACACAACAAGTCTTTACAATTTAAAAATTTCCAAGAAAATAAAAAAAATATTGGTCATTTGTTGTAGTCTTTCATCATAGACTATGAATTCTATAAATTTAAAAAAAAACGGTTTTTTATTTTACAAAATCGGATTTAGAAATTCAAATTGCAAAATTAGAAGCTCAACTATTATGAAATTGATATCCAAATTTATTTTATTTGTTGACATAGTTTGTATTATTTTGTCCTGCTTCTTCACCAGATGTATGTATCTTATATAAATAAATATTTGCTCAAATTTCATTGTTGCCTTGCAAAACAGTTGCTAGATTAAATAGTCCATGACTAAATTTTTTATTGCTAATTGATAACATTTACCTTTTACGTTAAAAAAAAAGCTTTTCTGTTAAAAAAAAATGCTTTTCTTGCTGTAACTTTTCAGAAGCTGGGAAGGCCTTTGAAGAGGCTGCTCAGTTGCAGTTGGCCATGGGAAGTAAACATGAAGGTGCAACTCATTATGTTGATGCTGGAAATTGTTACAGAAAGGCAGACCCAAATGGTAATAATGTTAACACAAAATTAATGATTATCTTTCTCAGGTTAACATGTCCATTGTCATATAAGTATTTTTCATAAAATCTGGGAATAAAAGATTTGTTTTATTATTATTTGGAGTTTTATTTTTTATTTTATACAACAATGCTGCCAACATTTTATATAGAAAATTTCTTTCTGTTTTTCAGCTGCTGTGAGTGCAATTCACAAAGCAATTGAAATATATACAGACATGGTAAACTTGTGAAATATTAATATTATTTAATAATTTATTTCAACGTCTTAAATGATATTAAGTCAATTTTTCGAATGAATATTTGGGCACAGATTTTCTTTACCAACTTTATAAAAAATACTATTTCTTTACTGACTGTATCTACTGTCAAACCATTGTTCTCCTTGATCTAAAGTTATATATTGCCACCAAAAATAAATACTTATTTTGTATTTAACAGGGCAGATTCAACATAGCAGCTAAACACCATATAACTGTTGCAGAAATTTATGAAAATGAATTGGCTGACATGGAAAAGGTGAACATTTAAAGCTCTAAAATTTATTGTTTCCCATAAAATGTATCAGGAGTTTCAGATAGTATATTTCTAAAAATTAAGCCTTACACTGTCTTTTTACACACACTGCATGTCCTTTTATCATGAATGGTAATGATTGTATTTCTCTAGGACTGTAAGGGATGAATGTTTTTAAAAGTAAAATGATATTATTGGATACTTTGGGTCATCATTTATTTTTTGTTTGTTTTGTTATAATAACAGGCTGTACAAAACTATGAACAAGCTGCAGATTATTATAAAGGTGAAGAGTCTAACAGGTAAGAGAAAAATCATCTCATTCGCTTCTGATGAACAATATTAATATTGATAAGGAAAGCAAAATGAGAAAATTATAGTAGTATTATAGTAAAAAGAGGCATTCAAAAAGACTGCAATGGTAAACAGAGAGGTAATCATTGTAAGGATCTCTGATTTATTTTATTATAAAATATGTTTCTATGGGGATGAAAGCACCATTTTATTTTTTTCCCTGGCATATAACATCAAATATGTCTCAGATTGTTTGGTTTTATAATATACTAGCAGACACGTCGTGCGTTGCAACGATCTCAGTAAAAATGAATAAGTTTAAAGAAACCAATGAGTGGTATGTTTAAAACAATTATGCCAGAAACCCTCGCGGAAGTGTGCAAAAAAAAAGTCCAAGTTTCAGAGCAAACGGATGAATAAATTAATAATTAAAAAGCTTACAAAAGAAAAGATATTAAGGGCCCCGGCCCCAAAATGAGTGATAATTTAATTTTTTTATTGCCATTGTACTCCAGATATATTTTTGAATATCGTGTAAAATTGAATAGGGAATACAATTATTAACGTTCAGTAAAAAAGACATTTGGGGCCCCCAGCTCCGAGGGAATGGACATTACGAGTTCAGTGCCCTATAGTAATTTAATATACATATAAGTTTTTATATACTAAGTTTGGTAAAAATCCAGTTATTTTCTCATTATCTAACGCTTAAACTAATTTTTATATAGCTAATATTGGGAGAAAAATTACATTAAGGGGCCTCCGGGCCCATTCGTTGCAAGATGTCAATTTCAAAAACCTGTTCATTTTAATTCAGTTTCATCATGGATATATTTCTCAAGATTGTTAAAAAGTGAATGGGAAAAATTTCTTAAACATATACGAAAAGCGACATTTGGGGCCCTCGGCCCTGAAGAAATTGACATTAGAAGTTCAGTGCCCTTAAGTATTTTAATATGGGCTACCAAGTTTTTGTATACAAAGTTTGGTTAAGATCCATTCATTTACTCAGTAGCAAACGCATAAACTATTTTTTATATTGCTCATATAAGCAAAAAACGACATGAAGGGCCCATTCAGGGTAAGATATAAAGTTAAAAAAACTGTTTATTTCAATATGGATATTAATGGTTACATTTATCATTATTTGTACAGTCGGACCTCTCTAAGTCGAACTTCCCTAAGTCGAAAACCTCCCTATATCAAAGTGATTGTTAGGTCCCAGCCAAATTCAGCGCCTATTACGCCATTTTCCCTAACTCCAAAACTCTGTAAGTCAAATTTTTTTCCGGTTCCTTTGAGTTCGACTTAGAGACTGTATTTATGTAGTGTCATTATATTTACAAGAAAAGTCGAAATTGTGTGCTGTTTTGAATACGTCAAATGATGGTGAAAATCTATGGCGTTTTATTTTTTTACAACATGGAAATCGATTTTTAAAAACCTGATGAAGTTATGTGCTGTTAAGTGATAAGAATTGTTGAAAATATCTGTCCCAAGAAAAAACAGGAGTTTGCCAATGTCTGCCTGTCACGCCACACTGTGGCTCAAAGAATTGAAAAAATCTCATCTGACATTAAGAGACAAATAGAGACAAAAGCAGAAGAACTGAACTCTCATCTGACATTAAGAGACAAATAGAGACAAAAGCAGAAGAACTGAACTCTCATCTGACATTAAGAGACAAATAGAGACAAAAGCAGAAGAACTGAAGAAATCTCATCTGGCATTAAGAGACAAGTAGAGGCAAAAGCTGAAGAAAAATAATACTTTTCTTTGATAGCCTGTGATGAAAGCACTGAAGCATCTGACACTGTCCAACTTATTAATTTTTTTTTAGAGGAGTTAATGCTGACATGTGTGTTAGTGAAGAAATACTTGACCTTCAGAGTCTTAAAGACCTAACAAGGGGAAAAGATGTATTTGCTTCCATTTGTTCTGCTGCCTATGACATTAAACTACCATGGAAAAAAATATCTGGAATTATTACTACTGGTGGTCCTGTCATGATTGGTGAGCATAGTGAACTAGCAACACTCGTCTGTAACAAAGTCAGCGAAGAGCCTGGTAAAACTTTTAAACTTCACTGTATCATTCACCAAGTTCTCTGTGTCAAATATCTTAGATGTGATCATGTCATTAAGCCAGTGATGAAAGATATATTCGCTCAAAAGCCCTGTTTCACCGCCAGTTTCAACATTTTCTACTTGACATCCAGGGAGATTACGGAGATGTGTATGATAATGTTAAATGACTCAGTCGGGGGACAGCACTTCAGCGCTTAAAAAATAAATTGCGCAATTCATGGAAGATAAAGAACAACCAATTCCAGAGCTATCTGATACTGCTTGGCTGGCAGATTTTGCATTTTTAGTTGATGTGACAAGACATCTAAACGTTCTTAACACAAATCTTCAAGATCACAATGCAATGGTAAGCCAATTATATTCACATATCAAGGCCGTTGGGAACAAGCTGCAACTTTTTCAAAGGCAATTGTCTCAAATGCAGCCTAATACCAAACATTTCCCCTTAATACAGGAAATCATTACAAGTTTTCCAGAAAGAAGCTTCAATGAGCAAATGCAGAGGTATGTTGCAGATATCACATCCCTGGCTGATGAATTTCAAAGACACTTTCTGGACTTTGCAACTAATGAAAAGGAAATCAAATTTTTTTTCTACACCTTTCTATGTTGACCCTGATAATGCTCCAGGCAATCTGCAGCTTGAACTCATTGAGTTACAAAGTGATACTGAATGTCGCAGCAGACAACAACAGCTTTCTCTAATTGACATTTATCATCAGCTGGATAAAGAGAGATTCCAAGAGATTTGAACATTTGTTAAGAATATGCTCAGCTTGTTTGGCTCGACATACTTGTGTGAGCAAACATTTTCAGTTATAAATTTTAAAAAGAACCTTGTGAGGAAGAGGCAAAGTGACTCTCACCTATGCGATGTCATACATATAAAAACCAGTGGAATTGAACCTGATCTCAACTATTTACTGCATTCAAGATCTCAGTTGCACCCTTCACATTAAAATTTTGTAATAATAACTTCTCAACCTATGTCATTATTGTTTATTATTTTAATCCGGCCCCTGAATGTCTTTACTACAACGAATATGGCCCGCCATGCAAAAAGTTTGGATGCCCCTGGTCTAGTGCTACCAAAGTAGAAATTTAGCCTTCTACTTTTAAAAACTGGCTGCTTGCCAAGCCCCCATCTCTCACCATGTGCAAAATAACAAACTTGTGTGCGAAGTTGCACAACATCCATTTTTTGTGTGCAAACTTTCACACCCCCCCTCAAACACAGAAACTTACTGCTCTGAATTCTTAACTGATGCACAGCCACTGTCAGATGTCTGTGCAGCTGCGCAGCTTAAAGGGAACTTTGCTCCCCACTCTCTTTTATGCCACTGTGAAAAAAACTTTGAGGAGCAATCAAATTTTAAAACATTTATTTTAAGTACCAATTTATCAATAGTGCTAATATTGCACAAGTTTTATAAAATTTAAATCTTTATTGCTTTAAATATTTTCAAAAACTGTTTATCTTTGTAGTTCAGTGAAATGAACAAAACAAAATGCATACGCCACATTTATATAGAACATAAAAAATTCTCAGAATTAAATAATGTTGGCAAGGTAATTAAAATGTTATTTCTTAAATTTAAAAAAGAATTATTCCTATTTCCATACATATACATTTAAAAAGAGTTGAAATATCATAACTATTTTATGAATACAATACATCAAACCACAATTTATATGTAGGCGGAAAGTACAGTATTAAGCAGTTGTGTTTTCTCAATAACAAATACAATGTAGCTCAATATGCATTCCATCTTTACACAAGTCAAACTGAGTTTATAACTTTAGTTATTTATAGTTAATTTTTAAAATTTTTTCATCAGCTCCGCAAACAAATGCTTACAAAAAGTGGCACAGTTTTCTGCAACATTAGAAAAGTATGAGAAGGCAATAGAAATTTATGAGCAAGTAAGTCAACAAAACAAGCTAGTCTTAGAGTTAGAGGGTCATATTTTTAACTGTTACATTATTTTATGAATTGCCAAGTGAACAACAACACTCAGAAGATAATATATTTGCAATGTTTTTTTTCCTTTTAAGATCGCAACATCATGTATGGATAACTCACTACTTAAATACAGTGCGAAAGATCATTTTTTTCGGTCATCTATATGCCATTTGTGCATGGACCCAATAAATGCATCTGTAGCAGTTAAAAAATATGAAGAGATGTTTCCAGCGTTTGGTGATTCCAGAGAATGTAAACTAATTAAGGTTTGTTTTTAGCCTAGGCTAATTATTTAAGTAGTATTAAAGCTATATAAAGAAATTTATAACTAAAATTAGCATTATGATAAGTCATGTAGGGAAATGCTTTGTTGTTGTAGAGGCTTTATATATTTATATATATATGAAGAGCTCAAGGGAAGCAACGGCTATGTCACATTTGTATAGTTTTGAGATATTCAAGTTTTAAAGTTCAAAATTATACAGATTTCTTATAAAAATTCACTAAATAGATTTGAATTTTTAATAGTGTCAAATCAATAATTTTTTCATAAAACCTCATTCAGAACATTCTATTTTTGATCCCTTATCGTATACAGTCGAAACCGGTTAAGTCGACGGCGTTGGGGTATGAAAAATGGCGTCATGATAACCGATGATCGAGTTAAAACGAAAACCAATATGGCGGCAAAATATTATCATGTGCTTTGTAATTTCTTTATGTACATGATAAATTAGTTAGCGTTAATTAGTGATGGGACGATTAATCGGAATCGTATCGGAACCCTAATATTTCTTCACTCTTTCCTAAGGTTGTAATAACCGTTCTTTTTTAAGGACCGTTTAAAATTTAAATATAACCATGGTTCCCACTCAGGAAAAAAGTCGGGAATTCTTTTAAAAAAATTCTCGGCCTTGAAAGTCGGGAAAAGTTATGACTAATCTGGAATTTTTATCTATGTATATATATTTATGCCGAAGTAAAGGACATTGATTACATCTCTGTCATGTTTCGATTCCATTTAATAAAAAAAAAGTTACCAGTTTATAATTGTCTGCGCATGCGTTAAAGGTCAAAGTTTTTGCCTCACCTCGTCCCATGGCGCGTGTCACAGCCGCTCGCGTTTGCAATGCCCGTCGAATCAGCGAATAAAAAAAAATAATAAACATATCAATATGGTAATTTTAAGTTTAATGCTTTTGACGTACAGGATATCTATTACTATCAGAACTCTCTCGAATTTCCTCAGTCGATCAAACTTGTAATATAAATAAAACTGTGGGCTGTGTTAGCACTCGGCCGGCAACTAAGTCTAAGTCAACACGAATTTTTTTAAAAATCATTCCTTATCAGAATTCGACCTACAAAAGTGATGACGTGTATATTAATAATATTATATACATGTACTGGAATATTAAGAAAATGATTTGATTTCATCGTCACGCGCGTGTTAGTGTCACAGTCATGTATCTTACTGGTAACAAAGCAACAACAAACTTTTAAAAGAATAATAATTTTTTATTTAATTATATAAAAACCACCGTCGGATTCTCCATACAAACCTTTATTTTCATTTCTAAAGATATTCGTTTATCTTAAAAAATTTAATGATTAATGCATCAGAAAATGAATTAAGTTTAATAATAATATAACATGCACTGCGAAATAATGAGGGATTAAAGACGCGCGATTTACGGGCACCTCGGGTGAATACATCTAATTCACACATGGATGGAAAGTGAAAGAAGATAATAACATCCGGTAATTTTTATTGAAATCTCGTAGAATCACACAATAGCCGGAAGTCTCGAAGAAAGCGAGATGTCAACACTGTTTTGAACTAAAAATGCCAGAGTGCATTGCTAGGCCAATCGACGAGGATCGAGTAACCAACGATAAGTTGCAAATTTGGCCCTCTTTTGTGCTCGAGGTATTAGGTTTTGGCGACTTAGAAAAATCGAATTAGCCGATGAGAAAATGCTAAGACAAAGAGAGAATTTGGCGGTTCCAATAAAAAATGTCGAGTTAGTGGGGTGGTCGAGCTAACCGAGCTCGCGGTAAGTGGGTTCGACTGTATAGGGAATAAATAAAAAATGAAAAAATGTCACATAGTCGTTTCTTCCCTTGAGGTCTTCATATATATATTTTAAAAAATTGGTATTAAAATTATGTCTATAATATTGGCTTAATAACTTGGTGTGATAAAAAAATGTAATTTCTCTTCAGAAGCTGCTCGAGTCCATAGAAGCAGAAAATGTGGACCAGTTTACAGAAGTATTGCAAGAATATGATAGCATATCTCGTCTTGATCCAGTCCTCACAACCCTCCTTCTGAGAGTCAAGAAACAGTTAAATTCTGAACCTGATTTATGTTAAATTCATCATCCCATGTCATTAAAATTATCCACAAGTTTTATTTAGCATGCGTCTTTAAATAATTCTTTGTTTAAAGTAAGTTATGTAAAATTTAGAGCACATAGATTAATTGGAAACATGTAAAACATTTTAAAGATTGGAAAATTAATGAAACAATAAGACTTTTGTGCAATAAATAAGATATATTAACATACTTTCAATTAAAATTTTGTTTGAAGAACTTTTAATAACATATTATCGAAAATGGCTTTTTTCATTTAAAAAAAAAGGAAACTATCTGTGATTGTTGCGTATCAACCATAAGTAAAGCAGTCATGTATTTTTTCTCTACAAACATGTAATTCACCATGCATTGTATTATTAAGTTGCTTAAGAAAAGCCTAAAAATCATTTTTAAATCAAACAATATTGTCGTTTATTGTATTTTTAATTACTTTTTAAAATGATTATAAAAGCTATCAATTTCACTGGGTGGAAGATTTTCATTTTCAGAATTTTTTTTAACTGTCTATATATAATGTCCTACAATAAATACAACTTTATATAAATGTTTTGACAAGAAAACAAATTCAGTAGGTATTATATTTTTTCGAAGCAGTAAAAAAAATCCAGTTTCCTTATTGTTTTGAGTCAGTTATGTATTATAGTATCATAGAATTGTACATAGATGTAATGCTAATCACCTGACTTAGAGGAGCAAGGTTTTGTGATGGAGTGGTAAAAAATTAACTGACTGGATTAGATTCGAAGAGAATTACGATGTATGAAATATTGCTCTTTAAGGTGTGCGTACACATGTATTTGCAAACTATTTATGCATATTATTGAATCATTCTTTGATACATAAATAATAGTTTTGTGCAAAATATATTAGTGTATGTTGTTTTATTAGAATGTATTTTTTATCATTCCATTGTAGTTTTAAAAATCATTCACATTGACTCAATACAAATATTTATAGAGCAATTCTTAGCTGTGTGCTATAGAAAAATTAAACAACTGTATTTTGATTTTCAGGAATTGGTTTATATATAAAAAAAAGGCTGTTATATTGTTTATTTGTTTATTTTAAAAAGACACAGATTACACTTGCTTTACTGAAATTTGAGAACATTTTTACGGATTAAAATGTTTGGACAACTATTTTCAATAAAATTTAATTAGGTGATTTTATATATGGTTTAACAAAAGTTTGTTGTTTGAGGTATAGTTTTCAGAGGCAATCATTCATGATTCATTACAATTTCTTCAGTAAGCATGCATTTATCACATTACGTGAATTTTAGATTTCAGTGTTATAACATTTTCCTCTGTCCCTTTTCTTCTGATGCCACCAGCAAAGCCTATTTTATTTTTCAGAGACTCTTGAAAAGAGCACTGCAGATAAATGTTTTAGTCATGTTTTGTGAACTGTTTCAATAATTTACTAATTAAATAGTGAATAGTATTATCTTTTTTCCTCTGATTAAAGCCAAATTAACAGAATAAAAACGTAATTATGTGATTTATGGAACAATATGCTAGTATTGCCTCAAAGTTGTATTTTTCTTCAATTATAAAGTTTAAAAAACGTTCACATTTTATATTCATTTTCTTATTTTAATTTTGAGACAGAATTGATGAGTTTTTTCATCAATAAATCATACTGTTAATTTCATTTTAATCAATGACATTAAAATTACTTAACCTTAAGGCCCTTCCTAATGCAGAACTAAGAAAGTAATAATTTTAATTATGTTACTTTTAGTAGTATTTTTCTTTATATAGATTTAGCTCTATCTTCAACAGACTCTTTATATCTGCACTAGATGTCTACATCCTTTCATGTTTAGGTATTTTTTCTTGTCATGTTGTAATTATAGATAGACCATTTGTGATAGTGGGAAGTTAACCCCTCCTCTATGGGTTGATAACTCACTTTTGATAGCCATTACGCTTAACTTTTTCATGTTCATTGTCAGAAATAAACATTTGAAAAATTGTCTTCCCCAAAAAAGTCCTGATTTTAAAGTGAGTAAAGCATGATAATGATAACGCACGTAGAAGTTTGGGGGCAAAAAATGTTGACCTGAAACATTTAATTAAAAAGTCTTTAGACTGACTAATAAAATCAGAGCATCTTAGCTTTTGTACAAATTACGTCTCAGAACCAGAAAAATATTTCATGTAAGTATTTTAAGTCTTGCTACAAAATTAAAAGGATCATAAAGCCTCTGACTTTTTCTTCAGATTTTCACTAAAACTCTTTAAGTTACAACATCAATTTTACTTATAAGTCTTAGAATTTAATACCATTAATAGTGTTTCTAAAATTATGAACGTCTTATGGAGATTTGCATTAAGTTTGTTGCAATAGTGATTACATCAAAGTTTTATATAAGAATTTTAAAAGGCTTTCACTTGCCTTATACTAAATGGACAAATTTTCATCACTTTTTTCTCATTGATCCTTTCTATTACGGACACTCCTATACAGAAGATTACTGTGTCCTACGTTCTCATAGAACGTATTGGCGAGTGACAGAGTTTCACAGGCCAAGGCTATGAGGGACCACACTATTCCCAGCTGCCTTTGTTTTCCTAACTAGTGTCATGAACCAATTTGGAGCTGGGTGGACTCGGGGACACCTCATGGCCCGATAACAAATACCTGCCTTCACGACGATTCAAACCCCTGTCCCTCGGTACGCCAGCCTTATGGGAGAAAATGATTTATAATTTTAGAACAAAAGATGAAAGGAAATTGAAAACTCATGCGTTTTTGCTCAAAAGTACTCTAATCAACAAGCACCTATCTTTTCAGCAGATACACTTGATTTATTTTTGTGATTAAAACATTAAAAAATTTTTAAAAACCCAAGTTTTATTGAAAATATGACCACTGTACATTTGTCAGTACCACACAAATAGACAATATAGTGTAAGACTCATAATAGTTGTTTTTTTTTACACTTATATACTTGAATCTTATACCACATTTAATAGTCACAACTCACATTACTTACAATTTATATAATGTCAAGGGATTGAAAAAACTTACATTGACAAAACTATGAACTATCTGGACTTATATTTTAATATTGCATTTTGTACTCATAACCCACTAATTTAAACAATACAAATACTTTGAAACACAAGAAACATTTTGCTATTTGTAAGATAAGCATCAAGCAGATATATACTCATTTTAACTAATGTTAAAAACTGATTTTTTTCTTTTAGTGATTTACTAAAAAATGGTTTAAAAGAATTAAATAATTGAAATAATAAAGTGTCATAGTTAAAGGAATGTTAAAATATATTTCATTTTGTCAATATTTCAAACAAAAATGCTCTTTTTCTACATAATCATGTTAAGACCACAAAATTGTCAATCTTTTTACTAATTAGTGTGATCATTTAATGAGACAAATTTAAGATTGATACATCAGACTAGCAATTTTAATATTAGGATCAAATCACCTTTGATTAATTTTCAAGACTTCTAAAAAAAAATATCATATTTTATAAAAACATTCAGGAGTTCTGCAGATTGCCAATTGTTGCTTTAAAATATAAGGTAGAAGCACTTCTAAAGTTAAAAGATATAATTTACCCCCCCCCCTAAAGTTAAAAGATATAATTTACAAATTTGATCATTTCAGGGCAAAATTGTCAAAAATTAATATTACTGACACGAGATTTTAATTTTAAAATAATAAACTTACACTCCTTAAAATGTGATTTAATTTTTAAAAATATTGCAAAGAAGATAAATAAAAATTTCAAGAAGCCTTCTCAGTAGTTAACATTAAAATTAATAGTTAATTTAAGCATTAAAATTATAGAGCATAAATAATTCATCAAGTAATTATTGTGACATCAATAAAATTTCATAAAATTTAGGAACTAAGAGGGTGTTATATCAACATATTGTTTATTCCAAGCACCAAAAAGTTAAGACCTTTACTTTGTGAAACTAGGCTTTTGTGTGTGTAAGTAACACAGTCTGGTTGCCTATTACCATGAATTCAGAAATATATTTAAACAAACGGGGCAGTTATTTTTAACTTAAAAAAAGAATTAGCTTTAAAGAACAGAAAACTTTGAAAACAATTTCCAGTTAATAAACATTTTTTTTTACATATGAATTTTAAAAAGAAGTGAAAATATATAACAAATGACTGCAAGTAAATTTGTAATTTATGAAAGACAACAAATGAATATGAGTGAAATTTATTATTAAAAAATAAATATTTCAATATCTGAAATTACTCTTTTAAATTTTATGTAATAAAATAAGAGTGTTTAAACCATTATATTTTAACAGTGGTTTAAATTTAGAGTTAAAGTAATTTATTAATAAGGCTCATGAAATATATTTTTAGATTGTCACTTAATGGCCAAAACAATAACAAGAAAGTTTAATTATGCAAAATTTCATTTATTGAATGACAACTCTTAATACTTCCCGATCAAAATCTTATGTGCTTGTGCTTCATAAAAATGATAAAACATTTTCCTTCAACTTTAGGTTTTATTATTGTACTAAGTACTAAATAAGCTATAAAAATTATTTTTTTTTAAAAACAGGGCTATTCATTTCAAACTCATTTATGTACTAAAATGCAAGCATAGGTCCATGATTTCACTATGACAGTCATCGGTACAACCAAAGTTAAATTGCTTTTATGCTAAGTATAATAGGGAATTGCTGGAAATCATAGGTCTAAAATTTAGCAAAAGTAATACTAAAATTAAACTGCTTTTATGTTAAACATTTTATGGGAACTTCTTTGTTAGGACGCACAGGAGATGAAATAAAATGAAAGATGTTTGGAATACAACTCAAGCCCTGTTTTTTATAAAATAAAACAATTTGAAAATAAAAAAACAACTTAGTAATACAATAATTTCCATAATGTTTTTAGAAGAAACAACAAAAAAAAATCATTGTCTATAAGAGTTATTTCATCTTTTTAAAATTTTTTTGCAAATACTTCAAATAGAAATATTTGAAAACTATAACTATAACCCAAGAGCTAACTGATCTTTATCAATCATTTTTTTATTTGTATACCAATATCTAATTTTGTGATATGCCATCATTATATGTATATTTACACACATCAGTATATTATATACATGTATTTAGGTAACATCTTATTTACAAGAACCACAAGCAATAATAGCACATCAAACCTCTGGTGGCTTAGGTTGATAGTCTGTACCATGAACCTCTGGCTGGTATGTCATCATGACAACCAGTACCCAAAAATGCAGCAGCGCCTGCATCGAAAGTAAGATTTAGTATTCAACTAAAACGAAAATAGTCACTGCAATTCATCTAATTGTTTCATTGCAATTTATATTTTTTAATAATCATATGAGTTAAATACTTGTAAGACTAACTTGTAAATTAATAGTACATCAATGATAAGGATAATTTGAAAATGTTAAAAGCAGTCATATATTTTGTTCATTAAATAAATTATTAAACAGCATTGTATTTAAAATGCTTGTAAAAGAAATATGAATAATGGAACTTAAGAATTAAAGTAAGAAGGACTAAATTTGGGCACTGAGTTTCATGGACAGAAGAAACCTTCTAATTTATGTGATAAGGCTCAACAAAATGACTCACCATATATACGATTACAAAAACTCTAGCCATTGGATATCTGCGTAGAAAGACACCTAGTCGTATGCTGGAGAAGATATTTTTGTTAAAATGCTTTTTACCTTTTAAAATTGAAAATAGCATTTAATGATAATGTCAACAAAATATACATTTTATTTCTCCGTTACCTAAATCCATCAATTGAATTTGCTGCTCTTTTCATTCTTCTGGTTACTTCATGGTCAGTAGCAACTTCCCTTAGGAACAATGGAAGTCTTTGCCTTACTGTTATGCAAATAAATCATTGAAAAATGAATAAGATGATCCACTAAGCAATTCAGTCTAAAATGTATTGAACTATATTTTATACTTGTCTATCATTTCATTTCTCAAGATCTACATTTTATCAATTTATTTAAGACCTAATGCAATAAAACTACCATCATCATCATGATCATTGACAGCCACCAACTGTGTGCTAGATGCAACACGGGGCATTGCATTTTCAAGCTCTCTGTACTGGTGCTGAAAAGAAAACACTTCAAAATGTATGTAACCCAACAGAAGCTAATGAGTTATTCATACCCATTTTAAATATATGAAAAAATAAATTATACTAATAATAAATATATAATAGCAAGCCAATTTAAGCTACGATCTCATAAGGATTTGTTTCAAAAATATTTCTGAAGAAATACTCTCAGACTCAGTTAAAAAGCATAGAGAACCAGACTTTTCCTGTGCAGACTAGGCCCCTTGCATACAAGGAGAAAACATGCTCAACACAAGGGAGTGAAACTTTCACTGAAAGGTAATATGGAAAATTGATGACCTAGACTTTGAAAATGACCTTTGTAGTAGCCACAGGAACCAAGATATATATAGGTTGTTTGAAAACCCCCCAGTTGTCTCAATAATTAAAAGATTCAGTCTACAATGGGTCAATGGGCATATCATCAGGAAAGAATGCCAATCTGTAGGGTAGCAAAGACAGTGTATAAGAAACAAATAGGTTTGAGGGTTGTAAGATCAACCGAGAATGAATGAATGGATGCGGTTGAGAGAGATCCAAGAGCTGCTGAGGATCTGGGCATGGAGTTAAAAATGGATTGATCTCGAAAGTGATTGAGCAGGCCAAGGCCCTGCATGGGCCGTATGGCCAGAGATGATGATAAAAAGTCAAAGAGAAATATATCAAAGAAACTTGTGCCTGACTGACATATTTAAAGTTAGAAAATTTAATGCTTAAAAATGAAAAATCAAATGAAGAACACGGAACTAACTTCGGGTTTCTAGGGTAGTGATTTTACTGCGAGATCATTTTTGGTATGTGTGCACAAAGGGAGGATAAAAGCATTGACAGAAGTCTACAGAACATTTGTAGAAGAAGAGGACTTATGGATGGATAAAATATGCCATTTATTTCAGGCAGAAACTTGGAATGTCTGCTCATGTCAAAGACTGCCTGAAGGCATTCCAAATACCCCTCTAATTCCAAGTATGATCAATGTTTTAAAAAAGGAAATGGAAGGTTATTAGACATGGAGATGTAAGGAAGATGATAACAAGGTATACATTCTGATAATCTCTTAAGTTTTGAAAGAAAGCAGAACTAATACTCGGTGCAAAAATTTACACCTTGAAAATTTTATTTGTACCATGGGGACAGAACTATTTTTCAACCCCCAAAAAAACAAGGCAGCAAGAAAGAGTTCCTTTACACTTCAAACATGACTACCAGTTTCAGTGTAAGCCTGAATTTTTCTGTCAAAGTCTATTTGGAATAATATGCAAAGCTTTTAGGAAAGTCATTTAAAGTTTTTCGAGTGGATTTTAGTAATGACTCAGTGTCATCTATAAATGTCAGCTTTATAAAATGCCTGCGTCATCAAAGTCTATGCATAAATAATTTCAACAAAAATATTAAAACTATTCTGGAAGACGAGTTTAATATTGTTAAGGAAAACCTCCAGAAGGACACAAAAGTAGACTTAACAACCCAACAATAAGTGAGGTGGACATACCAGCAAAGCACAGTTTCTTTCTTAACATCAACTCGTCTCATAAAATAAAAATCACTGAGTGAAATTTTTTAATGAATTATAATACAAAAATTGTTTTAATTTTAATTATTCAACTTTTCTTGTTACAAACTTATTGTTGAGATAAGATTAGGAAACAAAAATGAATAGAAAATTATCACATAAATTTTTTTTAATGCAGCCTTCTGCACAAATTGTTACCAAACAATAGGCCATAAATATAGTATACATATTAGCTACAATTAGGCCTGTCAACGGGTACCCGGGACCCGGGTACCCGTTGCTCGTGTGATTACCCAGGTAGTAAAATTCCACTCGGGTACCCGTGAAAATGTGGCTTCAATGTCTATATTTACCATAAACCAAACTTCGGCTCCCATGCGGCTTTTTTGTGTTTACATTGTGACTCGCGAAACGATTTATCGAATGAAAATTTTTGTTTCAAAAATATGCTTTGGCGTACATCTAAGGAGAAATATCTGTCAACGGGAAGTATCTGTCAGCGGTATATAAAATACAGTACCAACAAACTACAATGTATTTGGATACATCTTTTTTCTCTCAGTCAATGTGAAACAGAAATCGCATAACACAAAAAAGTGTTGGTTCTTTAAAAGAATCATATAAAATCCTCTGCCAAAATTAAGGATGGACTAGTTAGAGATGAAAGACGATGTGTTTGTTAATAAAAAAAACCACCCTTGCTTTGACACTAACTTTGCTTTGAAATATCCGACAATGGGTCACCTATTGATACTATCTAATGCCCTTTTTCTACCCTCCTCTCTTCATTCCTTTAACCCAGTGCTTCTCAAACTTTTTGGTATGGCGGACCGGCAGGATTTTTTTCCATTACACCAGGAACCGGAGTACTATTCTACCTGTACTTACATGGTAGCGAAATGTATTTTGTTTCCTTTTTATTTCTTTCATTTATTCGCTTATTGTCAAAAATGACAAATTCTATTGGGTTAGTAGTATTATTGGTAGCAATTGGAGGATTATAATTATATTTTTCTCTCCTTTCTTGATAACTTCCGCGGACCACCACTTTGAGAACCCACACCCCTTGCATTCGCGCGTTGTTTCTTGTGTTCTTTAACACATGTTTGCAGTGCCCAAAAATTGATATTAATAATACAAACAAAGTTAATAAGATGGGTAAGACGTCGTGTGGAATCAGGCCAATCGAGTTGACAGTGACACGGCAAATTGCAACCGTTGTAAGGGTGGCAACCCAACGCGATAAAACACCATCTGAACGCTATTCCTAAAATTTATATTGATAAACAAATCGCCGATCCACCCAATAACAGAAATTTTTGGTGTCAACAAAAGCAGTACCACTGACCAAAGCACGATAACTTGAGATTTACCGCAGTATTGCGTCCTTCATCGCCCTTTACCGACGCCAAGTGGATATTAACATTACAGGTATGACACTGAACGTTACGACATTGCTGTTGACATTTTTTTGCATGTTTAGTTTACTGTAGTTTTAGTTTACGAGTATGACGAATGCATTTACAGCAGGAATTGAATACAAGTTTTAGTGCATTATAGTTAATTGTAGTGCATTAGTAATAGTATGTTACTGGAAGCAAGCCGTTGGCTACTACTACTGTGTGAAATGAGGTGCATGGATGGTGGCTAGGTTGCATTGTATAGTGGTCATGAAGGGGAAAATTATGCGACGTTTAGAACGGGTAACCCGGGTACCCGTTCGAAATTTTCACGGGTACCCGGGCAGCTTTTTTCAACAAAATTGACAGCCCTAGCTACAATGTACAAAATCTAGAAAAACAACACTTTATCAACATTTAAAACTCTAATAAGAATGCAGGAATAAGGATAATTTGAACAAAGCAAAAAGTCTTACCTCAATTCTCTCAAGTTGTAAAACTAACGAGTTTTTCTCTGTACTCAGTGCTTCTAACACAGTCTGCTTCTGTATTAAACTTTCTGTAAGAGAACGCACCCTTGACTCAAGCTCATTCTCTGTACTATTACTCATGCTCTTTGTCATCAGCTGATTAAGAAACAACACATTTAATCTCAATATTGAAATGGATCTTAGAGACTATACTTTACTTTATATGTAATACTAGGTTGTTCTGGGGCGCTTACGGCGCCCACTTTTTTCAAAAGACCAAGTAACTTACGTGAATGTTATTGCATGCGTTCGAATCAGTGTGTCCGACAACCAAAAATTGGTATGTGAATGAGTTAAAAAAAAAGAATGAATAATTAAATTTTAAATTAACGTCAGCCAAACTATTAACGGCTCTTTTTAAATCGTTCCCTTTTCCAAAATTAAAATATAAGCTCAAACAATGACATCATATAATATTTTACGGCGAGAAACACCACACTCTCTGTTACAAAAATGATTATGATTTTACGTCTATAATTTCAATTTTTTAAAAATATGCTGATTATGTCCCTTAGCGTTATAGAATGAGTGACCTGGGCTTTTATATAGTAGATAATCTGAGTGGGCCATGATCGCCTAGCAGCCCGCGGGTTCAAGTCCTTGTTAAGCAAGGGATTTGTTCCCGTGGCTTAAGGGTGTCCATGACTATGAGTCTACCCAGCTTTGATGGGTATCTGAAATTAGTTGGGGTAATGTAAAGGCAGCCACACAATTACCTCATATGATGTAGCTAAATAAATTTGTGAACATGGTCTGGAAAGGGAAGTTATCATTTATTTACTCTTTAAATTATTTTTGCATACATTAACTACATCAGATTGAAAATTTCAGCTCTGAATAATTATGAAGAGGCTGATTTATGCAGGCTATTAAATAACAATTTTTTTAATATAGAAAATCTCAGAAGGACTTTGTGGTCCCTAAAACCTTCATTAAGTTATATTTATATAACAAATCAGCACAAAAATTCAACTGTTCCAAAGATCATTGAGTTTAATAAATCCTGGTTCTTTTCAACATTTAATTTTTATTTTGAAACTGAAGAGGAAAACATGCTTCAGTTAGGTTTTTTTAACCTACCTGATTTCTTAATTTTTCAATTTCTGTTTCTCTATCTTTGATTCGAGACTGGAATGCTGTCTTTTGTTTATGAAGTTCTTCCAAAGTATACTGAAGTTCCTGTAGAAAATATTAAAACTACTAATTATTTCACCACCGTTTCAAATGCATGTCAGATAATGGATTTTTTAAAATTCAGAAAAACTAAAGATATCAAAGTAAATTGTAAAATCATCTTAAATATTTTTCAAAGTTTCAGACAGTTTCAATTAATTAAGAAAAATATGCATATGTCTGGCCTTCACAAACGTATTGTAGTTTTTTAAATGTAAAAGTAACATTTACCTGCTTCTGTTTTAGCAATTCCTGTTCTGCATCTTCCCTTCGTCTTTTTTCATCCCTCACAGAATCTTCCAGTGATCTGATGGTTTCTTGTGTAGTTTCACTATCAAGTTGAAGTTGATTTTCTAAATCCTAAATGAAAAATACATTAACCCTTCTGAGACTTAGTATTAACCCTTCTGAAACTGAGTATTAACACTTCTCAGACTGAGTCTTTTTGAACTATTTCTGCAAAGAAGACACTTCCGTTTTCTTTAAAAAGTCTTCAGTTATTTTCACATTTTATAAAACACCAGCTAATTACTTTAGCAATATAAAATTATATACTTTATTGTAGTACATTGAAGAAACTATTACAAAATTTATGAATAAAACTAACATCTAAACATGAATGCAAATGAGGTATTCTGAGTTACCTAATTTATGGATGATACCTTTAGTTAGCAAATTATTTGCAGCATTTTTATGAAATTTCTGATTGTTTAGGCCTATATAAGTCTAAAAAAATAATATAACGAGATTGTGAAAAAATGCATAATATATTCCACTAGGATCTGTATTCCTTTTGGGATAATTGAATTTCACATATTTTTTAAAAGCTTTTAAACAGGTCACTGGGAACAAAAAGTTCCGATGAAATGACAGAAAAAAATTACTATTAATGAAAGCTAGTGTCAAAGTGGAGAGATTAGCAAGTAATGCAAAAGAAGCAATCTGATAAGCAGATACAAAGACCAACCAGCAAATCTCAAAACTTGGTTTATTGGGTGAATAGATCAGCTATCTGTCTTTTATAGTATTTGCTCTTGGCCCTGCCATTTTAAATTAAATTAATATTTTTAATGCTGAATTATGATGATAGGGAATCTGCAAAAAACTAATTTAAAGATAAACTACTTTGTTATTAACATAGTAAAGCTTTAGAAATTTATGAAGAAAAATCAGTGACATGCCTGAAGCTCCACTCTCAGGTTATCGATTGTCAATTTCGCTTGCTGAAGTTCCTCTCTCATCATATCTCTCTCTTGCCTCAAAGATTCATGCTCCAGCATAGACACACCTCCCATATCTCCCATTGGACTAGCCCCATCTCTGAGGCTGGCAATAAGTTTTTCTTTAGACTGCAGAAAAGCAGTATTTAAATAAATTTTTAAATAAAAATATTATCAACTAATGCAACATTTCTAACATTTTTCATTTTAATAAAATTATTTCAATGAATAACAAAATTTTAATATCTTAATAAAAATATTGTCAACAAATGCAATGGGATTATTATTGTTTTTAAAACTACCTGTAGGATTCTTGTGGCTTTATCCTTATACTCTGAGAGTTCTTTCCTTGCAGAATCTATTCCAGCTTTAGATGCCTTTAACTGGTTAGTTAATTCTGTGATTTTAACTTGATAAATAGAAAAAAATAGTTTTAAAACTATTTTGGACATTGATTTAAATGAAAATAAAATAATTTTTAAAATACTATTAAAAAAATTTGCACTGCAGTTTTAAAAAAATGTTAAAAACTTTGTTTACCCCTTTCCTCTGCCACCTTTTTCTCTGCTGCTGTCAATGCCTCTGCCATTGACCTTTGTTCCTGTTCCAATTTACTCTGTCGCTGACTGGCTTCTAACTATAAAAATTAAATAAGATATGCTAGTATGTGAGTAATTTGCCAACCCTCTTCTTTTTTGTTATTCACTATTGTAATATGATTTTAAAAAATGAAAGTCAAGCCAATGAATGAAATGAACGGCAACCCACCTGAGCTTGTTTATAAGCAGCATGCTCTCTCCTGAGAGCTGCCTCTACCTCCTCCAGTTTGTCTTTCATACTGTCTAATGCTTGGCCATGAAGACCACTAGAGTCTGTATGATCTTTTAAGATTCTAAATAAATACAAGAGAGAATAATTCAATAATTTCTTTTCTCAACATTGAAATAGATATTAAACAATAGAAAAGTATTAGTATATCTTCACCTTTCTCGTTCTAATTTAACTTCCTCCAGAGTTTTTTCTTTGGTCATCACTCTTTTATCAGCTTCATCTAGTCTTACTCTAAGAACAGCAAGTTGAGCATCTTTTGCTTTCAATGCCTCTGTGAGATCTAGTTCCCGTGCTTGTAACTCCCTCACTAACTGGTCATGCATAGATGCCGAGTTCAGCTGAGACTTGAGTTTTTCTTTCGCTCTCATTAATTCTAAAGATCAATAACAATATTGTTCTGTAATTCAAAGTTTACACTTATAAATGCTAATGTATTTGATTTGAATGAGATATTATCTATAAATCTCATATGGATATAAACAAATATCCATATTCTTTAAAAGTTATTAAATATTTTTCAAAAAAAGAACTCTTGCCTGTTTCAGCATCTTTAGCTCTTGTAATAACACTAGCCATTTCATCATTTAGAGAAGTTACTTCATTTCGTAATAGTCTGTTCTCAAGCTCCAATGAGGACAACTGTCTGTCCTTCTGTCCTAAACTCAGGTCAGTGTGGTCACTCTCTGGGGCACTTTGATCACTACCCAATGGACTTTCCTTCATAGCATCAGCAATAACATCCAAGTCAGCAGAAATGTGAGAATTTGTGGGGCTATCTTGTCGAGCACTGTCATCTTCTGTGCTGTTCATTATTGGCCCTTTGTAACAAGTTGTACATAAAAACTATATTTTTTACATGTACATGTAGTAGGTACACATTTACAAGGTATACATTACATAATTAGTATGAGGTGCTATTTTACAGACTTATTTAGTTAAATAATTTGACAATATAAACAAATTTGAATTTTTACCCAAACATCCCTGAAACATGCATAACTTTTGTACATGCTGCCATGTACTTCAATCTAAGGTTGTTAAGGGTTAATCTGTCCTAAAAGCAGGACCAGTCCTGTTTAATCTGGCCTTGTTAAACGTATTTTCAATTAGTCCATACTTATGTATCAGCAGGTGTTCTTTTTTGGGGTAAAATCTTTAAACAACCAAAAAATTTCAATTTAAATAGAATATAATCCCAGTGGTTGATTGAAAAATAATATGGCATTTTAATATATCGAAAGCGTTATCCCCAGAATTCTGCGAATAATTTTCAACGTTATCCCCAGAATTCTGTGAATAACGTTGAACGTTATCCACAGAATTCTGTGAATGACTCTAGACGTTGATGGGAGAATTCAGTAACTATTCTCAAAGTTAATTTTGAGCATTATTTATCATTATATCAAGTAAATTCACGTTGATTATAATAATTATATCTGACCTGAATAAGAAAACAGTACCAGCCTTATTGTTTTTCATATTGATTTTAAGTTTATAATTATAATTATATTTTAGAAAATGTTCAGTCCACTGAGCTATTTTTATCTGGCTCACTGGTATAACTTATAGTCCATTGCGTTTTGGATATATGATATAGGCCAATATATTTATCATATATAATATATATATATATATATATATATATATAATAGGATTGGCTATTAGTACTATTATTAGTAGTAGTGATAGTAATCTAGGCTATAGGCTTAGGCAAACTAGGCAGCCGCCTAGGGCCTCCGATTAGTTTCATCATTATGATTGTCATTAATGGCATGGGGGCCTCGCACAAGAATTTTTCCATATTTATTCTTTTGTTTTTCTATTACATTTTATTTAGGGCCACCAAATTCACTTCGCCAAGGGCCAAGGGCCTCCAATTCCTTTTGGCCAGTCCTGCAGTAATATAGGTTTACAGTCCATGACTTATTATTGGAGAATATAGGACAATATATTTATTTATAATATAGGATAGGGTATTAGTATTAGTATTAGTACTATTATTAGTTTTAGTACTAGTAGTGTTATTAATATCGGCAGTATATTAAATTGCGCCGCGACCAAGGCCAAGGTCGCGTCGCAGTGGGATGAAAGTGAATCATTTTAACATTATGCAATAACAAAAGGATTAAAATAGAAAAAAAAATTAAATTAAAAAGAAAACATAAAAAAAGATTCCCCATCTAAAAATCGAACCCTGTTAAAAAAAAATTAAATTAAAAAAAATTCCACTAGCGAAAATCGAACACTGTACCACAACGTTAACTGTCCTTCACTCTACCATGCGGCCACGAAGGCATGATGAATTATGAGGTTTTTAAAGATGTTGAAAATTATTTGCAGAATTCTGGGGATAACCACTCCGTTAATATATATATGTAAAAAGTTCACATATTATCAATGTTTACTCTTTCATTTAGCTCACATTTTTTTTTGTTGGTGAAATTCTCTGAGGTGATAGGGATCATGCAAGAGAAGTAAACATGACATCAAATTGCCATAATAAACTAGGAGTCTTTAACAACCTTACTACACTGAGCTTTAACCCCCTCCCTTCCCAAATTAAAAAACAAAAATAATTTATTTAGTAAAAAAAATAATTAGTCATGGGCAAAGTTCCCTCTAAGGTTCGTTAGTCAGTGTGCAAATTAAAAAACCTTGTGTGCAAAGTTGCACAGCATCTATTTTTGTGCTATATTTTTACAAAATTTGCTGCGCTGTAATTCTAAACTCTTTCTTAGCATCTGCCAGATATTTGCACGGCCATGCAGCTTAAAGGGAAAATTGGTCATGGGTCACAAATTTTGCCTAGTAGTTCCCAAATATATGAAACATCCCTCTGGTACTAGATATTGATCTTGAGCAGGGCCACACAAAAGGGACAACTATTTATTTAATAAGAATATAATCACTTTATATGTAATTGCTCTTATTGAATACCTAAATTTGGAAAGGATGCCAAAAATAAAAACTCATGAATATTGTACATTTAAAAAAAAGTGATCCCATTAAGGACATGCTAGTATGGTTATTTACCTCTATCCACACCATCCCTTGCTTTGTTACAAATAAGTTATGTGTAAAACTAAATCAGATTTCATGGACAATCCCATTACCTTGAGAGACATAATTTATGACTTCAAGGCTGAATGATTAACTTAATTCTTTGTCGCTTCCATACTACTTTTATGATATTCAGTGGTGTGCTAACTAGTGAAAACACAAAGAAACTATTATAGACTTGGGGTAAAGATCACTTGAATACATGTAACCTCGACTCTAGCCACGGTTTTGAGTTTATAAAGTAGCCTTATTTAATTCTTGAACTTCAAAATAAAAATGTTTAAAAAGCAGGTCTATTTGCAATTAAGAAGTAAATAAGATGCAGGAAATAGTCAGACTCATCACACTGTTTACATATAATAAAAGCTCTTTCAACAAGAGTGCAAACAAATATTTATAACATTGAACATATGAGATTAAGAAAATTCTTGATTTATCTGGAACTTTAGAGAATACATGCTTATTCTATTGAACTTCTAAGAAGGCTTCGACTTCACAAAGAAAGTACACATATAATCTCTACACCAAAGAGGACGTAACTAAACCAACTCATCACATATTCAAAAGCAATAAAACATAATACAGGGATAACTCGAGATACCTGTTTAATTCGTTCGCATACACATATCTAAAGTGACATCCATCCCCCCACCCCCAGTTTGTACTTATGATATCAATTAATCAATAAATGCCCTTACTTAAAATTTTCACACTGAATGAGCATTAAATGGAATAAAAAAGTTTTTTATTTTAATTTTAACATACCTGTCAATTTTACATGAGTTGCAGGTGTAAAGATAGATTCAACATTAGCAGTACCATAGTCAGGTTTAGCCCCTTTCGATGAAACAATGGAAGATGTGCTTGACTGTCGAGAATGATGATGACTGCTAGCAGGTGTACGCAATTTTTTACCAGATTCATTTGACTCTTTGCTGTTCAAAAAATCAAATAGAGCTTCATCTGAACTCTTTTTCTTGACTATCTTCCCAGAGGTTTGTGATGCTGAATGTGGTGCAACAGCTTGTGTCTGTGTTGAAGGCTTGACAATTGGGCTACTGGATACAACTGGTTCTGAGTCACTTTTGAAATTATACAACCGTGTTGGCACACTCTGTGATGGTGTTAGAGACGCTGTAGATGAAGTCTCCAGTGTAGACTGAATTATGGTGGGATCAGGCGGATGCCACTCTTTAGTTTTGGTATCATCAGTATGAAGGACATCAGCTGCCGATTTATCAAGCTTATTTAGGAAATCTTCAGCTTTTCCTGTTACTGCTGCAAGCCAAGACATTGTGTTGGTGAACTGCTTTCAAATTTCAAAATGTTTTAGTTTCTGTCAATCATAGTGCAGAGTTCACTTAAATATCACATTCACTAAGACATTACCACATTGACTGTTATTCACTGTTATTAGTGTTTCAACTTTGAATCAACATCATATGATTTTTTGACACAATTCTCAATCCCCAACTAGTTACTAGTAGTTAGTAGGTCTATAATTTTATTATAATACCAACTAGACTATAGTTCTTTTTTACATTACATAAGACTAACTTCACTAAAACATCAGTTGATAATACTGTTAAATCCCCGGAAAGAGTGCAGATAGCTACCACTTAGTACCTAGTAAATTCAACTAATAAAAAAAAATAAGGTTTTAAAAATTGAAAGTCAAAGGGGCCTGCCGCCTAGGGGGCAGTCCATAAAGTAGTATGTCACGCTCCAGAGGTGGGGAGGGGGTGTAAGAAAGTGTAACAGTTTGTGACAGGGGGGAGGGGGAGTCCGGCCATGTGTGACGTCAGTGTTTTATATTAAATTTTAATTATTTGTTAATAAAAAACAACATTTTTGTTAGAAAGTGTGACGTACTTAGGGGGGGGGGTCCGAGATTTGTGACATGGGGGAGTTAAAAATGGTCAAAAATAGTGTGACGTATTTTATTTTATGGACACGGCCCCAGACTATTGACTAGACTAAAACCAGTAATTCTGAGTAATAAAAAGTAATTTAATAATGTCAACTGTACTGAGTACTCTAAATTTTAATACTACCCCAATTATTTTTACCTAACTACTTGACTTAAAAGACTAGTGACTAACTAATTAATTAGTAATTACTAACTAACTAGTAATTTTAATAATAGTAATAACAGTGATAAATAACTATATAACAGAGTTAGAGTGAAGAGTGCTAGTGACTAGACTGACTAGTGACTAGTGCCAGTGCTGCTCAGCCTCAGTGCTAGTGACTAATTAATAATTGTTAACCATAGACTTAAACTAGACTAATGTAATACTTAATTTCTCAACAACCGTAATCTAAATACGGCTTAGCGGAGGCGCATTGAAATCAATCAAGTTTGGATAAACAATTACAGAGTGATTTTAAATGAAGCGATCGGTAAGTGGTAAAATTATTTTGTTTACTCCGTGTATAGTATAGTAGTAGTAGATACATTGTTGACAGACGTGGAGCACTTCCTGCGCATGTCTGGGAATCGTTGAAAGAATTATAGGATAGTGGAGATCACTTGAGAATACCACTCTAAATATACGTAAAATAACAAATTCATAAACGGCAAAATATATATCTTTTAACATTAAAAAAATTTACTTAGAAAGAATTAATAAGTTTGGGGGGATCGCTACTCTAATTACACCACACATAAAATAAAAGTAATAATTTAAAAAATTAATAATAAACGGCAAAATATTTATAATTTATCTTACTTTCAGTTTAGCACATTACTAAAATTACTGACATAACTTTTTTTAAAATAATAAATAGACTTGAAATGTTTCATATGATTTATTAATATATCTCCATGCAATTTAAAAGGAACAGATGATATGTGAAACATTGGACACTTAAGTCTTAAGTCAGTAGGCTGCACTACAGTGACTACATTCAAGGCTTAGTTTTCAACAACAACAAAAAAATTGAATTTAATTATATTTCAAATCACACTTACAATCAAGAATGCGCTAACAAAAATAATTTCTTAAATATTCAAATGTAGTATGCAGTGGCGTAGCAAAAGGGGGCAGGGGAGGGGCAAATGCCCCGCACTTTTTTTAAGGGCGGCAAACTACTCGTCGTTAATTGCTTCAAAGAACACTTTATTTATTTTTTAATGGAGCTTTTTATCAAAATAAAATAAAAACCTAATATGAAATTGATAAAAGAAATAAAGGAGCTATGCTAAAAAAATTAAACTTTACAACTGCTAACATTTCAAACTCCATTTGGGTATAAATTCTTCTAATAACTAATACTAATGCTACTAAACTGCACTTTGTACTTTGGGGGCTTGCTGCTCGTTGTTAATTAGCCTCTTAAAATAATATAAAAAATAATGTTTAATAAAATAAAATAAAAGCCAAGGTAAATATTAATAAACATCAAATATATAATGAATCTTAAGTCTTCTGATACTAATGCTAATGAACTGAAAAATTAAGGGGCTGAAGTAATAGACGAATATGACACAGTACACAGATGTGCTGGTACCCAGGGGCGTCACTAGGGTTGGTGTCACCCGGGGCGGTAGCTAATGGTGTCACCCCTTCACGACTGAAGGGGCCGTCCATAAATGACGTCACGCGAGGTTGCCGATTTTTACCCCACCCTACCCCAGCGTCATACTTTGTCACAAAAACTTAGACCCCACCCCCTTTTTACGATATGACGTCACAAAACTTTGACACCCCTCCCCCAAGCCGTATTTTCTCAATAAAAATTAGCATGTTGCAAATTATTTTTTGTCATTTAAATATGTATTTAAGGTAAGTCTGCACTGTAATATCGTAACACGCGTAAAGTCATTGAAAACGTAATTAAATAAATGGTAAAAAATCAGATATTTAAGTGCAACTTTTAATTAAAGTTTCGCGTTTTTTGATGTGACACCTCCCTTCTCGTACCACATCGTCACAGATGCGTGGACCCCTCCCACTATGGTGGATTAAAAGGGGGGGTGCTGAACGGGCTAAAGCCCCCAATAATTTAAGGGCCCCCAAACTTTTTATGAATTATAGTGTATAATAAAGATGCAGGCCATTATGTTTGTACGAATCCCTGAAAATGCCTTGGACAGTCATACGGCAATGCTGCAAATGAGTAGGAAGTATAACGGAAACCAGGCTATTCTTCGTGAGAAGTGCATTGTAGCTCAATATGTGCCGTGCACAGCTCATTCCTTTAATTTGGTTGGGAAAAGAGCAGCAGGTTGTCCTACTGCGGTCAGATTTTTTTGTCTTCTGCAAAATCTTTATACCCGACTTGTTGCATCTACTCATCGTTGACAGGTACTTCAAAAACATATGAAATTGATACATGCTAACAAAGCCTTGTCTGACACAAGATGGTCAGCCTGACATTATGCTGTAAGGTCTGTTAATAGCCCATACCATGATAATATCGCAGCACTGGAAGAATTAGCAACGAATGAAAATCAGCCACGTGACTGCCGACTTGAAGAAGAAGGATTTCTAAAGGAAATTGAACAACTGGAAGTCGCTATTTTACTTGAAATTTGGGAAACAATTTTAGAAAGGAAGTCTCTCATTGAGTTTGTTAAAATAAAATAGCATTCTTAATTTTATTCCTATGAAGACAAAGGAAAGGAAAAGTCCGTGGTAAAAACAGTGTAAACAATCTTCAATAATATCAAACAAAAAAAAAGCGTCAGTTTGATAAAGGGACATCAACACAACAGTATTCTCCTGGCGAAAAAAATTCAAGATTGAGGTATTTCTGGTAATCATTGACAAACTTTCTTAAGCCCTTAAACATTGGTTAGGTGCATATAAATACATCCATGAGAAATTTGGCTTTCTTACTAACCTAACTGAGCTCAGCACTTTTGCCACCCGATGGGCAGCAGCAAGTTAATGGAAGAACATTCAAGTGATTTCGAAGAAGGGGTCGGGTAAATCCGAAGCAACGGTTTCGTCCCCCTCAATTTTCTAGCAACGCCATCGAGCGGTGCCGGTTTAGGACCAGGAGCGCCAGTACGGATTAGCAAAAAGTGCCGCGAAGAATGCATTGGACGCCAGCTCTGAGGAAACCTTCCAGTGGGGTTGCAACCCTAGGTAGGTCTTTGATGATCCCCCGGTCTGCGGCGGTCCTAACCATGGAGACCCGTGTGCTTTGCCGGGATGGCGCCAAAGTGGTAGCGGCTCGTAGTAGGAAATTCCACCACCTCCTTGTGAGGGCAACTTAGTGGGAGGCATCTTCGACTGTATGTCCTGGATGCCCAGGTGGCCGCTTCAGAAGCGACCTCTTTTGGGGGGGGGGTTCCTCAGCTGTTACGTCCCTTTGGTGGCCGGATGGCTAAGGGGGTCTTCCGGGAAGACCCAAAGAGAGCACTAGGCTTTGGGCTTCTGATTTTCTTCCACATGTAGGTTCATGAGTGATTTCGAAGACTGCTTACCTTCAGAATTAGTCCAATTTTCAGAACTCTTAAAAAAGTTATTGTCCAACCCCAGGCTCAGGGTAAGGAAAAGGAATTAGCACAAAGCGAAAATCAAAAAACTTGCACAGAGCTAAAAATGTTGCTGCTTTTGAATGAGCTATATTTCACATAGTCCTTTACAAATGTACACATCGCACTTCGCATCTATCTTTCAATGATGACATCAAACTGAAGCTGAGAGCGATCCTTTTCAAAGTTGAAAAGAATATATAATAAGTTAGAATTTGCATGGGACGAAAAAGGCTGAATATGCTCTCTCTAATGAGCATTGAAAAGGAACTTGTAAGCTTACTCAGCTTTATTGACTTGATTGAAAACTTCGCCATTTGAAAAATTCGCAAAAGAAAGTTTTAGGTTGAAATAATAATCATACATATTTTTCAATATTTTTTTTATTATTTCAAATAGAGAAAAGAATTCGTTTCATGAATTTTTTTTTAAAAATACGGAATAACGCGTAATATTATTCTTTATGGGGAAGCGTTCGTAACCACGAAACAGCGTAAGTCGGGACCGTCGTAACCGGAGGACTACCTGTATATAAACATGCATATCTATGCTTTCACGCCTTTAATAAATATATATATAAAAAATATTAACTCAAAGACATTGAAATCATAATTTTCATCAAGAAAAACATCAACAAAGAAAACCCATCTTTTGATATTTTTTCTTTGGGGGGGGGGATGGTGGTGATAAAAATCGTATTCCCCCAACCCCACTGTGGTGGAGGGATTCGTGAGGTGGGATTCGTTCATGCTGTCGGTGTGTCCAAGCCCAAATGGCTTTATATCTTTTAAAACAGAAGATTCTGCCTCTTACATTCCAGCCTTCGTTAAAGATCTCTCTGCTGCGACTATTTCTTTTCTTTTTTCCTAATTTGTTTTAATGTTGTCTTGTCTTGTCTTATCTATACAGACGCTCCTTCTATGCAGAAGATAGTTGCGTCCACAGACCATGACAGATGATCTGTTTGGCAAGTGATGCAGCGCTCACAGGCCACGGCTTTGTGGGTTCCACGCATTACCCAGCCGCCTAACACATGTAGTTAGGTACCCATTCGGAGCGGGGTGACTCAGGGACGCCCTAGGCCCCGGAACAAGCCCTTGCCTTCACACGGATTCGAACCCGTGACCATCGGTACGACAGTCCAGTGCGCTGCCACTCGACCACCGCGTGTGTTGGGACTGTTTTATTTTTGCAAGTTAACTGATATTTTTTTTTAATAAGAATTTTCGCGTTTAACGTATTTCATTGTATTTCTTAATTTCTTTCTAGATTTAAAAATTTGTCATCTTTTTTTTACTGACATAAAATCTACGCAGTAAAATTTTAGGCTCGGGTGTCACCCCCTGATGGGTGTCACCCGGGGCGGCCCGCCCCCCCTAGTGACGCCACTGCTGGTACCTATAATTGATTCAAGTTTGTCAGCCGCTCATCTTGTAGTTGTAGAAGCGAAAATGGCTGTATCCGCTAAATACCAACAAAAACCAATAACATTTCAACAACATACATTGACTTAATTGATATAAATAAATTTCCATTACGTACAGATAAAAATGTGTTATTACTATAATATGTGCTGCGAGATTGAGTTTGGGGCCGTCCATAAATGACGTCACGCACCTAGGGGGGAGAGGGATCGACCATTTGTGACGGGGGGGGGGAGGGTATTTAAGAACTTTGATATCACAACGCGCGACTTTAAATGAGTGTTCCACTTAAATATGTAATTGTTAACAATTTATTTAATTACCTTTTAAATGGCTTCACGCGTGTTTTGATATTAGAGTGTAACCTTACACTAAATACATATTTAAATGACAAAAAGGTGATTTAAAAAATGTTCATTTTCAAATAGAAAAATGACTTTAATGGGGGAATGGGGGTTGTAGGGGGGGCGCAAAGCTTTGTGATGTCATACTGGAGGGGGTCTAACTTTTTGTGACGACGTGTGACAAGGGAGGAGGGGGTGAAAAATCTACCAAAATCGTGCGACGTCATTTATGGACGGTCCCTTTCCAAAAAATTAACATAAACTTTCTACATTAGACACGGACCTTACATCCAAAATAGAGATTAGACGGATAACGTTGAAATGATTTTAACGTAAGTAAAGTTTTAAAAAAAATAATATTTTTTTTTAAAATAAATAAAAGTTTGCGTACCTAAATGGGGTATTCTCCTAAAGCATCAGTTTTTAATTTTAATATCATTTGTTTTGTCTCATGGATCAAGTGCTCAATGTTACCAAAGTTTTTCAAAAGGAAGGAATCAGAAATCGGATAAAAAAATAATTGACTATTAAAAAAGAACAACAACACGTTGTTGTAAAAGAAAACAAAAAAAAAGTTGCAAGAAGTTCTTGTTAAATTTTTTTTACATTAATAAATTCATGGAAACTAGAATTTTGACACCGAGTACAATGTTAGTGCAATTCTTGGCCAAAAAAATCTGAAATTGATGCATCTGAGACTTATCTACGAGACTTTAAATTCTGCCTTTAAATTAGAGTCCTGTATTTGAGTATTAAAGTAACTCACATGGCATTGTCAAGCTAGGACTATTTTATCTCAGGGGTAGAAACATAAATTAATTAAATCAAGCACACTTGATTTCTCAAATTTTATTAAGATATTTTGGCTCGACGTTCCCTGCATAATATAAAATATTAATAATGAATATTCCTTAGAACTGTCATAAGTAATGCCAGCTGCGAGAGAATCTTCTTTAAAATTAAGTTAACGAAAAACTGATTACAATCAACATTGCTACTTTGGCTATTTTGGATGGCATGGCTGACAACATTGATTCATCATAGATTGGGCCATGAGGAAAAACAGAAAATTTCAATTTTAATCAAGAAATGAATGCTCTTCTATTGATTTCTAGCATAATAATGTATATTGTCAATATTATTAATTTCTAATATCATCACTTACATCACTGGATCCAAGACTTCCTTTTGGGCAGGGAGCAAACTGTAATAATTAATGGATCTAAATCTGCACCAATAAAGGTTAACTCAGGAGTTCAACAAGGAACTGTGCTAGGTCCCTTACTCTTTTTAATTTATATAAATGATTTACCCAACAACATCTCAACAGGTACAAAAGTTAGGTTATTTGCTGATCATTGTATAAACTATAGAACAATTAAATCAGAACAAGACAGCAACATTTTACAAAAAGACTTAGATGAATTGATAAAATGGGAAACTAACTGGAGTATGTCTTTCCACCCAGAAAAGTGTCAACTGTTAAGAGTAACAAAGAAAAAGAAACAAATACATTCAAAATATTACATTCATGGAAAAGAACTGACCCAAACTAAAGATGCAAAATACTTAGGAGTCTTCTTAATAAATGAGAAACTATCATGGAATCCCCTATGTCAATGAAGTTATTAAAAAATCAAACAAAACCTTAGGCTTTATAAAAAAAAACTTTAACAAATGTAATAGAGATATAAAACTAAAATGCTACCTCACTTTGGTGAGACCTGTACTAGAATATGCATCTTCTGTATGGGACCCATCCACCAAAGAAAACATTGATAAACTAGAACAAATTCAGAAAAGAGCTGCCAGATTCATTACTGGAGAATATTCGAAACTGACAAGAATAACACCATTAGTTAAATCATTAAACCTTGAAACACTAGAGGATAGAAGAACCAAAAGCAAAGTAGTAATCATACATAAAGCAATTAATTCTAATTTAGAAATACAACACAAAGATAACTTAATACAATCCTCAGATAGACATAAGGATAAAAACACCTTTCTTATTCCGTATGCAAGAACAAACACATACAAGTTTTCCTTCTTCCCGTCCGGAATTCGGGCGTGGAATGGGTTGCCTGAAGAATCCAGGAAAACCAACACTCTATCAACATTTAAATCTCTACTAAAAATGCAGGACTACACACAAACCATAGATAAGCGTAGGACGCAATAATCTTCTGTATAGAAGGAGCGTCTGTAAACAGATAAGATAAGCTAATACACCTTTTAAAAGCATCAACATATTTTCCCGGGGGTTGGGGGTGGCAGCAAACCTATGTTCTGCCACGGGCGGCCCATACCCACGCTACGCCGCCGGTAGTATGCAGTGCTATCTAAATAAATAGTGTATAGTATACTTAAGGAAGTGTAGCTCATCTCACAATGTGGGAAATTATTTGGAACTAAATTGTTGTATTTAAAAAAAAATTAATATTAATGTTTAAAATACAGTCGGACCTCGCTAAGTCGAACTTCCCCAAGTCGAAAACCTCCCTATATCGAATTAATTGTTATGTCCCGGCCAAATTCCACAAGACTAACGTATTTTATGTCTCCTTAACTCGAAGATTTTGTGGCTCCCAACCTCCCTATTAGTCGAATTTTCCAAGGCGTTTGGGTTATTATTCTGGGGTGACATTTCAGAACACGTGTTCCGTATAGCCACGTAAACGTCTATTTTGAGACCAAAAATTACCTAGACAAGAAAAAGGAGTGGCTGGAAGAATGGTAACTAATTCGCGTCCCTTTGCTGCATGCTGTGACTCTTTTTAAAAAGAAAAATCTTACCCCCCCCCCATCCCACTGTGGACGAAGTAAAGTGTGTGTTGGGTTGAGGGGGGGGGGCTTTCTGAGTGGTGTCGGAATGCCAAAGCCAAGTTGGCTTCGTTTCATATGAAACATCAGACACCTCTCTTTGTTGTCAAGCCTTCGCGCCCCACCCCCTTTCTCAATATCAACATTGAACTTGAACTATCCCTTAACCCGTCGTTGGGGCACCATCGTGAACTTCACACTATCTCACGCCATTTGCCCCGGTCCTGTGCTGTCTTTTGAGAGTCGCTGAATGACAGGCTGGTCCACTCCTTGATATCGTCTTCCCATCTCTTCCTTTGTCTGCCTCTTTTCCTTCCTCCCTGGACTGTGCCTTGCAATATAGTCTTTGCGAGACCTCAAGATCTTGTCACGTGTCCGTACCATCGTAGTTTCCACTTCTTAATTGAGGGGAGAAGGTCCTCGTAGGGACCAATGACAGTACTTATTGTGTTGCGGACCGCTTCGTTTGTGATGTGCGCTGTGTAGGAGATGTTCAATATCTTTCTGAAACATCTCATCTCTAGCGCTTTGGAGGTCTGCATTTAGCGTCCAAGCCTCACAATCATACAAGAAGACCGACATCGCCAGAGAGCGCATTAGTCGGATCTTTGATCTCAGGGAAAGTTTCTTGCTTTGCCAGATCTGCTTTAGTTTACTCAATGCTGCCATTATTTGGGCCAATCTGGCAAGAATTTCTGGCTTTGAGCCTTCGTCAGATGTTATGGCCCCTAGATATTAAAAGGTGGAGACCTCTTCTAGTTTTTGCCCGTTTATCCGAATCTCATTTGTTAATTTTCTATTTGCCATGACCTTGGTCTTTTCTGCATTGATTTCCATGCCTTACGCCTTTGCTGTTTTATCTAGTTTTGCAAGGAATGCTTTCAGTTCGTCCTCGCTGCCCGCTAGGCCGTCTATGTCATTGGCGAAGCATAGGTTGGTTATAATCCTCCCTCCGATGCTGACTGTTCCGACATGGTTTTCTAGCACATCTGTCATCTTCTTATCTTATCTATACAGACGCTCCTTCTATGCAGAAGATAGTTGCGTCCACAGACCATGACAGATGATCTGTTGGCAAGTGATGCAGCATTTACAGACCATGGCTTTGTGGGTTCCACGCATTACCCAGCCGCCTAACACTACAAGTGTTAGGTACCCATTCGGAGCGGGGTGACTCAGGGACGCCCTAGGCCCCGGGAACAAACCCTTGCCTTCACACGGATTCGAACCCGTGACCATCGGTACGACAGTACAGTGCGCTGCCACTCGACCATCTTTCAACGAAGAGGTTGAAGAGGATGGGGGAAAGTACGCATCCTTGTCTCACACCAACAGTGGTCTTGAACCAATCTCCCAGCTTGCTGTTGAAGAGTACTGCGCTGGTTTCTCTGTTGTATAGGTTCTTGATCACTCCAATAAGGTTTGCATTAATGTTGAATTTGTGCATAGTTGCCCACAGTGCCGCATGCCACACTCTGTCGAACGTTTTTTTCAAGTCTATAAAGACATGATAGAGGTCACTCTGGTGTTGGAGATGTTTTTCACATAGCACTCGCATGTTAAAGGTTTGCTCCGTTGTCCTTCTTCCTGTTCTGAAGCCCGCCTGTTCTTCTCAAATGATTTGCTCTGCTTGTGGTTTCAGTCTGTTTAATATGATCATAAGCACGACTTCGCGGGGCTGACTAAGCAGGCTGATTGTACGGTAGTTTTGGCACATCTGTAAATTACCCTTCTTTGGGAGCGTGATAACCAGCGATTGTGTCCAGGGGGTTGGTCATTTTCCTGTCTGCCAGATCTTGTTGCACATGTTAGTTAGGATGTTTATTACAGGGTCACCTCCTGCCTAAATCAGTTCGCCAATATCAACATTGTTCTTGATTAATCTGTGCCTATTACGCCATTTTCCCTAACTCGAAAACTCCGTAAGTCGATTTTTTTCAGGTCCCCTTTAGTTCGACTTTTAATGTAATTTCATTGCATTTAAGAAACTTTAAATTATTTTCATATTCTTAGTGCTTTATTATTACATGCTTTTATTTAAGTCACACTTTTTGTATGTTGTATCCATTCTTCCATCCTTCCCTCCTTCCATCCTTCCGTCAAATCTTGTAACGTAAAATTAAACCACTTCTGATGGTCCTAGAGATCTCAAAATTTTACCACAGATAGATCTTGGCTGACAATGCATTGCATCAAAATTTCAGATCGATCGATTTTACCGTAATTAAATTATTGCATCTTTAAATCCCTTATATTAACTTCACCACCGTCTCTGTCTTGAGTTCGCGGGAGGGCGGAAAAACAAAAGTAAAAAATGACACACTTCCCGTAATGCTATCGAGCTGACATTTTGCACATAGACTCGTGTCACCTAACAATGCATCGTATCAAAATTTCAGATCGATCGAATGTACCGTAATTAACTTCATGCATTTTTAGTTTATCTCTATATAACATATGTAATTCAATTTCACAGTTGGTTATTGTTTGTCTTCCACGTGCCAGTTTGAGTACGCGTTCGATGTCCACACCCCTCCCCCTCCCCTCGGTTTTAAGGCCAGGGGACATCAGTCGGTTTCAGTCTGTAAATTTTGTCGCGTTTGAACATAATCAATACTTTTATTTATGTCTCATATATAAGGGATTTATAGTATAAAAAATTGTTTTTATGCGTTTTGTTTAATTAGTTTATCTTTATAAAAGCATCGGTACCCGTCTGCTTTTGTTGACATCCATGAGTTCACCACGTGACCACATCACCGTGGTATTAAAACGTTGGGCGGGCGCTTATGAGGTGTTTGGTATAAAAAAAATTAATTAGAGGTTAAAAAAAAAGATGTGTTGACGTCAGACGTGAATTTTAAAGAGTTTTTATTATAAGTTTAAAACAACGTAATCTGCCAGGCCTCCTTGGGCGAATTGTTACTGTGATGAAGCTGACCTGGAGGTACGTGGTTCAATTTTCGGCTAGGGGGACTTTTTTTTAAAATAAATAAATTTGTAATTAATAATCTATCTTTTTATCACATTTAAGTTATTGACAATGAAGTTTAACTATTTAAATTGAATTAATAAGGTCGAAAAATAGATTTAAAAAATGTTGATACTACAAAGTACAAAAAAATAAATTAATAAAAAATATTTTTTTTAAAAAGGAAACGCTTTTATTTACATATAGAAAGTGCACTAAAAAGAAGAAAATAGAAACTTTCTATGATAACAGGTGAAATCCGTGAACCTATCCACTACACATAAAAGCGTGGGGCACTCATCAAAACTCTATATCATGTACAAGGCTGCGAAACATAAATACAAATTTGTATGAATATTAATAAACATTAATAGTTTCACATCTTTGATCATATACATGCTACTATCAAATTAATTAGATATATTTATTATTTATCTATATGCAAAAGAATAGTTGCAAAGAGAAATGAGTTGTGATGGGCGCCCCACGCTTTTATGTGTAGTGGATAGGTTCACGGATTTCACCTGCTATCATAGAAAGTTTTTATTTTCTTCGTTTTAGTGCACTTTCTATATGTAAATAAAAGCGTGTCCTTTTAAAAAACAGATATTAAGAATTATTTTATTAGTATGAAGTCTCTATAAAAATACACACTCATAGGCAGGGGCAGATTAAGATTGCACGGGGCTCCTGTCTGCAATTCAAACTGGGACCCGTTCCAGCCAGCGTCCATTTAAATAAAATTATTGCTAGCAGCTAATGTAAGACTGTAACTTGTAAGGCAGAGTGTAAGAAAACTTTTTAAAAAATAAATAAATATAAGTAAATTTCATTTATATAAAGCTAAATGAATCCACACATCATTAAACTATTTATTATTATATATTTCAACCTAGAACTTACGTTTGCGAACTTTTCTCATGACGAGATTATTAATTAAGTCAGTAAAGCTAGGTGAGCTTACAGTTTCCCTTTTAATGCTCATTAGGGAGAGCAGACTCAATCTTTGTTGTCTCATACAACTTCTAACTTCTTTTTTTGTTCTTTTCAACTTTGAAATTGATCGCTCTCAACTGCAGTTTGATGTCATCATAGAGAGATAGATGCGAAGTTCGATGTGGACATTTGGAAAGGACTGTGTAAAATTTAGCTTATTCCAAAACAGCAACATCTTTAGCTCTGTGCATGTTTCGAGGCTCGTATTATGCTTCCTCTTGTCCCTGACACAGGCCCTGGGGCTGGACAATAACTATTTTGAAGATTTCTGATAATTGGACTTATTCTGCAAGAAAGCAGTCTTCGAAATCATTTGAATATTCTTTCATTGACTTGGCTGCTGCCCCTCGGATGGCGTCATTGGTGAGCTCAGTTAGGTTTGTAAGAAAGCCAAAGTTCTCATGGATGTCTTTATATGCGTCTAGCCGATGTTGGAGAGCTGAAGAGAGTTTGTCAATGATTATCAGATATTCTTCAACCTTGAATTTTTGTCTCTGAGAAAATACTTTTTCGGCTAATGGCCTTTCATCAAATTGACACTTTCTCTTTTGTGATCGTATTGAAAATAGTTTATAATCTTTCTCCACGCAACTCCTCCTTTCCTTTTTCTTCGTTGGAATCAAATTCAGAACGCTGTCTTTTAACAAAATCAATGAGAGATTTAAAAAATTGATAGCTGAATTCAAAGATAGTCCCCGTTCTTAAAGGGATAAATTCGTTTTCTGAAATCTTTCTAAAATTGCGTCGCAAATTTCAAGTAAAATAGCAACTTCCAGTTGTTCAAGTTCCTTCCGAAATCCTTCTGCTTCAAGGAGACTCTCATGTGGTTTATTTTTGTCAGTTGCCAATCCTTCCAGTACTGTATTCTCATTGAATGATTGATTAACAGACCTCACAACATCATCCAGGCTGACCATCTCGTGTCAGACAAGGCTTTGTTAATAGGTAAACCTTTCCGGTGTTTTTGAAGTACCTGCCAACGATGAGTAGATGCAACAAGCCAGGTATAAAGTTTTTACATAAGTACAAAAAAAAATCTGGCTGCTGCAGGACAACCTTCTACTACACTTTCCCCAACCAAATTAAGGGAATGAGCAGTCCAGCACATAACGAGCAACACTTTACTTCTCACTAAGGATAGCCTGAACTCTGTTATACTTCCCACTGATATTTGAAGCATTGTCGTTTTACTAAATCTTGAATTTGAATGTTATTTTCTTCCAAAAAATTAATATTTTGGACAATTTCTGATCCAGCGTAGGAATACATTGGTATGAACTTGATGAATCGCTCAACAGGGGCAGATTGTGCAACATATCAGATTATCACTGTAAACTGGTCCACATGCATAACATCTGGCATGTAGTCTACAGATATGGATAAGTACTTTGCGGATTTTATTTCAGCAACAATAACAGACAGTACCTTTTGACCCATCTATTCAATAAACTCTTCAAAGATAGTTGAGGAAATATAAGACGTGTGTTCCCGTCCTTTATTTCCATGTTAGCAGATATGTTCGCCAAGAAATGTGTCAAACTTACTCAGTAGTTCCAGTATTCCAAGGTAATCACTATTGCTCGGTGAGGCTAACACTTCATTCTTACCACGGAATGCAAGACCACCAATACAAAGAAATTGTATAACGCTTATTATCCTTATAAGAACTTTTGTCAATTATTGAATTATACAAAATTATGTCAAAGGGGCCGTCCACAAATTATGTCATGCATTTTGGCTAAATTTTACCCATCACCCTTTCGTCATAAGTCGTCACAAAAACTTAGAACCCCCCCCCCTTCCGTCCAATATAAAGTCACAAAGCTTTATCCTCCCCGATTAAAGCCGTATTTCTTATTGGAAAATGAGCATGTTTCAAATCACTTTATTGTCAAGTATGTATTTAGTGTAAGGCTGCACTCTAATATCGTAACACGCGAGAAGCCATTCAAAACGTCATTAAATAAATTGTAAGCAATTAAATATTTAAGTGGAACTTTTTTTTAAAAGTGCGCGTTTTAATGTGACGTCACAGCTCTTAAAGAGTCCCCACCCCCTCGTCACACATTGTCACAAATGTGTGACTCCCTCCCCCCTCCCAACTAGGTGCATGACGTCATGTATGCACGGCCCCAAAATTTCGTGTTTGCAATTTCTGCAAACTAATACGAAATCGATATTTTTGTTTAGCTATGTTTCCTCTTTCCTGCATATTTGATGTTATCACAAATGGATGACGATTTCTAGTATTTCAGTCTTCAACATTATCTCGTGATAAATAGATGAGTTTTTTATTATTTTATTTATGATATTTTCAGGGATTCAGGCAAACATTTGCCCGCCTTTATTATACTATATAATAAATTTGGGGACCATTAAATCATTGGCGGCTGAATAGCGAAGACAATAGTGCACTCACCTCCCAAGCTGAGGAGCGTGGGATCTAGCCCACGTTAAAGCCACAATAAAAATGTTGATGAATGACCATCGCTAAAAAGTCTTTCGCTTACCTGGAGAGGAGATGGGCGCCGCTAAGGTCCTCCAAGCCCCAAGAAAGTTCTAATGGAATCATTAAAACCCCCTACGACCACAAGGTTATGGGACACACACATAAAAAAAATTACTAGGGCCCCTGGCTTTAGCCCAATCAGCCCCCCCCCTTTTAATCCGCCACTGCTCATAGGTCCATTTACTTATAACTTATTAACAATTAATTGTAAATCAAAATATATATTTTTTGGCTAAAGCAAAGAGAACGGTGCTCTTAACTATTTACATTGTTGTTATGGCAGAACGAGGCGTACTTCCGGGAATGAAATGTTGTATTTTTACACTTGAAAAGGGAATAAGTGCAATTATTTTATCCATAAACGTAATTAAGGTTTTAGTTTTAGTTTTAGCCTAAAATTTAGGGTCTGGGTTAGGTTTAGTTGTCTATTTTTTAAATTAAAATAGAAAAAACAAATATAGCAGCCAAAAGTACCATATATGGAGCGCACCGTTCTCTTTGCTTTTACCCAATTTATCTTTTGTGGATGAACTTCATCCACACAAAATAATGCACAAGAACGCTATTAACCAGCCCCAGTCCTAGAGTTAAATGTGAATGGAAAAAAAACGCAAATTAATTAATTAACTATCTCGGACTTAAGTTAGATGTCGGTAAAGAGCGGGACCAAATGTGCAGATTGTCAACAGTTGCCGAGGAACCACACTGCCGCACCGTTATTTTCGTTTTCTCAAATACTTTTGTTCAAGCTTTGGTCTGTTGAATCAGGGCAATAATGAGGACCATTGCTTTAATTAGGTATGTTATCATACTTTAAGAAATATTCTCGCCAAAAACCTTGATTAATTATATAATTAGACCTCTAAAATAAATAAACTATTATTTTTTGCCGGCATCGACGGCATCGTCGTCTTACAAATAGCCGATAGTCGACGAAGATACAGTGAGATACAGTACTCAGTACAGACTACAGACAGTAACTTAGTGACTTAGTCAGACACAGTGACACAGTACAGTTCAGTACAGTGTCTAAAGTCAGTTAACCCCAAAATTCACCTAGCAGAAATAATATTGTTTCACAACACATGGATTGTCTATAAAAGACACTCTAGGATTTCGCTTGTTGTATTACTTGTATCTGGAGTGTTTTTTCAAACACACTACACAGTTACACAGACACATGTCCTGCATACAACACGACTATGATTAGCTCCAACATAGTGATAGTGTTTTACTTGACCTACAAACATATTCTGGATGAAATTATGACTTAGATTCTGAATAAACCAAAGAATATAAAAACACCTAGGACCTGTATTTAAAAACCCATGATGTCGTGAATCCAAGAAAAGTGAACTGTGAAATAGCAAGGCAAGGTATTAATGTATATAATTTATTTATATAATTTTTTAATCTATAAAAAATCTGCCTTAATACCATTAACGTTTAAAGCCCCATAAGGTTTTTGGTAAACTTCCGCCTCAGTCCCGTAAGGATTTCCCGTATCGCGATCGACTGGTTATGAAATTTAAAAAATTGCTGTAAATGTATTTATAATGTTATTGTCATACTGACTTCATCTTTTAGGATAAGAATGGTTATTTAAAATAATCCAAAAAACCTTTTTGAGTTTAATACTATTTTACCTGTAGTTTAGTACTATTATTGTTACAAAAAAGTATAGCGAAATCACATTTTTTAAAAAAACACATCAAAACTACCCCGAAACTTCGCGAATCGAGCGAAAACACGAGCGAAGGCAATCGCCGCCATTGCCGGAAGTCGAATACATCTTATATCCCGCACTGAATAGTTTTTACTTTGTGTGATTTCGTTTCTAAAAAGAGTACTATCGAGGCGCGCTTTACCGCGCTTTGGTAATAGAGGCTAGGTGCGCATTACCACGCTTTGTCAAATTAAACTAATAAAGCTAAACTGAATCAAGAATAAAGTGATTTTGTGACATAATAAATAAATACAGGTTGAATTCTCATTTGTTATTTAATACATGTATTGTAGTTATAACATTTATAAGGTATAAATTACATAACTTGCATGAACTGCTATTTTATACATCACGTTGGTTAAATGCCTTGACTATTAACTATTTTTAAAAATTTGACAATATCCATAGTCAAAATAATATTTTTCTAAGCATTTGGTTTATGGCTAAATATACCACAACAAGCTTTGTTAGTTGATACGATGAGATTTTCTTCTATTGAATAAATCAAAAGGAAGGATTATTGACTTCTAGAGGATGAATCAGTAAATTGCAATTTTCCCATTTGAGATAGAACTTGTTTGGGCTATGCAGGCCTAAAATCAAGTCCTGAACTTTAGAAATAAAAAAATAAAAAACTGAGTTGCTTTACTGCAAATGAGTTATCTCGATTTATATGAATTATCCTTTTTATGAAGGAACCATTCAGTGTGACACCTGCAATGAATGGTACCACATAGCATGCCTGCATACTAACACACCAAAGCACATAGCAATAGGCCTAAGAAATAAATATGCATCTTGGCACTGCATACATTGTGGGTTGCCCCAAATCAGTTCAGATTTATTTAACTATAAGGACCTGATCACCACAAACTCTTACAGTGTTTTGGCTAATCCTTTTATAAATAAACCACTAGATAAAATGAAACCTACCACACAAACCCATAAAATTACCCATAAAAAATCTAATAATAATAATAATCAAAACATTCTCAAAACACTAATAGTTAATTTCCAAAGCATAAAAAATAAAATTCCAGATTTAGAACTACTTATAAAAACAGAAGAACCAGACATAATTGCTGGTTCTGAAACTTGGTTAAACCCCAACATATATAACTCTGAGATTTTAAACACCAATTATAATATTTTTAGGAAAGACAGACCAGACAATGATGGAGGAGTGCTACTTGCAATTAAATCAAATATCATAGCTTAAGAAATTACTACACAGCCAAATTTTAATATAGAGTCTATTTATTGTAAAATAATTGCACCAAACTCATCCCCACTTATTGTAGGCAGTATATATAGACCTCCGAATACAAACCTAGAATACATAAACAATCTTTGTAGTCAATTAACTTTCATAAAAGAGAATAATAAAAATGCAGTTCTATGGATTATGGGGGACTTTAATCTTCCAGATATAAATTGGAAAAATTATACAATTGATAACCATCAAACTAACAAAGAAATTAATGAACACTTTTTAGACACTATAAACAACATAAACCTAGAACAGATAGTAAAAAAAGCAACAAGGAAAAATAAAACACTAGATTTATTCCTAAAAAATAGGCCAGGACTAGTGTTAGACTATAAAATAATTCCAGGACTGTCCGACCATGATATTGTTAGGGTCACCAATACAATAAAAACTAAAATTAATAAGATACCTAGAAGAATAATCTATCTTTGGAATAAATG
Source organism: Ampullaceana balthica (assembly GCA_944989445.1). Taxonomy (NCBI): domain Eukaryota; kingdom Metazoa; phylum Mollusca; class Gastropoda; family Lymnaeidae; genus Ampullaceana; species Ampullaceana balthica. The sequence continues at coordinate 1,469,956 of CALYLW010000011.1, read as the reverse complement.
TAATTCAATAAAACTACACCAATCAGCGGCTAACTTCCAACAAACTTTCCTAAGTAAATTTAACACAAATAGCCCAGTAGAAGAAATTTGGAAAGATATAAAAACAAATATAAAAACTATAATGGATGAGAATGTTCCAACAAAACTAACATCAAATAAAATTAACAAATGCTGGTTCAATTCTAGATTGAAAAAGCTATGCAAACAAAGAGATAACTTATTTAAGAAATATAAAGCTACCTATTCATATAGGATACACAAAAAATACTTAAAAATTAAACACTTGACACAAAAACTTAGTCGAAACCTCCAAAATGAATATATAAACAATGTAATTACTAAAGATAACAATAAAAACTTATGGTCCTTTATCAAATCTAAAAAAATGGAACCTTCAGGAATAGCCACACTAAAAGGCTCAAATAATAAAACCTATAATGATAATGAAACTAAAGCTAATATCCTTAACACATATCTTTTTCTGCCTCAGGCGACAAGGAAGTTTTAATAAATTTAAATAAAATGGAGGAAATAGGTAACATAACTGTAGATGAGATAGGTATACATTCACTCCTAAAAAACTTTAAAATAAACAAAGCTACTGGCCCAGATGATTTGCCTGCAAGGTTATTAAAAGAACTAAGCAATGAACTGTCCCCAATCCTTGTAGCTCTCTTTCAAGCCTCTCTAAACCAGGGTAAAGTGCCCCAGGATTGGAAACTAGCTAACGTAACTCCACTCTTTAAGAAAGGGGATAAATCAGACCCTGGTAATTACAGGCCTGTATCACTTACTAGTATCACCTGTAAATTACTAGAACACATAATATAATAATAATAATAATAATAAATTGATTATTTATATAGCGCTATATCCCAGTAAGGAACTGGGCTCACAGCGCTTTACATGAAAGAAATAACATACCTATAAGTATTAACTTAACTTTCATATCACAACAAACAAACAAAATTACAGTACATTATACATAAGCTACGTTAATCATTTACAAGAAATGGTGTTTCATCAATTTTGAAAATAAATTTTGAAAAGATGTGTCTTAAGTGCAGTCTTGAAAGACTTGGTTGTTTGAATACCACGTATGTGTAATGGAAGAGAATTCCATTTTTTGGCTGCACAAAAAGAGAACGACCTTTCACCAAATGTTTTGGTGCGTGTTGTTGGAACAGAGAGAACGCGTGTGTCTGCAGAAGATCGTAGCTGGCGAGTGGGTGAGTAGACCGACAAAAGTTCAGTAAGATACGATGGGCATGAGTCCGAAAAGAAGTTGTGACAGAGAACAGCCAGTTTGTAATCAATACGGGCTTGTATAGGCAGCCAATGAAGTGAGCGAAGAAGTGGAGTAACATGGTCATGTTTTTTTGACTTGAGCACCAGTCTGGCAGCTGAATTTTGAACTTTCTGTATTCTTTCAATGCATTGTTTTGGCGCACCTGACAGAAGAGAATTGCAGTAATCCATACGAGCCAGTACAAGAGCACAGACTAGAGTTTTTGTGGCACTAACTGATAAGTAATGACGGATTGAGCTGATCTGACGAATGGCAGTGTAGGCAGAGCGACAGATGTGGTTGATGAAGTTGTTAATAGACATGTTGTCAGAAATAATGTAGCCAAGATTCCTAGTCGATGTTGTGAACAGAATATCCGAACTGGCTACGTGAATTGACTTCGGAAGAGACAAAGTATTGAGTGATTTATTTTTGCAAAATAGAAGTGCTTCAGTCTTGTCATCATTCAGCTTGAGTTTGCTTAACATCATCCAAGACTTTACTTCACCAATGCACTCCTGCAACAATTGGACAGCGGAGTCCATATTAGAGGGATCAGTGTGAGTATATAGTTGAGTATCATCTGCAAATGATTGGCTTTTAACTGAATGCTTTTCGAGCAGTAGAAATAGTGGTCTTGTATACAGTACAAAAAGTACCGGACCCAAAACAGAGCCCTGAGGCACACCATAAAGCAAGTCAGCTTTGTGAGAGATACAGCCATCTACTGATACTACCTGTGATCTGTTAGATAAGTATGATTGAAACCAAGCCAGAACTGAGCCAGAAATTCCAAAATAATTTTGCAGGGTTTTCAGCAGTATTTGATGGTCGACAGTGTCAAAGGCTGCACTAAGATCTAAGAGGACCAATATAGAAATTTTCCCACTGTCCAGTGCGAGCAGGAGGTCATTTGTTACCTTCAACAGAGTGGTCTCTGTGCTGTGATAAGGTCTATAGGCCGACTGATTAGGACTTAGAAGAGTGTGGTCATTTAGATAAGAAAAAAGTTGTTTTAAGACTAGTTTTTCAATGACTTTCGACAAAAATGAAATATTAGACACAGGTCGATAGTTGTTTAAATTGTTTTGGTCTAACCCTTTTTTTTTCAGCAAGGGTTTTATAATAGCAGATTTACATAATGAAGGAAAGGTGCCAGATTTTAGACTTTCATTAACTATATTAGTTACTGTTGGGAGTAAGAGATCTAATGACTCAACCAATAGTGGAGTGGGGATGGGATCAAGAGGGCAGGACGTTGGCTTAGATTTTAGAATAATACTTTTGACCTCATTTTCCGTAACAGGCTGGAACATGTCAAAGCCTGACCTCACAGCAAAAGAAGGAGATAAATCATGTGGTGGCAACAACGTTCCATCAAGTTCATCACGAATTTTAGCAATTTTGTTGATAAAAAAGTTACAAAATATATCTGGTTGCTGATGCAGGGGATACACAGAGGGAAGAACCATAGCTTTACCACTCCCTCTGAGGTTATTGCATACGTTAAATAGCTGCCTACTAGTACTACTTGTGATTATTTTATTATTAAAATATGATGTTTTTGCTTGATGTACAATATTAGTAACACATCGCTTGGCAGCGGAATAAATTTGCTTATTGACGACAAGTCTCGACTTCAACCAAGTCTTTTCTGCTATACGTCGAGCTTTCTTGGCGCGTCGAAGTTCTTCCCTTATTGTTGAATACCACGGAGCTGATCGTGTTGACTTGACATTGTGGCGGGTGACAGGGGCATGTAAGTCCAGCACAGAGAGTAGTGTACTATTCAGTTTATCCAAAGTGGGGCACAGGTCAGGGGACACGGCCACACTTAGATCTTGCCGGAAGGCGTCGCGATTCATGGCACGCAGATTGCGATGGTCCCTGAATTTTGTGGGAGGAGGGGGGGCAATCACCCTAAGTTCACAAATAACACAAAAATGATCCGAGGACAGCTCTTCTGTTACGATTGCGGATTTGACAAGGCAATCGTCAGGTCTGTGCAATACCCAATCAATTATATGTCCTCTATTATGGGTGGGTTTATCAATCATTTGATCAATGTTGAATGAATCCAAAAGCTCGACCATTTTTGCTGTCATGGGATTCTGCGTTTGATCATAATGAATGTTCATGTCTCCTACTATCATGTAAGTGCCAGGCAGAGTGTTGGCATGGTCCAAAAGTTCCTGGAATTCCTCAAGAAATTTGGCATCCGTTAATTTATTTTTTTTGCTCGGAAAGACACGGTAGATGCACATAAAGTGGATGATACGATGGGGCACTGACAATGTGATTTGAACTAACTCAAAGGATGTGTGCACAAATTCGAATTCTGTTACAAATGAAAGCTCTTGTGACAGCGTACTTCTGTTGACAGCAGCTAGGCCTCCACCTCGAGTGGCACGTGGAAATGATCGAACAGAATAGCCAGGTGGAGCAATATCAGCACACTTTCCCTCATCACCAGTTTGTTGAAACCAGGTCTCCTGAATAAACATGATGTCTATCCGCCTGTCCATGATAAATTCGCATACAGCGGTACGTTTGTCACATGGACCAAGTGACTGGGCATTAAATGACGCGATGCAGAGATTTCTTTCTGTATAGTTGGGAGATGTTTTGATAGGTAAAACATTTAAAATGTTATAAGAACGTTGATGGCTGTCTACACCAACATGAAAATCAGAGTTAGGTCTTTGTCTGGAAATAAGGACAGGGATTCGTCTCTGTTTTCGTTTCCCACCACGACATTTACGCTTCCGAGGAAGATTTCGGCCAATACACAGATCTTTAAGTATACACACCAGTTCAGATGTTATGCGTGTATGCTTCGTGTTCATTGATACAAGGCAATTTCGTGTGTAGTGTAATGGTCGCCTACCTGTGTGCTGTCGGGCATTGCTATTGTTATTGACGTGGGCTTGTCCGAACGTTGATCGTAAGAACAAAGATGGCTGACATTGTAGTCGGACAAAGACATTGAGTCTTGCAAAGAAAAACAGCCAAAAAATAAACAATCCATCATTTTGAGAAATGAAAAAGGCAGCTCGTCCAAAACAGGGATCCATAAAGAACATCCTGATCCAGAAATAACAATAACAAACAGTCCAATACTTAAGAAATTCACAATTAAATAGGAGCTCGACGCTATTCATGCCTATTAGGCGTAGCCACTTCCGTTTAATATAAAGTAGAATAGTTAACCACCTTGACAAATATAATGCCCTATGCCCACATCAACACGGCTTTAGAAAAAACAGATCATGTGAAACACAATTAATAGGTTCAATAGATGAACTATCAAAAGGCTTAGACAAAAATGATCAAATAGATACAATATTACTAGACTTCTCAAAAGCATTTGACAAAGTTCACCACCTTAGTTTACTTAAAAAACTTAACTACTTTGGAATCTCAGGTTCCTTACATCACTGGATCCAAGACTTCCTTTTGGGCAGGGAGCAAACTGTAATAATTAATGGATCTAAATCTGCACCAATAAAGGTTAACTCAGGAGTTCCACAAGGAACTGTGCCTTACTCTTTTTAATTTATATAAATGATTTACCCAACAACATCTCAACAGGAACAAAAGTTAGGTTATTTGCTGATGATTGTATAATCTATAGAACAATTAAATCAGAACAAGACAGCAGAATTTTACAAAAAGACTTAGATGAATTGATAAACTGGGAAACTAACTGGAGTATGTCTTTCCACCCAGAAAAGTGTCAACTGTTAAGAGTAACAAAGAAAAAGAAACAAATACATTCAAAATATTACACTCATGGAAAAGAACTGACCCAAACTAAAGATGCAAAATACTTAGGAGTCTTAATAAATGAGAAAATATCATGGAATCCCCATGTCAATGAAGTTATTAAAAAATCAAACAAAACCTTAGGCTTTATAAAAAGAAACTTTAACAAATGTAATAGAGATATAAAACTAAAATGCTACCTCACTTTGGTGAGACCTGTACTAGAATATGCATCTTCTGTATGGGACCCATCCACCAAAGAAAACATTGATAAACTAGAACAAATTCAAAAAAGAGCTGCCAGATTCATTACTGGAGAATATTCAAAACTGACAAGAATAACACCATTAGTTAAATCATTAAACCTTGAAACACTAGAGGATAGAAGAACCAACAGCAAAGTAGTAATCATACATAAAGCAATTAATTCTAATTTAGAAATACAACACAAAGATAACTTAATACAACCCTCAGATAGACATAAGGATAAAAACACCTTTCTTATTCCGTATGCAAGAACAAACACATACAAGTTTTCCTTCTTCCCGTCCAGAATTCAGGCGTGGAATGGGTTGCCTGAAGAATCCAGGAAAACCAACACGTTATCAACATTTAAATCTCTAATAAAAATGCAGGACTAAACACAAACCATAGATAAGCGTAGGACGCAATAATCTTCTGTATAGAAGGAGCGTCTGTAAACAGATAAGATAAGATAAGATATTTATCCCTCTACCAGCACTAGGTTTTTGCACAAAGTTATTATCTTGCTATGCCTAATACATGACATTTATTTTTCAAAATTAACTTAAAATATAGATATTTATCTATATATATATTTCTCTACGTCGCCCAACCATGCGGGACACCACGCAAGTATGTGCAAATGAGCATGACGAATGACCCTCGCTGGGGTCGACCAATGTCTCGAGACCAACAATGGTTCACTTGCTTTGTTCCTTCACAGAATAACGTGAGATTCGTAGTGTACTGGTTATCACGTCCGCCTTATACTGGGAAGGTCCTGGGTTCAAGCCCAAGCGAAAACATTTTTAAAAAAATGTCTGTTTATGCCCGTTCTTTTATCCCTTTATTGCCAACAATTTATGGTTGGCAAGCTAATGTGGTAAAGGGTGGTGGGCAGGTAGATAACCACAGTGCGAATGTCTCGAAACCAACAATGAGTCAGCAGTTCCTCCCCCCCAACCGACGTTCACTCGCGTTGTTTTGATTTCTTCTTGCTGTAGTTTGTGTCCGTTCTTTCTCCACTTTCTTTGCTCTCTCCATGAGCAAGTCTGCGGCATATGCTAAGCCGCTGGGCGTCTAGTTTCCTATAATCTATATATATAAAAATCAATGTATGTATGTATGCATGTCTGTTATAGCTGACTAAACCATTCATCCGATCGCCATGAAACTTTTGGAGACTTTTGAGTACGCTCCCGGGATGGAAATAGGCTACTTTTTTTTCAAAATTTAACACTCATGGGGCGCCGGGGGCCCATAATGAGAATTTTTTCTTATATGAGCTATATAAAAATTAGTTTAAGGCTTAGCTGCTTGGAAAATAAATGGATCTTGACCAAACGTGGTACATAACAACTTGATAGCCTATATTAAAGTACCATATGGTATTGAACTCCTAAAGTCCGTTCCTTCGGGGCCGGGGGCCCGAAAATCTTTTTTTTTGTTTGTAAGCGTTAAATACTTTATTCCCGTTATGATTTACACGATCTTGAAAAGCATTGACTAATATATCTATCATGATCCAGATTGAAATGAACAGGTATTTTAAAGTTATTCTCTTGCACCGATTGGGCCCGGGGGCCCTTAATGTCGTTTTTTGCTAATCTATATATATATAAAAATCAATGTATGTCTGTGTGCATGTCCTTTATAGCTGACTAAACCATTCATCCGATCGCCATGAAACTTTTGGAGACTGGCAACTTTTTTTCTAAATTTATCACTCATGGGGCGCCGGGGGCCCATAATGTCATTTTTTGCTTATATGAGCTATATTAAATTTAGTTTCAGCGCTAGCTACTGTGTAAATTGATGGATCTTAACCAAACTTTGTATATAAAAATTTGATAGCCAATATTAAAACACTAAAGGGAACTGAACTCCTAATAGTCATTCCTTCAGGGCTGGGGGCCCAAAAAGTTCTTTTTCTTAAACGTTTAATATTTTATTCACCATTCAATTATTAACAATATTGACAACTAATGACACATGTATCCATTATTATACAGATTAAAATGAACAGGTGTTTTGAACTTTATATCTTGCACTGAATGGGCCCTGGGGCCCTTAATGTCGTTTTTTGCTTATGTGAGCTATATAAAAATTAGTTTTTGCGTTAGCTACTGAGTAAATGAATGGATCTTAACCAAAATTTGCATACAAAAACTTAGTAGCCCATATTGACATAATTAAGGTTTCTGAACTTCTAATGTCAATTTATTCGGTGCCGGGGGCCCCAAATGTCTTTTCTTCGTATATGTTTAAGATATTTTTCCCCATTCAATTTTTCACGATCTTGAGGAATATATCTATGAGGAAACTGAATTAAATGAATAGGTTTTTGAAATTGACACCTTTCACTAAAGGGGCCCCTAAATGTCGTTTTTTTCCTTATATTAGCTGTATAAAAATTAGTATTCGCGTTAAATGCTGGGAAAATTAATGGATCTTGACCCATCTTAATATAATAAAAACTTAAGGGTCTATATGTTATTACTATAGGGCACTGAACTCCTCATTTTCATTCCCTTGGGGCAGGGGGCCCAAAACTTCATTTTTAGTAATCGTTCAATATTTTATCGTTCATTCAATATTGAGACATATAAATAAATGTATGTATTTTGAAATTTATTCAAATTAACATGTCTTTCGCACTTTATTTCTTGCGATAATTAGGCCCTGGGGCCCATAATGTAGTCTTTTTGCTTATATGAGGTATATAAAAATAAGTTTATGCGTTAGCTATCGAGTAAACGAATGGACCTTAACCAAAATGTGTATACAAAAACTTGGTAGCCAATATTAAAATACTATAGGGCACAGAAATTCAAATTTCCATTCCTTCGGGGCCTGGGGCCCCAAATGTCTTTTCTTCGTATATGTTTGAGATAGTTTTCCCCATTTAATTTATCACGATCTTAAGGAATATATCTATGAGGAAACTGAATTAAAATGGACAGCATTTTTTAAATTGAAATCTTTCACCGAATGGGTCACAGGGGACCCCTAAATTTCGTTTTTTTCATTATATTAGCTGTATAAAAATTAGTATTAGCGTAACATTCTGAAAAAGTTAATTGGGTCTTGACCCATCTTAGTATATAAAAACTCAAGGGTCTATATTTTATTACTATAGGGCACTGAACTCGTAATTTTCTTTTCCTCGGGGCAGGGGGCCCAAAATGTATGTTTAATATTTTTATCGCACAGTCAAATTTTACCAATATTGAGAAATAATTTTTTATTTTATGCATTTTGAAATTTATTCAAATGAACATGTGTTTCGCACTTTATTTCTTGCAATAACTGGGCCCTCTAGCCCTTACTGTCGTTTTTTTGCTTATACGAACTATATAAAAATTAGTTTATGCGTTAGCTACTGAGTAAATGATTGGATCTTAACCAAATTTTGTATAAAAAACTTGGTAGCCCATATTAAAATACTCAAGGTTTTTGAACTTCTAATGACATTTTCTTCGGTGACGGAGGGCCCCAAATGTCTTTTTTCATATATGTTTAAGATATTTTTGCCATTCACTTTTTAACGATCTTGATAAATATATCCATGATGAAACTGAATTGAAATGTAAAGGTTTTTGAAATTGACATCTCGCAGCGAATAGGCCCGGGGCCCCTTTATGTAGTTTTATTCACTATATTAGCTATATTAAAATTAGTTTAAGCGTTAGATAATGAGAAAATAAATGGATGTAGACTAAAGTTAGTATATAAAAAGTTAAGAGCCTATAATATATTACTATAGGGCACTGAACACCTAATGTCCATTCCCTCGGAGCTGGGGGCCCCAAATGTCATTTTTACTGCACGGTGACAATTTAATTCCCCATTCAATTTTACACGATATTGAGAAATTTAGCTTGAGTACAATGGCAATAAAAAAAATTAAATTATCACTCATTTTTTGGCTGGGCCTCTTCATATCGTTTTTCCTTTTGTAAGCTTTTTAATTATTAATTTATTTAACAGTTTGCTATTAAACTTGGACTTTTTTTTTGCTCACTTCCCCGAAGGTTTATGGCATAATTCTTTTAAAACATACCAATCATTGGTTTCTTTCAATTTATTCATTTTTAAAGAGATCGTTGCAACGCACGACGGGTCTCCTAGTTATATATATTCATATTTTTATAACATTACATGTATATTGAAGAGTGAGTAATTTTAGGAGAACATCATTAAAACATTTAATCCCATATTTTATAATCTCCATATTGTTCTTCATTTTGGAGTAATTGAAATTTAACCAGATCAGGATCATTTTTTTTTGTGCAGTGGTGGAAAAGACAGTTGCTTCAACATGATGTGTTGCATTGCCGAAGGTCATGAAATTGTTGCTTTGGCTAACCTTCGGCCAGGGGACCAAGCCCAAGGTAGCATTTTTGTCACCAGTCAATGAAAATCATAGTTTGTAAATTATTATATACAGAAAAACTACAGTACATGTATTTATCTTTAAATTATTAATTTTAAGTGAATATTGGATCACAGGTTCATTTTATATTTCTGTATTCACTTAAACTCCTGAATGTAAGGACTTGAATAAAACCAGCACAATTTAGGCTAAACATAGCTGGTAGTATTTTTTCTCTTTTCATTATTGAAGTGATGCCATTATGTAAACAAAACAAACTCTAGAATAGTAAGGACTTCTTAATTATAGAAATTTCCACATTTTTTCCTTGTTATTGTAAGTACAAAGTTTATACTTTTTATTTGTTATGCATAAAATGGTGATGAAAATAGATCTTTCAATAAATGAATTTAAGAACCGTTATTTTCATTGGATTATTTACTTTATTTTGTGTTTTTAAGTAAAATTTATCAGAACAGATAAAATGGGGTTCTTCAAACATTTCTGTTTTGTATTCATTTATTCAAAGTTGAAACTCTCACCAGGTAGGGGGGATGAACATACAACATAGGAAAGCATATGCCCTGTATTTACACACTACACATTTTCAATTTCATTTTAGATGAGCTTGACAGTTACATGTACCAGACTGTTGGTCACATGGCTGTTGATCTCTATGCTGAGGCTATGGACTTGCAACTGTTTTCAGGCATCATCCATGGTTCAAGCTTGTGTACAGGCAGAGACTATGAGCCCGATTCAGGGGATGAGGTGGAGGACTTGTATCAGCTGCTTTTGAAAATAAAAGTTTGTACATCATTTAACTTGACATTTATATTTGTTCTCATATGGTATTTTTTTTATGTCACAATTTGTGTTTCCTCTTTCTAATAAACTTTTTATTTGTCTGGGAAAAAAATAGTTTTATGAACTTAATAATTAATTATATAATAGCTCTCTTTATTTTAAAATTAGTTTGGCATTTTTTAGTATTTAAATTGATTTCCACTTCTTGATTTAGAAACAAAATATATTTTAAAATTTGGTTTAGAAATTATTATCTTATCAGGTAAAATCAATGTTTTAAATCTAAATAGCAAGTTTGGCCCAAAAGAGAATGTGTTACATATCATCTTTGTATCATAGGAAGAAAAAAATGCAGAGGCAGTATCAGTTGGTGCTATCCTCTCCGACTATCAAAGAGTACGAGTAGAAAATGTGTAAGTAGTACAAATATTTGACCTTCGCAACCCCAATTTTTTTTTATTAAAAAAAAAGCTTTCTTAAGGTCTGTGTCTTTTATGTAAATGAAAGTTAAATCTTTGAGGAAAATGATGGATATAATAACTAATTCTCTGTACAATTGAAACTACTCTCACCCTCTTAAAACTCACAGAAGCATGCCTATAATATTATTTCCCTTTTTCAGATGTGAACGTCTTGGGCTCACAGTTCTTGCCTTACTCTGGAGGCGCAATCAAGAAGATTTGCTTCAAGAGATGATAGCCTGCGGGGTCAGAGCTAAAATAATTAAAGTGGCAGCCATGGGTGAGTATATGTTACTTGACTTGTTTTAAGGGAAGATCTGTCAGTCATAACATGAACATTAGATTGTGTTGCTTGAGTTAAAACAAAACAATAGTAAGATGAAAGCCAGCATAAAAGAAGAATATGAAATGCATATTTAAAAGATACTGACTTACAAAAAATAAATAAATGATCTAAGTTTTAGTTAGAAATCTTTACTTTTTTATTTACTTTTTTGTCACCTGATAAATACTTTTGGTGACATCTTTGTTGAGTTTTAATTTACTCTTTTCTATATCTTATAGTTACAGCTTCTCCATTCCTATACAATTAGTTGTTTTTTTAAAAACCGGTTAGCGTATGTAACTTAGGCTCACCAAAATTTTAAACTAGAACCACAACCTATGGCAAATTTATAATTATATAATCATTCAATTAGTAAACATGATATACCTGATGGGCAGGATAATTATTTGTTTATATTTTTTTTAATTATAGGCTTAAATCCAGAGGATCATTTAGGTCTTGACCTTGAAGAAATTTTCCCTCACTTATTAAAAATGGTGAGTCTGGTTAGAATAGAAATTAATACAATGATTTGTAACAGATTTATTGTGACTGTATGTCGACATGACTCTTGTCAAAGACTTCTATAAGTTAAACCAGCAAACTGCTTTCTTCTCAGCAATCCCAGTATGGGCTGAACGTTTGTGGTGAGGGTGGTGAGTACGAAACATTTGTTTATGACAGCCCACTCTTTAAGAAGGAAATAGTTATGTGAGTAATTTTCAATAAAACAAAAAAACTTAACTTTTCAAAATACAACACTATTTAATTGTACTGTGATATAAGTAATGAGCTGCAGATGTTGGAATGTTGAGGGTACTGTACTCTTACATAAATATTGCTCAAACTGTTTAATTGATTTTATTTTTTAAAATCATTTTCATTTGATGTCTTGTGATATTTCAGAAAAAAATTTGACACAGTAATTCACTCTGACGATGCTTTTGCCAAAGTTGGTTATCTCAATTTAACTGACTGTTACCTGAAAGACAAAGATTGGGTGAGACACTAATATTCAGAGATAAATACATAATTTGATAAGATTTTCATATGAATCTTTGCTGCCAATGATGTGATTATAACTGTGATATATACGAGTACTAAATGTCAATTTGTTATAACCCTTATTAGTCTGTTGCGTACGGTGTTTGTTATGAATACCTTCTGTGAGAGTTAGTGTATCTGAATGCCGACTGGACTAATACCGTAAGGATGCTATAAAAGAAGCAGTCTTTAGTATGCGGGGATGGAAAATGCTGAAATTAAAATAAAAGATTCCTCATTAGTACTTTATCAATATCACCCAGCTCTTAGTGGGTACCCGACATCAGTTGGGGTAGTAAAGGCGGCTGGGCATTGTGCTAGCCACACAATCCCCTCGTATGCCGTGGTACATTGTGCTAGCCACACAATCCCCTCGTATGCCGTGGCTATTGAAACTTGTGAACGCTGTTTCACTTGCCCCATAGGCCATTCATGGTCTGAGAGGGAACTTACTACTTTATCAATATCAGCACACATTACACTAAATCCAGTAAACTAGACTATACCTTCAACACACATTTTACTACACTGATAAACTATTCTATGCTATCAGTCTCACAGGCCTGTTTTTCACAGACTTACTTCCATCTAAGGCACTGCCTAGCCAAACATCTGAATTTCCCCAGGCTGTCCCACACCTAGAAGATTTTTGAATCACTTGAATACTTGAAATATTATACTTTTTTTGTGTGGATCTAATTGATGCGTGAGATTCTACCAAGCAAAATGGCTAAGCAATCTTATGAAAAGCTTTTCAGTAATGATAGTTTTCTCCAATCAATACAATCAGTTATAGTGTCATTATATACATTTTTAGTAATGATAGTTTTCTCCAATCAATACAATCAGTTATAGTGTCATTATATACATTTTTAGTAATGATAGTTTTCTCCAATACATACAATCAGTTATAGTGTCATTATATACATTTTTAGTAATGATAGTTTTCTCCAATACATACAATCAGTTATAGTGTCATTATATACATTTTTAGTAATGATAGTTTTCTCCAATACATACAATCAGTTATAGTGTCATTATATACATTTTTAGTAATGATAGTTTTCTCCAATACATACAATCAGTTATAGTGTCATTATATACATTTTTAGTAATGATAGTTTTCTCCAATACATACAATCAGTTATAGTGTCATTATATACATTTTTAGTAATGATAGTTTTCTCCAATACATACAATCAGTTATAGTGTCATTATATACATTTTTAGTAATGATAGTTTTCTCCAATACATACAATCAGTTATAGTGTCATTATATACATTTTTAGTCCTTTGAAACAACATTAGATTACCTCTGAAGAGCAATATATTTTCAACTTTAATACAATAGTCCCATGCTTTAATAAAACATCTTCTGTTTTTTAGGATGATAGTAAGACGCTTCAAGAGAAAATGTTGGAGTTACCTATCATGACTTCCCAAAGATGGGTAGAAAAATATGTACCCAATGATTCAGCCGAAATTAGTCAGGATGGAGCTGGAGATTCAGGGCATCTGGGGATGGTCATGTGTGTACCAGAGATACATTCTGTAGGTCAGTAGGCAAGCATAACTCCCACACTTGTCAATATTCATATGTTGTTTGAGTACAATTCTGTTATGTGGTACATGCTATTCAAATGATGTATTAACATTATATACTGGTATCTCTTTTGATAAAACCAACTGCGCTTACCTGTAACTTTTGAAGTTAAGCATTGAAAACTTCCTACTTACCATTTATAAAGGTGTTATTTTTATTATGATCATTTTAGGGGCCCTCCATAAATGATGTCACGCGCCTAGGGGGGGAGGGGCGGACTTTAAGAAATGTGACATCACATCAAAACGCGCTACTTTAAATAAAAGTTCCATTTACATATTTGATTGCTTTTGATTTATTTAATGGCTTTTTCAATGGCTTCACACGTGTTACGATATTAGAGTGCAGACAGACACTAAATACATACTTAAATGACAAAAAAAGTAATTTGCAATATGCTAATTTTCAATGAGAAAATAGGGCTTTTAAGGGGGGGGGGTCAAAACTTTGTGACATCGTATTGGAGGGGAGTCTAGTTTTTGTGACAAAGGGGAGGGAGGGTTAAAAAACAGCCGAAATTACGTGACGTCATTTATGGGCGGCCCCTTATTCTTATTACTATTTAGCTCTTTTACCAGAGAGGAAATATGCCACATTTTGACTTTTTAGTTTTAAACTTAATCTGTGTTTTATTTAATATATTAATACCCTTTTTACTGCATACATTGTGAGGAAATGTTTTTAAAAATCCTGATCTGTAATGCAAGGGAAAAACTTTAATTATGTCTAATATACTTGTAGAGAGTAAACCAGTCAGCTGCACGGATGGATTAAATTTTATTGTGTCTGGTATCCGAGCTTTTCTCTCAGAGGGTGTAGACATCAGTGGAGCTGTGCTGGAAGCAATGTCCACATTTCAAAGTAAAAATATTTGCTCATTTAGGGTTTTAGGATAACACTCTTAAGATACAGTAGAAATATAGGATGAATTTGAAATGGTTTAAAAAAATTTTCCTGAAGAAATTTGCTGGTAATCTATTAACTACTGAATACTGTTTGAGTTGAAAATAAAACTTAATGCATAACATGATAATAAAAATGAAGAAAAGTTGAAAATTGTTTAATTTACAAAATTGAAAATAAATATTAAAGTATTTTTACAACATTCCCCCAAAACAAAAGGTTGTAACATTTAATTTTCATAATTTACATATATATTCAATGTTACAGTGTTTTAAGAAGAGAAACATACATATGTATCCTTAATATTAATTATACAATTTAAAAAATTTTTTTTTCTTCTTCAGGCTGCTTGAACAGCAGAGAACTTTTGTTTTCTGATATAGTTTCTGTGTCACTCTATGTTGGAGACATGGCTCATTTTTTAGAAATTAACAAAGTATACAAGACATTTTTCTCTAAAAATCCACCAGTAAGGTAGGTCATGAGATATTCTTAATAATGAAATATTTATTAATGAATTTCACAAATATACAGTATACTATTGAGTAATAATGAAATAATCCTGCTTTTTTCTTTTTAAGTGACTGAAATAGAATTAACAGTTTTTTTAATGCAAAAGTTATTATTAATTATGAGTTTCAACATTGCAGTTCATTTTTTCCAGACTCTGTATTCAGGCTAACCTTCCACGTAATATTGCAATGCAGCTGGACTGTCAAGGTCGTGTGAAGGACCAAAGTCAAGAGGATTCTGATCGTGAAGTTATGCATGTTCAGTCATTATCTCACTGGGCTCCAGCCAACATTGGCCCTTACAGTCAAGCTATTGTGGTGAGCTCATTTTCTCACATGCAGCTAATTCAATTTAAAAATTCAATTTACCTAAATATAACTAAAAGCCTAAAAGCTTTTTATTTAACAATGGAAATCAAGAGAGGCCAAAACCCAAAGGGGTGGAAAAAGAATTTTCATAATAAATCACTAAATTATACATTTTTTTCTTCTTCAGACAGGTAATAAACTCTATTTAGCTGGAATGGTTCCCCTTGTACCAGCCACTTTGGAAGTGGTTAAAGGAGGAATAGAAGCGCAGTGTTCAGTTGCCTTACGTCATGTTCAAAGTGTGATATTTGCCATCAGAGAAGACTGTAGTCTTTGGTCCTGTCCTCTGGCAATATGTTTTCTGACTAAACCAGAAAATCTGAACAATGCAGAAGTGGAATGGAAGAAAGCGCTGCAGGTACTCTGTTCAAATTTTATCCATTATCTCTACTGATGTAAAAATACATTTATTTTACTTTAGCATGTATATTCCTTGTGTTTTTATTTACAATGGATTAGGTTTTATTTTTACAATCCTGACTAAAACAAAAATAGTTAAAGTTAATTTTTCCTTATTTTCTAATAAAAGTAAAAAGAATGCACAACATTTTGTTTGATTCCCTAAAACATTGAAGTTGCAATAACATTTAAGTCGATTGGATTTTAATTATTTAAAAAAATTGTTTTGTTAAAAAAAGTTTTTAAAAACCCATCATATTCATGACATAATTACCAGGTTGGACTGTGCACCATGACATAGAATAAAACAAACCCGTAAAAACAAAGTTTTTGACTATAAATCCCTTATATATGAGACATAACTAACAGTATTGATTATTTTCAAACGCGACAAACATTTACAGACTGAATCTGTCTTAACTCAACTTTGCTTCATAACCCTGGGGGGTGAGAGGGGAAAAGTCTGGTCACCGATCGCTTGACCGAGCTCAGCGTGACGCGTAAAATGTAAACAAAAGCACGCCGGTACTTCGATGGGTGGCGTCAACTCAAACTCTCACGTGGGAAAAAAAACAATAACAAACCGTGAATTTGAATTACATACGTTATATAAGGATAAACTAAAAATGCATTAATTTAATTACGGTAATTTCGATCGCTCTGAAATTGTGATACGATGCATTGTTAGGTGAGACGGGCCCGTGTGCCAAATTTCAGCTCGATCGGATCACGGTAAGTGGGTCATTTTTTACTTTTGTTTTTCCGCCCGCCCAAGACAGAGAGAGATGACGAGACGGCGGTGAAGTTAATATAAGGGATTTAAAAATGAGATTTATTTCAATGCAACAATCAACTTAATTTAACATTTAACCATTTTTTTTAAAGGAGTCTCTAGTTGATGATAAACCAAAGATGACTCCAAGAGTCCAGTACTGTATTGTCCCGGCATTACCTAAAGGTGTTTTGGTAGAGTGGCAAATGTATGCCTGGCCTGATCTTGGTGAACTGGAGGTTTCTGGTAAGAATAAGAGCAGAAATTTAGATAGATTATTTAAAGAATGACATCTTACCTGACAACACCACCAAGTGGAACAGTTGCTTTTCATGAATGTAATCAGAGCTTTGTAATATTAGCTGTTTTCTATTTATCGATTACCTTATAATTTTATTATTTTTTGCTCTGTTTATGGTCTTCATGCTCCACTTTTTAAAAAATGTAATGTCTCGTACATTAAGCCAATTCTAATTTTCTTTTTTCACCTGGCTAAAATCAGAATTGAGCCTTTGTAAACAATTTGAAAGCTATACCATCAACACTAGTGCCACATACTGCAAAGAAAATCCAGAGTTGTTTTCTTGTCATATTACAATTGGTAAGTTTAAAAAAATTATTTATCTTTTTTTTACTGTTAGTGTTATTACTTTCATTTATTAATTTTATGGCTCTCATCACCTATCTTATTTAATGGGATGTTTAAATACTTACAGACACCTATTTTCCTATAAGTGTATATCAGCCTGGTTTAAAATAGATTACATAATGGTAATTCCTATAATTATCTATATATATATAATTCACCAAAACGAGTGTGCAAACAAGCATGACGAATGACCCTCGCTGGGGTCGACCAATCAGTTTATGGTTGGCATGTCTCGAGACCAACACTGCCTCTTGCATTCACTTGTGTTGTTCCTTCACAGAATAACATGTGATTCGTATTGTAGTGGTTATCACGTCTGCCTTACACGCGAAGGTCCTGGGTTCAAGCTCCAGCGAAAACTTTTATTTTCTAATTTTAAAAAATGTGTGCTTGTGCCCGTTCTTTCCCTCTTTTTGTGAACATGGCTGACCCTCGCTAGGGTCGGCCAATCGCAGTTTATGGTTGGCAAGCTAGGGTGGTGAAGGGTGGTGGGCAGGTAGATAACCGCTTTGCGAATGTATCGAGACCAACAATGCATCAGTGGTCATCCCCCCTCACCGATGTTCACTCGTGTTGTTTTGATTTCTTCGTGCTGTAGTTTGTGTCCGTTCTTTCCCCCCTTTCTTTGCACTATCCATGAGCAAGTCTGTGGCATATGCTACGCCTGGGGCGTATCTAGTGTTAAAATATTTTACCTTTTTAGTCCTTTTTCTTGTTCCTCTAATATGTCAAAATCAGAATTACTCATCTGTATTGTTTGTCAAGCTTTTAGTATGAATTTAATACTTAACAGATTTAGGCTCTTTGAAGGATTACAAGCACATTGATACCATGCTCATGGTGAAAGAACTTCTCGAAGAGTATTATCAAGTACTGGAAAAGGGTTGCATTATTGCTATGACACCGCTCATTAAGATCTTCTTTTCACCAACTGTGTTCAACTATGGTATTCTGCATAGATGTGAGTTTGATAACTGATCTGGTTAAAAATTTATTGATGTACACCATCAAAAACAAGAGGGAGAAGATCTGCTGGTGCAGCAGCTTACTTTTAGAAAATATTAGAAAAAATAATATTACCTACTTATTAAAATAGTTTATTGCTAGTCTTTAGCTTTATTAAGAAGAGAAGGCAAACTATTTTTAAATGACAAATTTAATAACTTAAAACTTTAAAAAATGTGTTTTGAAATAATTCATAGGTTTTTAAGATGTGTTCTTTTTTTTTCAGTGTTATGCATTTTTAAAATCTTAAGTGTATTTGCCCTAATTTTGTTTTCACAGGTTTTGCATTAGGAATTGAGAGCTTAGGTGGTTTCTGCAAACTAAACCCACCTGTTGTTTCATTGGTTCCAGTTGATGGACTTTGCACTAGGCAACAGGTCCTTGCTTGGTGTCAGTGAACACTTCTATATAAAGCCAGTTTAGTTTCAAAGTCTTCCTTCACCTCAACATTTTTAAATGAATAAAATAGTGGTGGCCTTATGTTTAATTTTAGCATCAGCTGCCTTAAGTTCAAGTATTCATTAATGACTGAAGTATTTTTGATGTCATTAAAATACAGACTATCCATGTGGCTGAAAAATCAGGCTACAAGTAAATATTTGGGCTGAATGTCAAGATATAATTTCTTTCAAATGGGTTTGTGCAAATATTACAATAAAAATTATCATCAGGGATGCATTTAATTATTTGATATCAACTATCTTGATACAATATATTTGTATCTTGAGTCATTTTTATATGACCAAGATATAATATTATCATACAAAGAAAAAAAGGTTAATAAATGAGACCAAAGATAATCGCATTAATTGTGTTGTTGAAATATTTTAGAAAATTATGTTTTTGTCCTGTTTGATTAACTTTTAGATTTATGTCTCCATCTCAAATGACTTTTGAAATAATTTTCATTTAGTGGCCTTAGGTCATCTGACTTATGAAGTGCTACGCTGTTTTTTGTGTTATTATTTGTCACTTTTTTTTGAAATAATGTGATTGGAATCAAAGAGACAATCAAACCAATTTAAATATTTTTTCTTTAATTAATTATGTGATGCAGCATTTGCATTTATTATTGTATACCATTAGGTATCCAACATAGATGGTTCTATGACAAAATGACAAGGTTTTGTAACCTTGTCGTTTTTTGTGGTTACCAACATAGATATACATAAAGACTAATAATTTTACAGTGCAGTTGATTTTTTAAATATGTGTCTTACCAAGTAATACCAGGATGACTATAGATTTAAATTAGTCTCATTTTCAATGAATATAGTAAAAAAAAACAAGTTGGAAAGAGAAAAAAATTTGCTTTATTCTTCATTTATACAAGATATACAAGTAAAGAAAAAAAAAGTGAAGAAAATGTGGAATAGCTTTTGCTTCTACATTGTGTCCTATAAAGACTGACAGAGCAGCCTATTGCACAGAAGTAGCTGAACACAAGGGATTTTTTTGCCATCGGAAGATAAGCATGAATTAAAGCACATTAAAAACAAAACATACAAAAAAATGTACATTAATGTTTAGTTCAAAATATTTAATTAATGGCCCCATCTGCTGAAAGAGAAGTTCTATAGAATGGCCAAAAATTTAAAAACCCTTTCATAATTTTATTTTACAATACAATACATCCTGGAATAGATGAACATGTTCAATGACTTTTCCAAAATTTTAAGGGGTAAATTGTATTCTTTATTTAATAAAGAATAATTTTAATTAAAAGGCAAAAAAAAATCAAACAAAAATTCCTTTTATTAAACTTAGTCTAAATACTATGATACAAAAAAAGTGAACTTGCATATTTGTTTTTAGTGCTTTAGTTGAGTTATTGACAATATAATAATTTCCATTATAGATATTTTTAAAAATGTATAATATATTCTTTGGTATTTTCCAAATAATGTAGTGGTACATAATACATGTCAAATGAAAAACACAAAAATATATTCTTTGTCTCTGTAATATTCCCACTAAATAATTTTTTAAAGGGGGTAATATTAAATTCAACTAATTACTGATTCTCTAAACGAGCACAAAAAATTTGTTGTACAAACTAAAATTATAATCCAAAGTTGTACCACAATACATGTATACCTATGTGAATTCAATAGAACCACTGAAATCCTAAAGACAAATCTGCCCTGAATGAGTTACCAGTAATAAGACTTTCTTCATTTTATCCTGGCAGAATCTAAGCTTGTCATTTCATTTTTGGAAGACAATGAAGGAAGGCATTAAAAGAATGACATGGATTTAAATTGTTAAATGGAAAAGTGTATAGTGTATGCATGAATTAAAATCTTGTTTAATTAAACAATGAAAAAAGTTTGTTCTGCAATAGTAAAAAAAGCAATTTCATATAAAATTAGGTGAAAGCTTTGGCAGAGATTTAAATTTAAAAAAACACTGTTAAAAGGGTCTGAAGATTTTCCACAAATTAATCAACCTGGACTTAACTTGTTTTAGTGGAGTTATTCACTACTGAACAATTAACAAAACAGAAGGCTCAACTAGCTATAAATAATTTTTTAAAATACAAATATGCTTTGCTCAAAATGTTAATCACAACTAATTATATGAACTCATTTAATGGATTCTTTATAAAATAATAATAATAATAAAAGATAAGAGTCAAAGATTTGTAAAAAAAATTAGCTTTTGATTCTGTTATAGTTATAGTATACTATTATTATCCTCTATAACATTACTTTTTATTATTCTAGCTGACAATGCATGCGAGAAATATTTTGTCTAGGACCAATACAGCCATTATTAATCTTTAAAAGTAGCTTATCAAATGGCTTTAATATGCCTCAATGTGCAAATGTTGAGATCAAATAATAAAATCTAATGAGCAAAAAGGTTATAAGTAAAAACCAATCACTGAGGATCAAATAAACACTGAGGATCAAATTGTAATGAGATGAGTGAAAGTGAAACAATCAAAAACAAAAACATGTTTCTACTTTTTTTCTCCCAAAAATATAAAGAAAACTTTTTCTTTCAGGAAATTTTGTCAAGATTACATTATATATTGCATAGTGGTTCAAACCTTGACATGTTTATGTAAAAAGTGAATTTTATTAATAGGTGTGCATGATTGAACTTTAAAAAAAAATGTGCCAATCACTGATGACAAAGAAATTACTTAAAGCTAAAGTGCAGCAGAAATTTAAGTTATTGAGGTTGTGAGTGTTCAAATTAGAAGAAAAACAACACTGATTAAATAATATAGCAAAGCTATTTTTAAAAGATTGAATGTGATCAAATATTTAAAACAATACACCTTTTTCCATATATAGAATGCTCCATTCCCAATACAATTTGTTGTAATATACATATTAACAATGGATAATCATTAGTATATCTACACATTGCAGAGTATTGTTTTTTTAATGAAAAAAGCTGATTCAAAATTAATATTTACATTTATATACACATTCCAGAAAATCAATATTAAAAATTGTATAATCAAATACTTAGTTCAACAATGTTATTTCTTATGCTCCAAAAGACTTCCTGGTCGATGTCATATATTCGTTGTACTGTCTTTTGACAGTTTTCCATTACATTTCCTTTATTAATGCTTTTCAAATTCATCTTAGTGCTTAATCTGTATGACTATGATGGCAAGATAAATGTTGAATGATATATTTTATTCTTGAAAATAAAAGCTGAGAAATGCATTACATAAATTAAGTATAGATTAAACAAAATGCTAATAGATCATAACCTTGATTTTTTCCCCATTATTTTAAAAAGCAGACTAGATTATAAGAAATGTTAAGATAGAAAATCTCAGTTAACATATGAACACATTCTCATGATGTAGAAGATTAACAAATTGAAGTGCAATTAAGAGTCACATAGCACAACAAAGGTAAGCCTCAGAATCTATAAAATAGATGTTTCTTGAGTATTTTTAGAGCATTGAATTCAAATTTAGACTTATAGTAGGTTAAGTAAATAAATATGTATGCATTCACACACTAGGCATTTTGTAACTGTTCAGTCCTGCACTTTTCATTATTAATAAACAATTTTCACACAAAAAGGATGTGTCAATTAAAATTAATTTTAAACAGAATTTCAATACCCTGGGAATCACTTATTACAAACTATTTTTTGGACAGTCCATGTTTGGGTGGCTATTATGATTACTTGGAAAAACCCCTCAGTTGTCATGTTTTAACACTGGTAATAATAATATATTTGAAATTTTTAAATAGAAATTAGTCTCTGCTGTCCATGCATCACTATTCTCTAGATTCAAGACTCTCAAAAAATATATATCATCGTGACTATATAATATGTGAACACCTTACGGCCCATGAATAACATAAGTAATTAACATTAGTAAAAGCAACGTGTAGTCAAAAATATGTACACTAACCTAATGTTTATCAGACAAAAGCCATTTTGTAGCAACAACAAATCAAGAGCATAATTTAAGAAAACAGGAAGAATTTTAAAAATATATTATAATAATGTAACAGTATATTATTAGCTGCTATGACTGGGTTAATTTTAAAATACATGATTGATATTGCCTTTAACCATTAAAAAAAGAAAAAACACATCATAAACATTGCAGTTCTCAGTGCAGTACAAAATATCCTTTAAGCATGCAAGTTAAAATATAATATCTAATACGTGTGAGTGTATAAATCTTCAATTTTATAAATTCATCACCTGGAAACTTAATTTCATTCTATGATTGAGAACTTACATTTTGTGCACTACTTACAACGCATAAATATTTAGTTAAAATAAATTATGAAAGATATTTCTAAATTGTCAATGAAAGCTGTCCTGTCCCCTTTATGTAGCACAGATATTTATAAGTTTGTACAAGATTTTTTTTAATACTAAAAGCAATTCATACTTATTTAACAAAATTGAAGACAAAAACATGTTACTGTCACCTGCATTAACCTACAACAGGCAAGACAATAACCATTATAATAATAAGTGGGTTAAGGCACCATTTCATGAGTAATACTATCAGATAAAAATCTAAAGTAATTTAACAAGCAACACATGATTTTAGTGTGTGGAAATAAATGCTTCAGTTGGTATGGGAACATTTTATAAAGCTTTTAAGGGGCTTCGGGTCTTGGAATCTTGCTGATGTTGTTATTTAAGTCACTGGCGGTTAATTTTCTCCTTGGCTGTAGACATAAGCCTAACTTTAAGAATACTACATTGTGTTTTCTTCACACAACCCCAATATATAAAATATAAAGCACAACCCTACAGTTCCTAACTTATGCAACAAAAATAGTTTCAAATGACGGAGATCTTATCTAAATCCCATCAAGGAAATGTCCCCTCCGATATTAAAGGTGAAGTCATGTGCTTTAAAATAATTTAATAGCCTCAAAATAAATCCCTTACAATGAACTAGCTGAAAGAAAGCACAATAACAAATTTACATTTACAGAAGGGAAAGCCAGCCTATCAGCAACTGGACCAAGTTGGTTTGAGGCATCAAGACAAGTCTGCAAAATTGTGTCATTTTTAAATGGAAAGTTTTTAAAAAATAATATTTTTTAAAAAAGGGTTCTTGACCAAAAACGTAAGATGTGATTATCTGAATCTGTGTGATTTTAAAACTATTATTTAAATGCTAATTGGTCTTCACATAGGCATTGTTTAATGACAAACAATTCAAGGTAGACATTTACACAACTTTTATCTCAATAGATGTTTTCAGCAATTTGGTATAAATGTCTTGATGTTTCAATGGATCTCCATAACTTATTCTCAAAGAACACGCATCATTCTACTTCCGCTAATCAACAGTTTCCTTTAATTGATTTAACTTATCTATATCAGCGCTAAATCAATATTTCAGATACTCATTGCATAGAGCTTAGATTAACCTTTAACAGTGGTTCTTTACCACATAGTGAGCACCCTCTTTAAAATGAAATTTGAAGGATATTACATTGGGGAAGGGCTAAATAAGAAATTAAATTGGAAAATATAAATAAAGTTTATAAGTTAAGAAGCATTGGAAATACTTAAAATACATCAGTTTTGTTTACCTCTAATGCAAAAGCAATGTCTGACTTGGTTTCTATTGTGTCATTTTTTCCCCTAAAACCAGCTATTATCAAGCACTACCTTCCTTACACAAACGTACTTGAAAGCAGTAATTTTTAGAATATGAACACATATTCCTTGTGAGTTAGACATATCTGGCAAACACTGTAAAAAACTAAATGACAACACTTCACCACCATCTAGATCCAGCAGCCACCTGGGCATGTGTTCCTTAACAATGTTATTTCATTGGTCAAAATCCAGTAAATGATTAATGAATTACAGAAGATTATCACTGTTTTAACAAAAACAAAAAAAGAATTACATGAAACGATAGCACTACAAACACATATTTTACAACCCTTATATGCTAAGACAAAGCAGCTTTTTTCTTAGAAAACCTTGTGAAGTGTGGACTTTTGTGTGACACGGCCAGGCCTGACGCCAGATCACTCGCTGCACTGTTCTTGATGCCATTTTTAATGCTGGAGACCTGGTTAAGATTGTGAGAGCTTTCACGGTTTATGCTGCTGGTGGCAAGTTTTATTACTGGGTGCTTCGACTCTGAATCCTTAGCGTTAGCCAAAGGGACAGAGGGGGCGTCACCGGCAGGGGAAATTATTCCACTGCTTACACTTGTCGATAAGAGCCCTTTCTTACTGGAAGATTCACAACACAAGTCATCGTTTGGTGAATCAGTTTTATGTGCTGACAGCTGTTTATCACTCCCTACTGCATCATCACTGGTTTTTAATGATACAGTAGCAGATTTAACGTGATTATTATTCAAACTCTCAATTGGCATGATACTATGGTCAGCAGATTCAACTTGTAGATCATCAAATGATGCAGAGTTATATGATTTTCCCTTCATGCCAGCATTAAGTGATTTACTCTTTCTCAGAGCACCAGAGGCAGTTTGTGACCTTTCTTTATTAGAAAGGAGTTTTTTGGCTTTTGTACTTTTCGTGGTTTTTCCACCCGCAGGCAGATCGTCAACTTTGTCTACTGGTAAGGCAGCAACTTGTTTTTTGGATGAACCAAAGTTTTTCGACAGCTTTAACTTTTTTTTCTCAATGTTTTTCTTTACCCCTTTGGATGGAGCTTTGACTGAAGTTTTAGCTTTTGTTGTTAAACTTGCAATCTTAGCAGGATCCTTAGTTGAGGATTTGATCAACTTGGATTTAGAAACTTTGTCTGGGTTTGGTGGCCTGCCTTTAGTTGGTGTTCTATTGATTTTAATTAATGAGTAATCTTCATTGTCATACTTTCCATTACTTCCAGCATTTTTCCGCTTGCTAACACTTCTCTTTCTTGATCCTTCACCCTCTGTCTTTGAACTAAAAACTTGCTTTTTGTCTTTTCCCTTCTTTGATGCCTTGACAGCTTTATCTGATTTCTTCAACTTGTCCCCAAGCCTCACCTTTTTCTTTCTCTCCTTTACACAGTCAGGACTGTTGCTGGTGCTGCTGTTGCTGCGGTAGAGCCCAGCTAAATTCAGCAGTGCACTCGCAC
Organism: Ampullaceana balthica; assembly: GCA_944989445.1. NCBI lineage: Eukaryota > Metazoa > Mollusca > Gastropoda > Lymnaeidae > Ampullaceana > Ampullaceana balthica. The sequence goes on along the minus strand of CALYLW010000011.1, from coordinate 1,443,870 downwards.
CTTCATGAATTTTCTTTTGCTCGTCATCTTCACTATCATGACCCTTGCTGTTGGTTGATGTGCTGCCTTCACCATGAATGTCAATCTTCAGCCTCCTGTGTGACTGAATATCTCCACCATCCACCTCATCCTTGTCATCACTGTCCCACTCCATGTCAGATTGGTAGTCTGACTCTTCATCTATATGAAAATAAAAACAAGGATTGGATGATGTAAATTTAAAAAAAGAAAAGAAAAGATAATGCAATGGGAGGATTTGATCGTTCCCTTCTGATTTTTGTATCAGTTTTGGTTTCTTATATACAGCTTTGCAGCGGCATGTTTGTATAGTTCCTTTTATTAATATTATTAAGATTTTAAAATGTTCTATTTTACCACCTTTGAGTTAACACTTAAAACTAGATGTGTTTTTTCTCTTGAAAAATAGTTCACTGAAATGTTCAGTTCATTCTTTTGTGTTTCCAATAAGGTTTTGTCTCATGTTATCCAGCATATTACTTTATTATTATGCCTCTCCCTTTCCCCAAACTGAATGTTATGACCATATATTGACTAGAGTCATTACTGTTCCATTTGTAATATTTTACTTAAATTTAATATTTTTTAAAGACCAACAAGTCAGAAATTGTTAAAAATCAATTTCATCTAATAAAGGTAATTGAGATATGTTTAAAAGTCTTTAAAATCAACTGAACTAAAATTTCACAGAGAATGAAAAGAGTAATTTTGAAAAGATCAATCCAAGGAGCAAATAAAAAATGGTAAGGTTAATGCACAAAATAAACACTGTACCAAACTCTTACTATGAGGACAGAAAAAATGATCACTGATAGGGAAAGAGAGTTCAGAGCAGTCCAATTGTTGGAATAGCTCATCAGCAGTGTCCCCGGTATGTCTCAGTAAGTATGATAGGACTGAAACATGAGGAAGGATTAACTCACTCATCATTGACTGTAAATCAACTCTTTTGTTGCTTTTTTTAAATAGAATATTTAGCCACACAAATTTTAATCTTTTATAGGCTTGAAAAAATATTGTTACAGGATTCAAGTCTTATGGCTGGGAAAATTTAAGTTAATGGTCAGACAAGACATTACTTGAGAGTAATTTATCAATTCAGGCCTGCCAACCTGCCAAGAAAAAAAATCTGTAGAGGGGTCAACACGCGGCGTTGCAGCACCCCACGGCGCTGGTTTAAGAACTACATACTAAATAAATATAAAGTAATAAGTTAAATCCATTATCTTTTAATTTAAGTGTCTACAGAACACCACAGAATACTGGAAATGTTTACATTGCATTCAGATATACGAGAGAATAACCATGTTTTTCACATATGAACAGAGGCTGCATAGAGTTCAGCTTTCCAGCATTTCCCTAGTGGCCTTTTTGAACTTGAACAGTTCTTTCGTCAATTGAAGTTAGCTTTACTTTTAGATAAATATTAGTTTTTAGTTAGAAACTTTAGAAAGAGTATCATTCATCTGAATTAACCGAATTAATGATTGCTCTTGTTTCATTGTAATTTTTCTGGAAATATTTCTTTGAATCTGGCATTAAAAAGATAGGTATTAGAAAAATCTTTACTTCTTCCAAAAAGTAGGATGGTAAATAAAACTTTCCATCGCCATCTCATATCTGAATTTCCTATTCCTTCAACAATAATAAAATAATAACAAAGTAATTGTTAACAGATGCAGATTCACTACTTTTACTTTACTGTCTTTACTAATCAGCAGTTGTAATTTTTGAATTAAACTATTTTTTATTGTTACTGAACCCACCACTTTCAAAAGATAATTAGGTCTGGCACAGATTGCAAATGTTTCGCCACGGCCACAGGCGAGTGTTTTTCCAAATACTGATGCTGTTTCGAAAACGAATGTCCCAATGAATGACGTCTTTTCTTTGTTTAGTTAGACTAGTCTTAGTACTAGTACAAACACTCTGAAGCTCAGTCACTGGAAAACCGTTTTTAGCAGCGTTCCTTACAAATGTATCCTTTTTTTTTAAAGTCACAGAACAGCTGAATTTTTATTATTTTTTATTAGGCTGGTAAAAGGAACAATGTACGATCGGATGGCCAACTAAGAAATAGTTAGATATCGCGGTTCGCTTGGATAACAGAAGTACAGGAAAAAACCTAGGAAGTGGCATTTCATTTTCGAAATACATCACCGCCATTATTAGTATTAGCTTTTTCTTTTTATAATTTTTTCGCATTCGGATTTTTCATGGTGAATTTATTTTTTTCTCTCGTAAAATCTGGAGATTAAGGGTCTTATCGGGATTTCGTAAGCATGGGTAAAAAATACGTATAATCCCGAAAAAATCGGGAGGGTTGGCAGGCCTGTCAATTAAAAAAAACCAACATTTGTGTGAGTTAAGTATTTTTAAAAAATATTAATCTTTCAAGACTTCGAATACAATTTAAGATAACCTTTTTTTAAAAACTAGTTTTAGAATATTCGTCTTCAAGCGTTTGTTTATAAGGTTAGATCGGATTCAGTAGAATCCTGTATGCCAATGAGAATTGTGGTTTTTTTTTAAAGCTTTTACATTGGCCAAGTCTCCAGAAGATTTGTTCTTGTATTTTGTCAATGTCATCTTCTATAGAGCTATCATAAACGCACCTGCATCACCAAACTCATATTCTTCATCAATGGAGGATGACGAAGAAGGAGATGGTAAATCATCATCTAACAATCTCGAGGAACTGTAAGCGTGGTCATCATATGGATGGTCAGTCACAACAACAGGGCTAGATGGCCGTTTTCTTGAATTGCTGAAAAGTTTAATTGATATTCCTTCATGACCATGTTTACCAAAATAATTTTTCTAGTTCTTATGTGATAATAAACTGTTTTAGCAATGTTAATAAGATATTAATATATATATATATATATACACATATATATCTTACCTGTTTGATCTTTTATGGTGTTTCCATGTTGGCCCTATATCTTCACCTGCTGAATTATCAGAGAGTCCTATAATAAAAATTTTTAAAAAGATAATTTTGATTTGTACACATGTATTAAGATATAAATAAATTTATCGATTTGGAAAATTAACCAAAAACACTAAAAGCACATTTTATTAAACATTATCAGCATTGGATTATTGGCATAATCAATAAAAAAATTATAGAAGAAATAAGAAATGGAGGGATTCAATGAAAAGAAAATAATAAAAACTTAAGAAATATTCCATTAAAAAAAATTTAAAACTGAATGCAAAAGGAAAGTAGATACAAGAATGGATTTATCTTTTTATTTTTAACTTATTGAAATGTAAAGGTAAACTTACCCATCTTATGGGAGCTTTTCAAGGCAACAAGAGTTTGTGCAACATCCTTCATTTCATTGTCTAAAATAAATTTAAAAAAAGAAAAAGAAGATAAGTTAATCTTAAATTAATTTTTTAAAATACTCACTGCAAATTAACCAAAATGACCTTTAGAAGAAAGAAGTGGCTGTGCTGGCAACAAATAGAACTGACCACTGACTCAAAGACTTGATCTCCTCACCAATCTACTGTCATTTCAATACCCTTATGTTATATAATTCAAATGATATTGCTTACATTGACATGGATCCCCTACAAATGGAATAGGAAAAAAATTATACAAACTAAAAAACTAGAGCCTGAAAAACAATGTGCAAAGAAAGGAGTAAGTCTAGATTGTAAATTAACATATCTTCTTAATTAAATGACATTGAGATCTACAATGCTTAGTACAGGTTATTGCATTTCCATGACAATATTTTGGCTGTTACTGATTTTACTTTTCAAGTATCAAATCAACCCATGATAACATATACAAACTTGGGGCATTTAATTCCTTAACATTTTTAAGTGCTCAAGTCAATATTTGAAAATTGGAGCCATCTATGAATAATCTGAAAGATGTGATTATTTCACTATCCTGCTCTTAAGACATGTGTTAAATAACTCCCTTTGTATGGAAGACATTACAGCCAGTAACCATGGCACCATCAATAATAGTGAGAGTAGGGAGAAATGAGGAGAAGCCACATTTGAACAATGAGCATACATGTTAGATAGTGTTGGGTATGGGGGAAAGGATGGCTCAGTTGCTAACCAATCAATAAAAAATTCTTCACAGTTGGAGCTTCACACAATAACAATGTGTAAACTTTAGCTGCATGCAATCAATAAAAATGGCAGAAATTATGTGATCAAATCATAGAAATGGATAGAATTAATATTAGAGAAGAATAGGTAGGAGAAGAAAGTTGTAAATAAAATATGTATAATTTGTACATGTATTCATGTTATACTTTGCTTTATTATTTAAAATTGTTGTGTCATGTTTACTGTTATTTATGTTTTTAATAGTCTTTCAAGTCACTTTATATGTTTTGTCAAAATGGTGTTGCACCATACTTAAGATTTTGATTTAAACAAATTTCTAACTTTTTAAAACTAAAAAATGTATTGAGTTATAATCAGGACTTTAATTTCCCAGCCTTGTTGGAAACAAAGACTAATCTATTCATGTCATGACTAGCCGTAAATCTTCTCTATTGTCAAACAAACTAGCTTCATTTCATGTACAAACAAGCTGTGTCCTGACCCCATATATTGTTCTTTGGCCCATTTTTCATCTTACCAATTGAATGCATAGTTGAACACTTGTTATATTAGCCCCTTTAGTATTAAAATTTATATTACAAACAACCAGTAGTGTTCATGATAAAGATGTATTTAAAAACTGAAGATTTACTTTAAAAACATGTTCAGACTAGAATAAGATTCCTTAGCAGAAGCTCATAATTAAAAAAATTTGTCAAGATCATGAATGGAGATAACTTAAATCCAACATGTACCACCAGGATGGGGAGCACCTAGGAAAGCATTTATAAAATCAATACATAGCATAATTCTACAGCTCTTAAAGAAACACAAATTTGTATTAAGGAATTGCACATTTTAATAATAAAATATTTGTTTTTTGTGGAAAAACTAGTTTACAAGGTTGGCATGTGATAAAATGTGGAATTTGGAACTGTGTTTCTACATACCATAAAATCAATACTAGCACTAGCACCACCACCTGGTAACTTGTTTAAATGTTTTCGTGACAAAATAATAATTTTTAGGGCAGAAATGTCTAAAGGAATTGAATTACCATTAACACAGAAACAATGCATATAAGACACCTTATCTTCTCGGGTTTTATTTCTTAATACAAAATAGAAGCAGTGGTAATGTGAAACAGTGGTAATTATAAAAACTTGAAAAGATCAAAAGCAATCATCTATTCTTACAGAAACATTTCTATTTAAAAAAACAACAAATCCACCTTTCATGTGATTAATAGATATTTAAAATACTGAAAAATACTTGGGTAATTCTAAAATGTAAATAAAAGTGCTATTTGCTGGAAAAGAATGATTACACGACAGAAGTGCTCAGCTTTATCATTTTCGGCCAATTTCTTTATTGCAAAGGCAATCAATAAGGCGTGAGCCCAAAACATCATCATGTAGACTATTGGACTTTTAGATTAATTCAAAAAGAAGACTATTTCAAGTAACTAAGCCTAATGATGCTATATTTTTATGGAGTACCATTTTTCAGTTATAAAAAACTTCAATTTTATTGCTCCTAAGATATAAGGTAACAACCCCTCGAAAAAAGCAAAATTTTAGTTACAATCTTACATAGGATTTAAAAATTTAATTGAGTAAACTTACCAACATCAATAGATGTCTGTGCAAGTCGTCGACTTAAAAAAGGGAACAAATCTGAAGATAAAAAAAAGAGATTATACTCCAAAGAAATGATCTTGAAATTAATAGTGCATATGACTTGCTAATTTTTAGTGTGAAAATTATTAATTAACCATTGATACATATGTTATATGTATAGATGATAAATGACTCAAAAGGCCTCTACAGGAAAGCAAATTATTACATAAGCATCCCTTTAATTTAAGTAAAAATTGAGTTTACAATTAATAAAACTTACGTGGAGAAACTGTATTAGGTACTGGCCTTTGGGTCAACGGAAGAACTATTCTATCTCCACTGTAATAAGTAATAGTAAATAAAATATTATTGACATTGTAGTTAAACTTATAAATGGAAAAGAAAAAAAATGATAATACATAAAAAGACAAAATATAAATAATTAAAACTAAACATTCAAAAATGTATAAAATTAATTAACAAAATATCATATAAACACCAAATTTTGAAAAACTAGTGAGGAGATATCTTCTTACCCTGGAAGACTGTGATATTGAATACAGCTATGTGGTTGAGTGGAAGTCATCTGGAGTTGATGGTAAGGATGATAGGGAGTTTTCCTCAATGCCTGCAGCAAATTGGGTCTGTAGGCTGGGTCTATGCACCAGAGTGAACCTTTTCCAATGCTCTAGATATGGATTAAAATAAAACGGACTATCTCAAAAAAAGATGGGGGATGGAAATTATATATATATATATATATATTTAGAAAGAAATAATAATACACAATAAAACTGTTTTACTACTGGAATTATCCGAGTGAAAAGGCTACTTGACCTGTTTATGTGCAGTGTATTAAAGTTAGTATGCAAAATTAAAAAATAAAAAAAAAGTGAAGCATTTTTATTATTAGAAGCTGTGGCAAATTAAAACTCGTAATCCTGAAAAAAAACTAAATTAGCAGTAATAATGCAAGAACCAATTCAGTACATCATATTCAAGATGTTTTCACCCAAAATTTGTCCCACGTGAAATATCTACGATTACTTGTAATAGTAGCTTCTTAGAGACATATTTAAATTAGTAAAAGCCAAACTATACAATTTATGCGTGATTTAAAGGATAAAAATAAAAAATAATGTGACAATCACACTATAAATGTACACTGCAAGCAAATCTACCAACCTAGCCATAAAGAATTTCCACTTTAAAATTCCCACCCGATCTATGAAAACAGAGCTGTAAAAATACATGATTTTATTAACGGAATATGATTAATGCAAACAATGAATGTTTTGTTATGAAAAATGGTATTTGCTTTTACCACCTTATAAGGGTATTACAGTACTTAAATTACCGGAGAGCTATGTCTAACTTCTACGAGGGAATTAGTTTTGATTATAAAGACCAGATGATTTGGACTTCTATGCATTTTAGTATGCAAGTTTAAAAGTAGGAGTGTACCAGATTTTGGCTCCAGCAAATCAAGAATCAGGCCCATTTTTACAAATCTGGCTCCAGCAGAATTTCACTTCATAAATCCGGCTGGCCGGTACAGCCATAATATATATTTTTGGCCCCAGCAAATCTGGAATCCAGCCATTCTTACAAACTCTTCTCTGGCCAGATTTTAAAAATTTGAATCCGGTACACCCCTAGTTAAAAGGACACGATTTTAGTTGGAGCTGATTTCAGGTATTTGGAAATAAACAGTACATGTACATTAAATTTATTTGCCTTTTAATGTTAACTTTAAATAAGATTAAACTGCCTTTATAATCAAAGCAATATTATTTTTTTTGGTCTTATATTTTAAAGTAAAATGCTACATACCTGTCCTTTATCTTTTTCTACTTTTTTGAAACATTTATTGAGACTTAAATTATGTCGGACTGAGTTTTTCCATCCAGTGGGAGCATTTTGGAAATAAGGGAACTGTGTCAAGATCCAATTGTATATATCCTTCACAGGAAGCCTTTTTTGGGGAGATGCCTCGACAGCCATGAATATGAGACAAGAAAACGAGTATGGTGGTTTACTATTGACATGCTTTTGGGGGAGATAAGGAATAGTGGCTGGTTGCTGCCCGGCAACAGCTTGCAGAGCATTAATATCTGGCTTAATGTCTTCATTTTCTTTCTGCTCTTCATTATCATCTTCATCTTTATCTAGTTTCTCACCACCAATGTTTTTAAGTAAATCTTCACTCTGGAGCCATTCTAGTGACTGCAGGTCATCATCAAAGTCATCACTATCACGGCGATCCATTCGTAATGAGGCAAAGCAGCTGTTTGAGAGATGATCCCCATACAAGCTGTCATCATCATCCTCTGAATTGTCTCCACCATTGAGGTTTATGTCCTCACCCCCATGAAGGGCCTTGTACAGCTGACTGTGCGGGAAGCTCTGGCTAAGACTTGTAAACAATCGAGCTCTCATTGAGGCATCACTTTCATCAGGGAGCTTGCATACAGGTACCATTGTTGGTACTGTGTCCTCACAGCCTATAGAAAACAAGAAAATTTTAGATTCAACTAAATATACAAGCCAGAGTTATGTTTACATTAATATCACCCCCTGAGTGATTTACTGGCTACATTGTTGATGTAAATTTCTTCAGGTTTTCAGCACCAAATCATATGCATAGTTTAAAAATAAAAGAAACATGAGTCAATAGCTCAAAAACTGATATCTCAACGTGAGGAGAGAAAATATTGTGAACATAATCACCTCACAATCTATTTATATACTTAAATACAATTTTAGTACATTTAAGGAAAAATTATGTAATTCTAAGAGATTTCCAGTTTTGGTTTTGTTTCTCCTTCAAAGTTCATGTGACTGGATTGTGTGTGTGGAGCCCAGGATTTTACGCCATTACCCTCAACTCTCCATCCCAATAAAATACCATTTAGGCATTGTCACTACACACTTTTAGCTACTCCTTTGAAGGGAAGCTAGTACAGAAATACTAACACTGAAGTAAAATCCATGGCTTAAGTTCATTTTCTCTGTAGATTGGTCAAAAAAAATATCTTGGACTAAAGGAAAAATTTCTAATAGTATATCGAAGAATCACAAATGTGTATCGACTAAGCAAAATTAAAATGTCTTAATTTAAGACTTAGTTGGCGACGCCAATAAACTTAATTTATTAGCAACATACAGAATATGAATAAGGTGATTTACTTGTAACATTAATAAGAATCCTATGATTTCTTTGTCATGTAAAAAGCTACAAAAAATTATTTAGTTATTCTGTAGGTGAATTCAACTTACTTAAGATAAATTATATGGTATACTATCTGTGATATGTAAATTAAGAGGCCCCCATCAAAGCTACCAGATACACCAACACAAACCCGCTACGTTAGTCAGGGTGAGTTTCCTTGTGTCATGACTAAACTATGCAGGGCACTTATTTTTTCCCCCTAAATCACTGATAAACAATTACATTTTTGCTGGATTAGCTCTGTCCACGTGCCTAGTGTGGAACACACTGGCCACATGTTTTAACGAATTTAGTATATATAAAAGTAATAGATGTAATATTCGGACAAAAGACATTTTCAAAGGGGGAATAGAGATAAAGACTATTGTAAACATGGTAACAAAAATAGACCAGCCTCCTCAATCCCGCATCCTTAACATTGAGACCATCTAGCCAATAGTAACGCTTCCTTACCTTGTTGCCAGGCCAACAATATACACGCTCTTTGTGCGAATTGGGACGGGAGAAAGTTCAAGGGTCATCCGCTTGAAATGTTTCCACTCTAAGGTTACGTCTATCAGCTGCTCGGCTGTTAAACACTAAGTACAGTAAACGTGACAGTGGAGAAGACCGTGTGTTCTCCATTGGGTTGTAAGTCGTTACACATTTACATAGACACGAACGGGAGTCTCTCGGCCGATGGTCCACTAATCAGGCTAAGAGACTGTACATACATACAACCGACGCAAATGGGATGTATAGAAGTACTGTATAGGGCTGTCAATGGATATGTTATATAACGAAATAGTGGTGAAGGGGATAAAATTCCTTATTTTGTGTTCAGTAATATGCGCTGATGAGCCACACAGAAAGAAAAGAAAATGTAACAACCAGTGTCAAAGCGAATTTTTGTACTACTGCAACCTACACCCACTAAAAATGATAGTGTACGTATTTATGGATGCTGGAATAAACAATGCTAATAAGCTCTACACATTTTATAAAGATGTATCCCTAGCATTTTATTTGCCGCGGGGGGGGGGTGTTGCTGTTTAATTTATTTTTTTAAATTTATTTTTTGGGGGGGGGGTGGGTCTGGGGGGACGCTATTTAAGTTTTTTGAATTACGCATGTCACCCACGGGAATGAATTTTATTTTTAAGTAAGTAATTATTAAAATCATATACTTTATATATAAAAGCCACGATAGACAGATAAAACGACCATTTCATTGGATGAGGACGAGGATCTATATGAAAATTGCAATCATTATGTAAAATGAGTGGTCCACAACACAAAGACCATATTCTCCCGACTGCTAACAGCATGTCCAACACAGACGCAGCACGCCTTCTAATAACAAAAAATAAACCCAGCCCACGCAGGAAAAAAAAATCCAATGAGCGAAGCTTTCGTCTCCATGACAACACTTGCGACAGCTGGCTCGCGCCCCTCACATCTAACTTCTCGCCATGTATCGGTCCTTGCCTTATGAAAGAGGAATAAAAGCACACCGCTTCAGGTACAGACACATCGTTAAATAATAACCTTTCAATAAGAACTAAAGATGAAGAAACAAACAATAAAACAAAGCAAGGGCGATGATTAAGTTAAACGCAACGCCCCCCCCCATTTCCTTTTAATGCCCCTTGCTTAAACAGTGGGTGGGGTGGGGGAATGTCTCCCATCTCCCAACTGTCCCACGGATAAATCTGAAACAGTCTGTGCTCACACCCAGACCAGCTTCTCGTGACTAGCGGTAATTTGGGAAAGGAGGGGGAGGTTGGCGGAAGCAGACAATCGCTGGTCATGGATCTCTGTCCCCCCCCCCTCGTTGATAGAGGACACTGGTAGATAGCTGTTATCATACAAGGAGTCATCCGTGCTGTAGATTACTGTCAACATGTCTGGACAATGAATAACATAATCTGTCAAACCACTTTCTGAGTTACTTCTTAATTAAACGACCTACAGCCATAACTGAGGCCAAATTACTTACGGTCATAGTAGGTAGGCACATTGCAGTGATATTCAATGTGTAGATACACTAACATCACCTTAACATACACCACTGATTAATGAGAAATGAACTGCCAATATATTAAGGGATCCAAGAAATCCAACACTGTCAACCTATTAACATATGCCCACTTATTAATTGGCCACTGTAGATAACTTCTGGATACCATAAAAGATATAGGTCGGAGAGCAATGCCAAGCTATCATTCGAGTGAAGTCATGAATAGCTGAGCACTGCTGGACCAACAATAACTCAGGTCGCGAAGACACCCGGCAGACATGACGGTGTGACAGGCGTTGCACCAACTATCACCATAGTTACGCGTAAACTAACGAAAGTCGGCCGAGATGCTACGACCACAAGCGGATTTTTTTAAGGGGCGGGGTAGCAGAAGTGACTGCTTCTAAATAGCATAAAATATAGCCCCAGCGATCAATTGAATAGATGAACTAGGTTAAAGGAAGCGCCATGGAGAGCCAGACCACGTCCACAGTCATCACAACTGTACAGGTCACAATCAAAGATTCACGGGGTTTCAATATGATAAGTTCGACAAAACTCAATCCTTTGAAAATGGATTTTAAGAAGTACGCAATCACCTGGAAGAGAAAAACAGTTTTACATGCTCTCATACACTGAGCAAAAATGCTTGATGTCAACGGGACATTATTACTTCATTTATATTAGGACAAAATTCAAAATTTTCAAGTCACTTTTTCTTTCGAAATCTTGAAATAAAACTATTAATGACTTTCAATAATGAAACGGCCATGTCTTCGTTCATTTAGATTATGAAAATGTAAATTAGGTAAATAACTTTAAGCGAGGCTAGACACGTTTTAACAAAATTATTTGGATCAAAGAGACGAATTACATTAAAAATACGTCACTATCAGACATCCATGACATTACACTATTACTGTTTTTTTTAATTGTACACAAGTCACAAGTTATTAAGTCCAATTTCATAATACTGTTATTGAAGACATACCAACACCAATGATAATATTTGACCATTCATTTACCAAAAACATAACCAAATAAAGAGCCCACGGCTAACCCATTTGATCAACATAGAGCTCTTAGCCAAGGCTTTAGCGTCCTCTCTAAAGACAAGTCAAAAACGGGTGCACACCCCGGGTGAAAAAGAAGGGGGAAAAAACAACCCAGCCACACATGAAGCCTCGGTCCTCCATCCATCCCCACCCCGAAATTTCAATCATTACCCGAATGTCTCAAAAGCCCAGTGCTGCTCACAAATCGCAGGCCACGTAGACGTGAGAGAAAGGGGGGGGGGAGAGACGGGAGCGGGGTTATTTGACGTGAAACCGCCCGTTGCCATAGCGACGCGGCTGCATCCTTAGTGGCTTAGCAATGTGGTTCTCTCCCCCAAAATTTGACCGAACCCATGAACGATTTTCTCAATTCGGGACTGGGCAGAGATAAAGAGGAAAGGACTGATGCCCATTTCGGGACTGGAACTGATAGCATTTAAAAACATCCGGAGAGGGGGGGGGGAGTTTTGCGCAAATTGATAAAACACTATTTTTAATATTTAAATATATTTTAAAAAATATTCCTTTTTCAAGTATTTAGTGCTATGGATATGGTATTAAATTAGTTAAAGAAAGCCTCCAGAGGAGAGAAAAAATACGATTACCGTTATAGTAATAAAAGTGACTTGTAAACTATAACAATTATTTTAAAAAAATAAATAAAGAACAAGCATGTGCTCTTGTGTGTCTGTGTGTGGAGGGCAGGCTAATAAATGGCCCTTTCAATTTAACATTTAATTATACCACCACTCTGAGCACAGCACCGTCCATTATATAACAAATATATAAACATTTAAATCTCTAATAAAAATGAAAGACTAGACCTGGATAAGCTTAAAACGCAATCATCTTCTGTATAGAAGGAACGTCTGTAATAGACAGAAAAGTGCAAATAACCCCCAGCAAACCATGACGTCACCCCCCCTCTTCCGAGACTATGGAAAGTCTTGTATTTGTGAAAATGTACTATAGTACTATAAATAAATAAAAAGTTTTAAAAAAAGATCTAGTGTTCTTGATCACTATGAGTAAGTCATGTATTCAACTTAAAATCCAGAAAGTTAAAAGTAAGTAACAATTATCTTTATTGGAAATGCCGTAAAAAATCAGTATGTGGAAACTACATTAAAGAGAGCTACACTTAACAACTTCTTAAAATTTAATTTAGTCATGCTCCTCATCATTGAAAGAGACCTAAGCAGCAGAAGAAGGACAAGTCAAAGACATTTGACAATCACAGTAAAGAGTCAACAAGATTGAGACTTATGACAAATTGTAAGGATCTTGGCTTAACTAGACTAAAATGGTTTCAAATACATTTTTACTTACAGTGGAACCCCCACAACATATTGTTTATAGCGTTATCTTTTTCAAAATCTATATGTTTTTATTTAAATCAGAGTCTTGCTCTGATGAAAAATGTCTGTTTCAGTGAATTTTTGTTTATAAATAAGCTGTAAAAAAAAATGTTCTTATGAATATTTGAAATTTCAGAAGCAATGGCAAAGTTATGCTGCAGCTGAGTTCACAGTATCTCCACAAGCAATATAATTCAAGATAAAAAAAATGGCATTATTCTTGGTCCTCTTGTCAATAAATTCCTATTTAGACTTTAAATTATCAACAAAGACCATAAATCTCATTACTTGATTATTTTATTATATGAACTCATATGTTTTTAAAATATGGTCTAGTCTAGAAAATGTGAAATGGTTTAGAGATTGAGCACAGCAAGAGATTTTTCAGAGTTAATTCTTACACTTGATAGCAGGGATGGCTAGACATGTAGTAACTGGGAGCCATTTTATAATATTAACCAAATTTTGAGAGCCACATTGAAGCACTATTGGTCATTAAACCAGTCTTGGAAATCTTCCAGTAATCCTTGTAACATATCTTTCACAAATTGAACACGAGCCACAATGTGAACACAGAAGAGCTACATGCTGCTCGTGAGCCCCAGTTTGGCCACGGTTGCTTTATAGCTCTAAAGGTGTGGTTACATTTTTTGGGATTGCCAGGTAATTTGTAAGTCTGGTAATATAACTTAGTCTCAGTCAATAATAAATTTCTTAAGAACAGAAAAAGAGTTTGGAAAGAGAGTTTTAGTATCTATGATTATGTTCCACAATAAAATGATATTTGTTCAAAGGATCTTGAGGGTCTCAAGTTTTAAACAAACAAACTCTTAACACCCTAAGGATTTATATTAACTCGTGGTATCTGCTTGCTTGATTGTTTGTTTGCCGCAAAAACTTTGGATCGATATTTAACCAACTTCCCCGTATGCTAGTGAGCTGAAATTTTGAAGGCAGACTCGTGGTGACTATATAAATGATCTAACAAAATTTCACATCGATCGAATGTATTATTAAATTAATGAATTTTTAGATTATCTATGTATCTCTATGTAGCATGTAAATTTTTGTGCTAGACTGTTGTGGTGCGTATTACATTGAGCAACCTTTTTAATATTTTCCTGTTGCGCGGTGCATATTATATTGAACATACTTTTTTAAAAATACATTCCCGATTTGTAATTGTTTCTGCTAGTCTGTTGCGCGGTACACATTATATTAAACGTGTCTTAAAAAACATTTTCCAGTGATCAAATCGAGCTGAAACTTAACAGACAGACTGTAGTATTTTTTAACGTAATTTTCTTTGGGAATTACGTTTATAGATTCGAAATGTCTGGCCAGTCTTTTCGAGCTCTGAACAGCAACTCCTCCTGATAGAGGGTTCGGGTCTTTGCAAATATGTTAAGGAGGTCCCAAGGATGTGCACGAGCCAAAAAAATTACCAAAAAGATTTACTTGATTTCTTGGAAAATCAACAAAAAAAAATTTTTTTAGCGAAAAAATTTCAGTATTTTTTCTATTTCTCGCTAACCATATCATCTATCGGGTTGAAACAAATGCCAAACGGTAGCCTATATCATTTAGAACAATGTTAGATTGTTGTGCTGTGCACATTGTATTGACACATTCTTGGTGTGATGTAGCGTTAGGGGATATGACGTCATATTGCGTTTAGTTTAAGAATTAGCTATTTGAATCTACTTTTAATGTAATCTAGAATGATTTCCCTTGAATAAATAAATCTGAAATTCTTTGTTGGAAATTGCGGTTAAATACTCATTTGAGTTTTTATTACTTGCTTTACTATAAATCCTTTATATATGAGACATAAATAAAACGTTGTATTTTTGGATTGTCGAGCGATGCGTATTAAAATGAACATACTTTAGTTATGCCTCATATATAAAGGATTTATAGTAAAAAAACCTTTGTTTTTTTAATTTTTAAAATTGATAAAAACAAACATGTCTGTAATTGCAGACAAATACATTTTAAACAAAAATAGTATTTTCTTCTCCAAATACTCTAATCAAGAATGCTGCTAATAAATTTTAAGGCATAAGCATTACCAATTTAAATTACATTGTTGTCACCCCAACCGATAGTTAAAAGTCAACAACGTATTTCAAATAATTTGAAACACTTTCATTTTGATTAGTATTCCAGCCATACATCCTAAAATAGCAGAAATTACTTTTACATAAAAAGTATTAATTATTGAAACATACCTGAATCATTCATGTTGGAAGTGATTATCAGATAAGATGTGCTTTAAAAAAAATAGAACTTCTAGAATACTGTAACAGGTTTGCACAGTACAAGAAACATCATCTGTTTAGAAAATAAAGACAATTTCCCAAGTGAAAACATGACAAATGTGCAGTTGAACAAAAAGGAATTTAAAAAGGCATTGGAATCAAATATATTTTGTATCTGATGACGAGTGCTGACATTTAATTTTAATGTTAACATATTTTTTAATCAAATAAATCTGGCAGACCAAACTTATTGATCGTAAATATTGTATCAGAAACTAAATAATAAGAGTTAGTATATGAACTATATTGATTTGGTAATATAGGTTTGATAAGATCAGAATAAGCTATGTATACAAAGACTTTAAAATTATTGTACCAATAGTGGTTACACACTAGAATTGTACAATGTAGAACTAGCGCACTCACTAAAAGTCACCTATATGACAAGACATAATAAATCTAATATTTCAAGGAGAAATATGAAAAACCAAACCAAAACATGGAAAAAGGTGAAGTAAATGACCTTGACACTATTATAAAAAATATCCCCATAGCTCATATTTAATCTGAAACCACATAACTATATTTTTGTTAATATGACACAACAAAAAAGGTAACAGAGATATGACCCACTTATGAAGATTTTTGTCAGTTTTAAAGTAACATGAGCATTCATTTAAAAAAAAATAGATGTACCAGATTATATCTTACTTATTGAAATGATAAAACTGTAGACTTGGCCTAGTGACAAGTCAAACATAGAATTAACAATGAACTTAACTATTAACTAATCTGTATTGCTAATCCTGGTATATTAATAAGAATAAGACATAGGCCCAGGGCTAATAATTAATTAAAGTTTATGGTAAGGCCATCTCGACAAAACTTACTAGACATATGCCTATGCCTATAGAGTAGGAATATTTTTTCTAAATTGCCAGAGTCAGAGACAAATACTAGATTCAGTTAATTATATACACTGTAGTATATTATTATATAGGCCTATGCCTAAATAGGCATAGGTATGGTCTTTAAATAAAGCATAGTAGATATATATAAACTTCATAATAGAAATAGGCACAAATAAGTTAAATATAGACATGACACTGATACAGTGAAAAAGACCCCTCTTAAATTGACTTAATTGTATAAATGAGAAAAGGCTAAAAACAATATGGACTATAGAAAATAAAAATTTAAAAATCATTAAAATTATTATATAGGCAATATAATATAGGTCCTAATAAATAAAATTAAACTTCTAAACAGTACTAAACTACTATGAATATAATATAGTGTGTATAGTAATAATAATAATAATAGTATAGTGAAGTATAGTGTATAGTCATATTAAGCCTAATTTTAATAAACTATACTATACTTATTACTTATACTATACTACTATAAATTATAAAAAACCACAAGTGAATTTCAAATAAGTACTATTTGGCCTAAACTAACTTAACTAAGTCCACGTGAAAGTGACTATAAGTTATAAGTAGGGCCTAAGTTACTAAGTATAAGAATAAGTGCTAAGACTTACTAAGTGTAAAACAAACACTTATTTGTGTAATATAGTCAAATAACACAAGCATAACTATATTAAGCAGGCCTAAGCCCTTTGCCTTTAAGAGTTATCTCAAATGAAAGCATAATTTTTCTCAAACGTGGACTCATTGTGCAAGGCCATTAGGATGCTAATACTAATAAACACAGAGAAAGAGATAGGACGCCATATTGAATCATCGTAGTCAGTGTAAACAAAGAAGTTATACCCCATTTGGTGAAATAATAGAAAACAATACACTAAATAATCATATGAGATCGAAATATCTTGAATTAAAATGTATCACTCACATACACAACGGAATTTTGTGTCACATTTCTATTCTCAATTCTACGATGAGCTGGACATATAGACTCAGCACAGCCAAAACGTCATTTTCCCGCGATGATAGTAGTGTTTTTTTATTTAAATTATTTACTATATATTAATAAAACCTAATATTTAAATGAAAAGCTAAAAATTAATTCAATTCTCTACAAAAGACACTGATAACTGAAACAATGTGGCGAGAAATAACTAAAAAACTTTGTAAAAAAACAACCAACTTACCATAAATGTTATGGACACAAGCCAAAAGATGAGGGATGCACGATGCTCTGTAAACGGAAGTAAAAAAACCACGTGATCACGCTACTGCAGCCGATAGATACATTGACATTCCGTTTATAACATTTTCAAAAATTATCATTGTTTTCAAACAATTAAGCCCATTAAACTTTTTGTAAAGTAACAAAATTAAGATTTTAAATATATTTTAAGCAAATATGCATCGTTTATATATTTAAAATTATCTCAAAAGCCATGAAAGATATATTGGCTGTGATGTAACCGACCATTCAACAATACTTGGAACAGCCGAATTTAGGACAGTGTTGCTGATGCTAGTAAGGATCAAAATGAGATAACTCTTCGTTGCCAAGACAACGAGCTTTTATCCTCCGTTTCTATTTCAGAAAAGGATTTTTTTTAAATTCTTAATTCGCACATTTCGAAGTCAATAGATGGGGGAAAAACTATTACTATATATTACACTTTTCATATTAAGTTTTGTTTATGAATGGCCTACAGTTGAAGCTATGGCAAGGCAAAACTGGACAGACATATTTAGTTTTAAACAATTTAAATTTAAGATACAATATAACAAGATTAAATATTTGTATAATAAAAATATAATGATCAAGTTTATATAGTATATAAAATTTAATATAAAATGTGCTTCGAATTAATCAAAGTTAATTTTAATAATTTAATTATTTCATAACTTTTAAAATAAAATGAATAACATTAAATATTTTTATTACAAAGCTGAAATATTATGTTAAAGCAATTCCTCTTCAAAAAGAGTGTGGCTATAAAGTTTATTACAGTTACAGTATATAGAGCCGATTCACACCCTGCGCTAGACTGACTAGAGGGATCTGATAAATTTCCGAAACATTTGTTCTTAGATAGCGGTAGTGTAGACCAGTGGGCCCTCACCTGCAGAGGCGTAACTGGGTTTTCGACGCCCTTGGCTAATTTATTTTTGGCGCCCTTGATAATTGACAAATTTCAGATTTGCAATTTTTCAATTGTTAGAAAAAATAAATGAATTTCTCTTGTTTTATTTATGACAATGATTACGTATTCTGACGGTGACAGTCATCAAACGTGAATATAAAAGATGCAAAAGACAGGAACAATACTAATATACAGTTTATCAATCATCAATATACATAATTCCCGTCGTCTGTATGTATGTATATATGTATGTGTGTGTGGATGTAACGCTATACTAATTTTTAGAAAACAGCGCACCAAATTACTGCACCAATGCATCAAAAGGTGTGCAAATTAAAGATGCGCTGTAAAAAAAATATTTATATGAATTCATTGTTTTAGCTCATATTTTAATTTTGGAAAAGGGAACAATGTAAAAAGAGGATTTGATTATGGTTAATTATAAAATTTTAAAAAAACAAAGGGGCGCCGTAGGCGCCCTACAACCCCTATTATAAAATACTTTGTGTACATTTCAGAAAGTTTAATATTTCGTATTTATCAAACAAGGACAAGTTAGTTGAAAAAGGTCGGCGCCGTAGGCGCCCTAAAAAGTGCATTTTTTCAAAATAAATAGATTTCAGATGAAAACTTCCGTCATTTTTGACGGGTGATACGCTAGTTATTTAATAAATAATATCAAATAAATTGGTGGATGAAACTGGATATTGTTGCGTTAATACAGACTACACCAAAATTATAAATAAAAACAATAGTGTCAATGTGTCATACTTACTATCTCATACATAATGATAGAAACTCACAATTAAAAGTAACTTTAAGTAACACTCTACCGCTCCACTGCAATGTCCTATATTAAAGTCTCAAAGCTTAACTTTTCTTGCCTTAATGTTTGCAAAATAAGTGAGTATTTTAGTCCACGTTCGATGGAATGAAGGGCTATTGTTCAATCATTTGGTGTTTAAAACATTTTATTTCAATTATAAACTGCTCTTTATTAAATCCTTTATATTAACTTGTGGCGTCTGCTTGCTTGTTTGCTTGTCACAAAAACTTTGGATCAATTTTTAACCCACTTCCCGGTATCCTATCGAGCTGACATTTTGCAGGCAAACTCGTGGCGACGATAAAAATGATCTATAAACATTTCACATCGATCGAATGAATTTTAATTAAATTAATGAATTTTAGACTACCTTTATGTATCTCAATGTAGCATGTAAATGTTTATGCTAGCCTGTCGCACGTTGCGTATTATATTGAACGCGCAGTGTGTATTATATTGAACATGCTTTTTATAATATTTTCCCGATCTGTAAATAGTTATGCTAGTCTGTCGCACGGTGCGTACTATGGTGAACATAAATTTAGTTATATCTCATACATAAAGGATTTATAGTTAAAAAAAAACGTTGGTTTTTACGGGTTAAAAAGAAAAATATTTCAGTATATTTGCCTGAAAATAGAACAGCTTTAGATTCTAAATCTGCCATTGAAAAATATTGAAAAAAAATTAACAGTCAGAAAATTAAAGTCTTCTGCTATATTTTTCAGAGAAACAAATCTGTCTTTTAACTGCATCATTATCGAGTCAATGATTGCAATAACAAAAAATTTTTTTTTGAATTTACCCAAGTTAGGCCCTTCATCATCAGTATGCTATCAATCATGGCATTCGTTTTGCTTTCCTTTTTTGAAAACTGGCTCGATTTTCATTTTAATAAAGTTTCTTCAAGTTTGGCAAATTTTGTATAGATTTAGTTAGTTCTAAGACCTTCAAAATCATTTAAAAGTAATTTTTATTAACAACGATGATCAATACATGTCCGTTTTAAAGTACTAAATTGACTTTGTTTATTTTTTCCGATATCAAATTCCAAATAGTTATAACCGCAATGAACTTGTAACTATTGATTTGACGGTGCAAATGATTTAGCAACAGATAATGCGTGATCAAGTAAAGTGATTATCCTTCATTTCAATTAATACTAAAATAATTTGCTCCAGATGCTCACATACAGCACTTACAGCATTTGCTTTGGGACACCATCTTGTGTCCATAAAGTACGTCACGCTATTTTTGACAATTTTTACCCCCCTCCTCCCCCCTGCCAAAAATTTTGGACCCCCCCCCTAAAGTACGTCACACTTTCGAACAAAAAAATTGTTTTTATTAAAAAATTATTAAAATTTAATATAAAACACCGTGACGTCACACATGACCAGACCCCCGCTCCCCCTGTCACACTTTCTTACACCCTCCCCCCCCCCTCTGGAGCGTGACGTACTTTATGGACGGCCCCAATGCTTCTTTAGGCTGATTTCAGTGACTGAGTATTTTTTTTCTCATCTACTAGTCGACGAGGAGGGAAAAAAATGTACAATGCCTGTACAGTTCCTGTGAGAGACGTGTTGTTGTGTTTACATTGTATGAGAATGCAATGACTTGACCTAGTATGAAACACGTGGTCTGAGAGGTGAACTGTAAGCGTGCTCATGGTCAAGGACTGAGAGAATAGCTGGCTATAAATGTACGGTTCAAGAGGCAATTTTTTCGAATAAGAAGTTTGCCTTGTCAGATGATTGTATTGGCGCTGTGTGCTTTCCATCTTTGGGATTATGTCGTAGACACACTGTACATCTCTTGATGTATTCTTTTATCTGCCTAGCCATTTTAGGCCAGTAAAACAGTAAAAGTTTTCTGCTATTGTAGCAATTGTTTTCTTGGCGCCCATGTGTCCACCTAAAGGACTGTCATGTGTCACTTTAATAATGGTTTCCTGTAACTTTTAAGGGAGAACCACTCTTTTGTGCGTACCTGCTTGTGCAATGTTTATCAATATGCCTTTATCTAGTTTGTAATTTTTGTTGTGGCCTGTTTCATTGTCTTTGATAAGTTTCATTTTTATTTCCATGATTGTGTTATCTTCTTCTTGTAGTTGTTTGAATTCTTGTTTTGGCACCAGGTGGCTTCCTATTTCAAGTTTCTCATTAACTTCAATGTCTATGTTCTCTTTTCTTTTTGTGGTGGCTCTTGTTTGTACAGTAGCACATAATTGATGGCTGTTGTCATGCCAAGCCTTGAATACTTCATCAGAATTGTCAACAACAACTTCAATATTGCCTATGATGAGATCACAAATGGCATCTTTCAAAACTCTGGCTCGAACTTCACCTTGAAACCAGGGTGAGTTGATGGTAAGAGTAGCAGTTGGACACTCTCTCTTTGTGCCATCAGCCATTATTAGTGTGTCTTTTTGCCCATCATATTCTTTTTCTTCCACCATCCTACTATGGACCACAATCGTTGTGCATCCTGAATCACGAAGACACATAAATTTTCTATTATTGATGTAAACTGTGTAGAATTTCAGCTTTCCATGACATTTCATAGTGGCCACAGTATTACTAGATTTTGATTCTTCTTGTTTCATTTTTCCTTTATCATCTCCATCTTGGTAGTCATTCCTTCTCCATGGCTGATCATAATTTCTGTATCTGGAGTCATGATTATATCTGCCTCTCCATGATCTTCTACCTTTGCTTTCAAAATGACCTTGTCTTGATCTTTCTTCTGTTTTCTTTCTTATAAGGTGTCTGCTTGCTTGCTTGCGCCCTTGTCACCAAAAGTTTGGATCGATTTTTAACCCACTTCCTCGTAAGCTAGCGAGCTGAAATTTTGAAGGCAGTTTCGTACTGATGATAAAAACAATGTGTCAAAATTTCAGATCAATTGCATGTACCGTAATTAAGTTAATTGATTTTTTAGATTACTTGCGCCCTTGTCGCCAAAAATTTGGATCGATTTTTAACACACTTTCTTGTAAGCTAGTGAGCTGAAATTTTGCAGGCAGTTTGGTGCCGATGATAAAAACAATGTACCGAAATTTCAGATCGATCGCATGTACCGTAATTAAATTATTGAATTTTTATATTATTTTATTTATCTCTAAGTATCATGTTAAATTTTTGAGATAGAGTGTCGGGGGCGTATTATATTGAACAACCTTTCTGTCGCGCAATAAGGTGCGTATTTTATTCACAACACTTTTTATAAACATATTCCTGATCGGTGCGCATTATATTAAACATGTTTTACGACACAACTGAAATTTTGTATTTTTGGATGGTATTGCGCTGCGTATTATAATGAACATTCTTTTAGTTATGTCTCGTACATAAAGGATTTATAGTCAAAAACTTGGTTTTTTACGGTTTTTTAAAATTAAATCCTTTATATTAACTCGTGGTGTCTGCTTGCGCCCTTTCTTGTCGCCAAAACTTGGGATCGATTTTTAACTCACTTCCTCGTAAGCTAGCGAGCTGAAATTTTGCAGGCAGTTTGGCACTGATGATAAAAACACTGTATCAAAATTTCAGATCGATTGCATGTACCGTGGGGCGGGTGTTTGGTATAAAAATTAAAGATTTATAATTAAGAAGGCAAAAAAGATATCTATAAGTGAGAGAATGAGTGAACTGCATATTTAAAACCTCATAAGCGCCCGCCCAACGTTTTTAGTCATATTATATGAAAGTACTTGAACTTATTAGTTTTAAATTATTTTCTTCTTTTAAGTGCACTTATAAAAACGTGGTTTTTAAAAATCTTTTTTTACCTCTATTTATTGTCCCGGCAAAATGTCTCTCTTAAAAATTACAATAAAGCTCGTATCAAAGTCTAAAACTAAAAGTATATCATTTTTGTTTATTATCTTAATCCGGCCCCCGCATTTTTAAAAATGGAATTTGGCCTTTTTTCTAAAAAGTTTGGACACCCTTGCTCTATTGTTTCAAGGATTTTTGACATAAATAATGGCGTTACTCTTGTCAATTTTGGATTTTCTCCAGTAATGAATCTGGCAGCTCTTTTTAAATCCCTTATATTAACTTCGCGGCCGTCTCTGTCTTGGGCTCGGCGGGCGGGCGGGCGGAAAAACAGAAGTCAAAAATGACCCACTTCCCATGATCCGATCGAACTGAAATTTGGCACACGGACCCGTCTGACCTAACAATGCATCGTATCAAAATTTCAGATCGATCGAACGTACCGTAATTAAATTAATGCATTTTTAGTTTATCCTTATATGAGGTATGTAATTAAAATTCACGGTTTGTTATTGTTTTTTTTCTGCCAGTTTCACGTGAGTTTGAGTTGACGCCGACCGTCGTGTTGACGCCGACCGTCGTGCCGACACCCCCTCACATCCCACCCCCATTTATTAAAGACAAGGGACATCACTCGGTGTCAGTCTGTAAATGTTTGAAAATAATCAATACTGTTAGTTATGTCTCATATATAAGGGATTTATAGTCAAAAACTTTGTTTTTACGGGTTTGTTTTTTAAATCCCTTATATTAACTTCGCGGCCGTCTCATCATCTCATGGGCGGGCGGAAAAACAAAAGTAAAAAATGACCCACTTTCCGTGATCCGATCGAGCTGAAATTTGGCACACTGACCCGTCTGATCTAACAATGCAACGTATCAAAATTTCAGATCGATCGAACGTACCTTAATTAAATTAATGCATTTTTAGTTTATCCTTATATGAGGTATGTAATTCAAATTCACGGTTTGTTATTGTTTTTTTCTTCCACTTCCACGTGAGTTTGAGTTGACGCCGACCATCGTGCCGACACCCCCTCACGTCCCACCCCCATTTATTAAAGACAAGGGACATCACTCGGTGTCAGTCTGTCAATGTTTGTAGCGTTTGAAAATAATCAATACTGTTAGTTATGTCTCATATATAAGGGATTTATAGTCAAAAACTTTGTTTTTACGGGTTTGTTTTATTAAATCCCTTATATTAACTTCGCGGCCGTCTCATCATCTCATGGGCGGTCGGAAAAACAAAAGTCGAAAATGACCCACTTCCAGTGATGCGATCGAGCTGAAATTTGGCACACGGACCCGACTCACCTAACAATGCATCGTTTCAAAATTTCAGATCGATCGATCGTACCGTAACTAAATTAATGCATTTTTAGTTTATCCTTATATGAGGTATGTAATTCAAATTCACTGTTTGTTATTGTTTTTTTTCCACGTGAAAGTTTGAATAGACGCGTTGAGGCGGCGCATCGAAGCACTGCGGCGCTTTTGTTTACATTTTACGTGTCACGCTGAGCTCGGTCAAGCGAATCGGTGTCCAGACTTTTCCCCTCTCACCCTCAGGGTTATGAAGCAAACTTGAGTTAAGACAGATTCAGTCTGTAAATGTTTGAAAATAATCAATACTGTTAGTTATGTCTCATATATAAGGGATTTTATAGTCAAAAACTTTGTTTTTACGGGTTTGTTTTTTTAAATCCCTTATATTAACTTCACCGCCGTCTCTCTCTGTCTGTCGTTCTGTCGTCATCTCTCTCTGTCTGTCTTGGGCGGGCGGAAAAACAAAAGTAAAAAATGACCCACTTTCCGTGATCAGATCGAGCTGAAACTTGGCACACGGACCCGTCTCACCTAACAATGCATCGTAGCAAAATTTCAGATCGATCGAACGTACCGTAATTAAATTTATGCATTTTTAGTTTATCCTTATATAACGTATGTAATTCAAATTCACGGTTTGTTATTGTTTTTTTTTCCACGTGAGAGTTTGATTTGACGCTTTGACGCGACCCATCGAAGTACCGGCGTTCTTTTGTTTACATTTTACGTGTCACGCTGAGCTCGGACCAGAGATCGGTGATCAGACTTTTCCCTTCTCGGGTCATGAAGCAAAGTTGAGTTAAGACAGATTCAGTCTGTAAATGTTTGTCGCGTTTGAAAATAATCACTACTGATAGTTATGTCTCATATATAAGGGATTTATAGTCCAAAACTTTGTTTTTACGGGTTTTTTTTATTTAATGTGCTCAAGTTTATCAATGTTGTCTTTGGGGAATGATGTTATGACATGTTTTTCGAGATTATTACTTTTGTAAAAGTTACCTTTCATAAGGTAAAGCATAGGGTTTTGTTGGATTTTAAAATTAATTTATTGACATAGGGTTCCGTGAAAATTTCTAATTTTTTATTGCTCCCAAGTGCTTTGCATCTTTAGTTTGGATTAGTTGTTTTCCATAAATGAAATAGTCGTCATTTAAGTTTTTCTCACAATTCGACACTTCTCTGGATGGAAAGACATACTCCAATTATTTTCCCGTTATTTAAATTCATCTAAGACAATGTAGGTCTCTATCGAGCGCCTTCCCAGCCGGCGGATATGGGAAAGCCCACCAGGTATGGAGGGTACCGGGGAAATAAAATACCCGAGGTGGACCAAATCAGCCCTACTGCCTTTTAGGAAGTGGAGGGATCCACAAAGGCTAGGGACCCAACCCGAAGAAAGGCAGCTACCCAGAGAGCTGTGAGGGGCAACCCCCCCCCCAGACGGTTGTGCGCAGGGCTAACAACCCGGCCATGTAAAAAAAAACTGTTACGAAAGCCAATCAACTGAAAAAACCCGGACTGATATCAATGGAGACCGACCTATGCCTGTTAATGGACGAGAATTTTGTTTTGCGACATGGAATGTTCGAAGCCTGTTCAGAGCAGGAGCCTTAAACAATCTTATAATCCAATTGAACAAATGTAAGATATCCATCAATGCACTGCAGGAAATTCGATGGAAAAATACAGACATACTAAAAACAAGAGAATACACAGTATTTTATAGCAGTAATAATACCAGCACACTTGGAACAGGATTTGGCGTTAAAAAAGTAGTCAATGCAGTCATAGGCTTCAAACCAGAGAATGAAAGATTGTGCTCCCTACGTGTGCGGGGGAAAATGTTCAATATAACATTCATCAATGCACATGCTCCCACTGAAGATACGGAAGATCAGGTTAAAGAATCCTTTTATGAGACACTGGAAAAGATATATGAAGAGGCACCACGACATGATATTAAAACAGTGATAGGAGACTTAAATGAAAAAATTTTGTAAGGAAAAGGTATTTATGCCAACTATTGACAAGGAAAGTCTTCATGATGAATCCAATGACAATGGCATGAGATTGATAGACTTTGCTCTAGGAAAAGGAATGTCAGAGAGCAGCACCAAGTTTCAACACAAGAATATACATAAAGCCGCTTGGAACTCACCAGACGGAGTCACCCCAACCAAATTGACCATGTTCTAATTGATAGCAGACATGGATCCGATATACTTGACGTAAGAAGTTATCGAGGAGCAGATGCTGACTCTGACCACCTACTTGTACGAGTTAAATACAAGCAGAGAATAGGCATAATTCAGAATTGCCATAATCAAAGAGAGAAACGATATGATTACCAAAAACTTTCCAAAGACCCACTAACCGCAAAAGCCTACCTAACTGAAGTAGAAACACAGCTTGAAACATTTCAAGCAGAAGGGAACAAGGGAAACAACATAAATGAACAATGGAGTAGGATTAAAAATGCTATGAAAAGATCAGCAGAAAAAGTTGTAGGGTTCCAACAAACTAATAAGAGAGGTGTCTGGTTCGACAATGAATGCAGAAAAACTAGTGAAGAAAGGAACAAAGTACGAATGATCATACTACAAAGAGACACCAGAAATACAACACAAACATACAAAGAGGCCAGAAGAAAAGCGACAAAAATGTGCAGGAAGAAAAAGAGGGATTGGGAAAAGGCTAAGCTAAAAGAAATAGAAGACTTGTCAAGAGAGAGAAATATCAGAGGAGTGTACATGCAGATAAAAGATAAAATGAATGGATACCAAGCCAGACCACAAATGTGTGAGGCAGGATGGAGAATTAATCACAGTAAATATTAAAGTATTGGAGAGATCGGCGGAATATTTTGAGTGTATACTGAATGCAGACAATGGACAAGATGAGGATTACCAACCACCACAAGGAGGACCAGACCCTTTTATAAACCCCCCAACATTAGAAGAAGCTAAAGAAGTAATCAACCATATGAAAAACCACAAAGCCCCTGGAGAAGATCTTATCTTATCACAGCAGAACTTATTAAGTATGGAGGAGGAGAACTACACATTCAGATACATAATCTCTTAACTAGAATCTGGCAAGAAGAGAAAATACCAACAGAATGGGAAATGACATTAATGACCCCAATACACAAGAAAGGATCCAAACTTCAATGCACAAATTACAGAGGAATCTCTCTATTAAACGTTTCCTGCAAAATACTGACGAAACTTATAGCCAAAAGACTACATCCATATGCTGAAGAAATATTAGGAGACTGCCAATGTGGATTCAGGCAAAACAGATCAACGACTGATCAAATTTTCACCATCAGATGCATATTAGAGAAATGCTATGAATACAACATCCCAGTGCATCAACTATATGCAGATTATAAAATGGCATATGACAGCATCAAAAGGAAATATCTATATGAAACGCTGCAGGAGTTTGGCATACCCAACAAACTGACAAGAATGATATATGTCTCGTTAAACAACTCAAAAAGCAAATTTAAGGTTCAAGGAGAATACTCAAGGGAATTTAGGATTAGTCAAGAACTAAGGCAGGGAGACTCACTATCTTGTATGCTCTTTAACTTGACGTTAGAAAGAGTTATTAGAAACATAACTATCGACACTCGAGGACCAATAACTGGATACTTCCTGAGGGAAAGTCAAGAACCAAAAGCTGTTGGCACTTTCTATACCCAACCCATCCAGTACCTTGAATATGCTGATGACATAGCCGTGCTTGCTAAAAGTACTAAAGACATATCAAAGTCATACATTGAATTAGAAGATGCATCACTGCAACAGGGCTGGAAGTCAACAACCAAAAAACAAAATACATGACCATAGAAAGAGAAGAAACGACAGGTGAAGACATTAAAATTAGGAACCAGACTTTTGAAAAAGTAAATCAATTCAAATACCTAGGATCACTACTAAATGAAAGGAATGAATAATAGAAATAAAAGAAAGAATATCAGCCGGGAATAGAGCATTCTTTAGTAGCCATAAAATCCTCAAAAACAAAAACATTACAAGGGAAACAAAGAAAACTCTTTATAAAACGATCATCAGACCAGCTGAGGAAAACGGCTCAAGGGAAGACCTAGGCTTAGATGGATGGATGACGTAGAGAAAGATCTACAACAACTGGGTATCCAATACTGGAGAAGAAAGGCATTGATAAGGACTGAGTGGAAGGAGGTCATGATGCAGGCCCAAGCCCTACATGGGATGTAGCGCCACATGGATAGATGGATGGAGGACAATGTAGATCTTATCGGAAATGGTGGGCCTAGAAGTTATCACAAAACCTTGAAATGTATGAAAATTAAAAATAAAATAAAAAAACAACCAGGCACTTCTATTCAATAAACTAAAGTGGGCAATTGTCAGATTTTCGAAAATATACAATTTTCAAATGCATGCAGCTTGCTTTCAGTGGTTTCCAGTAGTGTCCAGGTCTCACATCCATACATGACAATAGTTATGAGAAATTTCTACATTGAAGAAGGTCTGGTAAAGGTGATTGAAGGACCCTAAAATCAGGCAATCAGCGCAGTTCTATTTAAAGGCTAAGTAGGGGAATTCTTCAAAATGACGATGGGAGTCCGCCAGGACTGCATTCTCTCACCTATCCTGTCCAATTTCAATATCTTCCTTTAAAAAATCTTGCAAGAAGCACTCAGTGATCACTACATATCTATCTCTATAGGTGGAAGACCCTTGTGCATTAACCTAAGATTCTCTGACGATATAGATCTTTTGGCTGCAAACAGTAAAGAACTACAGGACCTCACTGACAAAGTTGCAGACATATCAGTTATGGATTACACCATCACCAAAATGATTTAGGCTTTAAAGGTTCATGAATGCGTCTTAAGTGCGTCTAGGTTGATTTTTTCATTGAAAACAGTTTTACAACGATTGACAGAACTAGATAAACAGGTTCGGGTGATAACAATTTTTAATGGATTATTTTATGACAAGTTTTTCTATTTATTTAGAAGTGTGACGTCCTCAGAGGGAAGTAATAATTACTTGGATGCATGTATCAGTCTCCAGATAACTCATTTCATTGGATTTGTTTAGCAATATATTATTGTTAAGAAACTGATGCATAGTTTCTTATGATGTGAGGCATTCCGCTGCAGGGCTCCGATATGTTAGGGTACCAATTAGTAGAGGATGATGGATACATTCCTTATCAACAACGAAGAATGCTGTAAAGTCGTGGAAAACGAATTTCTTCTTCCGGATTTTATAAATTTCTGTCGTGTAAAAAAATAATTAATAAACTCCTCTAGATTTGACAGGGGTGTAAGCAGGGTGAGACAGCTACTTATCCAGCCCTTGAAGCTATTGTAATGCTCGGAAAATGTATTTCTTATTTTGTTCTGGTCTGCTGCAGAAGCTCCATTTTAACAAAGGCTTTTCTGTCTTTTTGATTTTCAAGTTCTGCACCTAATCATCAAAAAGGATTTGTTTCTAAACGTGTGTCTTTTAATTTTAAGGACCTTTGCTTTTCATCAGTCCCTCCTCAAAGTTCCATGTGTGGATGTGCACACAAAAAAGTCCTTCCCTGTGCGTTCCCTCTAAAACGATTGCGCCTAAATTATGCAACTGTTTGCCCCAGTCCTTGGGGGAATTTAATGACAAAGAATAATAATTTAAGAGACACTTTTAAAAAGTTTTCTATAAAAAAGAGTTAAGAAAATGGTAGAAAAAAGATTGGACACAAGCGTTAAATAAGAAATAAGTTAATTCTCTAATTACTTAAAACTACTGCATTAAGTAACGCATTGTCTGACACAACAGTGTAAATTTAAAAACCGTAAAAAAACAAGTTTTTGACTATAAATCCTTTATATACGATACATAACTAAAAGAATGTTCATTATAATACGCAGTGCACGACAATCCAAAATTTTAGTTATGTCTCGTAAAACATGTTTAATATAATGCGCACCGATCGGGTATATATTTTTGAAAATTATCGTCCATATAATACGCACCGAATCGCGCACAGGAAAGTATTTAAAAAATCGTTCAATATAATACGCACCGCGACATTCTAAAAAAATAAATAAATAACATGATACATAGAGATAAATAAAATAATCTAAAAATTCAATAATTTAATGAAATTTTGAAACTTCGTTTTTATCATTGGCACAAAACTGCCTGCAAAATTTCAGCTCGCTAGCTTATGAGGAAGTGGGTTAAAAATCGATCCAAAGTTTTTTCGACAAGCAAGCAAAGGTTCAAACAGTAACAGACACCACGAGTTAATATTAAGGACTAAAAAAATGTTTAAAACGCAACGAAGGATAATACTTGATTTTGCGTAGCAAATACTTTCATAAAATTGATTCAAGTCGATAAAACACTGCTCTTTACTAGGGATCGACAAATAACAATGTAAGTAATATCATCGTTCACTGAAATTAAAACAGGTGACTGAAAGGAGAGTAAAATGTTTACATCAAAAAATGCCATATCATATTTAAAAGTTAAATCATATGCTGCTAAATGTTTAATTAATTTCACATATTTAATTTATAGCTTTTAAAACCTGTTTTAATGTTGACATAATTTATTCTATATCAAAACTTAAACCTAGCAGCGTATATTGTAAAAAATATATTTACAAGTAAATTATTTCTAAATTCAAAATTACTGGTACATTTGAAAAACATTGAGACTTAATACTAACATTGAAATTTTTGAATTTGCATCCATATAAGTTAATAATAATTAAAAAGATAAAAATATAATTTTTATAGTCATGACATGTTGTTTTCATAAGGCCTGAGATACGGATTATTTTTAAAAAATTCTTTGTAGACGTGTTCCCTAAATATTGTGTGGTGAGAAAAAACACAGTGCTAACGACAATAGTCCATATAAAATTGCTTCATCCACATATCTGGACATTTGGACATCGTAATAGGTGCACATCGTTGTTGTGGTAGCATGTTGTTGTGGCAGCTCGTTGTTGTGGTAGCTCGATAGTGTTGGTATTTAATTAAATGTCGCAACCTGCTCCCAAAGCTTAATATATGGCTAGCTTGATCTTGTGAAATAGAAAATACTAACTAGTGTGGCGCCTACTATAGTTATTTAGAACAAATAACATCCTTTTAAATTACTGTGCCTCTAAAATTTGAGGACCGTTCCGACTTATAAGGCCCTGGTTGTAAGTTTGCTAAGATGTTGTAACGAGCAAATAAGTTATGACCTTCACATTGTTGAATGAATACTCCATTTTTCTTCATTTTTAAAGAAACGAGATAACATTTAGATTTCTTTAAAAATTATGCTTTTTGTAAACACCCTGGGGATACGGTGGTCGAGTGGCAGCGCGCTCGACTGGCGTACCGATGGTCACGGGTTCGAATCCATGGGAAGCCATGGATTTGTTCCCGGGGCCTAGGGCGTCCCCGAGTCCACCCAGCTTCGAGTGGGTACCTAACGCTTAGTTAGGGAAAATAAAAGGCGGCTGGGTAATGCGTGGAACCCTTATAGCCGTGGCATGTGAACGCTGCATCACTTGCCAAAATAAACTGCTGCCTTGCAGATGGTCTTGGCTGACCAAAGGCTATGGAAGCACATCCAGAAAAAACAGCAGGCTGAAGTCGGAGACCACGGGCCAATTGGCGCAAAACTCGTCGGCACGCAATACTCAAATTGAGAACGAAGTAGAAGAAGAAGAAGTAAACACGCTTACACATTTGCGCACTTTTGTTTTTATTTATTGTGTTGATTGCTTATTTCATAAGTGGCAGGGGAGACAATGCAATGACTATTTGTATGATGACTAAAGACTACTTGGACAACAAGGAAAAGACTCAATGATTATTAATGTTGTTACCACGTTTATTTATTTTTGCGATAGGGTAAGTCATCTTCTATTTTATCATAGATAATTGAGCTTATCGACACTCGAGCTGGACGTCAGGTATGTTTTCAGCCACGAATCCTCTACCAAGACTATCGCCATCTTCAATTGTCATGGTTGAGTGTCCGATATAAAAGCTTTGCCCTTCAACTTCAACCACAACGGCTTCCTTATCGCCAACCGTAGTCGCCATTACGGCCTTTGCTTTGAACTCAGATCCCGTGACCCGGCTCTTGAAAATGTGATCTTGACCTAGTTTAAGTAGACCCCTGTGGTACATGAGAGCCACCCGGGCAGAAGTGCCTGAACCACACGGCGACCTGTCCACCTGGATGTATGAGATGACATAAAATAAATACTTATTTAGCAAATGGGAAGAACATAACATAGTTAAGGAAGTGCTAGCAACGCGACAGGATGGCATTGCAGTTCCTCAGGAGCGCCATCATCATAGAAGTTAGAAGACTTTTGTTATTTTTGCGTTTTGCTTTTCAATCAAAGCATACATATTAAATAGAACTAATAACAACACCCCAACCCCCAATACACACAAACTATAAACATTTGTACTGATTTTTTTCTTTTTTTTTGGTGGGGATGGAAAAGGCCGCCACCCTTCCCTCTAGGATCCCAATTTTTGCACATTCTAGAATTAAGTTTTCATATTACTACACTTTACAATAGTGCTACAGAATGAATACAATACTTCGTGAAAGTTCACATCATCTGTACTTGCACTCATCTCCTTTTCAGTCCCCTAAAATGCATTTCTCTTTCATTGCCTTAAAAATGCATTTATGCACAGGTTAATTGAAGTCGCATCCATGAATACAGAAAAAGAAAATATGGTACATTTTAATTACTTAAGAAAAAACTTTTTTGGGCAATTTTTATTATTACAGTGGTACCTCGAGATACGAAATTAAATCCGTTCCGGACTGGCTTTCGTATCTTTTCTTTTTCGTATCTCGAAATA
Source organism: Ampullaceana balthica (assembly GCA_944989445.1). Taxonomy (NCBI): domain Eukaryota; kingdom Metazoa; phylum Mollusca; class Gastropoda; family Lymnaeidae; genus Ampullaceana; species Ampullaceana balthica. The sequence continues at coordinate 1,410,357 of CALYLW010000011.1, read as the reverse complement.
ATTATTACATGTAAAATACCTAATCCGTTCCAAGCCACACAGAAAAAGCACTAAAAATTGAAAATATCTTGGAAACTATAGAAAAACAAAGTAGGATTCTTCAATCCTTAAAAGTACACATTATAAATCAAATCAATTATAATAAAACAATGAAAACAGAATAAAATAAATAAAAATAATAAGTATACAAACTATGTAAACCCTTACCTTTCGAGTGAGGCAATATGTCGGAGAATGTGGTAGGGGAGGATAACGGTTGGCAGAAAACATTACAGCATTAGATACGAAACACTTAACTAACTTTAACAAAATAATAGGTTATGTACAAACTTTAAATGAATTAATTCTAAAATCACTTTCACTTAGTACAACACTACACTAAACATACGAGGCATAACACTTAAACTTATGTACATTTTAAGTTTACTTTTTAAATTATTATTTTTTCTCTTTTTTCCCCCCGCTTTCTAATTATTATTTTTTCATCTTTCATTTTCTTTGCCTCACTTTCACCAACATCTTCGCATACTGATGGTCTCTTAGCAATACATTGATGCAAGGACGCTTGTTTTTGCCTACTTTATACAATTTTCCATTTTTCTGAAACGAGTCAGGTAAATGTCACTCAACTGCGCAATAGCACCACCTGCTTCAACCTTTTCAGTCACGTGAGGCCCATTGTTATTGCTGCGCGTTTTTCATATCTTGGATTTTTCGTATCTTGAAGCATTCGTATTTCTAGACACCACTGTATTTTCATTTCATGGCGGGAGTTCAAGTTCAACGAAACACCTTAAGCGGCGCAGCTTTTTAATAATATGATATGATCAATTCGTGAAAGTGGACACTGTAATTTGTACGCAATGATTTTTAAAAAAAAATGTAAAAAAAATCTGGTCACATCGAATTAGATAAGCTATAAGTGGATATATATTTTTAAACTTCATGCAAAGTATTGCATAGTGCATGCACATTTTCGATTTACAGTACTCATATTTTTATACATCTCTTCACGCCGTTCTTTTCCCTGTATGCTTTCACTTGCCAAAATCACTGTTATGCGTTGAGTTGAAAGAGGGATAAATGATCGGGTAAAGAATTTTTTTTAATTTACAGAGACGGGTATATATGTATTTTCATGAAGTCGAAATAAATTTCTTCAAATAGCAGGTCAACTACTACAATATTGTAGATCGGCAAGTCGTCTAACAAACCTCTTGATTAGCAAACACACACAGGTTGGTGGAGGATTCGTTTAACGTGTGACGTGAGTCAACGATCATAGTCCCGTAGAGGAATGCCGGGGTCTCTGGGTGCGATAGTGGGACGGCATCAATGGCAGCAGCTGTACAAGTAAGTAAGCAGGAGAGATCAAGGCATCAACTAGAATTACACGGTATTAAAAAAAAATCTAGAATAGTGCTTGTAGTTAAAAATCATTTCTAATTATGAATGTGTTCAAATCATGCACATACCTATTCTTATATCTATGTCAATATCTTTCTCTCTACCTACATACCTACTTACCTGCCTGTCAGTCTGTCTGTCCGTCCATCTGTCTGTCTTCCATCCATCCATCCATGATCCATGATGATCCATCCATCCATCCACCCATCCTCCATCGATACATGTAACCATCAATCCATCCATCAATCATACATACATCTCTCTGTCTATCCGTCGTCTGTTTGCCTATAATTTTCAGACACACGGAGAGTTAATGAACTGAAATAATGACTTGTAAAAGAAAACAACATAATAAATAAAACATTTTTGGGCACCTTTGAGAGCAGTCGCAGCTTTGGTTATGTCTGCCAGTGATGATGTCTCTAAATTAAGGCCCAAATTTTCAGCCGTTACAAATACATAGAAGGCGCCACCATAGACAAAATCGACCTTCACCTTACCAATTGTCTCCACAAGAATATCAACATCTGTAAGGACATTTAATGAAACAATTATTTTAGCGCCACCGTATTATAGTTAAAAGATTTTATAAATCAAGAATCAGTAACATCAAATTAAGCTGAAAATAACTCCTTTTTAGACGAATGTTTAGTTTTATTTTTTAAAAAATTTTCACACTGTCTTAAGGAGACAGTTTTAGTTTGGTAATTGTTTGTGTTGTGATGAAAAACGTATTAAATTAAGATAACTCCAGTAAATTTTAAACACAATTTACATTTATCTCCATTTTTAATCAAATAAAATAACTAACAGCAATTGGTATTATGTGACATACGAGATTGTGTCAAAAGACCATGAGTTACTAAAACTCTTATAAGGCCCCTCGGGGAATTCCCCGGCAACTTTCTCACCTCCACCAGATGAGCTAGCCGACGGGGACACCCCCGAGACGGTCCCCTCTAGAGGGGGCCGTCTGGGCAGAGGGCTGCCGCACTAGTCGACTTAGTCTGCCTCTCATGGGAGTTTCCACCCCGAAGGGTGGATGTGGATTTTTTCCTACTTCGACCCGCCATAGCTACGGGACCACCACAGCGCAGAATACGGGTCTCAATTACCTGGGACTGCCGCAAAGCAGTGGGTATTTTTAAGTAGTCCGATTTGGTATAAGATACATTTTTTAAAACGGATAAGTCACTGAGTGCTCTCCGTCTACAAATTGGTAATTACTAACATCTTATCTATTGAAATTTATGGCATAGTCAATGATACAAATGGTTGGTATTTAATATCTATTGTTTTTTATTTGTTTACATTTATATATATATATATATATATATATATATATATATATATATATATATATATATATATATATATATATATATATATATATACTCGGCATCCTTCCGTCTCGCAAGACGATGGTGCATCACAGTCACAGTTGAGTTGGGTTGCATTTCCTCGAGTGGCTGAACAGTTTTATCCTTGAGTGACAGTCTTTACCACAGCTTTTACACACGAGTTCTGTGCTTCCATATGTTTTGTCATTTCTCCTAGCTCTTTTGTCTATAGCCTCCTCCATCATTTGCTCCTCGGCTACTATGACGCCTTCTTTGACAACTGTGCGCCACGTAGTTCGGTCTTCTGCTTTACACTCCCAGTCAGTTGTGCGTATTCTGGCTGCTTTTATGTCCCTTTGGCAGACATCTTTAAATCGCAGACGTGGGCGACCTGTCTTCCTCTTTCCCAATGCCAGTTCTTCATATAGGAGATCTTTGGGGATGCGGCCAGGGCTCATTCTTTTAACATGTCCTAGCCATCTCAGGCGTCTTTCACGTAGGATTGAGAACATGCTTTGGGTATTGGCACGCATTAGGACCTCAGTATTAGGCACTTTGTCTTGCCATTTAATGCCAAGGATGCGACGCAGGCATCTCAAGTGGAAGCTATTAAGCTTGCGCTCTTAGGATGTATAAGTGGTCCATGTCTCGCTCCCGTATATAAATATATATATAGTAGGGCTACCGAAATTTCTCGATTAATCGTTACAAATTTCAACTATTAATTTTTTTAACGATTAATCGACCCACCACTTATAAATGTACTGGAAGAAAAAAAAGTAAAATATTTCGGCCGATAAATATAAACTAATTTCCGGACGATTATAATAATATTTTGGTTTTAAACTATTGACCAGTGGCGTAGCTATAACTTTTGCCACCCGGGGTGGGTTGAAATTTGCCGCCCTTTTTAGGGGCCGGCCATAAATGACGTCACGCACCTGGGGGGGGGGATTCACACATTTATGAAGATGTGTGACAAGGAGGGGTGTTGTTTAATAATTGTGACGTCACATCAAAAAGAGCAACTTTAAATAAAAGTTTCACTTAAATATTTTATTACTGGCACTTTATTTAATGAAGTTTTACATAGCTTCACGCGTGTTACGATATTATAGTCCAGCCTTACACTAAAAACATACTTAAATGACAAAAAAAATGATTTGGAACATGCTCATTTTCAATTAGAAATTACGGCTTTTATTGGGGGGGGGGAGCGGCAAGCTTTGTGACGTCATATTGAAAATTGGGTCTAAGTATATATGACGACGTGTGACGAGGTGAGAGGGAGTGAAAAATCAGCCAAAATAGCGGGACGTTATTTATGGATGGCCCCTTAAGTCAATCATACGATACATTTTTTAAATTAATAAACATGAATAAATAATTGTAATTGAAGCGAAGTAAAGGTGGGAAACATTTTTACCATTGCATGGCATATTTATGTAAGCAGTAATAAAAGAGGCCGCATAAAATGATATACCTATAAATACACACTTATAAAAATACAAGATATTTGTTTTTAAAGGCCATAAGAAAGTTACTGAATTCACAGCCCCCCCCCTTTCCCATGAGACAAAACATGTAAATTAGTATGTAAAAATATTTACTAACTTTCATAGTAGAAAATCGTGTATGATGCTATCAAAATTTCAAATTATTTGCAATATTTTGCTCTATGGGCAATACTGCAAGATTTTGTAGTCTTAAATCCCTGATTGTGGAACAAAGATTGTTTTTATCAACTTCAGTTTGGAGAAGCCCCTTTCACAACAAGCGACTCTGTTAGCAATTGTCAAAAAATTATTAGCAAAATTACAATGTTGGGTACAGAATTTTTCAACCTATACTGTTGAATAAATTTTATTAGATCAAGGAGTCTTTTCCCCCGTTTTTCTAGCGTAATACCTCTTCTTGTAGTGTATGTACAGCCATAAAAACCTTTATCCTTTTTTCTTTCAATATTGAAATTTTCTTTTTCAATGTCAAAACAGTAATTTATTTGATGTTCAAATTCTTCATTTAGTAGGTTACATAGTATTATATGGTATTAAACACGAATATTTTCTATCAAGGATATGCACCTGATCAAAGCGTTCTTTAATTATCCTTTATAATTCTATCCATGAATAAAAACAATTCTCGTCGTACTTCTTGTTCTAAAGATAAAACCACTTTTCCTGAATTTTCCCCACTCATAATTTTTCTCCTTCTAACTCGGCATTCAGTTGATATCGCTTTCTCTTCACAAACTGTTTTGGCTGATATAACAGCGTTTTGGATTAGGGGCCGTCCATAAAGTACGTCACGCTCCAGAAGGGGGGGGGGTGTAAGAAAGTGTGACACTATGTGACAGGGGGGAGGGGGGGGTCCGGCCATGTGTGACGTCACGCGGCTTTATATTAAAATTTGATTATTTTGTTAATAAAAAAACAACATTTTTGTTCGAAAGTGTGACATACTTTAGGGGAGATGTGTGACAGTTTGTGACAGGAGGGAGGGGGAATTAAAAATGTTCAAAAATAGCGTGACGTACTTTATGGACGGCCCCTTAGCACATCTCTTTGTTCCATGAAATGGGTTTGGATGAATTAAAATTTAAAAAAGACGTGTTCCCATAAATTAAGATAACATAGAAAAGAAAAAGACTGCATTGAATAGAGTAAAATTCCAGCATCTGATCTCGTTTTACAAGTTACTTCTTCAGATGTAAATCTTCTAAGACGCTTGAAATTTTAAAGGATTTTTTGTTGTTGAAATTATGTATGACTATTGTGGTGTTTATTTACGGAGAAAATTGAATATTTTCATATTCTTGTCATAATTCAATTTTTTTTTACACATTACTTTAATTGGATAACCGTATTTTAATTTTAAAAAGCAAAAATTATTTTTGCTACTTTAATGAAATAAAAACATAATAAATTTAATTTCTAATAATTCCCTTACAATAATTTTCTGACAACTGAAACAGGAATATAAACTACTACCTGCAAGTTAAACACAATATTTAAGCCACCATGCCATGTAGGTATTTGTTCACGCATCATTCTGCGCATGTCAATATTCCACGAAATAACAGTCGTGGCGATATTAATAGCACATATTATCCGGTGATGTGTTTTTCTGTGTAATTTTCATTTTAAAAAAGCGTCATGTGTGTCATATACCATTTAATTTTCCAAACAAATCGAAACCTTTTTAAGTGATCTAATATTTTTGAACGGGTTTGCGTTAGTTATAACAAACAACTATGCAATCAACTAAATGTTGTGCGACCCGTTAATAAAGACTCGAAATATGAATATTTTTGTTTTACCTTGGTTTTCCTCCTTCAAGAGAAAAAGGGTAGTTGTCGGAAAAGGCTGTACTTTTCAAATGCACACAAATGCCGCCCCTAAATGTGTGCCGCCCGGGGCGGACCGCCCCCACCACGCCCCCCCAGCTACGCCACTGCTATTGACTAACGTGAATGTTTAAAATGTTGATAAAGATTATTGTGTCCATTGAGAGAAATCGTTTGCCTAACATGCAATGTTTTCTCGAAGTCTAAGCTTCGTTGGTCAGTGTGCAAAGTTAAAATTTTATTTTAAAAAACGTAAAAAAACAAGTTTTTGACTATAAATCCTTTATGTGTTGTCAATTAAATACTCACCTTATTGCGCGACAGAAAGGTTGTTCAATATAATACGCACCGTGACACTTTATTTCAAAAAATAACATGATACATAGAGATAAATACAATAATCTAAAAATTCAATGATTTTATTACAGTACATGCGATCGATCTGAAATTTTGATACATCGTTTGTATCATCGGTACAAAACTGCCTGCAAAATTTCAGCTCGCTAGCTTACGAGGAAGTGGGTTAAAAATCGATCCAAAGTTTTTCCGGCACTCAAGCTAGCAAGCAAGCAGAAACCACGAGTTAATATAAAGGATTTTAAAAAAACTCGTGTGCAAAGTTGCACAACGTCCATTGTTGTGCAATATTTAAAACAAATTGCTGCGTGGTGATAATAGACTCCTGCGTGGCGTCGGTCAAATATCTACGCACTCGCGCTGCTTAAATGGAACATCGCTACCATGGTTCTAACACTTCGCTTACATATCACCTGCAAACCAAACAGCCACTACTTCAGCTGAGACAATTTAAAGCTATGTGAATGATTGTTCAGCTCGGCTGGTTATATTGTCTATAAGAAACGCTCATCACTTGAACCAAATAATGTCAACACTCTTGTCTGTTTGCGTTGTTGGTTAAAAGATGTCATATAAAGAAGTCATTCCAGTGATATTTCGATTTCCGACAAGTACGTTTAATAAATGTTACTTATGACACCATACATTTTCAATTTTTGGCTTTAATCGAAATTAACGATTAATTTATCGTAACTGTTCAAAAGTTAACGATTATATTTAAATTGATCTTTAACAGCCCTAATATATAATATATATGTTTTTTTTGAGATTGCTGGGTTTTAAAAAAAACATTTTCGAGTTATCCTAAATTTATTGGTTTGTTTCCCTTTAGAAATCGAGTTTCTGTGCGTTATATTCATATACCGGTTCACCGACATAACGGTCACGGTCAAAACGGCCCTGGAGTAATATATGGACTAATAGTCGAAAATACAATCAAATATTATATTCGTATTTTTAATCACCGATTCAGTGTCAGTTTTAGTTCACAAGAAACAATAATAATGAATTCACAAGAAATAATTTTATACTCGATGTGGTATCAAGTCACGGTTGTTCGTTGACAAGAAATTTTGACCGGGCCGTTTTGTTCTGGGCCTTTTTGACGGGTCACGTCATATACCACCTTATGTAACATACAAATGAATCTTTGAGATAAAAATTCAAAGCTATATTTCTATATACTTAAAGTAACACTCCTCAGTGCACAATATCTATACCCACATGCATATACACAATTTATAAAAACACGCAAACAGGTAGATAAATATATTTTATATTAAAAAAACACCCACCTCACATTCACTTGTTGAAACACCAACGCTCACCTTCACAAACAACAAACGATGGAACGCTTTCAAAGCTGACCGATCCAGACTTGCTGTCGTCATCATGAGAAAATGTGACGTAGGCAGGCACTAGTCCACAGGGAACTTGAATGTTGACTCGTGTTTTAGGAGACGTGTTGTCACGTAACACTAGACCCTTTGAAACAGATTCAATCCAAATGGCTATTTATCAATGACTAGTGTCCAAAATAAAGAGTTAATTTCGTGTTGTAGACCTGCCTTTCTTTTCGTCTTTTTTAAAATAAAAAAGAGCATAGATTTTTTATTTGCTAAACTTACGAAATGTAAAATTAATGTGTTAAAACAATGTATTATTATTGCTCTCACTCTCTTTCACACACGCTTCTTCTCCTTCTACACCCTTTCTCTCCCCCTCTCTCTATGACTCTGTGTATATATATTAGGGCTGTTAACGATTAATTTAAATTTAATCGTTAACTTTTGAAAAATTAACGCTTAATTAATCGGTTAATTTCGATTAAAACAAAAAATGTCATTTTATGGTATCATAAGTAACATCTATTAAACGTACTTGTCGAAAATCGAAATAACACTGGAATGTCTTCTTTATATGAAATCGTGTAACCAACAACGCAAACAGACTTTGGTATTGACATTATTTGGTTCAAGTGATGAGCGGGTTTTATTGACAATATAAACCAGCCAGCTGAACAATTGTCCACATAGCTTTAGATTGTTTCAGCTGAAGTTTCTGATACTGTCTGTAGTGGATGTTTGGTTTGCAGGTGATATGTAAGCGAAGTGTTAGAACCATGATAGCACTATTCCCTTTAAGCAGCGTGGCTGCGCAGATATTTGACCGACGCCACGCAGGAATTTAGAATTACCGTGCAGCAAATTTTGTAAAACATTGCACAAAAAATGGACGCTGTGCAACTTTGCACATAAGATTTTTTTTCTTTGCACATGGACCAACGATGCTTAGACTTAGAGGGAACATTGCATGGTAGGCAAACGATTTCTTTCAATGGACATAATATTTAATAACCTTTATCAACATTTTGAAAATTCACGTCAGTCAATAGTTCAAAACCAAAATGTTCGTGTAATCGCCCGGAAATTAGTTTATATTTATCGGCCGAATTATTTTACTTTTTTGACTTCCAGTACAGTTATAAGTGGTGGCTCGATTAATCGTAAAAAAAATTTAATCGTTAAAAAATGTTTAACGATTAATTGAGATATTAATCGTTATTTTCCGCAATATATATTCCCCTAATATATATTCATATATCGTCATCTCCCCGCTTTGTCTTACACGGTCCACAGCGTATCGACCCAATGCGACACAAGCGTGACCACACATGGTAGAGTAGCCCTCATTATGCAGGAAGATAGCGGCTATGTCAGCGTCCGTGTTGTCAGGGGCAACCAGCAAGACTCCGTACATGTCATAGTGACCATGAGGCTCTAGTATCACAAATTTACGGTAGTCATCGTAACTGAAATAAAGGAGGTTTGAGAAAGTAACTGTATTTTTTTTCCTTTAAATTTCTTCATAGTAATGTACAAAAGTTTAAGCACGAGCTTACTTTTCCTTTCATGAGAATACAAATAAAACCCAGTGTAGAGGAAGTATGTATCTTTGATTGTACTTTTGACAATGGTGACTCTTACTCTTAGGAATTAATTTCCACATTTCCGATACAAATGATAAGTTAAGATAATTTTTATAACAACTTTTCTTATTAAGACAACAAGCCATATGTTGGAGCTTCTCCTGAACTCCCTGTAAAGTATTTTTGTACCATCGCCTTTTTAACTCCTCCAATAATAATAATACAAAAATGGGATCTTATTTATCAACAACAAAAAATTGAAAAGCACACGCAATGATGATTAAATTTGTCAGTTATCAACTGTCGGGAAACTCTTACTTTTTTCTCAAGTCCTCAATTTTGTCCAAGATTGTCTTCCCTTGTGGCACGGGGTAGCCTGACTCAATAATCCTGACCGGTTCCCCACCGGTGTGCATCTCCGTTGTGGTAATGACCAGGCCCGGCTGTATACAGCCCTTCGGCATTTTAACAGGAATCGACATCTTTACACTTTACATTGGTCCAAATACTGCATGAGGGGGGGGGGACACGAAGGACATCTTTAAGATTATTGTAACACAAAATTATAGACATAAGTCTGAACATGAGGGTGTCTGACTGCATAATGTTTCCGATCCCCAATTTTTTAAAGGGAGTTTCAAAGATTGATCAACATGCAATAGAACACTAGAGCGTCCAAAGACTGCTGACCTTATGTTTCCTTGGGCGTTTGCTGCCATTGATAAAGATGTTGGACCGCGATGCAGCATGGCTTGTAAAACCCACCAGGGGTCTAATGAACAAGCTTATTAAAGCTCTAATTTTTGCGAAATGATTATCATTTATCTCACCTAGTGACGTTGGAAGCGTGAATGGTACATTCAAAGAATGGTTTGGTATCAGCTCGGCAAGGCAGTCAGACGAGGATTGAGGGGCGGGAGGTGTTTATAGACTTGAAAAATCTTATTTTTAATGTAAATCATGACAATGTCTAATTTTTAAGGTATTTTAGGTAGCGATGAGGCGAAACAATGTCAAGTATCAACTCGGACTGTAGGGGGCGCTCAGGCAATCCCACAAAAGTGTAAAACGTGTTTCTAGAGTAAATACTGAACCTCGGAGACAATCTCAAAACGTTATGCCCCAGAATATTCAATGCATCGTAGTCAACGTGACCCTTTCATGCTACATTAGTAACGTAAAGAGAAGAAGGATATGGAATGTGTTAAATCAGAAAAAAAAACTTTATCGATTTGATTTAAAAAAAATATAACCCAGGCAAAAGGAAAGGGATGTACACGGCCCCTCAAGTATCAAGCAGATGAGGGTTCACACACATAATATTAATCAAACAAATATATTTTTGTTAATTGATTGTGAATGAAATAATTGTTTTTTAAAATTAGGATTTTTATAAAATTTTGTATTAATTTATTTTTATTATTTATTTTTTAATTTAAATATGACACTAAAAATAACAAGTGGAACAATACATTTTTTCCTCTTAATGAAAAAAAAATATTGGAAGGACGTTTTGGCAAAAAACCTTATTTATCAGAAGAGAATACAAAAGTGCGTGTGTGTAAAAAAAAAGTGGGGGGGGGATTCAATATTGAAAACAACAACTTAATTGTTCCCAGATCAACATATATCTGTTGCTTTTAGTCTGTCTGCCAGGAATCTTGTGAACTATAATAAACTCCAATAAATAACCCATAAAAACAATGTTTTTGACTGTAAATCCATTATATATGAGACGTTACTAAAAAGTATTGATTATCTTCGATCTAATACGCACCGCGTGACAAACATTTACAGACTGAACGTGACTGAACCTTCCTTGCTGTAAAACACGGGGATGTGGTCATCGATGGCTGGGGTGAACTCCAGTGACCTGTGGGGGTCAACTATAGCAGACGGCTATATAGAGATACATAGAGATAAACTTAAAATGCGTTAATTTAATTACGGTACATTCGATCCATCTGAAATTTTGATACAATGCATTGTTAGGTGACACGATTCTATGTGCAAAATTTCAGCTCGATAGCATCACGGGAAGTGGGTCATATTTTACTTTTGTTTTTCTGCCCGACTGACCGACCGCGAGTCCAAGACAGAGAGAGAGAGAGAGAGAGAGAGAAAGAGAGAGAGAGAGAAAGAGAGAGAGAGAGAGACAGAGAGAGAGAGAGAGAGAGAGAGACAGACAGAGAGAGAGAGAGAGAGAGAGACAGAGAGAGAGAGAGAGAGACAGAGACAGAGAGAGAGAGAGACAGAGAGAGAGAGAGAGACAGAGAGAGAGAGAGACAGAGAGAGAGAGAGAGAGAGAGAGAGAGACAGAGAGAGAGAGAGAGAGAGAGAGACAGAGAGAGAGAGAGAGACAGAGACAGAGAGAGAGAGAGAGAGAGAGAGACAGAGAGAGAGAGACAGAGACAGAGAGAGAGAGAGAGACAGAGACAGAGAGAGAGAGAGAGAGAGAGAGAGAGAGAGAAGACGGTGAAGCTAATATAAGGGATTTAAAAAATCAGTTACAATAGTTTCTGTTAAGAAGTTTTAGCAAAATGATTTCTGAAGTTAAATTTGATGGCTCTGTCTGTGTATTTTAATTATATGGTCAATAGTTCGTAGAGTAAGAATTTTGAAATCATAATTTGTATAGTTGATATTAGGTTTACATAGAACAACTTTCGATAGAGTTAGCAGCAATAGAGAAACCCCAAAATAACGTTATCGAAGATTTTAATTATGCGTGGCTTTTAAAACTATATTTTTGTTATGATAAATTATTTAACCATTCTAATTTATTACTGTCTACGTGGAGTGCCTTTCACACGTGATGTTAAGGCCTACCAAGAGCTTTGTGGCAAAGCATTGTCGTAATGCTGAGCGATGGGAGCTCAACGACAATCGATTATTTGATCTTAAAATCCTATTACTGCATTATCTCCTTAGGTATCGACACCAATTTATTAGAATAGTAATCAAAACAATCGCGATGACACAATCAACGCACTGATAAAATCATTTTCCAGTCGTGTAGCCTACAACGGTAAATGACATTAAAATTGAAACAAGTTCAACTTATTCAAGATTCAAGGTCCTCAGTGCACGAATGAGCGCCTTTATGTTGACCGTGTCAATGTTTTGTGCGTGCCACTTGCAGCTCATATAACAGGAACAATTTACTGTGACTACCTTCTAGCACTACTTTTCTTACCTTTTTTACTTAAAAAAAACAAACAAAACAACAACAAAAGAGAAATAGTTCGCCTCGAACATACTATGGTTATTATTCTTCGGCACCTATAAACCCTAGTATCGATTTCGATGTATTGCATTGACACCCCTGTCACCGACTTGGGTATTCGTTGACTCGTCCAGTACGATTGTAAGCGCCGAGGGATCCGGTACTAAAAGTTTGCTAGGAAATGCTCAAGTATCTTTCTGTGTCGTTACAGAGTGTTTTTTTGGTTGTTGTTTTTGTGTGTTCAAGCGGTGGTAAGTCTGACAGTTTTTTAAAATTATTATTGATTTGATAAACACACTGAATAATTTAGTTTTTACAGATTGGTTTTAACTAATTTAATGTGTCTTTTAAACTATAAATATCTATAAGGTTATTATTATTATAAAATTAACAGAAAAATATTCAAATGAAACACAATTTAGCCTTGAAATTAATTGTATTTGTCCGGGGTCAATTTGATTAAATTTAAAACATCTATCTATCTGTATATATATAATTCTCTTCGTGGTCGGACCCTGCGAGACAAGCTGCAAGTATGTTCAACAGATACTAATTTTAGAGAGCAGCGCACCAAATTACTCCACCAATGCATCAAAAGGTGTGCAAATTAAATATGCGCTGTACAAAAATTATATGACGTCATTGTTTTCGCTGATATTTTAATTTTGTAAAAAGGGAACAATGTAAACAGTTATAAAATACTTTGTGTACATTTCAGAAAGTTTAATATTTCGTATTGATCAAACAAGGACAAGTTAGTTGGGATTTTGAAAAAGGTGGGCGCCGTAGGCGCCCTAAAAAAGTGCATTTTTTCAAAATAAATAGATTTCAGCTGAACACTTCCGTAATTTTTTACGGGTGATACGCCGCGGGTCTCTACAGAGTTCCTTCTTTTCATTCACTCACAGTCGTTTGTCCAAACCCACCCCATTTTGACAACTGTGTCTTTCAGGAAGTCTTCACCCGTCACTAAATCATTAGCGGCGTATGCTACGCCGTGGGTCAGCTAGTTGTCATTAATTTTAAAACAACGCAATTTTTAAATACCGGTAGTTTTCTTGCCTTCTCTGCTTTTAAACCCTCTGTATGTTTGAATCAACATGTTTCGAAATAATAACTGGTGAAAATGTCTTCACTTTCCTGTTTTATCTGGTTTTTAAGTTCATTTCTTTAAGGTAAACTATGTTAATTTCATTCAGAATTCCACTTTTAAATATTTTCTGTGTTTCCCGAAGAAATCATTTTGCCGTTAAGCAAATCATAGTTTGTGTAGGGCATCGTTTTATTTCAAATATCGCGTGCTTCTTATGTCATCATGTGTAACAGCACATTTACACTCTCTCCACAACTTCCGTCGAACTCAAACCTGACTCGTCTCATATCAAATAATAACATATTACTCTTTCAATAACAGAATGTAACAGTTTAGAACTAAGAATAACCCCCTTTTTTTAATTACTTACTCTAGATTGCTGCACCGACTGTCAGTGTTTAAAAAAAATTAAAACCTGTTTTATTTTATTTTATAGGTGTTAATAAAATATTATAGTTTTGGAACAGAGCTCTGAGGTATCATATTTAAGGCGTTTTCCAAGTTTTGGGCGTTGTGCAAGGCATGGGTGGTAATAAAATAAAATTTTTAAAAATCTCTTTTCCATGCGCCAATTTAAAGACACACTCTCGTCAAGAACTAATATAATAATTTGTTGTTGTTTTAGAATGTTACCTCAAATTATTGCCCAAAACAGAGCACCAAGGGTGAAACGTTAATAAAAAAATATAAACAAAGAAGTTATTGAAATGGTTCTACAATGTTTTGGGACAAGCCTAGTCTATTGTTAGCATTTCAATTCTGATAAGAAGAACGTCGGCTATTTATATATCTGCCAATGAATATGTAACACTCTGCAATTTTTAAATTTCAAGACAAATATGATCAGTAAGTGGCAGCCGCTATACAATATCAACTCAAGTAACAATATCTCAAACATTTGATTTTCTCATGCCGTTGGTGCACTTTACTCTCGGCACTAAAATCGATAGTCTCTGAAGAATAGATAACTTCTGTATACTGACGTCAATAACTTTCCAAGCTTCATTCAATCTCTTTGGAAAGCTATGAATATAAAAATCACACCTGTACCCCACCCCGCCCCTTTCCCTTTACGCCCCGATTGATTTTCACTTGTTATACCGCCCGGCCCTTCACCGCGCAAACCAAATGAAAAAGTTGAACGTAAGCGATCCCCACGAATCTAATCACTGTCTGTCAGTCTATTGATTGGTATAGACCGCGTCATGGCGAGTCTTTGATAGCGGCGCATTGTTGCCTTAAGCTTGGCCCCTGACGAAAGTTGAAGGGCCGCAAGACGAAAGGTTATTGTTATTCTCTCCCAGCCCGACAGTTATACGGGGCATGCGAGATATGGCACATATAGGAAACGTAATTTATACCACATACTTGACTTGACTTATCTATACAGACGCTCCTTCTATGCAGAAGATAGTTGCGTCCACAGACCATGACAGATGATCTGTTTGGCAAGTGATGCAGCGTTCACAGGCCACGGCTTTGTGGGTTCCACGCATTACCCAGCCGCCTAACTACATGTAGTGTTAGGTACCCATTCGGAGCGGGGTGACTCAGGGACGCCCTAGGCCCCGGGAAGAAGCCCTTGCCTTCACACGGATTCGAGCCCGTGACCATCGGTACGACAGTCCAGCGCGCTGCCACTCGACCACCGCGTCCACATACGAGGGAATGTAAGACCCAAGACGCTCCAAAAACTGGTGTATGAAAGAATCAGCACGTAAAATGAATTCAAGAGATCGCACACAAAAGAAATATGGTACGGATGTCAGAAAATAGTAAAAGTGAGGAATATAAATTACCTTTAATTTAGGGGAAATAGTTTTTATCATTTACAGGAAATATAGTCAAAATATATTATAAATGTAGCCAAGTGGTGAAAAAACACACACTCAGGATTTATCAAATTCTAATTAAACAGTGAATGATAATAGGAATTTAATTATAATTTGATAATTTTTATAGCGCTTTACCCCAGCAAGTAGCTGGAGTCACAGCGCTTCACATTAAAATAGTTATACACACATAATTATCAATGCATTCAATGAAAAAATACATATAACCACAACACATAACGACGTTACGGTTTACATATGGTACGTTTATCATTTAAAGAAATTTTTACTTGTTATTAAATTAATTTTTAAAGGTTGAAAGTAACATTTGAGGACATATGTTTTTAGTACAGTCTTGAAGGCTTTGGTAGTTGGAATAGTGCGAATGTGTGATGGTAGAGAATTCTATAGCTTGGGGGCACAAAAAGAGAAAGATCTTTCGCAAATGGTTTAGTGCGTGTCTTACGAACCGAGAGAATACGTGTGTCTGCAGAAGAGCGTAACTGACGAGTGAGTGAGTAGACAAAGAGAAGTTCACTATTAAAGATAGGCAGGGCATGAGTCAGAAAAGAAATTGTGACATTGAACGGACAGTTTGTACTACAACAAAGTTCATGAAGACTATAGTTTGCAGAGTGTATTTTATTGACTTCCTTCGGTCATTAGGTAGACACAGTTACCAACGTATAAGTCTAAGTGAACTCTATAAACACTACTCTTGCCAACCGCTCTCATCTCTATACATCTCCTCTCTGTCCTGCAATGCTAATTCTCTCCTTATAAGTGCCTTAAGTCTCCTCCACAGGTGTTTGATGATCTGTCACCCGTAGTTTACTCCTACTCATGCTTTCGATGGCTCCCCTTAAAGGCTAAACTAATACATAACTCCCCACAGTACCATGCACAGTCCCTAACTGTCCACTAACCATTCTCTTCCATGGGTCTTACGTGGGTTGGATTACAATCAACGCCAATAGATAACTCGCTCACCCAAGGCCCGACTCCTGACCACGAATGGTCATACTAACTCGATACTAAAAAGGTTTTGGTGTTTTTCCACGGGGGATTTCCCCTGGCAGACAAATTAACTGTTAAATTGTCGACTCGACAAACTTAAGTAACTTGATATCAACTAGGGTCTGGGGCCAACAATGGTGTGGGAGAGGGAGGGGGTCAAGTGTCCAAGTCGAACGGGGCCCGTCATGCTTTAAATACCTTAAGTTCTTGGACACCTTGTTTACCGTAAGTGCTCCCTGCTCTGGGGCACACTGCCATACAAGAAGGCACCATAGTCATTACATAAGAATGTACCATAACCTTTAAGGGAGGTTACCGATAGCATAAGTCAGGTAAGAAGTAGCCAGTAATGGAAAAGTGAGTGATATAACCCATGGGAATGTCAGAGTGTAAACGTTGTTCATTGTGTTTATTTATAACATTGGAAATGCCTTGCCTTGTTGTTTTATAGATTAAAAAGGATCAGAGTACTCAATCAGACATTGAAATTGAAGAGTTGCGCTTATAGAGCACTTGTTTTGAAAAAAAGAATTTAAAAAAAACGAACAAGCACACAGATTATTTATTTATTTACTAGACGCCCCGCGACGTAGCATACGCCGCAGACTTGCTCATGGAGAGTGCAAAGAAAGTTGAGAAAGAACGGACACAAACTACAGCACGAAGAAATCAAAACAACGCGAGTGAACGTCGGTTTTTTTTTGACTGCCAACTCATTGTTTATTTTCGAGAAATTTGCAGGCGAAATTCGGTACACCCCTAACTTCTATGAAGTCAGCTGTAAAACGATAATCGGTTTAAAATCGGAGTTACATAATCGATAATCGGTTTTCCAAAAAAACAACAACAAAAAAAAACAAAAAAAAACAACACGCAATTAACAACCCTAAATATGACTAGCCCTCGCTAGAATCGGCCAAACAAAGTTTATGTTTAAGGGATGGTAGTAATAAATGGGAGGCGGGTAACAACAACCTAAGTGTGCATGTCTTCACGTTTACTCGCTATTTTTTATTTACTTGGTGCTGCTTTTTGTGTCTGTACTCTAACCTCCCCCCTCCCAACCGTTCTTTGCCCTGTCTATGATGAGCCAGTCTTCGGTGTATGCTATGCAATAAAGAGGTAAAAGAACGGGCACAAGCAGACATTTTTAAAAAAAACATTTAAAAAAAACAATAAATTCGCCGGGGCTTGAACCAAGGACCTTCCTCGCATGAGGCGGACGTGTTAACCAGTACACTACGAATCTCACGTTTTCTGTGAAGGAACAATGCAAGTGAAACGCAAGGGCCATTTTTGGTCACCCCTCCGCTACCTTCGCTTGTCAACCGTTAACTGTGTTTAGTTGACCCGAGTGAGGGTCATTCGTCATGCTCTTTTGCAGCTTGTTGTCTCGCAGGGTCCGACCATGAAGAGAATTATATATAAAGAAGATAAGTGTTTCGGAAAAGATATTTAAATTAGTTCAAACTGAGAAAAAAAATTACGTAGATGCAGTAAAACCAAAGTTTTAAAAATACATTATAAACAATATAATTTGCAATGTCTGTCCGTGACGCTACTAATTTTAGAAAGCAGGGAAAACCAAATTACTGCACCAATACATCAAAAGGTGTGCAAATTAAAGATGCGCTGTAAAAAATATTATATGACGTCATTGTTTTCGCTCATACATGTATTTTAATTTTGGAAAAGGGATCAATGTAAAAAGAGGATTTGGTGATGGTTAATTATAAAATAAAATAATAAAGGGGGGCGCCGTAGGCGCCCTACAACACCTATTATAAAATACTGTGTGTACATTTCAGAAAGTTTAATATTTCGTATTTATCAAACAAGGACAAGTTAGATGGGCTTTTGAAAAGGTCGGCGCCGTAGGCGCCCTAAAAAAAGTGCATTTTTTATAAAATAAATAGATTTCAGCTGAAAACTTCCGTCATTTTTGACGGGTGA
This sequence comes from Ampullaceana balthica, assembly GCA_944989445.1. Lineage (NCBI taxonomy): Eukaryota > Metazoa > Mollusca > Gastropoda > Lymnaeidae > Ampullaceana > Ampullaceana balthica. The sequence goes on along the minus strand of CALYLW010000011.1, from coordinate 1,391,857 downwards.
TACGCTAGTTAATAATAATACTCAAACATAAGACATCCTATAAATAAGTATTTCAACCTTTAAATTAAGAAATTTTGACTACATAAATTAATAATCATGACGTCAAAAATGCGACACACAGGAAAATTGAAATAGTTGACTAGACTAAGGATATCCAATTACGAGAATACCAAATCCTATCAGCGAAATCAACTACTAACAATTAAACAATGATTTTGACAACATAGGTAATTGTTATTTTTATAAATAACATTTATATTAAAGTTATAAAGTATAAACTAACCAATACACAAACGTCTTGAGGTGACATACAAACATACAGATAATATGACTTACTTTGTTTACCACAGTCATGAGCTCAGTGTACAATACTCGCTGCTCTCATCAAGTTCTGGCGGCCCAACTTGTTAACTAATAACATATGCGTCTTCATGACTTGACTTCGGACAAGCTTTCCACGGTTATTTTACCAGCACAAATTTTGACACCCCAGAACTCATAGCCATCACGTGACAATGGGTGGCTCCCCATCCCATATTCTTTGCCCATTAATTTCAGATTAGGGAGTTTAAATTTTACACATTGCACTTTCTAGGTGACGCTTCAGTTTGAATGTAAAATATAAAGGGAATAAACGGATCTACTTCTTCTAACTATTGGGGACCTAGTAATCACAGTTATATTGGCACCTATTTAGAAAGGGTTTGTGATGTTTCTGTTCGGAGGATACTTCATTGGTCGCAAGGGGTGAACTGAAATTCGGAGAGCAGGATACAATATTCACAAATGTGTCAAGTGTAGTCGCCTCACCTGTTCCTTTTGAAAAATTGTTCCAGTCACTTATTGTCCTTGAAAGGAAAGAGCAGCTCCTGTACTATAAAATGCTAAGAGCTGAAACAATGACCTTTTCATTATTCATTTTTGAGGCCCCTATCCTATTAACCCGTGAAGGATTCCGGATTCAACGCATCCGGTTCTGTCGTCAACCTTTTCAAAACGCTCGTAAACACGTTTTTTGACTTGCTAGAGAGCTGAAATTTTCACAGTAGGTTTGGCTTGTGGGGAGGATAAAGCTATTAAATTTTCAGATCGATCGAATTTACCGTAATTAAATTAATGCATTTTTAGTTTATCTCTATATGTAGCGGCAAGCTTTTGTTGACATTTTACGCGTCACGCTGAGTTAAGTTCAACCATCCGTGACCAAAACTTTTCCTTTTTACAAGAGGTATTTAAGGCAATCTCAGGCTGTAAATGTTTGTCGCGTTTAAGCATAACTACTTTTTAGTTATGTCTCATATATAAGGGATTTATAGTCAAAAACTTTGTTTTTACTTGTTTGTTTAATTCAATCCCTTATATTAACTTCCTTTGTTTTTACGGGGTTGTCTTATTCAATCCCTTATATTAACTTCACCGTCGTCTCTTGGGTTCGCAGGCGGTCGGTTGGGCGGAAAAACAAAAGTAAAAAATGACACACTTCCCGTGATGCATAGTCGTGTTGTGTATATGATATGTGTAGTGTGTATTGAAAATCATTCCAGATAGAACAAGCGAAATTATTAGAATGTCTTATATGGACAATCCATGTGTTGTGAAATTATTTTTTTCTGCTAAGTGGATCAGCACTCATATGGAAAGGAGTTAAGAATGTGTAAGTTTATATTTATAGAAAATGTCAAATTTTGGTCACACATTTGGTCTCTAGATGAACTTGGCTAACAGGACATTTAACAGGACTTCATGAATGAAATTACGTTTTACAATTTTTTTGCTAACGCGTAAAAGTAGAAAATAAAATGAAAAAAAAACTTTTTTAAAAAGAATGAGGTGCAGCTGCAGTGAGGAATGTAGAATATCGCATGAAAAAGCAGAAAATAATTTTTTAGTCACAAACTAAGTAGTCACACAGGGGGACTCAGAACTTGTGTGTTAGTTGATCAAATTTTATATATCACATTAAATCCCACAATCGATCACAATAAATATCAATAAAACTTAGAATTCTGAGTCCCCCTGTGTGACTACTTAGGGGCCGTCCATAAATGACGTCACGCGATTTGGCCGATTTTTTACCCCCTCCCCCCTCGTCACGCGTCGTCACAAAAATTAGACCCCCCTCTAAAAATACGTCACAAAGCTTTGACCCCCCCCCGAAAAAAATTATATATACCTTATTTTCTATTTGAAAATAATTATGTTTCAAATCACTTTTATTGTCATTTAAGAATTTATTTATTTAGTGAAAGTCTACATTGTAATATTGTAACCAGCGTTTTTTAAAACGTTTAACCGGCCTTCAAAAACGAACGGTGTTAACATCCTTAGATGACATTTTATTTTAATGCATACAAATTAAACATTGACTATTAATCATCACGGTTAACGTCTTTGCTTGGAAAAAAAAATTATTTAAAAATAAATATTTTTAAAATGTATTTTTTTAAAAAACCCTCAATTGACTGACCGCATCTCGTAAGAAAGTGGGCGGCGAACAGGGGTAAATTAACCTCATCTGGGGTCAAAAGGGAATTCTTTGGGGTAATGCAGACTCATTTTGGACATATAACATCCACTACAATACACTAGATATATTAAAATACGCCATGTGTACGTGTACGCTTGGAACATATGCCCATTATTGAACCGGTTCCTTCCAGAAAATGCATTTTTTAAAATTTGACAACTATGTAGATTTCTTACCTACATACTATACGAAGACACATAAATCCACCCTACTTTCATTTATATTGACACCAGTGACAATAGGCCTAATCTTAATCCACATGACTTGACTGTATTAAGTATCCTTTCTGTGCTATTTAAAATTAATGCCTTAAAAACTGAGCTAAGAAGAAAAGTTGTTTTGTGCTCCTCTCGAATTTGTGATGTCAAGAATTTGATGCATTCAATAGAGTTAATGAATACTTGACTAATTTTAAATGGGCTCATTTACCATTATATCTAGAATGGCCAGGGGCGTTTGACCAAAAACCAACCGAACAATTATATTAAACTTAAAACGTTTATAATTCTATCAAATAGATTCCACCCCCCCCCCTTTTTTTTTAAAGAAAAAGGATATTCCGTGTCGTTTTGACTTAAAATATCTACACATAATCCTATTCAGATCATTTTTATACACTTGCCATGCTTGTAAAACTCACCACTAGCATTTTTGGGGGAGGGGGGGGGGCTAACAACGCTCCCCCAAATCCCCGAGTCATGTGAGCAGGACCTAGAGTCTGGGGGTTGGGGGGGGGGCGTAACGCACACATAAACTTGTATATTTTGGGGTAACGGGCAAAAAAGTCGCCTGCCGTGAGAGAACCAAGCGGAGCTGCGGTTACATCACAAATGCTCTGATGTCAACATCAAACGAAGCAGGGTAACATTTTCATACGTTATCTTGGGGGTTCTCAAATTTAAGGATTATAATTAGATTTAATTTTCATTTCTTGATAGCTTACGCCAACCAGCGTCTGATGGCCTACCGACCGGCACATTGAGAAGCACTGATTTAAAAAGAAAAAAAAAGGAAAAAAAGAGAAAAAAAAAGTCTTTAAATAAATTGTAAGCGACCAAATATTTCAGGGGAATTTTTATTTAAAGTTACCCTTTTGATGTGACGTCAAATTTCTTCAACCCCCCTCCCTCCCCCTCGTCACTCATCGTCACAAAAGTGTGACCCCCCTCCACCCTAGGAGCGTGACGTCATTTATGGACGGCCTCTTAGTTTGTGACTAAAAAATTATTTTCTGCTTTTTCATGTGAGATTCTACATTCCTCACTGCAGCTGGGCCTCATTCTTTAAAAAAAGTTGTTTTTTCATTTTATTAAGTCCAAAGCAGTGGAATAGCCCATTTTAGCCCATACAAAGAGCCTGAATAATCCTGATTTGTCCCAATAGACATTCAGTCGACATATTTTGACCAAAATATTTATATTTTAAAAATTTTAAGTAAGACTAACTAAAGATGACCAAGTTTGTTATTATTTTTTTCAACAGAATGTCAAATGAAGATTTGGTGAAATCGGGGGTAAAGGTTTGGCACAAGACTTCATAGAAATATTTATGAGAGCCCTGTTCGGATACGAGGGTCTTTCACCCCGAAAACGGGTCTTATACATTCTGTAATAAATAACATCATCGGAATAGTTTCGACTTTGACAATTCTGATCCGGTTCCCCAAATGTAACATTGCACCAATTAACCTTTCATTACCTGTCAAATAAACCACAGGCCGCTTCACTTTTTCTATATCGGGAAAATGAAGCAAAAAAATACTTACCGATCATCTGATATGACGTCATCCAGCACAGATAGGCCGGCTACAAGAAAGGGGACACACTCTGACCACGTGAGACCTACGAGAACGATATCCCCTGCCTTCCGGTCAGGACCTCGCCAAAAACGCCACGACCCTAACGCAGATGAGATCATCCGATTCGTGCGTGAGTTCCAGCGTGGAGACCTCCAGCACCAGGGCCCGGCTGGTCTGGTGAGGAAATCTGTCCTTCCCGCCATTGGGGGACATACCCCCAGCGACAGTTACAGCATGAGTTATAACGTGAACGAGTTGACCAACCTCACCAACATCGATCCTGGCCGATCGTCGAGGGGGGCCAACACGCACCATGTATCAAACGTGGCCAATTGGGAATTTCCTAACAAATCTTCAGAGCTGCCGGAGGTTGAGGCTTTCGTGAGGCATGTGAACGGTGAACAGTTTCATCCCATCGGTGGGAATGTTCTATCCCACGATCAGGTGGCCGGACACAGCCGCGACGAATCGTTTCATTTCAATGACAATGTTGTGGATCTAGGACAAGAAGCGGTGACAACCCTGAATAGCAGCTCAACTACATCAGACCAACTATTCGCCAACTCTGGGTGGAGGCAATCTTTGAAATGTGATGACATCCTGAACTCCAGTAACAGTAATTACCTCAGCAAACCTTCCCAAACCACACCGAGGTTCATAAACGGTGCTTCGAAAGTGGCCCAACTCCTCAAACCCCGCGCCTTGCCACAGTTGCCGCCCCTGGTGCGTGGTGCTGCCCCCTCCAGACCACCAGCGCCCTCCCCGTCTCTCACACCCCCTTCCCCAAGATCGATCGACAGCGGGGAGGAGAACAGCTTTGAGGGCGATTTAGAGTTAGACGATGGAATGGATCATGACACTAGAAATTTAGACTACGACGAAGCTATATAAGGAATGAAGTACTTTTAATGAATGTATGTTGTGAATAGTTGTGATGTTCATGTTTTTGAGCAGCGACGGCCATTACATTATGGCTATAGATGGCCATTACATGATGGCTATAGACGGCCATTACATAATGGCTATAGACGGCCATTACATAATGGCTACAGACGGCCATCTGACCAAAAACAAAGTCTTGACTTTTGAAGTTTTTTTTAAAAACGTATTTATTTTGCACCCCCTGGTACTTTAGCGACAAATGGCTGCCAGCAACTTCACAAAACACCGACAGCCAGCAACCTTCAAACCAAAGGTTGACTATGAAAACTTCCGTGTCCTCTCTGGACTTGACTGCGTCATCCACCAAGACAAGTCCAGCATACATGATGGACATTGTGATTAAAATTGTAAATTGTCTTCACTGCACTTTAGAAGTCATTCTATCATTCACGAGCAGTTTAGAAAATAATTGAAGATATGAGACGATATTTACTTGACGCCCAATTCTACATAAGTATTATATTTTTGAATTTTGGATCATTTCTAAAATTTATCCATCAAATTTCGTGGATTTCAATGAATGTCAATCCGGGTAATTGAATCAGCAATCCAAAGCGTTGAGGATCAATTTTATGATCTGAAAAATTGTCAGTTTTCCTCGCTCCCAGTGAATGGTCTGTGTCGTAATGTGGTAGCCTCTACATTAATTCTTTAAATATTTCAGTTGCTTTAATTAGAATCTGTTGATTGATGAACTACAACCAGACCTGAAATGCAGAATTTAAAAATTTTGTGAAGGGCGGTTTGGATCTACATAGATAAATAAGCAATTTTCTTCCATGCTACAAGTGCACAAGATCCCAACTAATACATAGTACGACATTATTGTGGCTGAACTACGATGGTTTTTTTTTCTACCCTATTGATTTAAACCATAGTTCAAACTGTTGATTATTCAAGTTTCTCATTTCATTTGGTGTCTAAAAAAATTACCTTACTTAATTGTTATAATACTGTGATATAACAAAATTCGTCTGCAGTTTGAAGGCTTTATTATAAGAAGTTATATCTCTTTAGAAATGCAATATTCCTGTGACTTTTTGGCACTTGTTTGGCTAAAATAAACAAGAAGTTATTGCTCCTGACGACTCTTGATTAAACAGGACAAATTGTTTAGCTCCCTCTAATTGATCATCAGAACTTCAAAATATTACTAAAATGCACTTAGTATTTTTTTCAACATAAAATTCGGTTATTTTATAATAAGCTTTATTATTTTTCAAGATATGAGAAAATTGATTTTGTACCTAGTCTGACCAGGGAACTCTCTTATGTTTGGTATACAGAGCTTTAAAAAAAAAGATAATTTATTTCATTACTTTTATTTTGGTTTGTTGGACGGTAGTTGGACCTATAGTACGGGGACTCGTCAAGTTAGAAAGCTACAAATGTAAAATTGCTGACTTAATATACCTGGTGACTATACACATTAACCGGGAAAAACACTGCAGTTGGACTAAAAAAACGCAGCTCCATATTTCCATGTTGATTGCCCTAACATCAGCCTTTGTTTGTCGCTTATGATTGTGTGTTACACATACTTATGTATTGTATTATTATATAACCATGTGTTAAAAATTATTGTGTCTGCATGATTTTGCATCACAACATGCGCCCGAAGCTATGGCGGATTAAGGGTGGGGGACTGAACGGGCTAAAGCCAGGGGCCCCCGATGATTTAGGCCCCCCAAACTTAGCATATTTTATAATAAATGTGGACAAATGTATACATGATAGGGGTCTACCGATATATCGGCTGGCCGATATATCGGCACCGATATCTGGATATCGGCAATATCGGTATCGGTAGCCTGTAAAGGTCCCGATATTGACGTCACCGATATTTCATAATAAGTGACATTTTGACCCAAAAAAAACGGAAACAAAAAAACTATCATTTAGGTTTACAATATCTCGACAAATTAATATATCGACCCCGATACCAGTATTGAAATAGTCAAAAGAGTCCTAGTATTAATATGTGCAGCCACGATACAGTGTGCCATGTGCTTTGATATTGTTTAGGTATCGGCCGATTTTCGTATACTCAGAAATACTGTGTAAATAGTGCCGATGCCAAGTATACCGTAATTGCTCTAATAAATGGATAACATGTAAACATTATGTTCACGTAATTGCTCTAATAGCAAAGATGCACGCAGAATCGCAGATGTCTAAAACATTTCGTTTCGTATGGAATAACAAAATGTACCGTGTGAAGACGTGTTGTCATTGGCAACCATTCAAGCTTCAGCCTCATTTTCACTATATTACTATTGTACTTTGTTCTCATTGTTTCATTCATAAAAGGTGGCCGTGTGCAAAAGCCATTTAACTATTGGTTAGAATTAATAATTATGAGTCAAGGTTGAAGTTTCAAAAGGACTTCCTAATATGCTTGTACATTTTTATAAAGGACGGTTCGTTTTGTTATGAGTCCTATGTAGGTCATGAACTGGAACTTGTAAACACATCGGAAACTTCGTTTCGGGAAAAAAAATCGGTATTTCGGCAAAACTGGATATCGGTAGACCCCTTAATTATAAAATATAGATAATTACGAGTGATAAATTTAAGAATGGTGTCATCAAATATGACCGATGTTATTTTTGTCCTAACAAATACTCATATCGGCACTCATATCGGAGAAAAAATATCGGTAATATCGGCAAAAATACTTATCGGTAGACCCCTAATATAAAATATAAATAATTAGGAGTGATGAATTTAAGAATGATCGATGTCATCAAATAAGACCGCTGGTTTTTGTCCTAACAAATATTCATATCGGAAAAAAAAATATCGGTAATATCGGCGAAAATGCCTATCGGTAGTCCCCTAATATTAAAGATAAATAATTACGAGTGATAGATTTAAGAATGACGTCATCAAATATGACCGCTGGTTTTTGTCATAACAAATACTCATATCGGCACTCATATCGGCAAAAAAAAATATCGGTTATATCGGCAAAAATGCGTATGGGTAGTCCCCTAATATTAGAGATAAATAATTACGAGTGATAAATTTAAGAATGACGTCATCAAATATGACCGCTGGTTTTTGTCATAACAAATACTCATATCGGCACTCATATCGGCAAAAAAAATATCGGTAATATCGGTATCGGCAATATCGGCAAAAAGGCATATCGGTAGACCCCTAATACATGAATTGCTGAAAATATGATAAACTAATAAAATCTTATCTATTAAAATGATCTCTTTTCCCACACGATAGTCTTAGCAATCAAAACACCTGATTTGATAGGCTCAATAACAGAAATTATTAAAGAATATTATATATATTTTTTAAATTGTCAACCTGAAATGAGCTCTCGTGGCCTAATGTGAAGTACCAAGGCTTATGGTGCAGGCGGTGGCGGGTTCGATACCCGAGTGGGGTGTGAATATTTTTTTTCATGTGTTTTTTAAATTTTATAAATTGTCTTTTACACTCAATTTTAGGATACCGGCAAAAAGTTATTTCTTCGAATTCGGGTTTTTCATGAATAATCAATTTGGATGAATATTTACAAGTTACAGTCTTATATTAGCTGCTTGCAATCATTTTATCTAAAGGTACACTGGCTGGATAGGGCCCCAGTTTGAATTGCAGCCAGGGGCCCCGTGCAGTCTTAATCCGCCCCTGGCCCGAAGTATAAGCGATATAGCAACTCCCTCAGCATGAACGCGTGTTATAGTTTATCTCCCATGTGATGACATGAGAAGTTAAACCTTTATAATGAAAGGCAGCTGTTAGAAATTGGTCTCTCCGTGGCTGAAACAGTATTCATAGCTGAAAAAATATTCTCTCTCATTTGTTAGAAAACTTAAATACTTATTGTATAAGAAAATAAAATGAAATAAAAAAGCCAATATGTATTTAAAACAAGATTCTTAGAAGATTTAACGCCAAAAAGGATTAAATACATTCAACTACATAGGACTAGGATTTTAAAGTAACATTCTTCGGAATATCCCAAATTATCCCAAGACTAATATTTTACACATTACATTTTTTTTGGCTGAGAAGTCCCCATAATAGTATATCATAATGGCTCATAGACCCTGCTCATAGGTCTTGGTCATAGACATGGCTCATAAAATTGGCTCATTTACCTGGCTCGGGATTACCGTAGATACATCCGTTAGATGTATTTTAGAATGGTACTTTCGCATTTCATTAAAGAAGGATCATAATTGAATAAATTTAAACTTAGTTACATGGAAAATGCTTTAAAAATGACCCCCACCTCAACCGAGAAAGACTCATTTCCAACAAGTTCCTGGGCACCCAATGAGCATACATCGGCTGCAATTAGCACTGGTGACCAATGGACGTCCATGTTGAAGATGCGTAGGTTTCAGCACTGGTACGTTTGGTGCTCACTGTCTTAATGTGATGATCTTATCACAAGGTTATTACAAATTTTGTATCAGGGTATTACCAACCATTATTTGTTTACATTTATGTATTTGCTGTGATCATTTTTCAAACTAAATGAACAAATATATATATATTGATGATGATTCATGTACGGGTATTATTGACACTGTTAACTACCAAAAAAAAAGTTATTTTTATGGATTAAAAGTTAATGAATTTTCAAAGACTTGTTTGATACGAACTGATTGTGAGCTAGACAGAAAAATGATGACTTTGTAACCCATACAATAAATACTAACATATCGGGTACTATGATTCGTAAAAATAACGAACGCTAAGTTACATTATTTTACACTAGTAAATTAAATCTTATCTGAAATTTACGTGAATGTCCTATTCATTGGCCAATAATCCTCATATAATACTAGACCCTCACTCCGACCCCTTTCTTTTACCACTAATATAAAGTTAATATTTTTGTTCATGCTTCTGGAACATTCAGAAAGCATAGAGAAGTCATCGAAATAGTTTTAAGAATCATTAATTAAGCAGCAATAAGAACAAAAATAATAGCTTAAGTTCGTACTTTATTTTAAATCACTAAAGTATAAAAGAGATGTGAGTAATTAATGGGGATTCGGATTGTAATTTAAAAAAATAAATTTATCTTAAAATAAACAAGTATGCTGACCTCAAACATTGACTTAGAAAAACAACGATTACTCCCTCATTACTCCCTCATTACTCCCTCCTTACTCCCTCATTACTCCCTCATTACTCCCTCATTACTCCCTCATTACTCCCTCCTTACTCCCTCATTACTCCCTCCTTACTCCCTCCTTACTCCCTCCTTACTCCCTCATTACTCCCTCATTACTCCCTCCTTACTCCCTCCTTACTCCCTCCTTACTCCCTCCTTACTCCCTCATTACTCCCTCCTTACTCCCTCATTACTCCCTCCTTACTCCCTCCTTACTCCCTCATTACTCCCTCCTTACTCCCTCCTTACTCCCTCATTACTCCCTCATTACTCCCTCATTACTCCCTCATTACTCCCTCATTACTCCATCCTTACTCCCTCATTACTCCCTCATTACTCCCTCATTACACCCTCCTTACTCCATCATTACTCTCTCATTACTCCTTCATTACTCCCTCATTACTCCCTCCTTACTCCCTCCTTACTCCCTCCTTACTCCCTCCTTACTCCCTCATTACTCCCTCATTACTCCCTCATTACTCCCTCATTACTCCCTCCTTACTCCCTCATTACCCCCTCATTACTCCCTCCTTACTCCCTCCTTACTCCCTCATTACTCCCTCATTACTCCCTCATTACTCCCTCATTACTCCCTCATTACTCCCTCCTTACTCCATCATTACTCCCTCATTACTCCCTCCTTACTCCCTCCTTACTCCCTCCTTACTCCCTCATTACTCCCTCATTACTCCCTCAATACTCCCTCATTACTCCCTCCTTACTCCCTCATTAATCCCTTCTTTACTCCCTCCTTACTCACTCATTTCTCCCTCATTACTCCCTCCTTTTACACACTCAATACCTTCTAACAGGGGGCTCACCAAAAATTGAACAACTTCATAAAAAAAAACTACAAGGAACTTTAAAAAAAAACAATGCGACAACAAATAACTAAAATTTCATAAAATCAGGAGCATAGCTTTGATAAAGAACGCCTTGGTCAAGATTTTTGCACCTAACTCTAATATGAAAGCTCAGTGCATTCGACTTTATATGTTACCCTTCAGAGTAGACCTCAAAGGTGCCCCCCCTCCCCCACCGGTTTTTGTAATGGGAAGGAAAACATCTGCACTTTATCCTTCATATACATATGCTTATAATTATACATTTTGTATATACTTAAACAGTCTTGAAGCCAGAAGCGTCACTGGGTGGCGTGGCCCGCATCAAGTGACACCCTTACATGGGGGCGGCATCTTGAGGAAAACTGAAACTTTAACAAAGCGCATCCGAGTCGGTTACATTCTAATTAAAGTTAAATACAAGAATGGTGGGCTATACCAGACTGAGTGCTGCAAATATGAAAGGGGTGCAAGAATACTGTGTTACCAGACTGAGTGCTACAATATGAAAGTGGTGCAAGAATACTGTGTTACCAGACTGAGTGCTACAATATGAAAGGGGTGCAAGAATACTGTGTTACCAGACTGAGTGCTACAATATGAAAGTGGTGCAAGAATACTGTGCTACCAGACTGAGTGCTACAATATGAAAGTGGTGCAAGAATACTGTGTTACCAGACCTAGTGCTACAATATGAAAGTGGTGCAAAAATACTGTGTTACCGGACCGAGTGCTACAATATGAAAGTGGTGCACGAATACTGTGTTACCAGACCGAGTGCTACAATATGAAAGTGGTGCAAGAATACTGTGTTACCAGACCGAGTGCTACAATATGAAAGTGGTGCAAGAATACTGTGTTACCAGACTGAGTGCTACAATATGCTCACAAATATTGGTACACATCTCTGTGATTAGGGCTGTGTGTGAATGGAGCTGTTTGAGATCTGCCATGTAAGCAACTGTCCTTACTTTCTTGTCTTTTATTATTTTGTAAAGCAATATTTGGATAAACATTGACCACGGAAGATAAGTATAAACAGAAGAACTTGACCAGGAGTAGGAGTGTTTAGTTTAAACAGAAGAACTTGAAGGACACTGTGTTTTAAAAATGTTTGTCTATTTGATTTTTTAACAATTATCTCTGCATTTTCCTTAAAAATATTTGTTGTTGTTCTGCCTTAAAAATTAACCTGACAAAGATTTTTGAAGGAAGTGCAATGGGGTGGGGGGGGGTAACTTTCCGCACCTAGTGACATTAGTAAATGATAGTGACGCCGCTGCCGACTGTCACTGTTTTTTTCTGTCTTTGACTCAAGTCTCGGAGCATTAAAACGTTTGTATAAAAAAAATATGTTCTATCTATGCTATTACTGGCGTCACATTAGAGTTATTATATTTTAAATTTCTAAAGAATGTCTTGCTTTTTTAGTCGGAAAAAGTAGACTATCGATTGTGTACCGTGTCGCAAACCATTTTCCTCTTCAGGTCTGAAAAAAAAACAAAAAACTTTCAACCATTTTCTTTTCCTTTCAAACTGTCTCTTTTTTTCTCTCTCACCCCCCCCCCAAACCAACCTTACTAATTTTCTAATGTATGTGTTTACGCTATTTCTTTCAGTAATGCGTTTTCCCAAGATCTTGGAGTTTTACTTTATTATTCCCAAGTTCACCAGTGTCCATAGATATGGGGAAATTCCCCAAGTACCGAAAGCCCTGGACCAAAACTGTGGCCTACTAACACGTCGACACACTGCGTCCTTACTCTTATCTAAGCAAACCAAACACACAAAACTCCGTAAATACCTAGAAGACAGCATTCAATAACAGAGTCAGGTGAAGTCGTGCTGGGAAAATGCAACACATTAGGTTACATATAACACAATAGATAAGAAATGAGGATGTAAGCCATGTACCAGTGAAACTCTTATAGGTGTTATGACGTCACTGAAGCATTGGCACCCCCATCGGTAATCCTAATACGATCTTTTAAAGACGTTTGGGCCCACCGCCTTAATGTTAAACAACTACGTTTAGCTTTGTCTTTACCGAACAACTGTAAGTCAATTAAGTTAGTATTTTAGTCTTGTTCCAAGCAATTATGTGAAACTACTAATGATAAAGATGTTAACTTTAAAGCCATGAAAGACTAAAAGTGTTAAAAAGCTGTTTCTACAATTCACAATAGTCTACAGATCTATACTGTAGTGATCTAGAGACTATACTATAGTCATAGTTTTATTTAAATCTTGAGAGAAAAAAATCAATTTCTTTTAACACTCCATTCTTTAAAACCATTTAAATAATGTTCATGTTATATTATATTGAGTGATATTGCGTTGGGAAAAACATCAAATTTATTTGAGGGGGGGGGGTTTGCAGTGGGGTATATGCATGGACATATGTTGCAATTTATACTTAACAAATATCAACCAAAGACAAAAAGGCAGCAGTTCTTAAAACCTTCTTTGCAATGGTCTCATTATTCCTTAACATTTCCAGCAACCATATCTCTATTTTGAAACAATTATTCCATTAATTAAAAGTGCTAACATGATGCAATAAAACCATTTTCTGCGTTCTCCCTCTGACAATGACTCCACAATTTCACCAGGATACTTACTTACACTTGGTAAAGAACTCCTGATACAACAATACAATTTTCTACACACACAAATTCACAAAATTGTGAAAATTAGAAATAACATTGGCTCTTTCTCCAGCACAAAAAACCATTCAAATTGGATGGTTAAAATGAAAATCACTTTTTTGATGCCACATTTTTTTTTAAACACAATAAATTTTAAAAATTGGTTAGTTAAATAATAATTTAATCCAGATTTATCTTCAGCTAGAAATTTGTTCATTTATAATTTAAAGTACAATGTACCTACAAGCAGGAAAATTGTGTTTTTTTACTAAAAGATCAACCAGATATGGAAAGTTCGTTCAAATTTTTGGACCAAGAACTGTACTGTGAAAAGGTAGGTGGCAAAAGACTGGAGTAATAAGAAATAGTTATTGTTTGATGATACAGGAAAAATAGATTTTATTACTTTGACAATGAATATGTAGTGTCACTTCTCTGAACTCTTAAAAATTAGCATGTCATAAAGTGCAAGTATGGTTTCTATATATTTTCATAAGATAGCCTTAATTGTTAAACTAATTGTGAATTCTTGACACACGTTACACATCAATATATTATGCAGATTATTATATTCAAACGCATTGTTTTTACTCAACTCAATTTTAAACTTCTTACTTGCCATGAGAATTTACAATTTTAAAAACTTTTCATTGTTTGTTATCTCCAATCTCAGATAAATATAAAGAAAATCTTGGAAATATGTAAGGATCAGTTCAAAGTGCCTCCTTCTCCTCTGTTTGTATACAGCAAAGCTCAACTCACAGCAAACATTAAAGCATACCAAGATGCACTGGGACAACTGACATGTCGAACTCAGCTCAACTATGCTGTCAAGGTTGTTAAAAAAATATGATAGCAATGTGACCAACAATCTTTAAATTTGTTACCAAAAAACAAAAAATTCAAATAAATTTGATTAATAATTAAACAAAGCATATGCATTAAAATATTTATTAAAAGTTTATATTTGAAAACAATTCATGGATGATTTATGAGATACAGAGCAGTTCTGTTTATTTATTCTTCCAACAGTATATAAATAAAAGTATACACATGAGATTGACACTGATTTGAATGCTCTAGTAAAATCAAAATGTGAACAGAATAATATGTTTTAATGAAACTTTATTTTATCTGAAAAAGTATCATATCTTTAATTTTTATTACAATCTAAAACTATTTTAAAGAAGTAGACGATAATTTTTGAAAGTTAAATTTTCTTCTCTCGTTACCAGGCCAATCCAAACTTGACGCTAGTCAAGACGATACAGGCTCTTGGTGTGTCTGCCACACTTATCAGTGGAAATGAGATCAGGCTGGCATTAGAAGCTGGATTTGAACCTTCATGTCTCATGTACAATGGTGGAGGTAAATACTCATGGGAAACACATTTAGCAATAGAGGTTGGTATATGTTGTTTTTTGCGTGATAAAAAAGGAATATTATGAACTTCATTTTGAATTTTAATTTTAACCTGCTATTCTTCTCTCTCTCAAATTACTAATGATAAAGATATATTTCTGGTAACTATAAATTACATTGGTCATTTTATAAAGATTTCTTAACATATTCAACAAAATAATAGATTTTATTCTTCCCATTATTTTTTTGTTCCTAAAAAAAATCTAATTCAATATTTCAAAGAATTCGGTGTATAGTGTATATGAAATTTTATTGTGCCAAGAACTATTTTTTTTTGGTGGTAATTTAAATATACTTATTTTTCTTTTTGTTCAGCATAACTTGTTGATTAATGTGGACAGTGAATGGGACTTGAGGCAAACCATTTATACATGCCAGAACAGCTTTAGAGAGCCAAGGAAAGCCAGGGTATTACTGAGGTTGAATCTTAACATTGATCCTGTGAGTTTCAAAATAAAACAAAAAGATTATTTTTATAACATCAATTAAATAACTGGAACTCAAATTCCTATTGGGCTTATGTAATAACTAGTTTATTTCTAATTTAATTCCTTAACTTCTTTTAATAAATCAAATTTACAATAAATCATTTTGGAATAATTTATGGACATTCTTAATTCGTACTTAAGAATCAATTGCAATCAGTTAATTAAATAATTCTGATAATTAACCCTTAGAGCCTCACATCGTCTATAAGTTTTTATGTAGTATTTTATTTTCTTCTTACCATTATTTTTGTAAAGGAAGTTCATAAGTTTGTGAATACAGGAACAGCAGATAGTAAATTTGGACTTGATGAGGAAGAAGTTGAGAAATGTCTTCAGTTACTTCAACAACCAGACTGTCCAGCAGAACTGGTAGGACTGCACTCTCACTTAGGTTCCACCATCTATCATAGTGATGTCTTCAGGTAAACTCTGTTTGATTTTAGCATTTAAAATTTATTGCTTTCTCTAACTCAATTTTTGAATAATTGTTTTGATTTTTTAAAAACTTCTCATGGGAAAAAAATATTAGAAAGAAATTAGAAATCAACAAAAAAAAATCCCTAGACATATACACATATTCTTATCACACTAGCTTTATAATAACTTTAATCTTAATAATAACTCAAATATTGATGTCACTATAAAAATAAGCAATGCAATTGACAATATTAAAAAATAAAATAATATTTTCCCAATAGATAAATAATTTTGATCAAGTGTATCTAATTATGTATGGTATTTTAGGTGAAAGCAAATAAAATAATGTGCATTAATGGCAAGACACTTTAAAGAATTTAGCATTTCAAAATAGATCTATGACAAGAAATTTACGAATAAAATTAATTAAATTTTATTTCATATCATAGAGTTAGCATAGAAAAGCTATTGGAATTTCGAACAAGACTCCTTCAGAGAGGCTTTGGCAATGTCAATACTATAAACATAGGAGGTGGCCTAGGAATTGATTATAAGTTCATGGTAAGTCAGATGGGGATACGAAGTATGTCAAAGATTAGAAGTGAAGAAGATTTTTATGATTATAGAAGCATTCAAAGACTGATAAAATAATTTTATAGCACAGTAAATTTTAAGCAAGTTCCCAAAAGCATTTTCTAAATTGAATGAATTACAAATTTTTATAATATAAAAATTAATTTTTAGCCCTTTATGATTATGTGTTTTGAATTTCATGACAATAAAAAGATACTAACCAATTTGTAAATAATTTATCAGGAAAGTGAAACAAGGCCATGGCGCTGTGATTCTGAGACCAACCGAGCACAGGTTATTAAATTTCGAGATTTACTGCTGACTGCCAAAGGTATTTGAAACTGATCTATGGATAAATGGAATCGAATCTATTAAGTGTCATCTCTGTAATTGAATAAACCTATTATAGAGACCTACTGTTCAAATCTGCATACCCCTTTTAATGTCTCACAAATTGAATACCATGATTTTTTTTATTGGACTAAGCATGGACTTTTATGTGTAAGGCTGCCAAGCAGTTTGCCATGAAAACTCTTATACTTCTTCCCAAACAAATGTTTTCCCCCCACTTTTTCCTTTTGCTATTTGTGATTGTGTGTACAAAATAAGCACCCACTTTCTCACCATGGGTTAACAAATATTCACTAGAAGTAAATTTGTATGACTTTTATTACCTAAGTGTTGCTATACTCCACATTAGTTCTATCACACTCAGCTGTATTCAATGTCTCTAACTGGTACCTAACATTATCTACATTCTGCAATGTTGAATGAATATATTGGGATTGGACTTTGTTGGGGTTAAACATTCTGGTTTAGTCAATATATATTTTAATATCTACCCCCTTAAAATATTACTCAATGCATCGTTACTGTTTCCATTTTTAAGTTGAGGATGTAAACAGTGAAGAACAGAAAAGTATGCATGAAATGACACAATCATTAGTGGCCTACATAGCAGAGAGGTCTGTATTTTTTCAAATAATGTTTAATGATGTAAGGGAACAGTTGAAAAAAAAATGAAATGACTAAATATTCATTGTACACAAGTTGTTATTTTAATAGATAAATAAGATTAAAATCATAAACACATTAAATTTATTATACTTCCACTTAAAGTTTTAGGTTTGCATTATACTTAAAGATTCCAAATTTAAAAAAAAATTCTTATTAATTTTATTTCGTAAAGAGTGATCTTATATTTGCTAAGGACAAAAACCCGCTGACCTAAATTACAGAAGGAGAATTTATTTTTATATTATTGAATTCAGAAGGAACAAACTCTT
Organism: Ampullaceana balthica; assembly: GCA_944989445.1. NCBI lineage: Eukaryota > Metazoa > Mollusca > Gastropoda > Lymnaeidae > Ampullaceana > Ampullaceana balthica. Next base: position 1,373,765 of record CALYLW010000011.1, on the reverse strand, counting down.
AAAATGGCAGTCCTACAGTTGTTCTCATAAAACACAGTCATAAAGAAAAACTTTCAGTGGATATATAGCATGTTGAAAATAATCAATTCAAGTTAAAGACCACAATACCATTTGTTGCAGTAATCTTGGTTCAATATCTTTGTTTATTTAAATTTGAACTTTACTATTTTAATCAAAAGATGAATGACAATCAGTGATAGACCAGAAGAAACTTCTTCATTCATTGACCTTTTATTATTGCAGTATTAGCTTTGGTGACCTAAAGGAAGCAATGAACACATTTTTTAAAAGATGCCCAAGTTGGTTGACAAAGCTAGAAGAGAGTTCTTTGACTGAATCACAGGTAGATAACTCTTTGTAAGCTTAAAAGTTTGTTTTTACAATTGTGTCAGTTTCATTTATTTCTTCCCTAGTATAAGATATCTACCACTGTAAATTTGTTGTAGTTTTATTTTGTTTATTTCCTAAAACTGCATTTGTTTTGTTTTGTATCTACTTAAGTTGCTGTCTACTTGTACGAGTACTTTTAAATACATTTGACTTCTTCCCAATTTCAATTAACTGTTTATGAAAGAATTAAATTACCTTCTTTTATGTTGGTTTTAACATTAGTATAAGTTCAATAAGTTTCTTAATATAATTATATTTTGGAAATGGTTTGCCCTGATAAAGTTTGAACTTTAATTTTTATAAAAATGCTTTTAGTAAAATACACATCAAATAAAACTCCTTGTTTTGGTATATTTAACGTACAGGTAAATTTAGATATTTTTGAGTGAATAAAAATTCGTTTTTAATGGAGCTTCTTACAGTAAAAATAAATCTTTTGTACTGATTTGTGAAAATCTAAAAAGCATCACTATGTCCTTTTTCTTTATTAAGTGTCTTAATTTGCTATCAACTATTTATAATGCCTAAATTAATTTCAGCCCAACCACGCCACACCCCATGATCTGATCAACTCAATAAAAGATTTACTCAATGATAATTCTTTGCTACTTATATTAGAACCAGGACGATCTTTAGTTGCCAACACAGGTGTTGTGGTTTCTCGTGTAATGGGATGCAAAAAGACAGCACAGAAAAAGTAAACCTAACTTTTTATCAACTTTTGTTTAACCCTTTACTTATTATAATCTCTATTATCCTTTTTGATTATTTATCTGGCAAAATTGAAAAAGATTGATTTCATTTATCACAAAATACTAAGATTTTCAATCTGATATAATAATTATACAGTCAGAAATAATAATAACCTCAAAATAAAAGGATACATCAGATTCTATTTTTGATCCCAATTCTACACATTCTATGCATTAATTTTTTAACCAATAAGTAAACACATATTTTAATCCCGATAACATTTTTAATGAGAATAATTTACACACAAGACACCTAAAATATGCCCCTAGCATAAAAATCAGCAATCTTATACCAAAAAGTTAGCTTTTATTGTAACGACATTGACTTAATTAGTGGCCATTTGGAGTTGGTACCTATATGTAAGCCCTCTAGTTCATATTTAGTAACTGTGAAATGAAAGATTTAAAAAAAAACGTTTAGTTTTTACTGAAAGGAATAAATTTTCTCTGATCAAGCTGATTTGAAGTGCTTTCAATGAATAGGGTGGGACGTTTTTTCTGTTTTAGAGCAGTTTAAATTTCTCTCTCCAAATAGTTTGCTATGTCATATGACTGGCTTGCTTTTATTCTTTTCTTTACTTACAAACCTTTTTACATAAAGTAGACATTCAACCTACTTATCTTATTGAATTGAAATTAGTTTTATTTTCACATTTATGGTTCTCATATAAACACTTATCCTCAAATTTGAGTGCTAAAGATTTTTTAAAAAGCTTTTTAAACATTCAGCATATTAAACATTTAAACAAATTTTCATTAATTTCAGGTTTGTTGTAATAGATGCAGCCATGACAGAAGTTATCCGACCTTGTCTGTATGGAGCCTACCACCATGTTAGTGTTCTTAAAGACTTTGGATCAAGTCAAGTCAGCAAAACTGTCTGTGATGTCGTGGGTCCAGTCTGCGAATCCTCTGACTTCATAGCAAAGGTAAAATCCAAATCTTTTTACCCCAGATTGTAAAATAAATTCTCTTCTTATTTAATCCATTTCTTTTGTTGGAGCACAGAGGGCAGCTAATTAATTTTTTTAACATAGCAGTGGTTATTTTTTTTTATTTTAAATTTTAGACTTTTCTTAGACTAACTTTCTGTTGATGACTACATTTCTCCTTGATCTGTTGCCTTATAACTATATCCTACATCATCAGGACCGACTTCTTCCCTGCCCAGAGAATGGTCTGGTGGTCATTCATGATGTTGGTGCCTATTGCTACAGCATGGCATCTAACTACAATATAAGGGTAAATAGATTAGAAATACAACATGATGAATAATACAACATGATGTCAATAGATTTAATTATGTTTTAGGCCAATTTTGAAGATTTTATTAATGAAAAGATATTCTTGCTATAAGAAATAAGTTATTTAGGTTGAAGTATATGATAATGTCGCAAGGTTAGTTCACATATATATGCTTCTATTGTAGATGAGACCGGCTGAGGTCATGGTCAACGGTGAAAGATGTGACGTCATCAGACGACCAGACACATATGATGATTTTATGGCCCCTTACAGAATTTGAGACAGTAATTGAACACTTGTGACAACTGTGATTTAAATTTGCTATTATTCTAACATGATATGTCATTATGTGATTATTAAAATTGAAATGTCCATTGAATAGTTGAAAAAAATTCATGTCCAATATTCAAATTTGGGAAAATAAACAATAATGATTGAACATAAGGTTCATATATCTTGTTTACTTTGATTAGGGCTTTGACTTGACCTTTCTTGAATGATGTTCACCTGTGTTAGTTCTGCTTGAACTCAGATTCCATAGACTGACAGTTAAAACTATTATCAAAGATGCTATCATGCCTCTTAATAAAATTATAGCATTTTAAAACTTAGCCAGATTCATTTGTACATTGTATTACCAAATTTTAGGAAGTGCTTAAAAAAAATTGGCATGTCAAACCATATTTAAAATCAATTCAAGGGATGCAATTTCAGAAATAAAAGAATTTGTTACGTTATAAATTATCTCCCATATTTCAAAATCTCTGCAGAATACTCGATTGTTTACATGTACATTATTTAAACATAACTAAAGTTGTGAATGTTTAGGGACATTTCAAAAGTTTATAATATAATTTATTTAAAATTGTATTTGAATGTTCACAAACTATTAAGTGTAATTTTTTAAAAATAAAAATAGGAGTGGTGTAACCTTTAACCTCGCACACTTTCATATCTTTATGTCACTAGATGTTGTTGACTTTGCCCAGTCTCACATCTTTTTTACACTAACCCCCTCTCTCAACCCAACAACCTCATATCTTCAAAACCTCATTCTATGTTGTTGTTGTTTTTTTTACTTTCTTTTTTTAAATCTGGGAATTTACATTGTTAAACACCCAAAGCTACTTCCACCCTGCAAATTCTCCAGTAATTATCAACCATTTTGTTTTCTTATCACATTCATCAATATTTTTAATGGGTCTCTTGCTAAGCAGAGTAGACAATGTTCAAAGTAAATTTTACAATAGTTACATATAAACATTTTATCCACTGTGAGGTTCTATGTTAATCGAGTAACTCGTTGAAACTGCCAAGGGAAAGAAATTTATGCGCCCTAAAGAATTTTTAACAACACTTGTACATCACAGATAACTTGGTTATTCCCCTTCATTGGGGGGGGGGTAAAACAGACGGTTTCCTAATAACCAAGTTCGCGACAACTTATGCAGACCGTTAATAATAAATAAATTTAAACAGTGCACACAACTACGGAATTTGAAGTTATCTTCTCAGACAAGGGGCGGATCAAGATTGCATAGGGCCCCTGGCTGCAATTTCACCTGAGGCCTGGTCCGGCCACCTCTATTATACAATATAATAAGTTTGGGGCCCTTAAATCATTGGGTGCCCCATGCTTTAGCCCAATCAGCACCCCCATTAATCCGCCATAGACTCAGCCCTCTATTTTTCATAAATGGTAAGATTTTTAAAAAGTGTATCTTTTATTTTAATCTTTTAAATATAATTATTTCATTTTTAACCAATACGTCTAATTTACTTGATTTAAATAAAGCTTGAAATAAAACTTTTAATCTGTTATTGTGGTGGGAAAAAATGAAAACAGTCTGTTGCTATCATCATAACATAAGATACAATTATCACTATTTCTCTCAATTAGCCCCTCTAATTTTAATATTATTTAATAATTTATTTCTACTCGCAAGTCTATCTTCTCAGCAATGTTCCCTTTAAGCTGTGCGGCTGCGTGGCCGTGCAGATATCTGACTGACGCAACGCAGCAGTTTAGCATTACCACGCAGCAAAGTTTGTAAAATATTGCACACAAAATGGATGCTGCGCAACTTTTGCACACGAGTTGTTTTTACACGCTTTTATTATTACACACTTTTATTTAACTCACACTGGTTGTATGTTGTATCCGTCAAATCTTGTAGCGTAAAATTAAACCACTTCTGATGGTCCTAGAGATCTCAAAATTTTACCACAGATAGATCTTGGATGACAATACATTGTATCAAAATTTCAGATCGATTGAATTTTCTTTGCACATGGACCAACGAACCTTAGTTGGAACACTGCTTGTCAGTTTGTAGAATTGTTTTTGCTGAAACACGTGACATTTTCACTGGGTCGGTTCATCATCTGTCCGTTTATGATCTGAATGGTCGCCAGAATTGATGACACGGAGTTAAAGATCCGGGGTTGAGGAGAGGGCGTTGGTGGGATGATGGAGAAATACGAGATAGTGGTGATATTATTAATACATTAACCCCTAGTGCTTCACTTACAAATGTCATCAAACATTTCTTCAGGCCTTGGTTTATAATTAAGATGTGGGAGTTCTCGAGGCCGCCCATTTCAAAACGAGACAACGGAAGGCAAGCAGTAGGAGGCGGAGGCGACTGAGCGGAGCTCTGGCGCCAATCTTCAGAAAGTTGCCAAAGCATCGATAAAAGTTGGCACTTCTGACATTCCCTTGTCACACCGTTAGAAATCTCTGGCAATGACAGTAAACTGACATTGTGTTAGTTCGGTGGTCAGGTCTTGTTTCTGTCATCCGTGCCCTGGGTCAGTTGCGTCCTCAACTGAATAAGTATAGCTGCAAATGCCGTAAGAGCCTTTTAAATACAATCGAGACTGATTAATGTAACAGTAGTCTGTGGGGACTGTGGGGATAGCCTCAATACCAACTGTAGAGGTTCCAGAACATGTAGTGCCGATTTTAATGCGAATGAGGAAATCAGACCACAACACAGCTGCTATTAAAAATCTCCGCTGGCTTCCTGTAGCTGAACGAATTTACCACACAATCTTATCACTGACATACGGCTGTATAGATAAATGGGCATCAAATTATTTTTTTTAAAAACTGACTCCAAAACATGTATTATTATTATTATTATTATGCGGCGTTCCTCTTCATAAACCCTTCTGAAAGTTCCCAGTCCTTTCGAGTTCGCTCATTTGAAGCAACTGCGTCCAAGTTATGAAACAGTTTTCCCGAATAATTTAGAGAATGTAATAAAAAAGAAACATTTCAGAAAAATGTAAAGACTTTTTTTGTAACTGAGTTTTTAAAATCCGACGCGGTGAGCATGTTGGACAAGACTGGACAAATAGCGCCGTTCAAGAAACTATCATCATAATCAACATCAGATGATTTCTACTGTTTAGTTGTACATGTATGTATGCCTTGGTACAGGACTGAGTTACCCAACCGAATTGTTATAAAGATTTGTAATTAAGGTAATGTCCTTTTAAGTATTGTATACATATTGCATGCTAATAATAATAATGATTCTCACTTCTATTTATATAATGTATTGCACTGTTATCCGATCATACTGAATGGACAAATGGGGCTAGACGGTTAGATCAACTAATAAAGAGAACGTGAAAGCAAGAGTTCGAGAATAGTGATAGCGTAGAGTAACTCTAGGTCAACAGTCAAGTCAGTGCAAGTCAATCTGCATTGAAATCAGCTAAATTTATAAAATAAGAAACAAAATACAAAGACTTTAAAAAAGAATCGAAAAACAAGTTTAGACACTTTAAAAAGAGAACACATTTTAAATATATTTAAAAAAAATTAAATTCGTCAAGAAAGTGTGTACAGAAAACCATATTCAAAAATAAAATTTAAAAAAAAATTTAAAAATCGTTTCTTCAAAATCTTTTTGCGATCATTTAGCTTCTCATAGTCTCCCACGTCCAGTCTGCCCACTCTTTATTTGCATGATTCATTGTGAAGTTTAAAGAAAAATAATTTGTTGTTTCTACAATTTTTTGAGTCACGACTTTTGGGCGTTTTTAAAGGTATCTTTTTATTTATCAACGTTCAATATCTTGATGTCTGCTGAAGGCTTGTGTCAAACACAGAATATGTTACATGAGAATGTGCGACATGTTCAGGTCTGATGCCCACCTCTCTTTAAAGCTAGGCGACTCCATATTCACATTTGGCGACCCCTTGTTAAAATCTGACACTTCAAGTTGTCGCAGAGTTTGCTCGAAATCTCTTAAACAGCAACGTGAGAAGATTACTTATTTTAAAATGATGGTTTAGACACACATATTTTTACCATTTAGTATTATTGTAACCTCTCTGGATTATGAAGTTTCCGTTACAGCACATTGGTTGGTTTCTTAATCTCAGCTAAAATAAGTGCGTTGTAACAAATATCCATAAACAGCTTTTATTGTTTCGATAACACAAGATTTTGGAGCTATAAAATGGTTTCAATTCATAAAGAGAAGATATTTCAAAACAACAATGGTTATAAATGAATGTTACAGTCAGAGGAGCGAAGCACTGCACAACTAGTTTTTAAGACCGCCTTGAAGTAGAACGTTTTGGTCTAGGGCTTGACCTTAACGTTGACATGGCGCCATGTTGTTGATACCTGTAAAATTATTGACGTTATGTTAGACACATTTAGTGTTGGATTTCACTTGGCTAAGTGTCAAAATTTAGTGTACCCAAATTATTCAAAGCATTTATTTAGCTTTAAAATGCTATAGTCTCCGTATTATAAAACATGTAAGGGAAAATTCCACGTGAGCTGCACAACATATATATATCATATAGGCAAATAGGTTACATTGAACAATAAATACAATGAACTTGGGGTTGTCGCATAGTTTAAACAAAATATGACAAAAACTTTATTCTTACAATATTGGCAAAATCTAATTTTTAAAAACTAACATACAATATGGGTAATACATGTGTTTATAATCATCAAAGGCTAGTTCTTTTCTGTTTCCTCCATCAGCACATCAACTTTTGTTTTTACATGCATGTATGGAGTTAAAGTTATAATTCTATAAATGCTCATTTTATTATTTTATAATGTCATTACAGTAAAATTAGCATTTAATTTTTAGGAAAATTTTTAACTTTTAATTTTAAAAGAATTTGTTTAGCATTCAATTACAAGGGAAATTACTAACTGCTGTACTTACCTGGGTGAGTAATTGAACTGGAACGTTCGGGAAGTTGTCCTGGAGACCACTTACAGGAAGGGTCACCCAGTTCAAATCCGTTGGTCAACCCATCACCATCTGAGTCTTTGCTGCACAGTTCAACTGTCCACTGACCAGAAAAGGGGGGGGGTGAAAAACAGACTTAAGTTTACATATATCTGAACAAGAAATTAAATGTACCGGTCTAAATGAAAAAAAATAATAATATAAGAGCGACAACAAACAAATTTGTAAAAAAAAATTAATTAAAAAGCAACATATTTCTTGTGTACAGTCAATAAACTGCTTAGGAAAATAGTCGGATCAATTTTATAGTATCGCAATTATAATTTCACAATTCTCTACATAATATGGGGCTAACTTTCTTTAACTTGTAGACAACAAACGAAATGGAATAAATGAGATAGAGATCTGTCAAACATCTGTCGGTAACCTACCTCAAAATTAGCCTCAAGGAAATCTTCTCCAAACGAGTTTATTGGACCTCCACCCTCAGGGTCCAGGTGACCTACCCCGCCCCAGATTTGTCCGGGGGCGCAAGGGTTAGGGACGTTAAACCCGTTTGGTATTTGATACCTGTCGTTGGGGTCGGCCCATGTTAGTGTGAGAACCAGAGCCACTGTGACTGCTAACCTATAACACATGAAGTTATGGAGTGTTGATGAGAAAAGGTTTGGCGTTTTGGTTTTAAGAGTAGGGTTGTGTCGTTTTTTGGTTTTAAGAGTAGGGTTGTGTCGTTTTGGTTTTAAGAGTAGGGTTGTGTCGTTTTGGTTTTAAGAGTAGGGTTGTGTCGTTTTGGTTTTAAGAGTAGGGTTGTGTCGTTTTGGTTTTAAGAGTAGGGTTGTGTCGTTTTGGTTTTAAGAGTAGGGTTGTGTCGTTTTGGTTTAAAGAGTAGGGTTGTGTCGTTTTGGTTTTAAGAGTAGGGTTGTGTCGTTTTGGTTTTAAGAGTAGGGTTGTGTCGTTTTGGTTTTAAGAGTAGGGTTGTGTCGTTTTGGTTTTAAGAGTAGGGTTGTGTCGTTTTGGTTTTAAGAGTAGGGTTGTGTCGTTTTGGTTTTAAGAGTAGGGTTGTGTCGTTTTGGTTTTAACAGTTGGGTTGTGTCGTTTTGGTTTTAAGAGTAGGGTTGTGTCGTTTTTTTTGGTTTTAAGAGTAGGGTTGTGTCGTTTTGTTTTTAAGAGTAGGGTTGTGTCGTTTTGTTTTTAAGAGTAGGGTTGTGTCGTTTTGTTTTTAAGAGTAGGGTTGTGTCGTTTTGGTTTTAAGAGTAGGGTTGTGTCGTTTTGGTTTTAAGAGTAGGGTTGTGTCGTTTTGGTTTTAAGAGTAGGGTTGTGTCGTTTTGGTTTTAAGAGTAGGGTTGTGTCGTTTTGGTTTTAAGAGTAGGGTTGTGTCGTTTTGGTTTTAAGAGTAGGGTTGTGTCGTTTTGGTTTTAAGAGTAGGGTTGTGTCGTTTTGGTTTTAAGAGTAGGGTTGTGTCGTTTTTTTTTGGTTTTAAGAGTAGGGTTGTGTCGTTTTGGTTTTAAGAGTAGGGTTGTGTCGTTTTGGTTTTAAGAGTAGTTTTGTGTAGTTTTTGTGACCAAGTATCGGACCAAAACAGAATATTGACAGGGTCATCGAAAAAAAATATGTAAAGAGCGTTTTAAAATATTAATCAAATTATCATGACGTAGTAGTAATAAGCACCCTATACTAGTATTTCTTGCTCTAAACGGACATCTCGTAGTATTTGAGCCTGGTTCTAGATGTAACCCAAAACTCTATGATTGGAAGTCAAACAAGACCTCAGAATAAATCCATCATCGTTATCTCAGAACATGAAGTTTTTGCACGATTATAAAATAAAGAGCATAAATACAAAAACGTTTAATGTATTTAAATTCTTTCCTAAAGAAATGCCTTACTATAACACTAGAAAACCAACTAATAAAAAACCCGTAAAAAAGTTTTTGACCTTAAGTATTTTATTTACGAGACATAACTAAAAGTATGTTCATTATAAATAACTAGACGCCCCGTGGCGTAGCATACGCCGCAGATTTGCTCATGGAGAGTTCTTTTACCCCTTTAATGCACTTTTTTAGGGCGCCTACGGCGCCGACCTTTTTCAAAAGCCCAACTAACTTGTCCTTGTTTGATCAATACGAAATATTAAACTTTTTGAAATGCACACAAAGTATTTTATAATAGGGGTTGTAGGGCGCCTATGGCACCCCCTTTGTTTTTGATGTTATTATTAACGATCATCAAATCCTCTTTTTTACATTGTTCCCTTTTCCAAAATTAAAATATCAGCGAAAACAATGACGTAATAATTATTTTTTTTACAGCGCATATTTAATTTGCACACATTTTGATGCATTGGTGCAGTAATTTGGTGCGCTGCTTTCTAAAATTAGTATCTGTTGCACATGCAGCTTCTTGTTGCCTCCCAGGGTCCGACCACGAAGAGAATTATATATATAGATAATACGCATCGCACGACAATCCAAAAATCCAAAATTTTAGTTATGTCTCATATATAAAGGATTTTTTGTAACAAAAATTACTTGTCTGCCTAGTAAATTTTAGCTCGATTTGATCATGGAAAAAGGGTTATAAAAACATGTTTAGTATAATGCTCTCCGCGCGACAGATTAGCATAAACATTTACAATTCGGGAACATATTTTAAAAAGTATCGTCAATATAATACGCACCGCACCGGGCAACAGGAAAATATTAAAAAGGTTGTTCAATATAATACGCACCGCGACACTCTAGCACAAAAAATTAACAAGCTACATAGAGATAAATAGAGATAATATAAAAATCCATTAATTTAACTACAGTAAATTCGATCGATCTGAAATTTTTATAGATCATTTTTATCGTCGGCACGAGTCTGCCTGCAATATTTTAGCTCGCTGGCATACGGGGAAGTGGTTTAAAAATCGATCCATTTTTTTTCGCAAACAATCAAGCAAAAAATCAATATAAAAGATGTAAAAATCATAACTGATTCTTTCAGTACATTGTCTAACCTGCCCATAAATCAGCGTATTATTGGAACCCAAGATACATAAAGTAGTAGAACCCTTATTACTTATAAACAACCCATTTTAAAACAAAAATCAAGTAATTTTTTTTTCTTCTTTTTTTTTCAAATTCTTTTCTTGAAATCGAGCCCGGCAGCCATGGGCGTAGGGAAGGGGGGGCATTTGCCCCCCCCCTACATTTGAGAATTTGTTTTTTTAATTTATTAAATGCATTAATAAATGTTGTATTTTAACTATTACAGTACTAATTTGTAAGTCTTATTAATTTCTAAGGCTTTTTTCAACCCTTATTTTATACTGAACTTGAATTTAATTGAAAATTGTACCTGTATGGCATTGCCAGTGAAATTTTTTAAAAAGTGGGATTGTTTTGCCCCCCCCCCTGGAAAAATTCCTAGCGACGCCCATGCCGGCAGCACAAGGTTGTTGGCACTACACGTTATTCAATAAACAAAGCATGACGACAAATCCGTAACTATGAAGCTTTTAGGACGGAAGGAGCTGAGAGTTCTAAGGATTTTTGTAAAGTATATGATATTAAGATCTGTTTGGAAATTCATCGCTGTTGTAGGTCAATATTGAGCAATATACGTGCGCTAAAATATTAGTAGGTTGAAAGCCAAATTAGTGACATCTATTTGTAAATGTTACCATATAACCAACGTTTTATATTCGTAATAAGATATTATTTAGTTAGTTGCTTATAAGAGCAATAAACTAGTTGAAAGATTCCAAACTATTATAGTGCGACAGATTTAATACCATTAGTTACGACCAGGATCTCAAAATTTGTTGTTCTTTTTTTTAACTCTAAGTTAAAAGAAAATTGAATTTTAATGTAATACAGTACGCAAAGGTTATTTTAAAAAAATCAATATTTCTGTTCCTCCACACGTCTTTATTGCCAATGAATAAACTACAAGTCAACACAAGTACAACAAACAATTTGTGCTAGTTACACACTTTATTAATTGTATAACAGGTTACTCACTGAAATACCTGAATCATGCTATAGTTGAGATGGGAACTGTGTTAGTACAACATCAATAAGTTCCTCTGTGAACTCGAGAACCAACAGCAATTGATTGTTACAGTGTGGACTATACAGATTTCAAATAACACAAGCTATACTGGCTCAAAGCTGCTGGAGTAACTCATACTTTATTTATGGAGATGTATTCTGGTGGTGGTTATATAGGAATAAATTTAAATGACATTTTACAAAGATTATATCGTTTTACAAATTCGCACGGATAGGCAAATGGTACATATTTACACCAACAATATCGTTTACACATATATGGGGCCGTCCATAAAGTACGTCACGCTCCAGAGGGGGGAGGGGGGGGTAAGAAAGTGTGACAGTTCGTGATAGAGGGGAGGGGGGAGTCCGGCCATGTGTGACGTCACGGTGTTTTGTATTAAATTTTAATTATTTTGTTGATAAAAAACAAAATTTTTGTTCGAAAAAGTGACGTACTTTAGGGGGGGGGGTCCGAGACTTGTGACAAGGGGGAGAGGGGAGTTAAAAAAGGTAAAAAATAGCGTGGCTCACTTTATGGACGGCCTCTATTCGTAAATGATATTGATGTACCCGAGAAATCACCTTCACAGAGATAGGTAAATGTATATCCAATATACTAAGGTTTTGAAAAGCTTTCATAGTTTTATAAGATTATTATAATTTTTATCTCAAATTATGGTTCATAGTTAATTATATTAGTTTTATTTGTTGTTTATTTGTTCATTAACTTCCCGTGTTCCGATTGAGCTGACATTTAAGACACATATATGAATATATGAATATATGAATTTATTTTAATGTACATGAATAATTCATTATCAATTATAATAATTTTGGGATACGTGTAATTAGTTCATGTTAATTAGTTGATTTATAACCGACATAATATTGTTATATGTATTGTGCTTCCAACTTTACAAGAGCGCTCTGGCCGGTTGATTTAAACTGCACTGGTGAATGCTAGCGTCTAGTAACATTTTGTCCTCTTCAGAAAACGTTTCTTTAAGTCAAACCTAATTATAATTATAAAATGATGCTTTCAAGAAAAAGAAATATTCTTACTCTACATAACGAGCCCCCTCATCGATTGATCTTTGCACGGAGCCGGCTGATGTTATATAGGCTTCCATCCGCACTGGTACGAATGTTCACAACCTCGGAACAGTCCAAAAAAGCATGTCGCAGTAGCACCGAGAAGAAGATACCAAAGAGTGTTGGTGCCAGTACGCAGCCCTGTTTGACTCCGCTACAAACTTGGACGTGTTCTGAGGTGGCACCATGAAGTGCCCTGTGCTGTGCATGTTGGTGTGAAAAGACTCAATGATGTTTAGAAGCCGCGGCGGGCATCCTATTTGTTCCAGTATACGAAACAGACCCTTGCGGCTGACCAGGTCAAATGCCTTTGTTAAGGGGCCGTCCATAAAGTACGTCACGCTATTTTTGACCATTTTAACTCCCCCCTCCCCCTTATCCCAAACTGTCACAAATCTCGGACAAAGTACGTCACATTTTCGAACAAAAATAATTTTTTTTTATTAGCAAAATAATTAAAATGTAATATAAAACACCGTGACGTCACGCATGGCCGACCCCCCCCCCTGTCCCAACTTTCATATACCCATCCCCCCTCTGAAGCGTGACGTACTTTATGGACGGCCCCTAAGTCTATGAACGCAATGAAGAGGGATTTCTGTTGCTCCCGACATTTCTCTTGCAGCTGACGGAGTGAGAAAATCATGTCCATGATTTACCGGCCAGCCCGAAAACTGCATTGCGATTCCGGGTAGACATTTTGTGCCAGGATTTGCATGCGTGCAAGGACCACTCTGGCAAATGCCTTTCTCACAATAGCCAGTAGGGATATGCCTCGATAATTGTTGCAGTCGCTGCGATCACCTTTGTTTGTGTACTATTTTGGCTTCACGCATATCCTGTGGGATGTGGCCTTGTTCCCAGCAATCACATATGAGCTCGTGCAGAGGCTTCAGTATTGCTAGCTTGCCGTACTTAAGGACTTCGGCAGGAATGCCATCGTTACCTGGAGCCTTCCCAGTACTCAGATGATCAATTGCCTTACTAAGCTCCTCAATTGACGTGGAGCATCAAGCTGATCTAGAACTGGTAGATTTGGGATTCTCTCTAGGGCAGAGTCAGATGCTACATTCTGTGTTGCATAGAGTTCTAGGTAGTGCTCAGTCCAGCGCTGCATCTGTTTGTTTCGTTCTGTGATCATCTTGCCTGTCTTTGACTTGAGTCAAGCTGAATTTGATATTGTGGTTCCAGTGTCCTTTTTTTCTGCCTTTATACATTATTTTTTATATCTCCCTGATCGGCATCAGATTGAATGCTTTTACAGAAGTCCAAACAATATGTGTTGGCGCAAAAACGTGCAGTCTTCCAGGCTGTGTTCTGGCATTTCTGAGACATTGCAGTGTTCTAGGTCCTGGGGCAGCTTGGTAGGCCAATAGGGCTTTTCTCTTTGTCTCCATCACGGGCTTCATTGTAACCGAGTGGGCCTCAAACCAATCTGCCTTTTTTTCTCCTTCCTCCCGAAGACGGCAAGAGATAGATGTGTTGTATATGGTGTCTCGAAGATGGAGCCATGTCGCATCAATTTGTTCTGTCGCAGCCACTATAGCATCATGAGGATTGGAGACGATTTTCTGCGTGGTATTGACCTTAAGAGCTGTCTCAAGCATAGTTTTAAGCTGTTCACTGATCTCAGAGCAGTTGATATGGTACGTGTTTATGTGAGTTTTACCCTTGCTCTTAGAGTGACACAGTTTCTTTTGTATTAATTTAATTCTACTTGCGACCAGGGAGTGGTCTGTGTCACAGTCGGCAATGTGTTAACTGCGTGTTTGGAGAACACTGGCCAAGTCAGAGCGCCTGGTGAGAACGAGATCAAGCTGGTGCCAGTGCTGTCTCCACGAGTCTCCAGATTGTGAGTACTGCATATCTCGAGCAGTCACTTGGCTGTTATTGTTTATTAAAAGAACTACTGTTAGTTACACGATGGTCGCACTGGTGTTATTGCCTTTAACACGTGTTTGAAATGGTAAACGAAGAATTGAAATTTATAAATGTCCACTTCGATTGGAAACTATTCAAAATTATTTTACAGCTTCGTCTGCTCTGATATCACAATATGTACGGTGAGACTATACTCACATCGTAGTCTTTTTGTGGGTCCAGATGTGGTGAGATAGTATATAAATCATGTGGATATGGAAACTATACATTATAAATATTTAAATCTTATATTGTTAATGAAAAGTTTTTGTTTTTAGTCCATCACTTTATGTCACGATGTGTCTAAATAAAGACAGCATAACCTAATCACGTGGTTTGTGGATCTTCCGGATAATTAGCTTTGTAGGGAAAACGTCTCGCCTTATATTTAGTTTTGTTTAAATCACTCACTTGTCGTTTGTTTGTAAGCTTCGCGATTCTATCTAAATAGCATCAATAGACCGGGGGAAACACATCCATTTTGTGAAAAACAAACTTTTCAAATCTGCGCTGGGCGGAACAAAATGTAATGAAAACTTAAAAGCAAATTACAGTACGGAGGCAAGTGTTGGGCGCGTCTGTGGCCCATCCATCTCTCACCCCCATGGGAACGGGTCGTAAAAACCAACAGTTTTCACAATCCCAGAATTCTTGCTTTGAAAAATTGAGACAACAAGGTGAAGATACCAAACTCCGCACGGCCGTATCAATTTGTCGTCATGTCAGAAGTTAACTTTCATTCCACGCCGCCCCGCCCCACGCCCTTAACCGACGCCCTCACTCTACGCCATAAAGATTTTGTTTCCTAGAATGTTACTCTTTTTTTCCCTTAATGAAGAGAGTACGGGGGCGGGCGATGGAAACTAATATATATTTTTGTCCATTAAAAAAAAAGGATGGCAGAAAGGGAAGGGGGAAAACTCTTGCAGTAAATTTGTGTCTTCTAGCCTCCCTTTCTTGTAGCTCATATAAGCAATAATTCTTCAACCATCAGAGACGGGCGCGAGCTGACTTTGAGATCTCGTCTTTCAACACCTGCTCAGAGAAGGCTTCTACGACTTGCGGTGTGCTACACGAGACTTGACGAATGGGCTGACGGCGAAACGAGCTGCTTAGAATCTCATTCGACTCACCACCAACAGACGACACAAATGGATGGCTTTCTGTTCAACATGGCGTGGACTCAATCATATACTTCACTTGGTGATGGTCTGGTCATCTTGATGTGTGAGTGGTTGGAGGTGGGGGTGGTGGAGGTGGGGGGAAAGACCTCTTTGATGTCGATGATTCAATCATATGGTGACCATGGGCTGTTAGAGAGATGCGTGAGAAAGGATGTGATATGCTGTGTAGTTAGAAGGGAGCAATCCATTAACTCACTGTTTGGTCATTGAAGTGTATGTCCACCAGGGAGTTTTTTTTAAATTTTTGTATAGACTGTGGAGGGACATATGGTAGGTAGGGAAGTTGACAAACACAGCTTTTATTGATCAGCGGGGTACCAGAGAGGTTTTTGGAGTTTTGGAGCTGTATGTCTTAGATTCTGGGATTCTAATAGATAGATGCTTAATTTTTTTTAGTGTTCATGAGCATTGTACGTAAATGTGTACGCAGTGTACGATACTTCTCACTCCTCAATCTTCACTCCCCACTCTTCACTCCTCACTCTTCACTCCTCACTCTTCACTCCTCACTCTTCACTCCTCACTCTTCACTCCTCACTCCTCACTCTTCACTCCTCACTCCTCACTCTTCACTCCTCACTCCTCACTCTTCACTCCTCACTCTTCACTCCTCACTCTTCACTCCTCACTCCTCACTCTTCACTCCTCACTCTTCACTCCTCACTCTTCACTCCTCACTCTTCACTCCTCACTCTTCACTCCTCACTCTTCACTCCTCACTCCTCACTCCTCACTCTTCACTCCTCAGTCTACAGATATCTAGATGCTGGGTTGTTGCTGAAGATCATTAAACAAAGAAACCAAGCCTTAACCATGTCATATAATATAGAAGTTATCGAAGCCAAGTTTTTATCGGGCTGGTCGTCCATGTCAGGATAGGATGAAAGTCAAGATAATAATAATAAATAGTAATAATTCAGAGTGGGGGGAAGGGGTAGTTTGGGAGATGGGGGAATTGAGGTGCGCGCCTGTTACTTTTGAAGATGACGTGTTGCTAACATAAATCGTGTCCCAACTGATGTAATCTACGGACTCGACAATTGGGGAACCGGTGATTTGAAGAAATATGTGTTGGGGAATAGAACTGTATGGTGGGAAATAGAACTGTATGGTGGGGAATAGAACTGTATGGTGGGGAATAGAACTGTGTGGTGGGGAATAGAACTGTGTGGTGGGGAATAGAACTGTATGGTGGGGAATAGAACTGTGTGGTGGGGAATAGAACTGTATGGTGGGGAATAGAACTGTATGGTGGGGAATAGAACTGTATGGTGGTGAATAGAACTGTGTGGTGGGGAATAGAACTGTATGGTGGGAAATAGAACTGTATGGTGGGGAATAGAACTGTATGGTGGGGAATAGAACTGTGTGGTGGGGAATAGAACTGTATGGTGGGAAATAGAACTGTATGGTGGGGAATAGAACTGTATGGTGGGGAATAGAACTGTGTGGTGGGGAATAGAACTGTATGGTGGGGAATAGAACTGTGTGGTGGGGAATAGAACTGTATGGTGGGGAATAGAACTGTATTGTGGGGAATAGAACTGTGTGGTGGGGAATATAACTGTATTGTGGGGAATAGAACTGTGTGGTGGGGAATAGAACTGTATGGTGGGGAATAGAACTGTATGGTGGGGAATAGAACTGTATGGTGGTGAATAGAACTGTGTGGTGGGGAATAGAACTGTATGGTGGGGAATAGAACTGTGTGGTGGGGAATAGAACTGTATGGTGGGGAATAAAAGTGGAACGTGGGTCGGGGCTTGGAGGGCGGTGTTTTTCGACAAGATTCTCAATATAATAATATTATTTTCGTGTTATGAATCGGATTCAAATAAAACTAAATTTATTTCTTAACGAAAAGTTTGTAGGCTTTTAGAGAATTGTATTTGAATTCATTTTTTTTTAAATGAATAAAGAAGCAACTTATGACCGGGGTGGGGGTGGGGTGGGATTAAGAGGGGCTGATTGGGCTAAAGCTGGGGGCCCCTAATGATTTAAGGCTAAATTAAGGGCCCAAAACTTATTATATTGTATATAAAGTGTCTGTACCGGGCCCCAGGTGGCATTGCAGCCAAAGGCCTCGTGCAATCTTAATCCACCCCTGCATGAGCCATGGCTGAACTGATCTCTTGGCTGCTTCTTATTTTTATGTGTGCTTATGCCCTATCATAAACATTAACTACGTTTTCTTGAATATAAATTATAAATATTCGAAAACATACGGAGTCGATGACGAAAAGGAAAGCACGCGCGGAGCCCAGATAAGAAAAGAAAACGTAAATAAAAATATTTAACACATTAAATTTAAAAGGGCAAAATACCCTTCGGTGTCAAAATTCGAATAAAACCCCTGGGCTGGCTAGTTAGTTAATTATAAGACCCCTGGGCTCGCTAGTTAGTTAATTATAAGACCCATGCGCTGGCTAGTTAGTTAATTATAAGCCCCATGGGCTGGCTAGTTAGTTAAAATTATAAGACTAGTTAGACAGAGATACAAAAACATTAATGTTCCACTGGGAAATCTGCCACAATGTTTAAGGATGGTGGTTATCTAAATTTAATTGGATACTGAACATTGAGCTTATTTACGGTACATGGATGATAGTAATGGACAAACAGCAATAAACACGATTTTAACTCCACACTTTTAAAACAAAATTTATAATTCACTGAGTTGTTTGTTCCCTACTTGGGGTGTATGGGGTGCTCAAGGCGGGGTAGCATCTCCGGTGGGGGAACACGTCGTACTCTCTTGGGGGTAGTTCGTCCACCCTTGGTCCCCACTTATCAATCAGCTCTCACCAGTGGCTCCTAGAAACTGTAACGTGTGCAGTGGCCACACCTGGGGCAACTGCTTCGACTGGCTAGCTAAACCTGGTGAGGGTAGCCGACGGGTCTCAAACCCTCGGTCATCTAGGTATTTCTATACCTATGCACGTGAAGACTGGATTCGGTGGACAGAGCGGAGGAACCACTAGTTGGTCAACGGTCAAAAAGGCGATTCTCAGCAAAGCGTTGTGGAACGCTAAGGGAATGACAAGACACACAGGACATCATGGCCATCCACTGCACCCAACTCCATCACCAGCTGTCTCGACTTTGTCCTGCCACTGGATCGAGATGGTCTCGGGCGAGAGAGTGAGATCGACGAACTGCGCAACTCTTTCTCACTTAAATCCAAGTCATCGCGCAAGTCACTTTTGTCATCCATTCCATCCCAACAGTCACCGACAAGTCCTGTGGCGACAGGCAAGCGACGAAGCGGCAGGTGTGAGTACACTGGGAGCCGTAGCCGTAACCCTGCACACAGGCGGCCCAGGGCATTGGGTCGTTCTTCGCTGACACGGAGCAGCGGTGGAGTCCGACAGCCCCCTGGGCGACTGAGCAGCCCTCTTCAGGAATGCACTGCTCACCTCCATGGCATGAGGAAGGGGCTAGAAAAGGTGCCCTAAACATTGCCTATTCCAGCCTACCCTAGTCAGCACACCGCGGCTGGTGGGGACCCTATACCAGCGGTCGAAACCAAAAAAAGCAAACGAGGATAGTTCCTCTTATATTGGGCGCATGGAATGTGTGCACACTCATGGACAGGGACGATGCGGACAGACCCCAGCTGAGAACAGCCCTGATTGGAAAAGAACTAGCTAGATACGGCATCGACGTCGCAGCCCTGAGCGAGACCAGGCTCGCGGGAGAAGGAGAGCTCTGTGAAAGAGGATGTGGTTACACATTTTACTGGAGTGGCAGACCCAGCGAGGAGAGGCGTGAAGCAGGCGTTGGGTTTGCAGTTAAGACAACTCTAGTCGGAAAGCTGGCTGGACTTCCCAAGGGAGTGAACGACAGGCTCATGACCATGAAACTCCCACTGGCTGGAAAGAAACACCTCACCATCATCAGTGCCTACGCTCCAACCATGACCAATACAGATGAAGTGAAGGCAAAGTTTTATGAAGAACTTCACACTGTCATTGCCGACGTTCCAAAGGCGGACAAACTCATCTTGCTAGGTGACTTCAACGCAAGAGTTGGCAAGGACAACGTTGCCTTGGAATGAGTCCTTGGTCATCATGGAGTGGGTCACTGCAACAGCAACGGTCTTCTTTTAATCCAGACCGGCGCTGAACATGAACTGCTGATCACCAACACGATCTTCCGCCTCCCAACCCGTAACCGGACGTCATGGGTGCACCCCCGCTCGAAGCACTGGCATCTTATTGACTACGTCATCGTGAGGAAGAGGGACAGGCAGGATGTACGAGTGACCAAGTCCATGTGTGGCGCTGAATGCTGGACAGACCACCGCCTCATCATCACCAAGCTCAACATCCGCATTCAGCCGAAACGGCACCCGCAAGGGAAGAAGGCCCCCAAACGGCTAAATGTTGCCAAACTAATGACCGCCAGCTGCAAGCAGTCCTTGGTGGATGCTCTGGAAGAGCACTTGAAATCCACCTCTCCAGGCAACCAGAACGTGGAGGCAGACTGGGCGTCACTCAGAGAGCTGATTTACACTACAGCTTCAGAGACTCTGGGGCACCAGACCAGGAAACATAAGGACTGGTTCGATGAGAACTGCGAAGACATCAAGCAGTTATTGGATGAGAAACACCTCCTACACCAAGCTTACCTCAATAATCCCAGGTCCACGACAAGGAGAGATGCACTCAACAACATACGCAGGACTGTACAGCAAAAGCTCCGTCAGATGCAGGACGATTGACTCAGCAACAAAGCCGACGAGATCCAAGGCTATGCAGACAAGCGTGACTATAAAAACTTCTACAACGCTTTGAAAGAAGTGTATGGCCCCACGCCCTCAGGAACAAACCCCCTCCTCAGCGCAGACGGTAACACTCTCATCACAGGCAAAGAGAAGATCTTGAAGAGGTGGGCCGAACATTTCGAAAGCGTCCTAAATCGCCCTTCGACAATCAAAGAAGAAGCCATCAATCGTCTCCCCCAAGTGCCCACAAACAAAGCACCTGATGACCCCCCAACCTTGCTCGAGACCCAGAAAGCAATTTATCTTCTCTCCAGTGGCAAAGCACCTGGTTCTGACACCATACCAGATGAGGTCTACAAGGAGGGAGGAACAGCCCTGACTGAAAGGCTCCACCATCTATTTCTCTTGATGTGGCAGCAAGAGACGATCCCGCAGGACTTCAAGGATGCCTCCATCATACATTTTTATAAGCAAAAAGGAAGTAGACAGGCTTGTGACAACCACAGAGGCATATCCCTGCTATCTATCGCAGGAAAGATCCTTGCCATAATCCTGCTCAACCGCCTCACGGTCCACCTTGACCAAGGACTCCTGCCTGAAAGTCAGTGTGGATTCCGAAAAGAGAGAGGGACCATCGACATGGTGTTTGCTGCCAGGCAGCTGCAAGAGAAATGTCAGGAGCAGAACTTCAACCTGTTCTCCACCTATGTCGACCTGACCAAGGCTTTTGACACCGTTGGCAGAGAGGGTCTGTGGAAGAAAATGGCCAAGTACGGTTGCCCAAGGAAATTCATCGTCTTGGTGAGACAATTCAACGAGGGCATGCAGGCCAGAGTCCAGGACAGCGGAGAGTTTTCTGATCCTTTCACAGTCACAAACGGGGTCAAGCAGGGCTGCGTCCTGGCATCAACACTGTTTAGCCTCATGTTTTCCGCCATGCTGACAGAGGCCTTCAGAGACGAGGATGTTGGTGTCAACCTGAGGTACCGCACAGATGGCAAACTGTTCAACCTTCGGAGGCTCCATGCAAAAACCAAGGTTATGACAGACATCATCAGAGACCTCCTGTTTGCTGATGACTGTGCCCTCAACTCTGTCTCAGACGTCGACATGCAACGCAGCGTTAACCTGTTCTCCAGCGCCAGCACAAACTTTGGTCTGACGATCAACACCAAGAAGACTGAAGTCCTCCATCAGCCTGCGCCTGGAAGGCCCTACGTTGAGCCCAACATCACTGTCAACGGCCAGAGACTCAACACAGTGCAACGGTTCACATACCTAGGCAGCACACTGTCACAAAATGTCACCATCGATGACGAAGTGAGCGTCAGAATTGCCAGAACCAGCTCCACTTTTGGCAGGTTGTACCCAAATTTCTGGAACAGAAGAGGCATATCCAGACCAAGCTGAAAGTGTACAGGGCGGTGGTGCTCCCCACACTGCTATATGCGTGTGAAACATGGACTGTGTATCAGCGCCATGCTAGGAAGCTTAACCACTTTCATTCAACAAGCCTCAGGAAGATCCTCGGCATAAAGTGGTCTCCCCAGCATATTCACACTCCTGATGCAGTCCCAGCTTCGTTGGGCAGGGCACATGGTCCGAATGCCAGACGAGAGACTGCCAAAGAGACTCTTCTATGGCGAGCTCCAGCATGGCCAGCGGTCCCACGGTGGGCAAAAGAAACGCTACAAAGACACACTGAAAGCCTCACTGAAAGCGTTTGCCATCAACCCAGACACGTGGGAACTTGCTGCAATGGACCGTTCCACCTGGCGTTCTTCCATCCATGAAGGTGCCAAGTCATGCGAGGCAAACCGGATCACCTCCGCAGAAAAGAAGAGGCAAGCCCGAAAGGCCCATGCTGTCAACCCTCCTGGAGATGTCCCATTCGTCCCTTGTCCCTTCTGTTCCCGAACCTTCCGTGCAAGGATCGGTCTCATCAGCCATCTGCGCACGCACAAACAAAGCCAGTCCCAGCAACCCTCGGATGACTAGAGTGGTCTTCGTCGAATCGACGGACGAACAAACAAAAACAACAACTTGCTATCAAGATTTTCTTATTTCGTTAGCATTTTTTTTCAAATTTTTAAAGATCCTGGTCCATGTTTTCAATTTAAATTGATTATGGAACTAAACACAGTCCGATTTATTTATTTTTAAAATAATGAAACAACTGTTATTTCCATAAGTGTGATCATCGACTAACTTGTTACTCTCCCCCCTCGTCCCCACTCCACCTTTTGGTTTCGTGCTCGTACAGTCAGACTTGATTTTGTTTTCTTTCTTCACATCCCTAATACTGGCTCCTGGCAATTCCCAAGACCTACGAAACTTCCCATGTTGTATGATACACGAATACATGTTGTATGATACATGAATACATGTTATATGATAAAAGGTTAGATTTTGTCTAAAAAACGTAAGTATTTACAACATTTATAATGTCTGAGGTCACACAGAGCATTTACCCTCGTTCTATTATTACGACCCTGAGGGTTTTCTATACAGTTATGTTATAGCAGCTTGTACCATTATTATTTATTATTATTATTTATTTTTATAATCGTTGGCATCACTCAAAGAGTTAAAGAACTCGTGCTCAGCTCGAATTCGCAGATCATCTCACGTCACGCAATCCTCCATTATCTCAAAGTTCTTCCCGGTGCAACGTCAAACACGTTGTCTTAGAATTATTATCAGAAACAACAGCGAGCCATCTACGGGTGACTGACTCGTCTTGTTGGAGTCTCACCCGAGGCGCAAGCGAGCTGTTTCTGAGAGGCCCGTGGAGCACTCATTAGTCGGACTGCCCTTGTCGTGCAAAGGGACGCTACTCGTCTTGCGATCCAATGGTCTATGACAAAACACATCTTGTCTTCCCTTCACTCCGTTCGCCTTTGTTAATTTCCCACGTAATCGTTTTAAAGAAAGGTAACGTATCGCCGGTAAGTCTCAGCTCACATAAAACTCCCACTGTAGTTGATGTGAGATAACTTTAACGTGAGACAGACGAGAACTTCTTGGCCAGACAGTGGTTCTCAAAGGTTTGTTTTTTAAATACAGAAGTTCCCCATCTTAATTTGAGCAGTAATATATCTGTGAAGACTTCAGATTGAAAACGGTGGAGAATATACATTATCATGAAATGGCTAAGTCAGCATGAAATGGCTTTAACAGATATCAAAAATAGCGTGTTTACCGTAATTTTGTTACGTGTGCAAATGAAAGTGATACATTAAACATGGTTTATTCTTTAACCCTATTTATAGTATGATTACTTTTACTGAATTAAAAAAAATTATTAAACTGTCATGTTACTATTGAAAGCACATCTTGGTGATCATGTTGATGTAATTATAAGCTTCACATTGATGCGTAGCTTGTCGTAAAGTTTTTTTTAAGTCTTAAAAAAAAAGTTAAAATATCTAGTGTAGAAAGAAAAACAAATAATTTATTTTTTGCACTTATGCTATATATCTATACTAATAAAAGGCAAAGCCCTCACTCACTCACTCACTCACTCATTCATCACTAATTCTCCAACTTCCCGTGTAGGTAGAAGCATGAAACTTTGGGAAGTTGTTGAGTTCACTTCCGCGATGGTAACAGGCGAAAAAAAATTCAAATTTTCACTTACTGGGACCCAGGGGCCCAAATGTAGTTTTTTCCTTATATGAGCTATATAAAAACTGAAAATCACTAATTCTCCTATTTCCTGTGTAGGAAGAAGCATGAAACTTTGAGTAGTTGTTAAGTAATATTCTGCGATGGAAACAGGTTAAAAAAACTATATAAATTATCACTTACTGGGGGCCGGGGGCCCAAATGTAGTTTTTTTTTCTTATATAAAAAACTGACTCATCACTAATTCTCCAATTTGTCATGTTGGTAGCAACATGAAACTATGAAGAGTTGTTAAGTACTCTTCCGCAATGGTAACAGGCGAAAAAGAATTTTGAAATTCACATTCATGTGGGCCGGGGGCCCAAAAGCATTTTTTCTCTTATTCTGGCTATATAAAGTTTTAACAATCCCTTATTCTCCTATTTCCCGAGAAGGTAGAAGCATGAAACTTTGGGTAGTTATTGGATAACATTCCGCGATGGTAGCAGGTGAAACAATTATACAAATTATCACCTACTGGGGGCCGGGGGTCCAAATTTAGTTTTTTTCTAATATTAAAAACTGACTCAACACTAATTCTCCAACTTCCCGTGAAGGTAGAAGCTAAAACTTTGGAACTTGCTTAAAAAACTGTTATGACGATAATTGGCGGAAAAACAAATTTCACTCATGTGTGGCCGGGGGCCCAAAACTTTGGGAAGCTGTTGAGTACTCTCCCGCAATAGTAGCAGACGAAAAAATAATTAATTATAAGCTCGATAGGATGACGGGAAGTGTGTCATTTTTTACTTTTCGCTTTGTTTTTCTGCGGGACTACGACAGACAGACAGACAGACAAGACGGTGAAGTTAATATGTGTAATATCCATCATGATCCAGATTGAAATCAATTGGTGTTTTGAATTTGTGTTATATGGGTTCTCAACGCTTACTGAAATTCTAACTTCCGCAGCGGAGCGCGGGGATTTTGCTAGTCTATAATAATAAAAGGCAAAGCCCTGACTGACTGATTGACTCATCCTTATTCTCTAACTTCCGGTGTAGGTAGAAGCATGAAATTTTGGGAATTTGCCGAGTTCACTCTCACGACGATGATTGGCGAAAAATAATTTTAAAATTCACACAATTGGGGGCCGGGGGCCCAAAAATGCCTTTTTTCCTCACATGGCCTATATAAAAAATGCAAATCACTAATTCTCCTATTCCCCGAGTAGGCAGAAGCATGAAACTTTGTGAAGTTGTTGAGTACAAACCCGCGATGGTAACGGGCGAAAAAATATTTAAATTATCACTTCCTGTGGCGGGGGCCCAAATGAAGTTTTTTTTCCTAATATGAGCTATATAAAAACTGAAATTCACAAATTCTCATATTTCCCGTGTAGGTAGAAGCATGAAACTCTGAGTAGTTGATAAGTACACTTCCGCGATAGTAACAAGCGAAAACAATATTTAAATTATCATTTACTGGGGGCCTGAGGCCCAAATGTAGTTTTTTATTTATATAAAAAACTGACTCATCACTAATTCTTCAACTTCCCGTGTAGGTAGAAGCCTGAAACCTTGGGAAGTTGTTAAGTAGCCTCTCGCGACGTTACGTGGCATAAAAGAATGTTAAAATGCACACTCATGGAAGCCGGAGGCTCAAAACCTTTTTTTTCCTTATATGGGCTATATCAAAATTAAAAATCACTAATTCTCCTATTTCGCGAGTAGTTAGAAGAATGAAACTTTGGGAAGTTGATGAGTACACTTCCGCGATGTTAACAGGCAAAAAATATTTAAATTATCACTGGGTGCCGGGGGGGGTGTAGTTTTTTCCTCATATGACCTATATAAAAACGTAAAAATCAATAATTCTCCTATTTCCCGTGTGGGTAGAAGCATGAAACTTTGATGGTAACAGGTAAAAAAATATATATATATTTTCACTTACTGGGAGCCGGGGGCCCGAATGTAGTTTGTTTCTTATATAAAAAACTGACTTATCACTAATTCTCCAACTTTTTGTGTAGGCAGAAGCATGAAACTTTGGGAAGTTGTTGAGTACAAACCCGCAATGATAATAGGTGAAAAAGAATTTTAAAATTCACACTCATGGGGGCCGAGGACCCATAAAATGGGCTATATAACAATTAAGAATAAATAATTCTCCAACTTCCCGTCAAGGTAGAAGCACGAAACTTTGAGTAGTTGTTGAGCAACATTCCGCGATGGTAAAATGTAAAAACAATTCTTTAAATTATCACTTACTGGGGGCCGGAGACCCAAATGCAATTTTTTTCTTATATTTATAACTGACTCATCACTAATTCTCCAACTTCCCGTCAAGGTAGAAGCACGAAACTTTGAGTAGTTTTTGAGCAACATTCCGCGATGGTAAAATGTAAAAACAATTATATAAATTATCACTTACTGGGGGCCGGAGACCCAAATGCAATTTTTTTCTTATATTTAAAACTGACTCATCACTAATTCTCCAACTTCCCGTCAAGGTAGAAGCATGAAACTTTGGGAACTTGCTGAGTACACTCTTATGACGATAAAGAATTTACAATTTCCACTCATGGGTGGCTGGGGGCCCAAACCCTTTCCCCCATATATGGGCTATAAAAATCGAAATCAACACTAATTCCTCATCTTCCCGTGTAGGTAGAAGCATGAAACTTTGGAAAGTTATTGTGTACCCTCCAGCCATGGTAAGAGATGAAGAAATTATAAAGTTATCACTGACTGGAGGCCAGGGGCCCAAATGTAGTTTTTTTGTATATGAGCTTTATAAAAAGACTCATCATTAAATATCAAATTTCCCGTGTACGTAGGAGCATGAAACTTTGGAAAGTTGTTGAGTTCCCTCCCGCAATGGTAACATACGAAAACAAAATTTAAATTATCACCTCGATAGGATCACTTGAAGTGATTTTTTATATTTCTTTTTTGTTTTTGTGCGGGACCACGACAGACAAGACGGTGAAGTTAATATATGTAATATAACCATCATGATCCAGATTGAAATCAATTGGTGTTTTGAATTTGTGATACGCGGGTTCTCAGCGGTAACTGAAATCCTAATTTCCGCTGCTAAGTGAGGGTATTTTGCTAGTTTATACATATAATGTTATTAATCTCATTTAGCACAGAATGCAGGAAATTTTTATTTTTAAGTGTATTTTTTTTAAAATGTATATATTTTTAAAAGGAAATACCAACATACCTCTCAGTAATCGACATGTTGCTTATACAAACATACCTCTCAGTAATCGACATGTTGCTTATACTTATACTAGTGCCTATTTATTTATACGATAAATTTTCATTGGTTTCCATGTTTTCAATATAAGAATTAATGTTTAAATAGCTAAAGTTGTTCAACATTAAGTAATTCATGTTGTTGTTTTATATTCTATATACTCAATACAAATGTAATTGTAATAACGGAATTCAAGTTATTAACCCTTGAAATCTACTTTTTACAACTTTAAGTGTTTTTTCCACATATGTTCTTCTCAACATATGTTCTCCCCCCCCCCACCAAAAAAAATTAAATTAAATTAAAAAACATAATGTTGCCACATTGCCACACCCGGTGGTGAAGAAAGGGGGTGTGGGTGGGGGCAAGTCCGCCAAGGTTGCACTTTAAAAAAAATATTTGAAGAAATAGCTTTTTAAAATAATTTTAATTTCTTTTTAATCATTAATTTTTTACTCTTTAATTTGTCAACTTGACAGCTTTGTTTGAGAAATGAGACGGCTAAATTCTCGACAAACCCCGTCAACATCAACCCTGGCTACGCCACTGACATTCATTGTCGAGAAAATGCTGCTTCAAAAATATAAAGAATGTTCATAACATAGAATCTACACTTTCTTATAAAAATGCACATAAAAATCTCTCACATTTATAGAATGTTCGCAAGAAATGGTTCTTTATTAGACATTGGAAAAAGAAGGGGAAAAAAGAAACACTTCAGGACTCGTTCCATTTTTTTATCAAATGTGTCAATGTAAAACTTTCTTATTATTTCTGGGCAGTTGTAATATTTTATGACATCTCGTATAAATGCCCCCTGACGAGAAGGTCCAAAAATTAAAACCAATTACACCTCAAAGCCATAATGGAAACTTTCTTCTGAAGACGCTACAAATCTCAGTCTATCGTCTGCTAAAGCCATCAAAATGGTGGCGGCTTTTCTTTTTTTCCTTCGCGGAGCATTCGGTGTGTCGGCCCACTCTTGTAGGGTGCAGGGGTGTGGGGGGGGGGAGTTTCTTAGGGATTTAGGCATCTGGTATCATCGTTACTACTTAGATGTGGGGGGAAGGGTTGGTCGTGATAGGGAGGAGTAGCCAGGGGGTACAGTCACGACGGTACACCCCTCATGGTACAGTCATTTGGGCACAGTAGCCGTGGCACAGTTATTTGGGTACAGTAGCCGTGGCACAGTTATTTGGGTACAGTAGCCGTGGCACAGTTATTTGGGTACAGTAGCCGTGGCACAGTTATTTGGGTACAGTAGCCGTGGCACAGTTATTTGGGTACAGTAGCCGTGGCACAGTTATTTGGGTACAGTAACCGTGGCACAGTTATTTGGGTACAGTAGCCGTGGCACAGTTATTTGGGTACAGTAGCCGTGGCACAGTTTTTTGGGTATTATACTTAAGTTTAAGCCATTGAACAGTCATTTTTCCATGATCTGTTGCTTAGTACAGCTATTGTATTTGTGATCTTAGTTTTTCGGCTATGTTACAGAGGGAAAAGAGCGGATTCTAACAGTCGGGAAGTTTGCTAATACAAGCTCTCAAAATAACTCAGAATATTTGAATAATGTCCATCAAGTATGTCGACTAAATTGATGGCGGTGGGGTGGGTGTTTGAGACAGTAGTTTTGGCGGCTGTTGACAGGGGGGGGGAGGGAACTATATTTAAATAGATATGAACAGGTCTTCATAACATGATACGACATATTTGTCAGATACCTGGAACAAAACCATTTTACAAATTTTTTTACGAAAAACTACGTAATACGTCTCTAGTCAAAGATATGCATTTTGGAAAGTTGGAGTGGAATACATAACATGTACCAATGACTCCAAGTACATAACATGTACCAATGACTCCAAGTACATAACATGTACCAATGACTCCAAGTACATAACATGTACCAATGACTCCAAGTACATAACATGTACCAATGACTCCAAGTACATAACATGTACCAATGACTCCAAGTACATTCTAAGTTCATTTTATTCCTAATCAACAATTGAAATAAGATGTTTTTCTATTAGTTTTCTCAGAGGCTTTTCACTGTTGAAATTTCAGTCAAAGTTTATGTGTAACATAGTAGATAGTATGCTAAACATTGAAACAGTAAAAATATGTGACTAGAGATTAGTCCAGTGTTCTAAAAATAGTAACATTACCTCGCGCCCTGTGCCGTCTTCCGGTGTGAGGAGTGACGGGAATAGTGATCACTGTAGTGTGGGAGACGCTATCGAACCAAATGAACTTAACATCACTTCAACATTGGGGCCGTCCATAAAGTACGTCACGCTCCAGAGGGGGGGGGAGGGGGTGTAAGAAAGTGTGACAGTTTCTGACAGGGGGGGAGGGGGTACGGCCATGTGTGACGTCACGGTGTTTTATATTAAATTTTAATTATTTTGTTAATAAAAAAACATTTTTGTTCGAAAGTGTGACGTACTTTAGGGGGGGGGTCCGAGATTCATGACCGTTTATGACAGGGGGAGGGGGGAGTTAAAATGTTCAAAAATAGCGCTGCGTACTTTATGGATAACCCCATTTGGTTTTGCGTTTTATCAATGGAAACAATTTTTTTTTAAACACGAGTAACAACAACCAAGTTAATTACCTTGAACACAAACATACATAAGTTACATAGACCATCTGCTTTCAAATCTCATCAATTGAAAATATGTGCCGGGGAATAGATTTATCTAGCGCTATAGGAACGCCCTACACTGCCCGCTTGTTTTATTGTCCTCGACTGCACTGACCAGAGTCCATCTAGCTGAAATACCTACTGGAAGACGAGCTCGATGGTCAGGGGAGATAACCCCATGAGTTACGGGCCCTGTAGACGTACGAACAGGATTTATTTTGTGAGCACCTGACGACCCGCGGCGTCCAGAAGAATGTCAATCAAATTTGTCTAACATCTGCATTCCTGCAGGCCGGAGGTCAAACTGGTCGGGATACAACGGGCACTTGTGGTATCTCTATAACAGTTACCTATATGATACCTCTTTAACTTAATATAACCTTATTATCTATTTATCTTCAGAATAAATATCATAAATTCCGAGTATCTGTCGGATCGAAGCCACATCTCCCGATTTAAACAAGGAAGAATGAAGCATTTAGGATATTAAAAAAAACAACAATATTTGTTAAATGTCTCCTCCTTAGATGTTAAAATAAAGTGGACCAGCTAAAATTCTGTTTTCATGTAATGTCACAACACTTGTGCAGATTTTTAACTTCGGTCAAATAATAAATATTCTGAACACGGAGTTAAATTATTCCAGTGTTTTAAATGTCATAACACCGAAGACTTTGAAACACTGCCATACGATATCATGTTTTTAGTATGGATGAAACCATGACACGATATATACATTATATAATTAGTGGATGTTCTGAGGCTGTGCACTCTGTAATTTATTTTAGTTTACTAATTTAATTAAAGCCTTTAACTGCCATCAAAGAAATATCACTATTTCAATTTCTCATCTATAACCTTAGAATATATACTGGATGTAATTATTATAATCTGAAGTAACTAAACGATATGACAGTTAATTGAATTTTTAAATAATTCATTTCACCACTTCTTATGTAATATTTTCTGTCAGTGCAGGGTTTAGCTTACGGTGGGCCCCATGCTAATTCTATTTTGAGACCTTTTGTAATTTTCCTTTCCTGAAACTTTCAACAAAATCAGCACTTTCCCAACTTTCTTTATTTTCGCCAAAAGACACCAATGTTAGTTTACTGTTAAATATTGTAATTCACATATCATATTTATAGTTCTTAACTGTGAAATTTTATTTCCTGTAATATGTATGATAACATAACTACATGACTATAAAGAAATAAACATTGCGTTTAAATTTAACAGCCTCCAGAAAAAAATTCAGTTGAAAACTTTTGAATTTAAATGCCCACAACAAACGAGGACATCTGTTGGGGTGTCGTGTAGATCAGTGCTTCTCAAGGTGGTGGTCCCCGGACCGGTGCCGGTCCGTGTGCCATCCGATGCCGGTCCGCAGAAGTTACCAAGAAAGGACATTTCGCTACCATGTCAGTACTGGGAAAATAGTTCACCGGTCCCTGGTGCAATGGAAATTATTCCTGCCGGTCCGCAATACTAAAAAGGTTGAGAAGCACTGGTGTAGATAAGTCGAGATCTTTGGCTAAACCCCACGAGGACGTACCTACAAATACACGCTACAATTAACATTGAAATAGTGTGGATTGGATTATACTGCCCTCATCACTAAGGTTGATTTTTTTTTAAAGTTTTTTTTTAAATAATCCCCAATATGTGCACTAAATTTTGGGGATTTATTACAACCCCTAGTCATTACATAAAGTTCCCAAAACCAGAATAACCAAAAGACAGCAATAAAGACACAACGGAATACACCAGACAAGACACCACACAAGACATCCTACAAGATATCCTATGGAATGAGTCTCAATTCATTTCTTCAATTTAAAAAAAAATTAAAGTCAAAGCCAATGCCTACAATCAAAGTTCAAATCCCTAATTAACTTCTCCCAAACGAGCCTCACGTAACCATACGAAATCGGAATTTTGTTTGACATACATCTAAAGATGTCTGACGTCTATAGCATGGTGAGCACTGTAATTTACACTTGCACATCTGAGAGCAAGGGCGGTAGCGCAGCATGGCCCCGGGTATTTGTGTCCGGCAAGGGAACCTGTAATAGTTTGCTCCATTGCTCAAAGTTTACCTGGTGTAGCACGACTGACTGATGGGCTATGTGGCTACAGGTGACCTTGTCAGTGCTATTGGCAATGATCCACTTCCGTTCACCTCCGGGGCCCTCTAAAAAGGAGAGTTGGTGAGTGTGTGTGTGTGTGGTCAAAACCTCTGTTCAAAAGATTTGAAGGGCAAGTGATAAGTAATTCCATTATTAAAACCATACTCCTTTTACAAAACACATATACGGATGGAGCATATTTTTAAATGGGGTTGTTTTTAAAAATTAAAGTGATGACTTGAAGTGATAGAGTCGGTTCCAAAAGACATAAGCATTGCACTGGGCTGAAAGTGACGCCTCTCCTACGTATGAAGAAAATAAACGCCTCCCTCCACCTCTTCAGCCTTCTGATATAGTGGTTAAAGATAATTTCAACACTTTCCCTTCAATACCGAGTAGAGAGATGATAATGAGCGAGTTTACAGCATGGAATGGCACGGCGATCAAGCGGCATGCGCGCTCGGCTGGCGTACCGAGGGTCACGAGTTCGAATCTCCGTGAAGGGAAAGATTTGTTCCCGGGGCTAACGGTGTCCCTGAGCTCACCCAGCTCCGAATGGGTAACTTACATAGGTTAGGGAAACAAAGCCGGCTTGGAATAAAGTGGTCATCATAGCCGTGGCCTGTGAACGCTGCGTCAGTTGCCAATATCTGTTCTTAGCAGAACGCGGGGCGCAATAACCTCTGTATTGAAGTTGCGTCTGTAACAGATAAGACAATAAGACAAGGATCCTTTGCTCAAAATACTTAAACTTTTAGCTTCACGTTGACGTTAGTTCTGAAATAATAATAGTTTCCATTTAAAACATGGTATAACCCTAGAATAATAATTATTTCGTAGTTTTCTTTATTTTTATAATTTTAGTTACATACGAAAACGTGGCATACTCTTTAGTTGATTTATTTCCTCCTACTTGATGTTTAGGAGACAATCATCCTTATTACGTCACGGGGATTAGATGAACAATTGTTCACCTCAAAACCCCGTAACATGTGAACATTTTTGGAATGATTGACAGCCGCATCACTTTGTGTGCAGACGTCGTCGTGTCGTGCCACTGACAAACAGCTCGTATCACCTCTGACTACCCGCCGTGCTATCATGACCTTCACGCTCTCGGCATACCCTCGATACACGGCCACCATTCCTGCGCCTGCTAATGCTCGTTTTCTGGCCCCGACTCACGGGTGTTCTGATATGGGAGAACCATTTTATTCTCACATGTAATGGCCACCAGATGGACCAACTCGTTAAACGCTTCTCTCCGTTTCTGATACGTCGAAAACATCTGCAGCCTCACAGATACTTTCTTTTCATTTGGCTGATGATCTCTTTAAAAAATCTTTTGTTGGATTGTGTTGTGTGTGTTGAGAAATCTAAAAATAATTCTTTGGTTGATTTTTTTGTTATTTAAAAAAAAATTCCACAAGTAGTAAAACAGAACATACAAGGAATTAAAATGAATTACGTCATTGTTTTTTTTAAGGAAATAGAATTTCACATCAAAAATGGTTTTCTAATAAATAAAACAGTGCTAAAAGAATGTCTCATCTGGTGCGTCAGTTTTTACTGGAGCAAGGCGCATGTGTCAGTAATATCAAGTGCAGCATAGTGCATATGTTAGTAACTATGATGTGGAATATGGGCCATATCTCGGTAACCATGTTATGTAGGAAGTGGCGCACATGATAGTCAAAATTTTATATCTATTTGATATGTTTATACTAGTTTGTGCTAGTTTTTTAATTTTCCCTTGAGAACTTAAGACTTAAGTTTTTAATTTATTAAATGCATTAATATGCCCACCTTTTTCAAAAGCCCAACTAACTAGTCCTTGTATGATGAGTACGTAATATTAAACTTTCTTAAATGTACACAAAGTATTTTATAATAGGTTTTTTTGTTGTTGCAAAAGCCCAAGTAACTTATCCTTGCATGATAAATACGAAATATTCCTGAAATGTACACAAAGTATGTATATAATATTTTATTACAGTGCTAATCACCACACGATTTTTAAAGTAATTTTAGAAAGCAGCGCACCAAATTACTGCACCAAAAAAATAACTCTTTGAGTCAGTCAGCACTGTTTACAACACAAATGCTGACGTCATAGGTTCGTGCGTTGTTTGGTTAATGTTAATCTGGAAACCAAAAAGAATTATGATTTAGAGTTAGGCCACAGTCAGCGATAATTGAGCGTAAATATATATTTGATGATTTCTGGTCCAGCTAAGGGTGGAGAATAGGAGATGAGATAGAGAAAATTGGAACTATATTCAGTCATCATCTGAAGATTTAGAACGAAATCATTTGTCATTGTTGTTGTGGGCTGGTCGCCATCTTTAGTTGAGTGACAGGATCTTGTCCCACATAAAAGGTTGTTGAACTATTTCATCAAACATCTCTTCTCTTGTTGTGGCCAGAGTCAGAGCAATGTTGGTGTTTTTAATCCAACAAAACCTTCATAAATTCACTCTCGTGCTGTAGATGAGGGCGGCTTGTTTATGCAGTAGTAAGGGTAGAGGACCGGGTGACGCTTGTTTGTGCAGCAGTAAGGGTAGAGGACCGGATGAGGCTTGTTTGTGCAGTAGTAAGGGTAGAGGACAGGATGAGGCTTGTTTGTGCAACAGTAACGTTAGAGGACCGGATGAGGCTTGTTTGTGCAGCAGTAAGGGTAGAGGACCGGATGAGGCTTGTTTGTGCAGCAGTAAGGGTAGAGGACCGGATAAGGCTTGTTTGTGCAGCAGTAAGGGTAGAGGACCGGATGAGGCTTGTTTGTGCAGTAGTAAGGGTAGAGGACAGGATGAGGCTTGTTTGTGCAACAGTAAGGGTAGAGGACCGGATGAGGCTTGTTTGTGCAGCAGTAAGGGTAGAGGACCGGATGAGGCTTGTTTGTGCAGCAGTAAGGGTAGAGGGCCGGATAAGGCTTGTTTGTGCAGCAGTAAGGGTAGAGGACCGGATGAGGCTTGTTTGTGCAGCAGTAAGGGTAGAGGACCGGATGAGGCTTGTTTGTGCAGCAGTAAGGGTAGAGGACCGGATGAGGCTTGTTTGTGCAGCAGTAAGGGTAGAGGACCGGATGAGGCTTGTTTGTGCAGCAGTAAGGGTAGAGGACCGGATGAGGCTTGTTTGTGCAGCAGTAAGGGTAGAGGACCGGATGAGGCTTGTTTGTGCAGCAGTAGGGGTAGAGGACCGGGTTAGGCGCTCTGAGATCAAATGCTTGCAGTAAGTTTTTTAAAGATTAAATAATTGATGTTTAATGTGACTAGTTCATGAAAACTCTTCTCGCCCGTTTGGTGATTGTAGGCACTCATTGAAATAACTGAAAATTATTACTAATGATGGCTTTTATAGATCAGTGCTTCTCAAAGTGGTGGTACGCGGACCGGTGTCGGTCCGTGGGCCATCGCCGCCGGTCCGCAGAAGTTATCAAGAAAGGACCGAAAAATATAAATATAATCCTCCATTTGCAACCATTAATCTTAACCCTATAGAAGATGTCAATTGTTCTGCAATAAGCATATTACATGAAAATAAATAAATTACATTTCGCTACCGCGTCAGTACAGGGAAAATAGTGTACCGGTCCCTGGTGTGATGGAAAATTTCCTCCCGGTCCACCATACTCATACGTTTGAGAAGCACTGTTGTAGATGACATGGAATCTTTTGGAAACGGTAACAGTCATCATTGAATTGTATATTTTCAGAACGTTTTGCTTAAAACAGAAATATGACTTGGAATCTGCTTAGATATACATACATTACACAATACACACATTACATGACTTACTTGAAATCTACTTACAAATGCACACAATACGCAATACACGCAATACACAATAAACACACATAACAATACACAGACGAAATAACTTACTTCAAATCTTCTTACAACCTACACACTACACAATACACACCCTTAATTTTTTTTACGGAAATACATAACTAAACTTTGACATGGAACTATATAATTTAAAATTTTAATTATTCAATTTTCAAGCAAATATTTTTATTCCTGCATTTTCGATAATTCAAAAGGAAGTTATTTGTGCGTTGGTATCACGGGCACGAGCCTCGGTGCTGGCAAGGCCCCCCAGGGCATTGTGCTAGCCACTCAATCCCTTGCTCGTTAGTGGTGGCTAAATAAAACTCGTGAACGCTACTTCAATTGCCCCATAGGCCGTAGGCCGTTTTTGTCTGAAAAGGGGGTTATTATTTGGAAGGGCGACAAAGATCATATTAAACAAACACAAAATTTTCATGATACTTAAAAGTAAGTGAAATCCGTATGATATGTTTGAAATGATAAGACAGCTGATGACTCAATGCAGCCAGTTTTGTGCGGTGAAGTTCATCATGTAACTTTTAGAAGCAAGCATAGTCAGCCAATGGGCTTCTTCTAGACTCAGCCTGAAGAAGAAGGTAAGTGTTATTATTTTCACCCCAACCCCTAGTCAAGCAATTGGCAAGTGATAGTGCCCCATTAGCGCACCATTGTATCAGGAGCGGGAACATTTTTGGCAAAGTGTTGTGGTTTCTTCACGGAAAGAGGTGGCTCGGCTGCACCTATGTCCACACCATTCAAAAATAAGGTCCCTTCAGTAACACTTTGAAAATTCCCGCCGGTAAATCACGTGGTATTCCATCAAAATAAATGTAAAAATAAACTGCGGTCTTTTTGTTCATTCATTTCAAGTTTATGTTGTTTAACTGTGCTATCTCACTTCCTTAAATCAAACTTTTTTCCAGACGCCGTGTTTTTGTTCCTCCTCCCCCCACCACACACACACGTCTATATATATGAATCAAAGCTATAGAATACGTCCCCACGCTAATTTTTTTTCATCTTCAATATTTATTTTATCTTCTGTGCAATGGCGCCAAACTTCCTCTTCCGTCGTTTGGATTCCCTTCTCCCTACGCCACCGCATGCGCCCCTTGCTTAATAGTTTTTAAATGGTGTTTTTCAAAGCGTGGAATAAGCATCAGAGAATCCGTTCGGCCAGACTGTTCCAAAAATTTTATAAAATGAAGAAGAGTTAAGCCATTAAGCAAATCTTCATTTAAAAATAAAAAAATAAAATTTAAAAAAAAAGCCATACAACCTCGACTCACTGAGAGCGCTTCGTCTCCATGCCCTGCTTGAGTGGCTAGCGATTTTACGGGCAACGTAACATATGGAATCTGATTGAGCAAGGCAATGAAAATTATCAATGAGGGAGTCTCCGGTGGAAAGGATGGCCGTACATTTTGAGCTGATCGCGTCTTTATCGGGACGCCAGGGTCTGAGCCTCGACCCCTTCCTCGGTAGTTGACACTGGTGAACTGTCTCGTGAAGATGGCGCCAAACGCTTTTGTTGTGATGCTGTTGTGTCTGAAAGACCTTGCTTGTACTGACCTATCGTTTCCGTCTTAACAAAATTAGAATTACTAGATACGCCCCGCGGAGTAGCATACGCCGCAGACTTGCTCATGGACAGTGCAAAGAAAGGGGGGAAAGAACGGACACAAACTACTATACGAAGAAATAAAAACAAAGAGAGTGAACGTCGGTGGGGGAACCACTGACGCATTGTTGGACTCAACACATTCGCACTGCGGTTTTATACCTGCCATCCACCCTTCACCCCTCTAGTTTGCCAACCATAAACTGTGTTTGGCCGACCCTATCGAGGGTCAGCCATGTTCGCAAAAAAAAAGGGGGCGTTTTTTTTTGCGAACATGGCTGACCCTCGATAGGGTCGGCCAAACGGGCACAAACACATTTTTTTAAAATTACAAAATAATGTTTTCGCTGGGGCTTGAACCCAGGACTATCCGCGTGTAAAGCGGACGTGGTAACCACTACACTACGAATCACGTGTTATTCTGTGAAGGAACAACGCAAGTGAACTCAAGAAGCATTGTTGGTCTCGAAACATGCCCCCTTTTTTAACTCACTTCGTTTGATTGGTCGACTTCAGCGAGGGTCATTCGTCATGCTCATTTGCACCTACTCGCTTTGGTGAATTATATGGATAGATAATGGCTCGAATTTATAAATAATTTTTTAAAAAAAGATACTTGCACTTAACTAAGCCCATTCCTCACTTACTAAATTTTAATAGATCCGGGTATCATGACCTTGGCTTTTTAAAAGAAGATAGATTCACTCAAAAAATTCAACAAGGTGCTTCTATAAGCCTATATTTTAGGCTTTTACATTTTTATTCATAGGTGTAAGAGAGCTTTTACAATAACCTTATTTTATCGAAGTGCTTTTAATGACAGTAAAACCAGCCTGGTTGAACCAGGTGTATTAAAAAATAATCAAGTTTATCTTAAATTGCTTCCATTCGTTATCAGTAAATGTCATAAATAATGTTTGAGTTTTTTTATTTATATATATATATATATATGTGTGCATGTGAACAGTAACCTAAACAGTTCACCAAATACTCCCTCTATTCACAACTTGTAAACAATGCCGTGATATTTTAATTCACTTTAAAATTATGAAAAATCTAAACAAGCTTTACCAAATAGAAAATGTCTTATATTTTTTGCACAGATCTTCATCACCGTTTGAGAGAGTACCTATTTTGAAAGTAAAAATTCTTAATGTTCTATTTAAATTAAAAAACAAAAATTAATGAAAAGCAAAGTTTTTATGGATAACTTTGGATTTGTGGGGGAGAACAATTAAAATTATGACAAAATATTAGTATATAGTGCGGGATTTTATAGGTTGAAAATGTTCAAAGCATCCTCATCTTATAATTCAAATTTAGCCATAAAAGAGAAGCCATCTTATCACACTCCACATTTGGAGTCTATCTCTTAACCAGTTAGACGTACGCCTAAAAAGTCTGTCTTTCTTGTCTGTTTTTTAACGACTCTGCAACATCGTTTGAGTCCTGAACTCTGTGAGCGAAATTCTTCTCTAAGGAGCTCAGAAAGATTTATGGTCGCACATGCGCGGCCAAAGAAAAACAAGATGGCGGAAATGGCAGTGATAATCCTCGTGGTGATTGCATGATACGTTTTTGGCGAGTGTCGGTTGGGGAAGGGGTGAGTTTGATGGGGTCTCACATGACGTCATTCTTAACTCGTGTGAACGTCACAGTTTCACATCTCAGGCGGTCCAAACTTGATGTGTGTGACGAAAGAATTGATCGTTTGAGAGGGATCGTATGAAAAGCCCGCTAGTTGGCGACTAGATGGAGAATAATCGGCATCGTCGACTATGACTTTTCCATGAAAATGGTTAATTTAAGAAATCAAATTATTGTGGTCGTTTGACGTTAAATGGAAAAGCTGGTCGCAATATCTCGTTGAACCAATGGAATCATTCCGCTACTTTAAAGTCAGACTCACATATTTCAACATCATCGACAAGGGAATCTAACCAACCAATCACGGTTTTTCAGATTTCGTTTTATAAGAAACGTTATCTGTATTAGATATGAATAGTTATGACCATTATATTAGTATGTCACCAGAGATACTAGGTGGTACAGCATTCCTACCATTCGTTTGCGTGAGACATTGATTAGTTTTTGACAGTAGAATTTGTTGG
The DNA here is from genome assembly GCA_944989445.1 of Ampullaceana balthica. Taxonomy (NCBI): domain Eukaryota; kingdom Metazoa; phylum Mollusca; class Gastropoda; family Lymnaeidae; genus Ampullaceana; species Ampullaceana balthica. Next base: position 1,333,966 of record CALYLW010000011.1, on the reverse strand, counting down.
TTCGTTTTTGTGTTGTTTTTATTATTTTTATGGTGGTGGTTGTTTAATGGATGAGGAGGTTGATTTTAAATGATGATAAAGTTACCAAAAAACAAAAACCTGCAAGGGAACGTCGGAGAAAAGATAGTATCTCCCTTGACCGGTTGGAACGCACCCAAGCGACTCCTGTGGGACAGTTCTCTCCCCTTCAACCCGAGCAATCTCACCAAGTGACGTGGGCCTCTGTGGTACAGCCAGACTGTTTTATGGGGTTTCCGACGACTAAGTTATTGCAGAGAGCAAAACTCGGGGCCACTATCGAAAAGTTTTGCCGTTACATTTTCTTTGCGATCTGTATCTTAATCTGGTCTGGTGTCATTTAAAGATTAAAAATTGTATTTTTTGAGGTAGCAATTTTAACATTTCTTTTCACGATACATGATTTATATTTGCTTGTTGGTCACACATACACAATATAAGTTGTTCACACATACACAATATGTGTTGGTCACACATGCACAATATGTGTTGGTCATACATACACAATATGTGTTGGTCACACATACACAATATGTGTTGGTCACACATACACAATATGAAGGACAATCAGTGACAAGAACATCTCAAAACCATCAAAATACATAGTAGCAAGAATAATGAAACTATAGGTCGTGGGTCATTAACAAACAGAGGAGGAGGAGTTGAATTATGAGATACACTTGACGCGTTTCTCAAACCATACAAAAATATGCGGTTCAGTTGAATTAAATTTTTATTTTAAACCATGTTTTTATCTACTTAGGTTCAGATAACAACACACAGACCAAGCCGGTCTGTTGGCAAGTGACGCAGCGATCACAAGCCACGGCTATGAGGAGATTGAGTGGCACAATGCCCAGCCGCATTTGTTTCCCTAACTTGTGCCAGGTACCCATAGAGTTTGAATCTTTGTCTCTGTCAATAAATCAATTTGAATTGAAATTTCAAAGTTGAATAAAAAAATGTTCTTCATGAGTTGTGTGTTTGTTTGTACATGTGGAGAGGAGTGATGGGAAGGGTGTTAATGTGGGTGTTGGTTTGTGGGTGTGTTTTAATGACTTTTTACAAGCTGTGTTTTCGTTTGGATTTCAACCTTTTACTTACATATTGGAAGGAAATCAGTTTACGCTAGCCTATTTTCATATCACTTAAAATCTAAACATACCCCTTCTCATACCCCTTCTCATACCCCGTCCCATACCCCGTCTTATACCCCACCTCATACCCCGTTTTTACCTCACCTCATACCCCGTCTCTTACCCCACCTCATACCTCATCTCATACCCCGGCTCAAACCCATGTGATCTTCTCGCGGCTCCCTGCCAGTGAAATGAAAACACCCAGTTCTCGTACAGTGTACCTGCGGCAACGCGGCCAGAAGCGCGGCCGGCTATCGTGCGAATCATTTCGTGCGAGAACAAATACTTTTCCAAACAATTTGCTCGCTCACCCAACAGAAACCAACTAAGAAGAAATAGCTAGTAGATCAATCAAGACAATCCCCCTAGCCCTCATTCCCCACATGTAACCGTGTCTTCCCTATCGCGCATTCCGTGGCTTATATTTTTATTGGCTCGTTTCAAATGTTGGTCTAGAGAGTTGGAGGCTGGTAAAAACATAAATGGAGATTTGCTTCGTTTTAGATGTAATACAAGTTTTTAAGCTGCACTTGGTATGACGTGAACCCATGCATAATTTCGTTTCATGATCTGGCATTTTAAGTTCCTTCATCCACCCACTCCCAGAATGCAGTCTCCATTGTTCAGAACGGCATACCACCTCTAACGCCTCTACCACCTCTACCACCTCTACCACCTCTACCACCTCTACCACCTCTACCACCTGTACCACCTGTACCACCTCTACCACCTCTACCACCTCTACCACCTCTACCACCTCTACCACCTGTACCACCTCTACCACCTCTACCACCTCTACCACCTGTACCACCTCTACCACCTGTACCACCTCTACCACCTCTACCACCTCTACCACCTCTACCACCTCTACCACCTCTACCACCTCTACCACCTCTACCACCTCAGCGCTTTGTCATCTAGCATCCCTCCCCCACCCGAGAAGTAAGTATGTAATGATATCAGATATCTAGCCAGGATGGTGAGCACCTGAAGCTGCGGGTGCCGTAGTGGTATATTCATCATGGCGTGCAGCGACAAAGATCCCATAATAACAGAGAGAAGAAACATGACCAAACGACATGAATGTTTCCTAGCTTTTTTTGAATTTGCTATTAAATTAAAAAAAAATAATTAAAACACAAATGAAAACTTAATCTAAATTTTTAGATGTAGCATTTTTTTAATGCTACAATGAACCAATTTAATTAGATCCCGCTCTCAACTAATTCCCACTCCGTGTCTATGATTGTTGAGTGTAAACATGGGAGAGAGTATGTGCCATCAGTGTTTGTTGTTACAGTCTAACTAACACGTTATGTTTACGCACGCTCTGTTTGGTGTGTGTGGGGCGTTCAATGGGAATTCCTACAATCTTTAGCACATGCTTCTAAGAAGAGAACACATTTTTTTTGGTTGAAATGTTTCATGTACGATTATGTGCTTGTGCATGACAATGTTAAATAAGCTCATTAAAGGTATGTTGGAAATAGGGGAACATGTCGCATATCTAAAGGCTTTAAGTGCAGGAATGTGATGGACGCTTATAGCTTTCCTTAACCTGCAGAGAACATTCAGGCTTCTCTTTATGAGCTTAATAATAATGAGTTCATAGTTGTAGTTGTAGTGGATCCATAAATATGAGTACTTCAGTGTTTTCAATTTTGTTTAGGTTATGCCATGTCACAAATGAAGTTGATTTCAGTTAAGCTACACAATATTAAAGAATCTTCTCAAAGCAAACATACTATTAATATTTTAAAAAAGTTTGAGGGAAACTGTCGTGAAATATTTTTATTTGTATCATATGAAATAATTGTTACTTCTCTTTTGTTAAGTACATAGCTACATGAAAAAAAAATCATCTATAAATTGTATTTATTTCAATCAATCTCACCACATACCCCGGCAACCGGTATGTTTCATGTCAATGTCTAAGCCAGGGGCGTCAAAACTTTTTGCATGGCGGGCCATATTCCTTGCGGTAAAGATATTCGTGGGCCAGGTTAAAATAATAAACAAAAATTACATACGTTGAGAGGTGCAATTGCGTAATTTTAATGTGAAGGGTGAAACTGAGATCTTGAATGTACTAAATAGGAAAGGTCAGGCTCAATGCCACTGGTTTTGATAAGTATGATATGGTAACCAGACAAAACTACAAGTGACAAAACTAGAAAACGACAAGTGACAAAACCACATGGTGACAAAACGACAAGTGACAAAACCACATGGTGACAAAACGACAAGTGACAAAACCACATGGTGACAAAACGACAAGGGGACAAAACCTTGTCGTTTTGTCATCTTGTCGTTTTGTCACGTGTCGTTTTGTTACGTGTCGGTTTGTCATGGAACCGTATATCACGCAGGTGAGAGTCACTTATTCTCGAACTCACACGGTTCTTGTTAAAATTTATTAAATAAAAATGTCTGCTCACGCAAGTATGTCGAGCCAAACAAGCATGTCTTAGCAAATGTTCGAATCTCTTGGAGTCTCTCTTTATCCAGCTGGTGGTAAAAGTCAATGAGAGAAAGCTATTGTTTTCTGCTGTGACATTCAGCACCACATTGCAACACAAACAGTTCTAGGTGCAGATGTCCTGGAGCATTATCAGGGTCAACAGAGAAAAGTGTAGAAAAAACTTGATTTACTTTTCAATAGTTGCAAAGTCCTGAAAGCGTCTTTGAAATTCATCAGCCAGGGATGTGATATCTGCAACATACCTCTGCATTTGCTCATGGAAGCTTCTTTCTGGAAAACTTGTCATGATTTCCAATAGTGAGGGGAAATGTGTGGTATAAGGCTTCAATTTGAGACAGTAGTCTTTGAAAAAGTTGCAGCTTGTTGATATGTGAATATAATTGGTCTATCACTGCAATGCGCCATTGAAGATGTGTGTTAAGAACGTTTAGATGTCTTGACATATGAACTAAAAATCCTAAATCTGCCAGACAAGCAATATCAGATAGTTCTGGAATTGACTGCTCCTTATCTTCCATGAATTGTCTAATTTATTTTTTAAGTGCGTAGAAGCGCTGAATTGCTGTCCCCCGACTGAGCCATCTTACATCATTGTGATATACAATATCTTCGTATCATTAGAGCAAGCAGAAAAAAATAAATCTTTTACCCTTATTTGGCCTTTAAGACTCTGAAGGTCAAGTAATTCTTTACTCAAACGCATGTCATTATTAACTCCTGTATTAAAAAAAAAGAAGTTGCGCAGTTTCAGATTCATCAGTGCTTTCATCACAGGGTGTCTAAAAAAACATTTTTTTCCTGCTTTTACCTCTAATTGACTATTAATGTCAGATGATATTTCTTCAATTCTGCGAGCAACAGTGTTGCGTGAAAGGCAAACATTGGCAAACACCTGATTTTTCTCGAGACAGATATTTTCAACAATTTTCATCAAGCATTCTTTTACAAACTCAAGATCAGGAAATGATTTGTGTTTATTGTCAATAGGAAAATTGCAACAAAAAAAATGTTTAAAACTTCTAAGTTCAAAGACGCCATATTTGCTTCAGAGTGGGCGAAACAAATATATAAAAATGACGTCATCGATTTTTACTGTTAGCCATCAACGTATTTCTTACACTTAACAGCACATAACGTCATCGGTAAACCCATGTCCAAGTTGTTAAAAAATAAAACGGCATCGATTTTCGCCATCATTTGACGTATTCAAATCAGTACATTATTTTGAATTTTCTTATAAATATAATGTCGTTACAGAAATAATACGCCAGTCAATTAATTATTTCAGATGAGGCCACGGGGCAGTTAAAATTGCATCGCGTGCCGGTTTTGTCCCGCGGGCCGGACTTTGGACACCCCTGGTCTAAGCCGACACAAATTTAAGTAGAATTCAACAAATATCCGTTGTAATAAACTCCCGCAGAATACCCGGATATGTAATTAATATCTTGATTAATATTGTCTTTATATTGGTCCAAACAAATACCCAGAATATATTCTATTAAAAGCATTCCGCAGTAATATAATAGATCTTTATGCTTCATTGCTTGCCTTGAAAATATATCTGCTAAAATAATAGGATTAAACACAGCATGTCTCGCCAATTCTCAATGGGACGTGCCCCAAGTCTCACTCAGACGCGCCCCAAGTCTCACCGAGACGCGCCCCAAGTCTCACTGAAACGCGCCCCAAGTCTAACTCAGACGCGCCCCAAGTCTCACTGAAACGCGCCCCAAGTCTCACTGAGACGCGCCCCAAGTCTCACCGAGACGCGCCCCAAGTCTCACCGAGACGCGCCCCAAGTCTCACCGAGACGCGCCCCAAGTCTCACCGAGACGCGCCCCAAGTCTCACTGAGACGCGCCCCAAGTCCACTCGTGTTCGCCATGAACCTCACAATTAACAACCTTAAGATCTGCTCACTGACACTTTCCCTACCCCCGGGCCACTCATTTGTTAACCGTGCAGCTAATGCAATGGTTCAAGTCATGGACGAGGCGTGGTGGGGAGGGAGGGGGAGCAGGTGTCAGACCCAGGCGACCACGGAACATTGACTTCTTGTTTGATGGCGAGGGTTGGCAGACGGGCAAACTTCTTAAAATGGATTGTGGTGGGGGGGGGGAGGGGGAGGGTGCAATGGACAGACGTCTCCTGACAGGGTCGAGACGTTAGTTGGACGTCAGATTAGATAACTAAGAGATAGATCCGCTAGAGATAAGATTATTGCCGTGACTGACTGATCCCGTGACAACATGTCACAGCAGATGTCACGTCATTTCTCATTGGGGAGAGGGAAGAAAATTATAACAGCAAAATTGTTTGACGTTCTACTTTATTTTATTTTTTTAAAGTTATCATGAAGCTACGACTAGAAACATTAGCGACATGGGAGCAACGGAAACCGTGAAGATAGACGGTTCATCACATGTGCTCTGTTGTGGAGACGCAAATCTGCAAAGTTTCTTGGTATAAAAAATGACATTTTGCTGACTGGTTTAATTTTAACTCTTCCGAATTTGAAGCCAAAAATTGTCTGTAGACCACCCTCGACACCAACGTTGGCCAGTCTTTTCCTAATCTTAATTCCAAAGATTTGATCAGCTGCAAATATCAAATGTCACATTTTCAGCTTGGTTACTTGTATCACGTTTCCGCCAGGGCTTACGAAACAACTTCCCACAAATCCTGACCGACACAGGGAGAAAGGTATTAAACCTTTTGGTCGTGAGATTTCTTCCTTCTACTCGGCGTCCATCGACAGACTTCCGATTCCAGGGGTTCTCAATGTGACCGGTCATTTCCACGGGTAGATCAGAATACGGAGATTGTTTGTGACTTGTATACATTGGCGTCCGGAAGGGAGATCGAGGGGAATGCAAATGCTCTCCCTTAGAATTTAACTGAAAGTCTTCAAAATACGTTTGCTATAATTCTTAAGTTTTCTTCAAATTGTAATTCATCAGTTGTACTTGAGCATTTTAATTTAAAAGATAAATAAATAAACAAACATACAAGGGTTGATAAAATTGTGGCATTCAAGGAAGCTAAAAACAAGTCACATCTTATCTTATCTTATCTTGTCTTATCTTGTCTTATCTTATCTGTTACAGACGCTCCTTCTTAACAGAAGATTATTGCGCCCTACGCTTATCTATGGTTTGTTTCTAGTATAGCATTCTTATTAAAGTTTTAAATGTTAATAGAGTGTTGGTTTTCCTGTTTTCCTCAGGCAACCCATGCCACGCCCGAATTCCGGACGGGAAGAACGAAAATTTGTATGTGTTTGTTCTTGCATACGGAATAAGGAAGGTGTTTTATCTTATGTCTTATGTCTATCTGAGGGTTGTGTTAAGTTATCTTTGTGTTGTAATTCTAAGTTAGAATTAATTGCTTTATGTATTATTACTACTATCATCTTGGTTCTTCTATCCTCTAGTGTTTCAATTTTTAGTGATTTAACTAATGGTGTTATTCTTGTCAGTTTTGAATATTGTCCCGTAATGACTCTGGCAGCTCTTTTTTTAATTGTTCTAATTGATCAATGTTTTCTTTGGTGGATGGGTCCAATACAGCAGATGCATATTCTAGTGCAGGTCTCACCAAAGTGAGGTAGCATTTTAGTATTATATTTTTATAACATCTGTAAAAGTTTTTTTTTACAAAGCCAAAAGTTTTGTTTGATTTTTAAATAACTTCATTGACATGGGGATTCCATTATAGTTTGGGTTAGTTCTATTTATGGACCAACCGAAATCACTCCAGACATTCGCCCCGACCGGATATCGTGTTTTTCGGAATTATTCGCCTCGGCAAATAGTGCCCACGTAAATAGCCAAATGCCAAATATCTATTAAAAAAAAATCCCTAAAAAAATATAACTTTGGAATTCGATAAATATTAAGATTAGTATACTTACAAGTTGTTAAAAATATAACAAATGTAACCAAATTATAGAAATTAACAATTCTAATTTATAAAGATATAAAGTTAATATATTAATTTTATACAGTTTTGTGTTTACTTCTAGTGACTAGAGCCAAGCCGCCATATTTAAAATTTAAAATGTTTAAATATCAAATGAAATAATAAATAAATTCAAATTCAAGTAAGTATGTTAACTAAAATTAGCAGCGACTAACAGTTACAAAGTAAATAAGTAACATATTAACAAGAGAATTCAAATTTACAAGTAATATATAATGAATTTATTGATTTAAATTTTAATAAATTAACAATTCATTCTTCTTGCCATAATATCATTGCATGAAGAGTGTAGACGGTGGTACAGTAAGCAATACAAAATACAGTCAATAATAATTTAATAAACCAAATTGAATGCCTCAAATTAAATTTTATTGTTAGGAAACGTGAAAGCAAAATACAAGGCGATTATGGTTTTGCGAAATAAAGAAACCGTTTTCAAAACCGAAATTAATTCGGATTTTCGATTTTCGTTTAACAACCCTAGTACGCGGTTTCGTACCCGGATCCGGGAAATAGTACATCTAACTTTTCGGATTTGGTACCCGGTATAAAATGTCTACCCGGTTGATCCCTAGTTCTTTTCCATGAATGAAATATTTTCAAATTATTTGTTTCTTTTTCTTTGTTACTCTTAACAGTTGACACTTTTCTGGGTGGAAAGACATACTCCAGAGAGATTCCCATTTTATCAATTCATCTAAGTCTTTTTTGTAAGATTGAGCTATCTTGTTCTGATTTAATTGTTCTATCTATATATATATATAAATCAAAGTATGTATGTATGTATGTCCTTTATAGCTGACTAAACCATTCATTCGATCGCCATGAAACTTTTGGAGACTTTTGAGTACGCTCCTCGGATGGTCACTGGCAACTTTTTTTGCAAAATTTAACACTCATGGAGCGCCGGGGGCCCATAATAGGATTTTTTTCTTATATGAGCTATATAAAAATTAGTTTAAGCGTTAGCTATTAGGTTAATTTATGGATCTTAACCAAATTTTGTATACAACAACTTGGTAGCCAATATTGAAATACTATAGGGCACTAATTTCCTAATGTCCATTTCTTCAGGGCTGGGGGCCCAACATGTATTTTTTCATAAACATTTAAGATTTTAAAGATCTTGAGAAATATAGATAAATATATACACTATGAAATTATTTGAAATAAACAGGTGTTTTACACTTGACATCTTGCACTAAATGGGCCCTGGGGCCCTTAATGTCATTTTTTGCTTATTGAGATATATAAAAATTAGTTTATTCGTTTGCTACTGATTAAATGAATAGATCTTAACCAAACTTTCTATATACAATCTTGGTAGCCCATATTAAAATAACAAAGGGCACTGCACTTCTAATGTCCAATTGTTAATGGCCGGGGGTCCCAAATGTAATTTTTTCGTATTTGTTTAGATTTATATGCCATTCTATTTTTAACGATTTTGAGAAATATATCCATGATGAAACTGAATTAAAATGAACAGCATTTTGAAATTTACATCTTACAAATTTATTTTTATTTTTTTATTTATTTAAAAAAAATTTTTTTTTGTATACTCTAAGATTATTTCCCACTCAGCTTTTAACGATCTTGAGAAATATATCCATGATGAAATTGAATTTAAATGAACAGGTTTTCAAAATGTACATCTTGAATTGAATAGGCCCGGGGGCCCCTTAATGTATTTGTTCCTAATATTAGCTATATACAAATTAGTTCGAGTGTTAGATAATGAGAAAATAACTGTGTTTTGACCAAACTCGGTATATAAAAACTTAAGAGCCTATATTAAATTACTATAGGGCACTGAACTCCTAATGTCTATTTCCTCAGGGCTGGGGGCCCAAAATTTGTTTTTACTAAACTTTGAAAATTGTATTCCCCATTCAATTTCACACGATATTGAGAATTATAGATACATATACATGTATTTATTATTTGTTATGAAATTGACGGAAATGAACAGATTATCGAACTTCATATTTTAAACTGATGGGCCCGGTGACCCTTAATGTAATTCCTTTTTTATCTACATGTAAATGTATTCCTTTTTACTGAAATCGTTGCAACTTACGACGGGTCTGCTAGTGGATTATACAATCATCAGTAAATAACCCAACTTTTGTTCCTGTTGAGATGGACCAGATCAGTCTTATCATTTCAAATACTACCCACATTATTGGTGGACCACTGGTGGCCGGGGACCCTTGATTGACCAATTAATTACGAGAGTGGGTGCCCAGCGCGCGTGTTAGAAAGAGAATCTTATGTGCAAGTCTTACATTCCATCATTTTATTCTGCTATAAATGCAACCAAATTTCTTTTTTTTTATTTAATGTCAGCTATACTTTGTCTCCACAGCCATGATATTGGGACCGTGAAGCTCTTGGTGGCTGCTTCTTAAATCTCACCCCTATTCCCCAGTATTTCTTAATTAAAGCATGCCCCCCCCCACCGGAACTGTTAATCTCTTAGCCTTTAGCCAGACCGCAATCGTTCGATAGCTCTCTAAACCAAAGCACAAACAGAATGTCGGGTGTCGCGCTCTCGAGCGTTCAGTCTGCCGGCGCCGTCCACAAGTCTGAGAGTGCGAGGACGAGGTGAGGGCTGGTGCTGCTCAAAGAGGCGTGCCGTTGTTCTGATGGGTTCTCCAGAGATTCCCATCACGGTACAAATGTGTTTCTATTTTCCCCAGGCCCCTCAGTTAAATGCACAATAACCGTACCGGGGCTAATTAATGCCGGGATCTTAATAGACCGTGACAAGTTAAGTCCTCGTGGGCAGATCAATGTAACCTCGTTGTTTTTGTTGACATCCCGGGGCAGACGGTGTGACCAGACGCGTCGTTAGATGCTGCCATCTAATGACGTTCGTCGCATCTCGTGTATTCTATAGGCAAATCGTCCGGCTCACCAGGAGGAGTTGGGGTACATCCAACGTGAATCACAACCACGTGACGCCATGTTGCATGCGTCACTGACAGCAGCTCTAAAGTAAAAACATAATAATAATTATGTATTGGGGGGTTGAGTTTACTCTCAAACACATTGTTGAAAGACAAAATATTCATAGAATTTCAAAGATTAAGTTCAGAAAGGTAGTACATCTCTAACTAGATAAACTGAAAATGACTCCAATAAAATGGGGAAAGACATAAACTTTAAGGATCTTAGTTTCATCATTTTTCATCATTGCCCTTCGTCCCATCTGGGGCATAGGCCGCGAACAAAGTCTCTCCAGGCATCCCGGTCCTGCGCCAGTCTCTCAATCTGCCCCCAGCTGTGCCCGCTCATTTTTGTGTCTGCCTCCAGTTCTCTTCTCCAGGTCATTTTGGGACGACCTCTTTTCCTTTTGCCTTGGGGGTTCCATGTGAGGGCTTGTCTCACAATGCTGGATGTAGGCTTTCTGAGAGTGTGGCCAATCCATCTCCATTTGCGCTGGCGTATTAGCTCTTCCACTGGCTCTTGTTGTGTGCGTTGCCAGAGGTCCTCATTGGTGATGACATTTGGCCAGCGGATTCGGAGAATTGCTCGGAGACATGTATTTATAAAGGCTTGAAGCTTTTTAGAAATGGCTTAGTTTGTTCTTTTTCTTTTTCTTTTTTTTTCTTCTTTTTTTTAATATTTGATTTTATTTATTTTTTTCAACATTGACTTTGACACAAAAACTCTACACGAATTGTTTCGAAAAAACATGTGATCCCTTAACAGTCAACAGAACTGCGAGATGCAAGGGAACGGAGCGAACACGTTATGAAATGTGAAAATCTGGACTTCTGAAAGCAAGTGACAATGTTGGCCATTCTTAATTTCAGTGATATGTTTATAGTTTTCAAAGACCAACTTTTAGAAACTATCCGAAGAGTTAATAATTTATTCAGTTTAATTACGTGAGTTACAAACTATTCATAATACAGGGGTGTGAGAGTTCATGGTTAGGCAAATAGAAATCTTGAAACAAAGTACGGGAAGCACTGGAAAAAAAAGACACAACTTAATAACAAATGTTTCAGCAAGAAGCCTTCATCAGACAGCACACAGTAAAACAAAACACACATAATTAAACAACCCGTAAAAACAAAGTTTTTGACTATAAATCTTATATATGAGACATAACTAAAATTATTGATTATGTGCAATATAATATGCACCGCACGACAAACATTTACTGACTGAAACTGACTTAACTCACCTTGCTGTAAAACACGAGGAAGTGACATTTGGATGTCAACAATAGCAGACGGCTACATAGAGTTACATAGAGATAAACTTAAAATGCATTAATTTTATTACTCTACATTCGATCGATCTGAAATTTCGAAACAATGCATTGTTCGTTGACACGAGTGTGTGTGCAAAATTTCAGCTCGATAACGTCACGGGAAGTGGGTCATTTTTTACTTTTGTTTTTCCGCCCGCCCACCCGACCAAGACAGACAAGGCTGTGAAGTTATTATAAGGGATTTATTTAAACAACCAGTAAAAACAAAGTTTTTTACTATAAATCCCTTATATGTGTGACATAATTAAAATGATAATGTGCAATATAATATGCAACGCTTGACAAACATTTACAGACTGAAACTGACTGAACTCTCCTTGCTGTAAACGCGGGATGTGGTCATCCATGACTGGAGTGAACTCCAGTGGCAAGGTGGATGTAAACAAAAGCAGACCGCTACATAGAGTTACATAGAGATAAACTAAAAATGCATTAATTTAACTACGGTACAATCGATCGATCTGAAATTTTGATACAATGTATTGTTAGGTGACACGAGTCTATGTGCATTACAGGGAGTGTGCCATTTTTTACTTTTATTTTTCCGCCTGACCGTGAACCCACTTCAGACAGACAGACAGAGAGAGAGAGAGAGATTTTTTAAATACGTTATTGTTATTCTTATTATTTCGCAGAGGCGTCACTAGGGAAGGTGTCACCCGGGGCGGTAGCTCATGGTGTCACCCCTTCACGACTGAAGGGGCCGTCCATAAATGACGTCATGCGAGGTTGCCGATTTTTACCCCACCCTCCCCCAGCATCATACTTTGTCACAAAAAATTAGACCCCACCCCCTTTTTACGATATGACGTCACAAAACTTTGACACCCCTCCCCCAAGCCGTATTTTCTCAATAAAAATTAGCATGTTGCAAATTATTTTTTGTCATTTAAATATGTATTTAGGGTAAGTCTGCACTGTAATATCGTAACTCGCGTGAAGTCATTGAAAACGTAATTAAATAAATGGTAAACAATCAAATATTTAAGTGGACAGTTTAAAGTTTCGCGTTTTTGATGTGACGTCACATTTCTTTAACACCCCCCTCCTCGAACCACATCGTCACAGATGCGTGGACCCCCCCCCTATGGTGGATTAAAAGGGGGTGCTGAACGGGCTAAAGCCCCCAATAATTTAAGGGCCCCCAAACTTTTTAATGAATTATAGTGTATAATAAAGATGCAGGCCATTATGTTTGTACGAATCCCTGAAAATGCTTTGGACAGTCATACGGCAATGCTGCAAATGAGTAGAAAGTATAACGGAAATCAGGCTATTCTTTGGGAGAAGTGCATTGTAGCTCATTATGTGCCGTGCACAGCTCATTCCTTTAATTTGGTTGGGAAAAGAGCAGCAGGTTGTCCTACTGCGGGTCAGATTTTTTTGTCTTCTGTAAAATCTTTATGCCCGACTTGTTGCATCTACTCATCGTTGACAGGTACTTCAAAAACATATGAAATTGATACATGCTAACAAAGACTTGTCTGACACAAGATGGTCAGCCTGACATTATGCTGTAAGGTCTGTTAATAGCTCATACCATGAGAATATCGCAGCACTGGAAGAATTAGCAATGAATGAAAATCAGCCACGCGACTGCCGACTTGAAGAAGAAGGATTTCTAAAGGAAATTGAACAACTGGAAGTCGCTATTTTACTTGAAATTTGGGAAACAATTTTAGAAAGGAAGTCTCTCATTGAGTTTGTTTAAAATTAGCTTTCTTAATTTTATTCCTATGAAGACAAAGGAAAGGAAAAGTCAGTGGTAAAAACAGTGTAAACAATCTTCAATACTATCAAACAAAAAAGAAAGAGTCAGTTTGATAAAGGGACATCAACAAAACAGTATTCACCTGGAGAGAAAAAATTAAGATTGAGGTATTTCTGGTAATCATTGACAAACTTTCTTAAGCCCTAAAACATTGGTTAGGTGCATATAAATACATCCATGAGAAATTTGGCTTTCTTACAAACCTTACTGAGCTCAGCACTTTCGCCACCCGATGGGCAGCAGCCAAGTTAATGGAAGAACATTCAAGTGATTTCGAAGAAGGGGTCGGGTAAATCCGTAGCAACTGTTTCGTCCCCCTCAATTTACTAGGAACGCCATCGAGCGGTGCCGGTTTAGGGCCAGGAGTGCCAGTACGGATTAGCAAAAATTGCCGCGAAGAACGCATTGGACGCCAGCTGTGAGGAAACCTTCCAGTGGGGGTTGCACCCTAGGTAGGTAATTTGATGATCCCCCGGTCTACGGCGGTCCTAACCATGGAGACCCGTGTGCTTTGCGGGATGGCGCCAAAGTGGTAGCGGGTCGTAGTAGGAAATTCCACCACCTCCTTGTGAGGGCAACTTAGTGGGAGGCATCTTCGACTGTATGTCCTGGATGCCCAGGTGGCCGCTTCAGAAGCGACCGCTTTTTTTTTGGGGGGGGGGTCCTCAGCTGTTACATCCCTTTGGTGACCAGATGGCTAAGGGGGTCTTCCGGGAAGACCCATAAAGAGCACTAGGCTCGGGACTTCTGATTTTCTTCCACATGTAGGTTCATGAGTGATTTCGAAGACTGCTTACCTTCAGAATTAGTCCAATTTTCAGAACTCTTAAAAAAGTTATTGTCCAGCCCCAGTCTCAGGGTAAGGAAAAGGAATTAGCACAAAGCGAAACTAAAAAAACTTGCACAGAGCTAAAAAAATTTGCTGCTTTTGAATGAGCTATATTTCACACAGTCCTTTACAAATGTACACATCGCACTTCGCATCTATCTTTCAATGATGACATCAAACTGCAGCTGAGAGCGATCCTTTTCAAAGTTGAAAAGAATATATAATGAGTTAGAATTTGCATGGGACTAAAAAGGCTGAATATGCTCTCTCTAATGAGCATTGAAAAGGAACTTGTAAGCTTACTCAGCTTTATCGACTTGATTGAAAAATTCACCATTTGAAAAATTCGCAAACGACAGTTGTAGGTTGAAATAATAAACATACACATTTTTCAATAATTTTTGTTATTTCAAATAGAGAAAAGAATTCGTTACCCCATGACTTTTTTTTTAAATACGAAATAACTCGTAATACTATTCTTTACGGGGGCGCGTTCGTAGGCACTAAACAGCGTAAGTCGGGATGGGACCGTCGTAACCGGAGGACTACCTGTATATAAACATGCATATCTATGCTTTAACGCCTTTAATAAATATATATATAAAAATATTAACTCAAAGACATTGAAATCATAATTTTCCTCAAGAAAAACATCAACAAAGAAAACCCATCTTTTGGTTTTTTTCTTGGGAAGGGGGGGGGGTGATAAAAATCGTATTCCCCTCCACCCCACTGTGGTGGAGGGAGTCGTGAGGTGGGATTCGTTCATGCTGTCGGTGTGTCCAAGCCCAAATGATTTATATCTTTTAAAACAGAAGACACTGCCTCTTATGTTCCAGCCTTTTTTAAAGATCTCTCTGCTACGACTATTTCTTTTCTTTTTTCCCTAATTTGTTTTAATGTTGTTCGTGTGTTGGGACTGTTTTATTATTGCAAGTTAACTGATATTTTTTTAATAAGAATTTTCGCGTTTAACGTATTTTATTGTATTTCTTAATTTCTTTCTAGATTAAAAAAATTGTCATCTTTTGTTTCTTGACATAAAATCGTACACAGTAAAATTTTAGGCTCGGGTGTCACCCCCTGATGGGTGTCACCCGGGGCGGCCCCCCCCCCGCCCCCACCTAGTGACGCCACTGTTATTTCGTCTTATTTTTATTCTTCTAATTATTATTGTATTTTTTCTTATTATTATTATTATTAACGTTGTTTATTTTATTTGGGCTATGCATAGTTTTCTTCTAAAATCTTCTTCCGTAGCTCCCTCAGTAAACAAAAACCTGGTTACTCAGAGACATTGCCGTTACATTTGTTTAGAATAAGCTCTTTCAGTCACCCAACCCGGGCTAATTGCTCTGTATGTGGTCCGCCTTGGTAAACACCGTCCTTTGAAACTGTGTCCGTCCTTGCAACAAAAGTGACGAAGAAACCCCCTCAACCTTTCCTCGCTAACCGGCGCTTTTCATTACAACAAAAACAATCGCAATCGCTCTCGCCAGATTCCATCTTTGAAGTGACCCCGCTGTGAAAACACCCTCTCGCGCTGACCGGTGTCGCATCAAATTTGTTTCTCCAAATTGCTTTCTCCCCCTCGCCCAGCAACGGGTCAGACTCGTGTGGTGGCTCGTCCTTCAAGGTCATAACAGCTGGACCAAGCACTTCTTGACCCTCAAAATTCTCGCTTGTTTAATTAACGGTTTATCACTTCACGGAATCGAGGGCCATTAAATCTTTTTAATCATTTTTTTTTGGTGTGCAAACAATAACAAGAATCTATGCCGCTGGAAAAAAAAGTGTTACTACCACATACCACCGTCAACATTACCACGAGATCAGCAGCGTAGACTGGATGGGTGCCGCCAGAGTAGGATCAAATATTTTGCCTGCCACTTCGACAAAAATGGAAATTTATTTTTAAGAAGAAAATGCCGACACGGACGTATCTCAAACTTCACATAATCTCCCTAGGCCACTTTACCAGCGATACATTCTATAGTGAAAATAAACATTACTGTCTGGTATACTAATAAATTGACTATAATAGTAGTTGATGTACAACAAAGGCAAATAATTGTTGGAAAAAGACTATTTCTATTCCTACGTTATATATAAACAATATATTAGCCCAAGTCACAGATGGTTGGAGTATGTATCCGTAACGCTATGACGTCATTTTTGAGCTTATATTTAAATATATATACAAGGCGAACATCAGGAAGTGTGCAGAATAATTAAAAATTAAATAAAACAAACCCGTAATAAAATAAACCCGTAAAAACAAAGTTTTTGACTATAAATCCCTTATATATGAGACATAACTAACAGTATTGATTATTTTCAAACATTTACAGACTGAATCTGTCTTAACACAAGTTTGCTTCATAACCCTAGGGGGGAGGGGTGGGGGGAGGGGTGGGGGGGAGGGGTGTGTGGGAGGGGGAGAGGGGAAAAGTCTGGTCACCGATTCGCTTGACCGAGCTCAGAGTGACACGTAAAATGTAAACAAAAGCGCACCGTCGTTTCGTTGGGTCGCCTCAATGCTCAAACTTTCACGTGGCAAAAAAACAATAACAAATCGTGATTTTAAATTACATACCTCATATAAGGATAAACTAAAAATGCATTAATTTAATTACGGTACGTTCGATCGATCTGAAATTTTGATACGATGCATTGTTAGGTAAGACGGGTCCGTGTGCCAAATTTCAGTTTGATCGGATCATGGGAAGTGGGTCATTTTTGACTTCTGTTTTTCCGCCCGCCGAGCCCAAGACAGACAGACAGAGAGAGAGAGAGAGAGTGAGAGAGAGAGAGAGAGAGAGAGAGAGAGAGAGAGAGAGAGAGAGAGAGAGAGAGAGAGAGAGAGACGCCAGTGAAGTTAATATAAGGGATTTAAAAACAAAGTTTTTGACTATAAATCCCTTATATATGAGACATAACTAACAGTATTGATTGTTTTCAAACATTTACAGACTGACACCGAGTGATGTCCCTTGTCTTTAATAAATGGGGGTGGGATGTGAGGGGGTGTCGGCACGACGGTCGGCGTCAACACGACGGTCGGCGTCAACTCAAACTCACGTGGAAGTGGGAGAAAAAAACAATAACAAACAGTGAATATGAATTACATACCTCATATAAGGATAAACTAAAAATGCATTAATTTAATTACGGTACGATCGATCGATCTGAAATTTTGATACGATGCATTGTTAGGTGAGTCGGGTCCGTGTGCCAAATTTCAGCTCGATCGGATCACTGGAAGTGGGTCATTTTTTACTTTTCTTTTTCCGCCCGCCCAGCCCATGAGATGATGAGAGAGAACATGAGATGACTACAGACAGACAGAGACGGCCGCGAAGTTAATATAAGGGATTTAAAGACTCTCGCCGTAAAAAAATATTATATGACGTCATTGTTTTAGCTTATATTTTAATTTTGGAAAAGAGAGTGATGTAAAAAGAGGATTTGAGGATTTATAATTATAAAATACTTTGTGTACATTTCAGGAAATTTAATATTTCGTATTTATCATGCAAGGATAAGTTAATGGGCTTTTGACAAAAAAAAGTGGGCGCCGTAGGCGCCACGGTGCCCCCACACAGCCTAGTATATATATATTTGCGATAAATCTGTGTGTCGAGACTACTATTAGGGGTTAATGGGGTTTTTCACGACAGTGATCGCTCGTTTGGCGCACTGTGCTGGTTATATTGAACGCGTTCTTAACTAATGACGCCATGTTAGGGCCTGTGACGTAACGACGATTAGGTAGTCTTGTAGGAATTGCACGCTAGAAGTTGAATGAGAAGGAAGTTGCTGTGAGACATAGACTAGACGTGTATTATTGGTGATTGATGTTGTAGAGTTTGTGGCACTGTCGTGAGTGGTTTCCACTAATAACACCAGACCGTAACACAGTGCTTAAATATAAAGATTAAGAATTACTATTAAACAATCGTTTACAATTGTTTCTTGTTTAAAACCCTTTTATACCCTGACGTTTAACGATCTCATTGTTCTGTGATTTAAACTGTAATTGTTTAAACCCGTGCATTGGCTGTAGAGCTACCTTGACGAACCTCCTCCCTCCCACCCCGGTCCAGTGGGTTCAGCCCATGGCAGCGAGCACCCAGGGGCCCTCATCGCAGTTCCCGGGGAACTAATCTCATTGTCAGTTTTCCTAATTCCCAACGCTCTTCTTTTGCGCATCGCACCACCAGGAACGCGAACGGGAAATGGCCTGTCATACTCCTGCACTTGTCGCTCCCGGCTTGTCTCCCCTAGCACCCGTCGTCTCTGCTATCTTTCGGTTGTTGTTTTTTTTTAAATGATCTCCCTTGCATATGCCCCCCACACCCTCATCCTCACCCAGCACAACCCTCCGCTGGATACATTTCTGCCATCTAGACATCGCACTTGTTGCACCTAGTGTAGTAAATCTGGGGGATTAGGGGCGGGACAAGGGATACACTGACATCAGTTCTCTCTCCTTAATAGTAGTGGTGTGGAAACGGAAGCAGGATTTGGGAAGGGAGGGGGGGAGTTCTACACCGACGCTGGTAGATAACACTCGATCATTTATAAACTACCCAAACATTAGAATGATCAAATTGTCCGGTTGTAAGGCAAAAACTACATGGAAAACATTGTCTTTCTCTGAACAAAACTACAATTAGACTTTGACATTAGAGATGGACAATTTTCGAACAACTAGCGATACCTCTGGCAAGTTTGCGATACATTTATTCATCCTCTTCAAAGTCTTATGATAAACGCTAGCGTTGTCGATGAGAAAGAAGTTCTATCCAACCAGCTGAAGTTATGAACATGTCTTAACAAACCCCCATCCTACCAACTGAATTAGGGAACATGTCTTAACAAACCCCCATCCTACCAGCTGAAGTGGGGAACATGTCTTAAGAAACATCGTTGACCTCCATTTTTGAAAGTTTTCCATTTATACATAAATATTTTCAGATTAAAAATGTACACTTTCACCTCACTCTGACACCGCGGGTGTTGGGGCTCACGAGTTTCTACGGCACCCAGAGACATTTGACATGTGCAGTCGGTGGGTAGCAGAATTCATCTTCTGGTTTAGTTTGGCATTGGTTTGGGGAGGGGGTAGACATACAAACGTGCAGTGTTGTCTAATGACTCGATCAATATCCCAACTTTCGGTTTCCACCTGACCTCTGACGTAAAAGGCACACTTACCGGTCAAACGTTGTTTAAAGTACAACAATAAGGCCACACTCTTGGAGCGGAAGTACAATTTATTTTCTCTTTCTTTCCTTCCCCAGCCCACCCTCTAGTCTCGCCTGCCTTTAATCAAAACTAATTTCGAGAAAACACGAGTGGTCCATGCTTTCAATTAGGGAACAGATCAACTTCCCAAGAATCCACACGGAGAAGTTGGCGAGGGACTGAAGCGTTCAAGAAGCGGGCCTCTGCCAACGGGCTGATGTAATTATTATGGTTGATATCTTACCCCCAGCACACACCGCGCACTTGTGCCTCCAACCACTTCACGGCTCGAACTCTGCAGCATCTACCCCCGTGTGTGGATAATTTGTCTCCGTTGATACTTTATGGGGCACATCTGAACAAAATGGATTCGAGTGTTCTCGGCGTCTGTTAAAATCAGCATTTCGGGAATTCCCCAATATATATTTTTTTAAAGTTATAAAACCACACATAAATTTAAATTATAAGAAGGACCGAATAAAACGTCTTAATGTTTGTGTGTGTGTCTACGTGCGTGTGTGTATGTATGAGTTTAAGTTAACAGTGATAATCTCTTTAGCCTTAATTTCTAACACGTAAACTAATAATAATATATAACAACAATTTTTTGTTATTTTCTAACACATATATTGATGCATAATTAGCTAAAGAAGCCAAACTATTGAAACTAGTAAATAAAAACTCGAATGAGTATTTTAACGCAATTTCCAACAAAGCATTTCCGATTTTTTAATTCAAGGGAAATCATTCTAGAGTCACACCAAGAATGTGTCACTATAATGGGCACCGCGCAACAGTCGAACATTAGTATTCACAAAGCGGGAAAACTCCATTAACTTTCATTCTAGATTACATTAAACGACATTTCAAATCAATAATTGTGAAACTAAACAAAACAATTGCTATCTACAAATTGCTGCTAATATTACGGGAGTCGAACCAAAAGAGATTTTTCAAAAATTCCTTCTCCAACATTGTTCTAAATATTATTAGCTATCGTTTGGCGTTTGTTTCAAGTCGATAGCTGTTATGGTTGGCGAGAAATTGACAAATTATTGATATTTTTTCGTTTTTTTTTATCTTCTAGGAAATCGAGTAAACCTTTTCGGTAATTTTTTTGGCCTATGCACATCCTTGGGACCTCCTTAACATATTTGCAAAAGACCCGAACCCTCTATCTGGTATGGTTCAGGAGGAGTTGCTGTTCAATGCTCGAAAAGACAGGCCGGACATTTCAAATATATAAACGCAATTCCCAAGGGAAATTGCGTTAAAAGTTGCGCATGAGATGAATTGTGAAAAGATTTTTGTGATAATTTTGTTTTGTTGCTTGAGTATAAAAATAGTGTCTTGGAAATTTACCCTTAAAGGTTGTAATTTTTACTGTCACTAATTGAGTCATTATAGTGTTTTGTTCCCAATGTTTGAAATTAAATACAAGATCGTGACAAATTAGTGGTACATGAATTTCATTTGTTTTTGTTTTTTTATTTATTAATTGAAACGATTTATGCGAGTAATAAAAGAAAGACAAGTTGTGTAAATGAAAAGAAAAGTCATTAATTTGTATTAAAATTATACGCTTTTGGATATTTAAATATTCCAAAGGTAGCTAAATTAGCCATTATTTATATTTACAGTTCAAAAAGACTTCGAACTTAATCAATATAGGACATACATACACACACGTGTTGGTTAAATGTATTTATTGCATAGAATGTGTGCAGGGAAACCCCTTTGAGTATTTTGCTGTATATTAGTGTAATATGCTGCGTTGTTTATGGAGACACCGACTCCGGTATAAAGCAGTTTGTCAATGTAATAACATGCAGCTGTTTGAAGACACTATTCAAGTATAAAGCTGTTTGTCAGTGTAATATCCTGCAGCTGTTTGAAGACCCTACTCAAGTATAAAGCTGTTTGTTAATGTTTGACGACACTACTCAAGTATACAGCCGTTTGTTAATGTTTGACGACACTACTCAAGTATAAAGCTGTTAGTCAGTGTAATATCCTGCAGCTGTTTGAAGACACAACTCAAGTGTAAAGCTGCTTGTCAGTGTAAAAGCCCCCAGCTGTACTCCTGTAACCCCGAGAACAGCCATTGTTTCATGGAGCGTGTAGAATAGACTTGCTCCTGGCCCCTCGCACTCATTCACCTCGTCATGTTTCGGCCATTACATTTCTGTGAAACGCGTCACTCTATCGCGGCCATCATATTCATTTCTCACCTCCTTCTTTGAAGAGCGTACATAGTTTCCTTCTCATTTTTCTCAGGTTACCCCCCTTTCCTTCTGAACAATCAATTATCGTACGTGTGAGTTCCCAGGATGGATAACTCTAGATTCACCGAGCGTGTACCTCCTTGGAGTAGGCGAAGGCGTTTCTCTCCCATTTAGGACAACACTATGGGTGATGGTCCTTTCGGAGATAATCATCTGTTTTTGTATGAGGGCCTCTTTTTGAAAACTTTCCAGGAGAAAAAAACAATAACAAAAACAACAGCAACGAAAATGCATTGCTGATGATATCATAATACAAAGGGGTGAAATTGTGGTTTTGTTTGTTTTTATGTTTTTCTGTTCTGTTTTTTTTTGGGGGGGGGGAGTGGCTTGTAAGGCTTTCTGGGCTTGATGATTGTTATAAACTATTCATGCTGTCAGTTCAATATAAAAAATAATCAGTTTTTATTAAAAATGCAATTATGTAATCCATTAATATTCACAAGAAAGTATTCCCGCCGATTAAGACTTGTCTGCCTTACAGTAACTAGAGTTGAACGTGTTTTCTCCCAATGGTTCTGCCCATGATACAAATATGCCGACACTATATGAGAAATTTCCCCGTTTGGAATACTTGTTTCTGTTTTCAGTCCGTTTAAAAACAATTCTGTTATAGAGAGGTCCCTGTTAATCTTGGTAGACAGTGTATGTGGCCACAGGCACCGGTGTTGGCTTGTTCTGATATTGGGAATGAAGCCTGGCGTCTCCGGCAACGTGTTTTGGTGTACGCCTACGTCGGACAAAGTTTGGCTTTGGCGGGTCTCACTTTCTCACGAGCCCTCGCGTTAGCCTCAAATGTGTTTTCTTTAGAAAGCTCTCGTTTGGGTTTGGATGAGAGCTTGTCATTGACGAGACCAAGTTTGTCAAACACCCCCAACGCGGCCTCGGGAGGAAATACATCTCCCATGTTATTTGTCGGCTCTGTACAGTTGAACCCTTGTAGTTTTCAACTAATCACATGGACGGAAGTATGACCTAACTGTTTAGATTTCCATAACGAATAGACAGTAGTTGTGACTAGTATCACGAATAGACAGTAGTTGTGACTAGTATCAGTAAAACCCATTAGCGTGGCTGTGATTATTTCAGTCATACGAGTCGAAGATTTGCACCGGCTTTAAATTTCAATAAGATCTTTGACGGAATTTCCACGCTTAAATCTCCTGAAACCTGCTACATGTTTTGCGGTCGTACAGCTACTGACATAATTGCTATTGGATAAGAACTAGTAGTGCCCCGTTTAAAAAAGCTTTGCCACACTTTAAAAAATTAATTGTCGCTTTTAACTTCGTCTCTAGTTTATGAAACGTTAAAAATACGATAAACAGTTACTTTTTCTTTTTAAAAATATTCCTCAATTTTTTTTAAGCTAACATAAACCGCAAGCTTCACTTGAACCCAACACTGGCTCTTTTTAGACCACGTGACACATGACGATTGTTGGAGACTGGGATAGGTTAAACTTATTCCATCACTTGGAAAGAATACGTTTATTGAAAACAAATCATTTGTACAATACAATGTGTGGACATTGTCTTTGTTTTGTTTCCAACTTGAAGTTATCACATTAAAAGGATCTACCAAACTTTGAATTTTTAGACTATTTACAGTTTAAAAACATTCAATTGGTTATTAAATGAAATGTTGACATTGCTCCCATATATTCTTTGAATCGTGCAATGAGGCCCGGATATCACTTTGATATAGTTATAGTCTAGGGGTAAAATTCACTTTAATAAACTCGACTCAAGCCACGGCTTCAAGTTTAAAAGTAATTAATTCTTGAACTTGAAAATACAATCGTGTCTATATGTAATTAAAAAGTAAATACCATGCTGGAAATAGTAAGACTCATCAAGACCATTTACAATAATAACAGAGCTTTCAATAACAGTGCATACTCGAATATATACCCAAAATATAGAAAATGCGGAAAGAAAAATTTTGATTTAGTTAAAGCCACTCACCATCTACAGGCCAAGAAATGAAGCCATCGCCGCTAACTAAATTCCTTTCACTTCCCTGTTTCTTCGAAGTCTCCTGCTTATCTTCCAAGCACTCCCTTTCAGCCACACCACCTCTAGCAGCCACACCACCTCTAGCAGCCACACCACCTCTAGCAGCCACACCACCTCTAGCAGCCACACCACCTCTAGCAGCCACACCACCTCTAGCAGCCACACCACCTCTAGCAGCCACACCACCTCTAGCAGCCACACCACCTCTAGCAGCCACACCACCTCTAGCAGCCACACCACCTCTAGCAGCCACACCACCTCTAGCAGCCACACCACCTCTAGCAGCCACACCACCTCTAGCAGCCACACCACCTCTAGCAGCCACACCACCTCTAGCAGCCACACCACCTCTAGCAGCCACACACACCCCATGGTGTCCGTACCATGCCTCCAGCACCCAAATGACACTTTTACCCTGCCTGACTACACACCCTTGCACTTGTACCTTGTCTGACACCCACACACCTTGTAACTGTGCCCTCCCTAACGTCCACACCTCCCATGGCACCTGTACAATCTATGACGCCTCATCCCCGTGACATCTGTCACTTACCTGACACACACACCTCCATGACATCTATACCCTACTTGACAGCCAAACCCCCATGACATCTGTATCCTACTTGACACCCTCACCCCCATGACATCTGTATCCTACTTGACACCCACACCCCCATGACATCTGTAACCTGCATGGCATCCACACCCCATGACATCTGTACCCTACCTGACACCCACAACCCCTTGCACCTGTGCCCTCACTAACGCCCACACCTCCCCCGGCAACTCACATCGTGCAAGCACAATATGTCAGGTTTATTTAACAACCCCACGTTTCTCAGGCCAAATGAACGATCACCTGTGTGTGACAGACTTCAATAGACCATGTTACCACGATGAGCTCAGCGCCGATCTGTTGTGAAATAGAGGAGAAGATCTGTCTCCACAACGGCGTGACATTAGCCTCGCAAGACGTACAACTTTCAACTTCACGAGGAAGAAAGGGCGGAAACCTCTCGCCAGGGGTGAATGCAAGCTTAACTAAATGTGTAAAGTTTTGTATGCTTTAAGACCATGCATTGCAGCTTCATTCATCCTAATGACCAATCCATACTGTTACGGCCTCTAGTCATGTGACAGACATTAGGCCAATGACGAGGGTCACACCATATAGTTTAAGGCCTTATAGGTATGGGGGAAATAAGTGGTTCTGCTTAAATTTGACTTTGTCATTAATTTTGTTTTGGATTCTGTCCATTCGACTGCAAATCATGAGCTGGACGCATCATTGACAGAAAATTGACTAAACACCAGAATGTTCCCAAATGTGTGCCCTATGTATATGAGCTTTTGTGTTAATGTGAATGAAGATGACATCATGGACTGGACATCTCAGATTATTTCGTACCCTGCCTGAAAGCATTCATCGAGTATATCCATGCACTCAATGCTGCCCAATCTGTTTTTGTCCTCTCGGTAATGTTCAATAAATAATGCTCATAAAGTAATTCCATTTCGTCCACTCAGTAGTGTCTCATCTGTTGTGTCCACTCACTAGTAAATGTTGTGTTCATGCGCAGTGTATCCACTCGGCTGTTTCCACTTAAAATTGAATCAGACTTTAGGATGTGATCTTCCATTTACGACAGGATTACTCTTTTTGTTCTTTATTATTTTTTTCAACAACACCAAAACAAAACAACAACAAAAGCCGAGTGTTGGAGAATATTTAATAATTATTACCAGCAGAGGAAATCATCTTTATGCATGAAGAAACCAGAAGTTAAAACAATTGAAATATTAAGAAAGTCATTTTTGAAATACACATGCCTTAAGTTAGACTCAACATATTGAGGCATTCATTTCAAACATATCTGAACCAATTGCCTTTAGTTATTTGCTGAAAACCTATTAAATATAGGAACATCAATAGCAATTATAAATGTTGAATTAAGGGGGAAAATTTAATGCACCTAATAGAATTAAAACGCGATTAGAATAATTTAAGAATTAGTTATTTTTATTTAAAAAACGAAGCGCTGGTCTAATTGATGATATAACATCGGTGCTGCACATCATCCGGGCACTGTGGTCGGAATGTCTTCACCAACTGAAAATATCTGACATCTTTGAACCTGTCCCGTGTAGGCATCTCAGGCTCCCACGGGGCAAATGAAGTAGTTCTAATTGACTGTCTGATCTGTTGTGTCTAAACACACAATAAAAATTGACACCTTTGAAGTTCTTTCCGTTAGACACACACTTAAAAACTTAATCTGTTGTTGTTTCTTACACTGTGGTAACTTATGTGGTAGCTCCTGTGTTGTTGTTTTTTTTTGGTGTTTTTATTTAAAGGGAAGTGGTAATGTTAGGAGGTGTTAATTCTGATGAGATCGGCGTCTCATTTAAAAGACAGAAACAAAAAGCTTTTCTGAGAGAAATGGTGGGATGTGAGAGCTGAGCCTGACTCATTAGCATTATCCTTGTATAATAAAAGGATAAGTTCTGTCCCGTCATCTATAGCGATTGGTCTCTCAAACACACATGACTCCTACAGCCAATCATATCAAGTTTACCCGGACGTTCAAAACGAGTTATTTTTGGTGCAGTATTTCTTCCAAGACTTTATTTTGGGTTATGCGAGTTGTGATTTATAGTCAAAAGCTCTGTTTTTACGAGTTATTTATTTTAACTATAATGAATAGTATTTTTGACGCGATCCACACGTAATGCCGGTCGAGACGGCTGTTGAAGGGGAGTTACAACGTGCCACCGAACGATGGCGGAACGTCCTTGGACGGGCTTGGTTGCTCGTCATTAATAAAAGTGTGTAAAATGACTTACGTTTATTTTCCAAAGTGAGTTTTCTATGATGAATTTATATACTATGATGAATTTTTTTTCTAAAATAAGTAAACATTTTGAAGTGTACGGTGTTTAGATCGTGTGTTGTCAGGATGTGTGGGAAAATGGAGTTGTGTCACGTTTAAAAAAACAAAACAATTTTCAGGAGTCCCATGTGCAAGCAGACACGGTGCTGCCCCCTAGCGGAGTCTAAGAAATCTGTCCGTCAGAGATTCCTCTCCCTTTCCGCCGCAGAGCAAATTGACGCTATTTTCTTTCTGTCTGATTACCTCCCCTAGCCCCAGGCATTAGCAATTTTGCTCGGCTAATTAGACACATCACCCCCGCCATGAAACGTAACGGATACGGCTTATGCTGCGGCCTTTTCCAAGGCGGTCACGGTTTGTTAAAATTACGGAACAGCTTCCACAAACGAAACTAAGTCTTTTGATTCCCCGCACAATTGAGCCAATTTCATTAACTTTTTTTCCCCTAAGCTCTTTAGCCAAATATTTCGGCATTGATACATCAGAGGTAAATTATACTTGAAAAGTTGAGAGTTGAATTACACCGCAACTTGCTGGAGGTTTTCATAAGTAACGGAGAAGGGGGTGGGGTGGTGCAGGGAGAGATCTCTTGAAAATATTATTACTTTAGAAAGTATAGTTGTGTGGAAATACATGAGAGGAAAAAAGAGGTTGGGCTAGAAGAGAAGAAAAGCAATGGTAAAATACGAGGGGGATAAGGATTAACGAGGTGGGTGGGGGTAAGGTTAGAAGAGAAGTGAAGTGACGGTAGAAGAAGAGGCAAGGGTAGAAGAGAGTTGGGGTAAGGATAGAGGAGAAGAGCAGTGAGGGTAGACTAGAGGTGGGCGTTAAGGTAGGGGAAAAAACGAGTTGAGAACCTTGAACACATGTGAAAGTCAAAATAACGTCGCCATCAGATCTGAGATTTTGGTTGGATAACTCCAACACGTGACAGACACGTCATGACAGACCGATCCTAACACGAGCTGCTGGTCGAGTCGCTTGCAACGTTGATTTTAGGTGTAGATGTAGAGGCGGGTGGAGCAGAACTCATGAATACATTTAGAAATCGGGTAACCATTTTTAGAATAAATATTATGGACTATTTCCTTATTTATACTTATGGTATACGGGTGATAAATCTTTTATGATGAGAATACCAAACTAAGATTTACAGGCAGGCCTGGATAACCATTAAGCAAACAAGGCACGTGCCTAGGGCACCAAGCGTTTGGGGGCACCACAAGTTATCAAGAAAAATGTGTATATTGCCCCGGCATCCACGCGTAATCGACATGACATTAGCAAATTGCATATGTAATATTGAATCACACATTATTTAAAATTGGTTCCACGAAATTGGGTGTAAACTACCTCCCAACCTGTACTTTTTTATTTTTCTTCGAGTTTTTGTGTGCTATTTTAAAAAAAAACTTTTATAAGGATATGTTTGTGCTATGTAACGCACTAATGTGTATTCACAAATTCACTCCCGTTATGGTCTGCTAGTGAAAACAACTGTGATTAGTGCTAATTAGTCGACGTGACCTTGAATGTCTGTATATTTGCTTAACGGCTTAGAACTACTTTGCATTTTCGAACATGTGTATCGACTACTAAGTAAGTCTTACTGATGTAGATATTTACTAATTTAGCTTACACAGCAAAACTTGATTTGACGAAGGTTAAATGTTATACTTTTTACTTTCGTTTTCGTTTTCATGTAAGGCACGGATTTTTAATTCTTAAAAATCTAACATATACATATTTATATACAGAAGTCTAATAAAATGCATCCTATCCTATATAATAAAATGCAAGTTTCTGTCCGTTCTGTCCGGTCATCTATAGCGATTGGTCGCTCAAACACATATGACTCCTACAGCCAATCATATTGAACACGTTTACGCGGATGTTCAAAACGAGTTATTTTTGGGGCAGTATTTCTTCCAAGACTTTATTTTGAGTTATGCGCGTTGGAATTTATAGTCAAAAGCTATTTTTTACGAGTTATTTATTTTAACTATAATGAATAGTATTTTTGACGTGATGCACATGTATGCCGGTCGAGATGGCTGTTGAGGGGGGGGGGTGGGGGGGCTGGTTACAACAACATGCCACCGGACGGTGGCGGAACGTCCTTGGACGGGCTTTCTTGCTCGTATATATAATAAAAGGCAATGTTCTGTCCGGCCATCGATAGCGATTGGTCCCTCAATCACATATGACTCCTACAGCCAATCATATTGAACATGTTTACGCGGACGTTCAAAACGAGATATTTTTTGGTGCAGTATTTCTTCCAAGACTTTATTTGGAGTTATTTATAGTCAAAAACTCTGTTTTTACAAGTTTTAACTATAACGAATAGTATTTTGACGTGATGCACATGTATGCCGGTCGAGACGGCTGTTGGAGGGAGTTACAACATGCCACCGAACGGTGGCTGAACCTCCTTGGACGGGCTTTGTTGCTCGTTAAATTAATAATAAATTGATAATTTTGAAATTGCAGTTTGAAGAGATATGTCTTAGATGCAGCCTTGAAGGCCTTAGCAGTTGGCATACTGGGAATGCGTAATGGTAGATAGTTCCATTGTTTGGCGGCACTAAACGTTTATTGATAGTTTCGTTACTCAAAATCTGAAAACAACACGTTTAGTCATGCAGAATTATACAAAGTAATAGTTGGAGACAACATCGAGTATGCTTTTCCAAAGGTCGAAATCACCTTAATTGCCATTATTAATAATATTAATGCATTACGAACTGTTCCACTAAGCGCTCTTTTTATTAGTTGAAACGTTCAAAAAATCCAAGTAGATCGACAATGAAACAATAAAGGCTTGATTTCGTATCTCTGCTGATGATTGAGGCTTACTTGTTGCGCAAAATTAACTTTGGTGATGTACTCAAAAAGTTTTCCAGATGTAAATCTAGAAAAATGAACCTCTAAATTTAAATGTGTGCTCTCTCTGAATTTCTTATAGATTAAAAATAGTACAGCATTTTTGTCTATTAGTATCATAAAATTAATTATGTTTTAATTTTAATACAGAAATTCCTTATTGTAGTTTTATCTGAGTGATAATAGTACAAACATATGCGTTAACAACTGTTTTCTTTGTTAGTTTTGTGTGTGCATAATATTGAACATACCAGCGATCAGTGGAGGATGAGGGCCCGAGGCAGAAGGGGCACCCATGTGGGTTTGTGCCTAGGGCACCAAGATGTCTTAATCCGGCCCTGTTTACAGGCATCTTCGACTTTCCGGATACTAAAAGAACATTGACAAAATTAACATGAATAAAACAATAATAGTTATAACGTTTATATTAACCTCAATTTTTCATGTTTATTATCATAATCATGATTTATTGATGCTTATTGTTATTCTTAATGCCACCATAAGTTATTATATAATTAGCAATCTATGCCATGTTCCTTATAATAACATTTTAAACAGTTATTTAATGTAAGAGGCTGGAGTCATAGAATGTTTCTTAAGGTTTAAGTTTCGAGTGATACCGAATTCAAGAAAGAGGAAAAGGAATAGTGAACGCTAAAGACGACCAAAGCTCTGAGAGTAATCCTAATTTATTTCGCGTAAAAGGGAATATTATCTTTATTAGAGGCCATTAAGGGTCACTATTAAACCCCACTAGAGCGACCACAGCACGTGCTCAGCGTTACTCTAAGCTTTCAAGTGCAACCAATCGTATCAAAGCACGCGAATTGTAACTAGATCAAGACATCGTATCGTCTTCAGATCTGTTGGTCGGCGCTCGTCCTCAGGGACCAATCAGATCACTTGGTTTACCCCTCTCACGAGCAGTGTCGCAGAGAGCAGGATCCCTTTGTAACACCTGTCGTGATCCATTCGCTCTTGTCCAGCTCAGAGCAGACGAGTGACAAAACAGACTGATTTAAGGGGTCACATAATTAAGAAAGGAGAAGTCATCTTCCCAAGCAACAACATTTTTGTCAAGAAATTTAACCATTATTCTAAACTTCTAAAGATGTTTTATATCAGATTTTGGTTTTGTCGATCATACGCCTTTAAGATCTTATTGTCACCCATGAACTTTAAAAGTAAAAGTTGAATGCATGAATGAATGCTTCCTTTTTATATAGCACCAACGTACTCCACTCTGATTGGCAAAAACTCTATCAATTTTTTTTAAAGTCTTTAAATATCTCGTAAATTTTATTTTAGTACCAATGATCTTGAGCTAACTTTTGGGGTATACTTATTTGATCGACTTTGCAAAGTATGTCACTTATATTTGGCCTCACAAACAATGTTGAAGAAACATACAGGACAACACAGAGCTCCGGCTCAGGAGAATTTGCCCACCCAAACTGTTCAAGAATCAACTCAGATAAAACGCATCCGTCATCCGTCCTTTGAGAATCACTGTTATAAGTCAAAGAGAAGCCATGGCAGTTATTGCAAGAGGAGAAAATGCACATACAGAGGCTGTTGAGTGGCTAGATGAGGACGAGTTGATCTGTCTGCAATTATCCTTCCAGGAAACGATGATTGTGAAAGATTGATGTCAGTCGTAACTATGGATTAACACAGATGATGTCCAGTGAATATTTTTGAATGAAATATAATTCATAGGACCATAATAAACAGATTAAATATAGCACAAGAGTTGGTCACATAATTTGTCAATCTAGTCTTTTTTTAGTCAAATTTTTTTGTTTCCTTTTTATTATGTACTTTTAAAAATCCGGCTTCGGCTCCAGCAGGATTTCACTTCATAAATCCGGCTGACCGGTAGATCCCTAATTTATATATATATTCATAATCACAATGGCCCCGGAAAATCCGGAATCTGGCCATTTTAACAAATCTGATTCCGGCTCCAGCCAGATTTCACTTCACAAATCCGGCCCACTTCAGCTCCAGCCGGATTTCAAAATTTTGAATCCGGTACATCCCTACTTTTAAGTGGAAATTTTATATTTTAATACAATTTAATAGTGAAGTGTATTTTAAGTATTAAATTAAATATTTTAATTAGGTGTTAATTTTAAAAAAATTGTAAAGTGTGACGTACTTTGGGGTCCGAGATTTGTGACAGTTTGTGACAGGGGGGATGGGGGGGTCAAAAATGGTCCAAAATTGTTTCATTACACAATTTGTTTGTGTATTTTGTATTTTATAAAATGCGAAGTGGCAGACCGAGTTGTTGTTTTTTTTTAAAGTATAATTCACCAAGAATTTTCTGTTGGTTTATCCTGAAATTCCCACCAAGACCAAAATTCAACTCGTATTGCAGTTTTGAGACGCGAATTGCGCTCCCATAAACAACGGTGGCAGAAAATAAGCAACCCATGAACTAGACATCAAAGAAATCATTCATCAAGCGAGCTCACTCTCGGTCTCTACCCACGATGCACTGCGGGACTTTCGCACGCGAGGGGCACGAGAGACCGCGTGATACGGCCGAGTAGCGGCACCTGTTGATGCTCGTCTCCATGAGGGGCAATAAGAGGCGTGTAGGGTCCACCCCAGGGCCCCCAGAGGGACTCTTAAGAACCCCTTTATTTTATTGTCGAATTTGTCGTTGTAGCTGAAATCAGCACCCAAACAGTTACAGGTCTCTGAGTGTTCCAGAGGTGAGACTAATAGCTAGGCGCGATCAGGTACATTAGATAATTTTGTGGTGGTAGGTATGGTGATTGTGGAAGGTGGCATTGTGTTAGTGGAAGGTGGCATAGTGGTAGGGGAATGTGGCATGGTGTTGGTGAAGGGTGACATGGAGATAGTGGAAGGTGGCATGGTTTTAGTGGAATGTGGCCTAGTGTTAGTTTTAATTGAAAATATGGTGGAATATTTATTAAGTTATAAAATGTTAATTAAAGGATAAGGTTTATGTTTGACAGAACTTATAGTGTTACGATGATTTCAATGACAATCAAACTTCAATCACAGTTAACTACGCTAAATCTATTAATTTAATATATAATAAATAATATGCAATGGATTTTGTTGTGTAATATGCTCAACTGTTTTGTCAATTGAAATAATACTAATACGTAAATAACGTGCTGTATGAAAGTATTGAGACTTGGCCCGTGGAGGGGGGGGGGTTAGGCTTATGAATACTCTCACTATGTAAAGAAGTGTAATGGTAAATCAGTTATTTCTTGGTTGTCCCTATATCAACAACTCAAAATATGACTGAGATTATTTTTAGATTGGCAAGAAAAAAAAAGAAAGGAAAAAAAACAACAACACATCGTAAAATTAAGTTCTTATTCCTAAATTTGTTTTACAGTGCATGCAGAGTAAGAATAAATGATTTAATTCTAAACTTTGATCTTGAAGTGATTTTGTCTCAAGCATAAAGATCAGACGCACTTCGTTGCGTTTTTAAGAGTTTATCCCTTGGACAATTCTGTTCTCCATATCTATAGCCAGAGTGTTACTTTACTTGCTCCAAACGCATCAAAATATTCTCGTTCTTGTTTACAATGTGAAGAAATTACCTGTATATATTTTGCTAAAGTAATTAAAAATAAAGACGAATTTAAATTAATTAAAATTGTTTGTTATAAAAACACGTAAAAATTCCCTCGGTAGGCCCTAACAATACCAGCTGACTGGACTTGATAAAAGTCGATAATGAATTACTCGAAAATATGAATTGCCGAAATGTGCTGTCATTTGTTTAACCACATGTTCTTTATATATGTAATAACAATAATTCATGAAAGAGGTGCCATTTTAACAATTGAAATATTCGGCTCTTTTCCGGTGTACAGAGAACAGTTTCTGGCGCCGACGTTGTTTGGCTGTAGACATATTCTCTGTTCGTGGGGGTATCGATACCTACTTTCTCTGAGAGAAGTTTTAATAAAGGGTTCGATTATAGAAGCTCATTAGCTTATTTACAGCGGCCAAATGAATAATGTGTATATTATATTTGTAACGTAGATTTATATTATGAGCATTATATAATAGGGGGTGGAGGAGCCCCTTTTCTTATTTGAATTTTTGAGTCCCCAGACTGAAGCCTATCAGCACACAGGTCAACCTCGCACTCAATAACAGCAGGTCAATTCGTCCACTTCGACTATCAAAACCGTTTTTGCTTCACCAAGTCTAACACTAATCCAAACTTGTCCCCAATATTAAACCAAAGCATGACCCTAAACCCACACTCGTAATTTACTTTGCATCTCCAAAAGGTTAATTCACAACACATCAAGACGTTGTCTGTTACTTCCATCTCCCGCCTTTATTTACCAAACCAAGCCTAATTGGCGGTCTGTTTTCATGTCCTAATAGTCAACAAATGGACGACCATCGGGATACTTAGCTGTGGTGTGTGTGTACAATATGAAAGGGCTCCTAGCGCCGTATCACTCACGTGACGGGCGACTTGAGAGGGAAAACAAACACGACTCACACTCTCTCCTCCTCCTCCCCCCACCCCGCCCCAACACCCGGCTTTCCAAAAATACACCACACGTGGTGTTCGTTTTCCCCCGTCATCCGTCGAGCGCTGCTTGTTGCTAGGAGTAGGAGCCACTTCAAAGTCGGTGCGATCTCCTGTAGGTTTGTGGCCCGGGGGGGGGGCTGGTGGTAGTGGTGGTGGTGGGCAGTGGTGGGAGCAATGTATAGCATGCAGACTGCAAGCTATCAATTTTAGTCAATGCTTTAATGGATGCCCCTTTACCGGGAATTGCAGTGTCAAGGTATAAACATTTTCACCATGGCTGAGTCTCAAGTGATAGGTGAGCCGTCACGACTGTTGGGACTACACAACAGGATTCTGAGAAATCCATGGGAACTACACATCGGGATTAGAACTGACTGAAAATGTTGACGATATATTTTTAAACTTTAAACAATTTATCCATCAGAAGTTTACACAACTATAATTATAAAATAAATAATTCATTCTTTAAATGCATTCCTCATAGATCGATAGATCGATTGTACGAACGCTTACTGGAGCATTCAATATGGCCTAAGCCTTTATAAACGTGCGAGCAACAAAGCCCGTCCAAGGACGTTCCGCCACCGTTCGGTGGCATGTTGTAACTCCCCTCCAACAGCCGTTTCGACCGACATACATGTCGTGCATCACGTCAAAATACTATTCATTATAGTTAAAATAAATAACTCGTAAAAAAACAGAGCTTTTGACTATAAATCCCAACGTGCATAACTCAAAATAAAGTCTTGGAAGAAATACTGCCCCAAAAATAACTCGTTTTGAACGTCCACGTAAACGTGTTCAATGTGATTGGCTGTAAGAGTCATATGTGTTTGAGGAAACAATCGCTATAGATGACCGGACAGAACGGACAGAAACTTGCCTTTTATTATATAGGAGAGGAGATGTCATCCTTTCCTTATATAATAAAAGGCTATATGATCAAAGTTGTGAAACTTTTAATATTTATTAATATTGATACAAATTTGTATTTACAGCCTTGTACATGATAGCAAGTTGTGATGAGGGCCCCACGCGTTTATGTGCAGTGGATAGGTTCACGGATTTCACCTGTTATCATAGAACATTTTTATTTTCTTCTTTTTAGTGCACTTTCTATATGTAAATAAAAGCGTGTCATTAAAAAAAGATTTTTTAAATATTTTATTTTCTTCTTTTTAGTATCAAATTTTTAAATCGATTTTTCGACCTTATCAATTAAAGTTCAGGGTCAATAACTTAAATGTGATAGTGGTAATTAAACAACCCTTAAAGACAAAGTTTTAGACTTTAAATCCCTTATATAAGAGACAGAACTAAAAGTATTGTTAATGTTCATCGCGCGACAAACATTTACAGACTGAAACGCGCTGAACTCCTCTTGATGTAAAACACGTGAATTTGGTAATCGAGGGCTGGAGTGAAACCAGTGAGCCGTTGAGGTTAACTCTAGCAGACGACTAAAAATTCTAAATAGAGATAAACTAAAAATTGATTAATTTTGTTACGGTACATTCGATCGATCTGAAATTTGATACAATGCATTGTCAACCAAGATCTATCTGTGGTAAAATTTTGAGATCTCTAGGACCATCAGAAGTGGTTTAATTTTACGTTACAAGATTTGACAGAAGGAAGGATGGATGGATGGAAAATACAACATACAAACAGTGTGAGTTAAATAAAAGCGTGTAAAATCCCAAAGAATATGTCTAATGTCTGAGAGGTCTTTAAGATTGTCACGCTAATAGACCCACATATTGTATGTAACCATGTGTTATACCCTGTGTTTACAAACTAATGGCATGTATTTGAGTATTTGAGTACACATGTACATGACCGATCTGGTTACTTACTCAAGACTCGTTAAAGTCAGACTTAATATTATGGCTGACTGTGAACGGCCTGTGTTGTGTATCTATTATACAATGACATCCGTGTATCTAGGACCAGTAAAATCCATCGGTGTCACAGTAAAGCGATTTTGGGGAGAGTAGCGAATTTCTGATAAACTTCTAAATTTATTTATGTATTTTTTTGGCAGTTAAAATTCAACTGCTTTAGGGTGAAGAGGTTTCTTTCTTTACCGTTAACGCATTTTTTTCGCCACTGATATCAATGAAATTATATTTTAAAACCTAATAAAATAAACGGATTGTAAATCCTCGTGTCAAAATGGTATAAAGCCAATGATCCTCAATCTAATGACATTAAAGTCAACGACATCATCACAAACTCTTTAAAGTAATAGCATGTAGCTTAAATAATGCTGTGTTTAAAGTATTTTTATTTTCGAAATGTTAGTTTATAATTTTTTTTAAAAATAATTTAATATCTTGTTTTTCCTTCTTCCCCTCCACCCCTCCTAACCTACAGAATTGTAGAGAACACTGGTTATTTGTAAATATTTTCAGTTATTTTTTTATTCTTCTTTTCTTTCTCTGAACCGAACTAATGATAAAAAATTAAATTCCATTTTCGTCAATTATGAATTTTAACTTTTTTTTTACATTGTGCTGTTTAGACAGAAGTCATTTTTGACGTTTCGCCAGGAAAAGCTGAAACTGGTGGTGGGTTGCCGACCCGGGGCGTGGAGGGGGGGGCTATAAACTAAAAACTCTGCTCCCCCTTTAATTTCTAATTGAAACTCGGTTTAAGTTGACACCCACGGCGGGCGTCTCGAGTTATGGTGAACAATGAAAAACTCTCGGGGAGCTGTTGAACTTGTCGCGACTGATGGACGGATCACTTGTCTGCTAGGGAGACACAGACCCGAGCAGAAAGCCACTTAACTCGGAGAGAGCCACTTACAGACCAGGTTAGCGTGTAAACAGAACCAGAGAAAGCGAGGAGACCTCCGGAGCGTGTAATCCAAGGCGAGCTTTCCACGACAGGCTGATACTTATGTCATAACCATGGAATATGAAATGTCTGGATTCGGTAAACTTACTCGAGGGGCCAAAATTATAGAACTCCTGTAAATGAACGTAAACAAGCAAATTTTAAAGGGAAGGATCCCGTTTTATATTCGGCCCCGACGAAAAATGTTCTCATTGCATTCAAACAAACAAAAAACAGCAACAAAAAAAAACTGAATATAAAAATTGCCTCTTCGTGGTTGTGGTCCCCCATTATACATTTTAAAAATATTTTGCATTAGTCAATTCTAAAAAGAAGATTTAACATCTGTTAAGTTTCGATTTTTTCCCCTTGTTGTTCCATTTTATGTCAAAGCATTTATAACAGAATTCGTCAACAATAACAAATTTATGCAAAAATTACTTGACAAAATATTAAAGAATATTGCGTGACTTGGGATCCTGTTATTTTGTCATTTAAAATGAAATCCAATATTTTCAAGGCAACTCGTGGTTAAATCAAGATTAGAAACTGTAGCAGCCGTCTGTTTATAATACCCTCAACAGCAAATGTCTTAAAACTAAAAATTACTTGTAGATTAGAAATGTTGCTTGAGATTATCGAATATTCCACGCAAGTAATTTATTACTAAAAACTCTTTAGTTTGGTGTCTTGGTGCTGTATGCCATAAGTGTATTTAGTTTTTGACAATTTCATTTTCTCACCATAAACCATTAGATTTTGACACCGTAAAATCTTCACCGCCCTCCTTATTTTGTAATTTTAATTATAATTGTTAGCTAAGAAAGTCTTGGTCATTTTTCATATTTCTCGCTGCAAAAAGAGATATGTCTTATGTTGAGAATCACTTTCTATGACAAGGTAAAACACGCGTCAGAAAGTTTTTAACCCTTAATGAAGACAAAGAAATCAGTTTAAGTAAAAGCACTTAACAACGTTATCGTTACTGCAGAACACACTTACAATTTGGTCTCCAAAAAAATTAAATTATTTCGTAACTGTAAAACAAAATATATAAATTTTAAAATAAAAAATAATAAAGATAAAGATAATTAAATTTTAAAAATATTTTCTAATTATTTTAATTATTTTTTTTACTTAACAACAAAATGTCTTCAAAAATAAATTAAATAAAAAGTAACGCCAAACAATTATGTTGTAATAATTTAACAAATATATTTTTGAAACGTTTTGGGAGTAGACGTGCATATTTAATATGATATGATATATAATATGGCGACGAGAGAGATAATGCTATAGTAACAACTCAGTATTTCAATCGCAAATGATAATTCATTTCCCTTGAAGATATGGGTTTCATGGTCATGAATGATTGAAGTAGAATTTTTAAAAATTACAAAGCACTGAAAATGTTTTAACGCATTTGTTATTCTTTTTGTTGGTGGAATGCTTTGTTTGAACCGATCTGTCAAAGCTACTGAGACTGTTGGGTACAGAACGCTGAAAACTTATCAAACTTATTATTTCACGATTACGTCATTGACTTAAAAGGTTAAGCGGGCTAAAGGCTTTCAATAAAAATAATAATAATAGCGCGCAGCTGCTTGCCATATAGGCTTCACTCTTAAATAAGAACTAAATAATCATCAATCCAAAGAGGTCAAGTGACTTTTTCATGATGACTATGAGATTATCATTTACTTTTCAGATGCATACTGCTCAAGTGCAGTTCAAGGGTGATTAGATTTTTACGATCTGTAAAATAAAATAATAAAACCATTATCAAGTTACAGGCAAAATTTGAGCCAGAATTCGTCAGTAAAAAGCTGGCCAACATAGATGGTATTTGTATAGTTGTTTCTATCGCTGAGTTGTAATAGTTCAACAAGTGTCTGTGAATTAGGCCTCTTATATCAGATGATAAATTTAGCGTCTTAAACCAAAACAGCATTCGGAGACACACAGACACTAAGTCATTTTGGCCCGTGGACTAAGAGCTAAATATTAACATTTAAAAAAAAACAAAAAAAAACAAAACAAACGGATGTTTATGTCATTAAAGTAAAAATAAATCCGTTTTATTCCAGTCATTTTCATCCAAAGCCTAGGTTGTTGTTTTAATTGGTCGATTGCTTTAACCCAGCTCACTAACCACACCACATTTACTCTATGAGGTGCTGAGAGATGGAGGAGCTGTAACTGCTAGACCTCCTTAGCGTTCAAGCTATAGATCTGTTGTCACGGCAACAAGAGGAGCGTACCCACGAACGTTACCAGCGACGAGAACTGTCATCACTTCCGATCAAGGGCGGTAAGTCGTGTCTACATGGTGAGGTAAATCGCAGTGTTGATGAGCAAATCGGGTCACCGGTCATAAACTGGCGATAGGGGTTAATTTGACAACGGATTTAGAACGCGCTGATGCTGCTGACACGCTTACACGATCAGGCCTGTCATATCCGGTGCATCAGGAGGGGAGGGGGGTATAAGTTGTCGTAACCAGTCGCTGACGGAGAATGTTGGGCTGTGTTAACCCATCGCTGACAAAAAATGTTGAAGTAAGTTAACTCATCGCTGACATGGAATGTTGGGTTAAGTTTAACGCATCGCTGAAAAAAGAATATTCATCTAACTATGACGTTCAATTAATCTATTATGACAATACTCTGGCCTGAAATCCCAAATAGTCAAATAAAATTATTTACAATTTACAATTAAGCTTTTGCTATTCAATTTATTTTACCCCACCCGTGGGAAAAAATTGTATTGATGGTTGCCATAACAACATTTCCTTATTAAACATATTTACATCTCTAAAATATATCTTACCGATTCTTCTTCAGTGTATTTTTAAATCCTTTATATTAACTCGTGGTGTCTGCTTGCGCCCTTGCTTGTCGCCAAAACTTTTGGATCAATTTTTAACCCACTTGCTCGCAAGCTAGCGAGCTGAAATTTTGCAGGCAGTTTTCGTACCGATGATAAAAACAATGTATCAAAATTTCAGATCGATCGCATGTACCGTAATTAAATTATTGATTTTTTAGATTATTTTATTTATTCCTATGTATCATGCTATTTTTTGAGATAGAGCGTCGCGGTGCGTATTATATTGAACAACCTTTCTGTCGCGCAATAAGGTGCGTATTTTATTGACAACACTTTTTATAAACATATTCCTGATCGGTGCGCATTATATTAAACACGTTTTACGACACAACTGCAATTTTGTATTCTTGGATGGTCTTGCGCTGCGTATTATAATGAACATTATTTTAGTTACTTCTCGTACATAAAGGATTTATAGTCAAAAACTAGGTTTTTTACGTTTTTAAATCCTTTATATTAACTCGTGGTGTCTGCGGCGCGACCGACCTGACTGCTTGCTTGTCGCCAAAACTTTTGATCGATTTTTAACCCACTTGCTCGCAAGATAGCGAGCTGAAATTTTGCAGGCAGTTTCGTACCGATGATAAAAACAATGTATCACAATTTCAGATCGATCGCATGTACCGTAATTAAATTATTGATTTTTTAGATTATTTTATTTATTCCTATGTATCATGCTATTTTTTGAGATAGAGCGTCGCGGTGCTATTATATTGAACAACCTTTCTGTCGCGCAATAAGGTGCGTATTTTATTGACAGCTCTTTTTATAAACATATTCATGATCGGTGCGCATTATATTAAACATGTTTTACGACACAACTGCAATTTTGTATTTCTGGATGGTCTGGCGCTGCGTATTATAATGAACATTCTTTTAGTTACTTCTCGTACATAAAGGATTTATAGTCAAAAACTTGTTATTTTTTAAGGGTTTTTAAATATTTTTTTAATATAGTCACTACATTGATACCAACGACCTAATGACGTCAGATATTTAGACAATTTCACAGCCGCCCCCCCCCCGGCATATCATCGGAAATTATTCAAAATATATAATAGACCCCTCACAAAAATTGGTCCCCATTAGTAAACACCACCACCACCACACACAAGGATTTTTTTTTACCAACAGATGTATGGCTTCATTTATTAGTTAACCATGTAATCCAATTTATTAATTCTAAGGGGTTTGTCATTTCTCAATGGAACTAAATTCATCGTGTTACTAGTTTTAGTGAACATTTTCGTAACACGGCGTTTCTCTGGATAAATATATCAGTATAAAATTACTTTCAAAATGTTGGTATAATGAAGTTGTAAACAATGTTTTCTCTAAAGTTCGTTGGATTGTGTGCAAAAATTAAAACAAAATATTTTGGAAATTCGTACTACATTCAGTTCTTCTGTGCCACATTTTACATCCCACAAGTACACATAGATTATTATTATCAAAATTTACTGCGCTGTAGTGCATAACTGCTGCGCGGTGTAGGTCAAATAGCTGAGTTACCGCGCAGTATAAACTGAACAGCGGCTGTAAACGATTTTCTCTCTTGCCTAATTCTTTAATTAAGCCAAGTTCAAATTGACGTAGGATTTCTCCAACAGGATACCATGTTATATTAATAAATTCCACTATAAGACGACAAGAACTTTCTCTGGTGAATACCTAATGTCGTAGAGCTTCTTTTTTTTTACAACTCGTCATGTTTATATATCCTACATTTGTATCTCAACCTATTTATTGAAGAATTTTATTATATGTTTATTAAG
Organism: Ampullaceana balthica; assembly: GCA_944989445.1. NCBI lineage: Eukaryota > Metazoa > Mollusca > Gastropoda > Lymnaeidae > Ampullaceana > Ampullaceana balthica. The sequence continues at coordinate 1,292,072 of CALYLW010000011.1, read as the reverse complement.
CCACAAGTATATCTATTTATTATATAAATATGAGCACGTCTCTGTTGCCATGATCCTATTTTATAACGTTAGTCTATTGTATGACATTCACCATCAGTGACAGTGTTTAAGTCCTCCTGCTTATGATCATACATAGAAACATTTACACTGTCGATCATTGTGGGTGTAATTTGTCCCGGTCCATTTCTCACAGTCAGTAAACTTTCCAACATTGTAGTAGACAATTGGTTTCTCAAGTTGGTTTTCAATAAACTAACAGCACAAAAAAACGCGTTCTACTTCTGCTTTTCCACGTGGAAGCGCCGACATTGTTTGTGCAAACTTCGAAAGTAGCGGAAATCTGTACTCTTTGTTTTCGATATTTCTAGTCATTTGTCCAATTTGATGCCAGAAAGCATCATAACCTCCGTCGTCCTTGACATTGCTTAAATCCACAACTTGGTAGTCAATAAACTCGGCTTCGAAACAATCAAAATCTGCTGGAGACACAATTTGTGGAAAAAGCTGGGCCAGTTCAGAAATTTCCGACTGTTCCACCGATATTCTGTTAGTGGGTTTTAGTACTGACATGAGCTTCAGCACTCTGTTGCTAATAGGCATTCTTTTCTGGATTGCACCGACTGCATTGGTATAAAATGCAAGAACATCAACATAAAACTTTTCAACATTCGATGGATCACCTACTTTTTGCAGCTGTAGTTTAGTTTGATAACCAATGAATATGTTATAGCGTGATTTAAAGGTTGTACTTTCCAAGTGAAGTCTTCAAATAACAACAGCACCTGTGGTCGTATATAGTAACTGTGGTCGTATATAGTAACTGTGGTCGTATATAGTAACTGTGGTCGTATATAGTAACTGTGGTCGTATATAGTAACTGTGGTCGTATATAGTAACTGTGGTCGTATATAGTAACTGTGGTCGTATATAGTACCTGTGGTCGTATATAGTAACTGTGGTCGTATATAGTAACTGTGGTCGTATATAGTAAATGTGGTCGTATATAGTAACCCAACACACTTTTGTACCTATGGTCGTATATAATAACCCAACACACTTTTCAACAGTTGATTTGCCTCTTCATTTAAATCTGATAAAATCGGAGAATTTGATTGAAACATTTTGTTGAACTGAGTAAACATAGGCTGCACTGCTTGCAAAAACAAACAAAAAATAACATTTAACGACAGGATTTTGCAATTGAGTGATAATTATATCCACTGTAACCAACGGATCACACTCATCATTTGATTGTAGCTTGAAAGTGCATCATATTGGTTAACAATACGATTAATACACTCCAGCAGACTCAACCATCTCGTGGAACACAGCTGCAATATTCGTAGAGTGTCTGCTTCCTCGACCTCTTGAAACTCTTTGTACAGCTTTAATCTTTTGCAACTATGTGAAAAATGGCTGTGAATGTCTCTGCATAGCTGTTCAATACATTTGGGAAATGTTTTACATGCATCAGTGGCACATAGAGCAGCTACATGGCATTTGCTGTGTATATGAAATATATTTGGTTGTATACTTCTGAAACGTGCAAGCACGGAATTTTTGGCTCCAATCATTACGTTAGCTCCATCAGTTCCAAGTGCCATTACATTGGCCAATGGTATTTTATCTTCGTCCAGACATGACTTGATTGCAGCAAAAATGAACTCTGATTTTGCTTCTTTTAAATCAACTAAACGAATCTTCTTTGTTCAGTTTGCCAGTAACATTTTTAATCATCATAGATTCCTTTGTTCGTTTAGAGCTGAAATCTTTAGCGATTTTTTAATCAGGAAACCAATCTGCAACATCTTCCGAGATGTCGTCCATTAAATTTAGTGGCAAGTTTTTTCTTGCGACAAAATTTTCCACTTTTAATTCACATTATGTTACCTGTTTGTTGTGAGCCGTTACAGGAGATGGCTTTTATTATTACACGCTTTTATTTAAGTCACAATGTTTGTATGTTGTATTCATCCACCCTTCCTTCAAATCTTGAAACGTAAAATTAAACCACTTCTGATGGTCCTAGAGATCTAAAATTTTTACCACAGATAGATCTTGGGTGACAATGCATTGTATCAAATTTTCAGATCGATCTAATGTACCATATTGAAATTATTGCATTTTTAGGTTATCTATAGTCTATATATATATATAAGCATCGGTACCCGTCTGCTTTGTTGACATCCATGAGTTCACCACGTGAACACATCACCGTGGTATAAAACGTTGGGCGGGCGCTTATGAGGTGTTTGGTATAAATAAAACAAACCCGTAAAAACAAAGTTTTCTACTATAAATCCCTTATATTTTAGTCATAATTAAAAGTATTGATTATGTTTCAACGCCACAAATATTTACGGACTGACACCGAGTGATGTCCCCTGTCTTTTAACGGGGGATGGGTCGTGAGGGAGTGTCGGCACGACGGTCGACGTCTAAGCGTCAACTCAAACTCACTTGGAAAAAAACAATAACAAACCGTGAATTTGAATTACATACCTCATATAAGGATAAACTAAAAATGCATTAATTTAATTACGGTACGTTCGATCGATCTGAAATTTTGATACGATGCATTGTTAGGTCAGACGGGTCCGTGTTCCAAATTTCAGCTCGATCGGATCACGGGAAGTGGGACATTTTCGACTTTTGTTTTTCCGCCCGCCCATGAGATGATGAGATGACGACAGACAGAGACGGCCGCGAAGTTAATATAAGGGATTTAATAAAACAAACCCGTAAAAACAAAGTTTTTGACTATAAATACCTTATATATGAGACATAACTAACAGTATTGATTATTTTCAAACGCTACAAACATTGACAGACTGACACCGAGTGATGTCCCTTGTCTTTAATAAATGGGGGTGGGACGTGAGGGGGTGTCGGCACGACGGACGGCGTCAACTCAAACTCACGTGGAAGTGGAAGAAAAAAACAATAACAAACCGAGAATTTGAATTACATACCTCGTATAAGGATAAACTAAAAATGCATTAATTTAATTACGCTACGTTCGATCGATCTGAAATTTTGATACGATGCATTGTTAGGTTAGACGGGTCCGTGTGCCAAATTTCAGCTCGATCGGATCACTGGAAGTGGGTCATTTTCGACTTTTGTTTTTCCGCCCGCCCATGAGATGATGAGATGACGACAGAGAGAGACGGCGGTGAAGTTAATATAAGGGATTTAATAAAACAAACCCGTAAAAACAAAGTTTTTGACTATGAATCCCTTATATATGAGTCATAACTAACAGTATTGATTATTTTCAAACGCGACAAGCATTTACAGACTGGCACCGAGTGATGTCCCCTGTCTTTTAACGGGGGATGGGACGTGAGGTGGTGTCGGCACGACGGTCGACGTCTAAGCGTCAACTCAAACTTTCACGTGGGAAAAAAACAATAACAAACCTTGAATTTGAATTACATACCTCATATAAGGATAAACTAAAAATGCATTAATTTAATTACGGTACGTTCGATCGATCTGAAATTTTGATACGATGCATTGTTAGGTCAGACGGGTCCGTGTTCCAAATTTCAGCTCGATCGGATCACGGGAAGTGGGACATTTTCGACTTTTGTTTTTCCACCCGCCCATGAGATGATGAGATGACGACAGACAGAGACGGCCGCGAAGTTAATATAAGGGATTTAATAAAACAAACCCGTAAAAACAAAGTTTTTGACTATAAATACCTTATATATGAGACATAACTAACAGTATTGATTATTTTCAAACGCTACAAACATTGACAGACTGACACCGAGTGATGTCCCTTGTCTTTAATAAATGGGGGTGGGACGTGAGGGGGTGTCGGCACGACGGACGGCGTCAACTCAAACTCACGTGGAAGTGGAAGAAAAAAACAATAACAAACCGAGAATTTGAATTACATACCTCGTATAAGGATAAACTAAAAATGCATTAATTTAATTACGCTACGTTCGATCGATCTGAAATTTTGATACGATGCATTGTTAGGTTAGACGGGTCCGTGTGCCAAATTTCAGCTCGATCGGATCACTGGAAGTGGGTCATTTTCGACTTTTGTTTTTCCGCCCGCCCATGAGATGATGAGATGACGACAGAGAGAGACGGCGGTGAAGTTAATATAAGGGATTTAATAAAACAAACCCGTAAAAACAAAGTTTTTGACTATGAATCCCTTATATATGAGTCATAACTAACAGTATTGATTATTTTCAAACGCGACAAGCATTTACAGACTGGCACCGAGTGATGTCCCCTGTCTTTTAACGGGGGATGGGACGTGAGGTGGTGTCGGCACGACGGTCGACGTCTAAGCGTCAACTCAAACTTTCACGTGGGAAAAAAACAATAACAAACCTTGAATTTGAATTACATACCTCATATAAGGAAAAACTAAAAATGCATTAATTTAATTACGGTACAATCGATCGATCTGAAATTTTAATACGATGCATTGTTAGGTGAGACGGGTCCGTGTGCCAAATTTCAGCTCGATCGGATAACTGGAAGTGGGTCATTTTCGACTTTTGTTTTTCCGCCCGCCCATGAGATGATGAGATGATGAGACGGCCGCGAAGTTAATATAAGGGATTTAAAAAGATGTGTGGGCTTCAGACGTGAATTTTAAAGAGTTTTTATTATAAGTTTTAAAAAATAGCTGTTAAAACAAAGTTTTTGACTATAAATCCATTATATATGAGACATAACTAAAAGTAGTGATGATTTTAAAAGCGTGTCCTTTTAAAAAAAAATAGTTTTTAAATATTCAATTATTTTTATCCTTAGTCCAGAACTGCAACATTCCACCATCAACTTTCTTTGTTGACATTGCCTGAATGTTTTGCGCTTTTACCGTGGCTGAGTACTTTCAGTACATCACCAGATGCAATGCAAAATATCTTTCTACAGCACGTACATACAGCGTTATATTTGGAATCATTGTCAGTTGATATCCAGTCCTTAAATTCGCCGTTTGTAATCCATGTAGGTTGAAAATAGCATTTTCTGTTCACTTTAGCTTTTTTAACAATAATTTTATCCGCATTTTCATTTATTTCACAGTTTTCACTGCGGCTATCGCCTTCGCTTGTATTCATGTTTTCGGCCATTTTTTTAAAAACAGATACTATGTTTACATTTATGTCGTCATAATGTATGCGTAATTGTGACGTAACGACTAACGATCTGTCTAAACAAGTCCATCTTGCCACGATGCGTCTCGCTCCGCGAGCCTAGCTGTCCGGAAAGCTCTTACAGTTTATTAATAGAGCGCGGGATGCCACTAAAACAATTTAAGAATTAAAATTTGAATCAAGAAAATAAATATCACAAACATGATTTACTGATTATTTTAAACGTTGAGATTCGACGTTTTGTCAATTTATTTTACGGACGTCTTAATTTTTTTACTGAATTTTACGGACAGGCAATTTTACGACAAATCTTTACGGACTGTCCTTAAATTTACGGACAGTTGGCAACCCTGGTCAATACGCTCCTGTCGTTCAACTTCTTGTGTCAGAGGTCACAGTGAAAGTTAGATCCCCTTGTCAGGTAAGATGTTCCCTCCATTGTCTCGTATCCTGGGACAGGCCAACACGTAGACCGCCATGTGTCCGTGGCTACTACCTACCGTCTGTGACATGTCACGTTGGTCACGGGGACGAGCGGTCGGCGTGGGAACTGGGCGTGGTCCAGGTGGGATCGTGATTTCATCAATGACGCTGACATTAACGTCATAGTGACACAGGGCGGCGTCAAGGCCAATCATAAATTCTGCACGTTGAAGCAGACGTCAGACACCACTATCCGCTGGCCGCTGGCCGTAGCTGGGAAACCTTTCAACGGGCTCCAGTAAACACGCTTCAGTAATATGTTTTGTCAATAAAATACAGTTGAAATTATGACTTTTTGTTTAGTCTTATCTATACAAAGCTGCTCTAAAGAAGATTATTGCATCCTACGCTCTGGACGTATTCGCAAGTTACGCAGCTGCGAGGGAACCACGCTATTCCCAGCCCCCTTTGTTTCCCTAACTTATCGTCAGGTACCCATTCAGAGCTGGGTGGACTCAGGGGTACCTTTGGCCCCGGGAAAAAATCCCTGCCTTTAGGGAGATTCGAACCCGTGAATTCTCTGTAGTCCAGCCGCGTGCACATGCTGCTCAACCCCCGTTTTCAATCTTAAATTGTATCCGTTTAAAAATATATATAAAAATTGCAGCATTTTATGACCAAATGAATGCCAACAGACTGAGTAGCTGAAATAAAACCAACTGATTTTTTAATTTAAATATTTTGGTGTGTATATATGTAAAAATAGTTACAGTATTTAAATGTCTTGAAAAGTGGAATATAGTTGTACTGTTTGAAAGATTTTTTTTTACCTATAAGATGGAAAACAAAGTGACTTTCAGATACATTAGAGGCTTACGCCATTATTTATTTCAATTAATGTCAATGTTACCGATCTTTGGCAACAAAATTAGCATCATATAATATAAAGCAATATTATTTATACATAACTTTGAACATTTCAGCAACATCAAATGATAATAATAATAATAAAGAAACTAAAATAAATAAAACTAAGCAGAACATGAACATTAGACACGTACATTTAACAGATAATTAAAACATGGCTTCTCTCTCATGCGCTCGAATTAGAATTATGAGATGAACTTGCGCATCATAGTCTTCGCTTAAACAAATAAATCAAATTTTGATCAACTTTGCCTCCAGTGTCTGTGATGTAGAAACTTCAAGGTGTCCTCTTTTATAAATCAATCATCGGAGGCACAAGTATTAAGTATTTCATGGTGCGTGACCCATTTATAATTGACTGTTATAAACACAGGACAAATATTTATTTTAAAAAGATGAGTTAAATAATTATCAATGGTAACAGTTCGATTTTACTGACTGAAACGAGTCTCCTACTGTAGTGAATGAACCTTTTGTGGTTGATGACATTGGTCAAGGTGACATGTAGTGATTAATAAAAATAACTGAATTATGGATGTCTTGTCAGAGTTGTCTAATGAAATACGTATGTCCTGTCTGAATTATATAATAACATTATAATATAGAAGTCCTCTCTGAATACTGAATAGTTTTAAAAATATAGATCGCCTGTCAACATTTTATAACAACTATAAATATGTAAATGTAATCAGATTAACTAAGAGATACAAAATGGAAAATATTTGTCTCCCATATGTGTTTGTTCTGTTCAATAGAAGCATTTAGTCCTTTAGTTCATTAATTATTTTTCAAACGTAACAAATTGCTTCTAGTGTGGAGATTCCCTAACAAATTTGTCCATAAAGTCAGGGCTTAACAAGGTTTTCATATCAACAAACATTTGAGCTGCACATCATTTGCTGGTTTTTAAACTTTGCCATTATTGCTTGCGATCCAATCAAGTTTATAAGAAAATTGTGGAGGACGAGATTAAACGAGCTCGGCATTCATCAGCTCTGTAGATACATTGGCGACATCTGTGTTTTCATGTAATAGTTTCCCATGTTGTAAGGCTGCGATATGGCATTGGGCATCATGCCATCGGGTGGCATGGGCATATGTTGCCCGCCCATGGAGTGGGGCGGTCGGTGGAAGGCAAGGATATCGTGCACGGAATGCGACGAAGGCCACGCCCTCATCATGCACGGTGACCCGCAGCCCCCCGAGGGAGGCTTGTGATGTGACGACATGGCAGATGGCATCTGGAATCCCATGCCGGGAGGGACCCCCGGGGGTTGGTGGGGATTGTGTGACATGATCTGGGGGTGCCCCATGGCTGGGGGCATTGAGGGCGTCGGGGCGCACGAGTAGGGGTAAAACTGGGCGTTGTAGAGAGAACCGTGGTGGTTCTGGCCGTGGTGTGGGTGTGCCGCCACTGGGTGGTGGTGAGGGTGGTGACCAGGGGGCGGGGAGGCTTTTTCGTACTGGGATCCTGGGACGGGGCTGGCTCCGCCCCCTGATCCACCATTGTTGGACCCCGGGCCAATCTTGTTTCTGAGAATCCTGCTGATTGAGCTGACTGACGGCACGTTGTATTTGTCACAGACGCCGTCGGCCAATAGTTTGTCACGTATCTCCCAAGCGAAGATCCCCGGATCCCTTTCCTTGTAAACCTTGATGTGTTTGACGACGTTGGGCGTGGTCACCCGTGGCTTGGACCCGCCTATGGCGCCGGGCAAGATGGAGCCCGTCTCGTTGTACCGGGCCAAGATTTTTGAGACACACCCGTGTGACACCCGGAGTTGGCGGCTGATGTCACATGGTCGCACCCCGAGCTGTGCCAGTTCCACGATACGGAGTCTAATGGCGTTGGGGAGTGGCCTGCCGTTGACGAACACGCCTCCTAGCTGATTGACTTCACCATAAGTCTGGTGCTCTGAAATGAGAAAAGAAAGCAATTCTATTTTTTTTAAAAGCAATACAGGAATTATTTTCACCCTTAGTGACATGAAGAATAATCTTAAATGGTTATGGTATGACATATAATATATAAGAATATAGGTGTATAGGTTTGAATAAGTTAATGTGTTCATTGTCACATACAATTTTTATTATATTTAAGCGTTAATGAGCAAACAAAGCAAATTTACTCCTTTTATCTCTTGTTTAAATTATATAATATTAATCGTAGAGCTGGTACTGATTTTAAAAAATGTGTTCGATTAATCGGGATTTTTATCGATTAATCGATTAATTTCGATTAATTGTACTTTTATAACGCATATATAGATCCCGTTATGTTTCGATTCATTATTTCTCGAAATTGTTTAAGTCGCGGTAATTCCATAGCGCCCAAATTGTGTGACGTAACACAGCAAATTCGGGAATAAAGAAGAAAAACCTTTTTATTTACTTATGCACGTCTAAATAAATAATAATAATACGAGGGAAAAGTATCTAAGTAAAAAAAATATATACATTATTAATAAATTGAAGAGAAAAAAAAGAAATTAATCGTTAATTTCCGCAGCCCTATTTATTAATAAAAATAGAAACGATTATTAAAGATAATAAGGAGGAGGGCGTATCATGGAGGTAAAACACCACTTGAGACAGTCAGACAATTGGTTACTAAATCTAACTGATGGTGCTGAAACAAATCTCTCCTTACACCTCTTGCCTTTGTGACCTGGACAACGTGAATAATATGGCATAGAATTTGTCATGTAAACCAATCAAATAGTAAGTAACAGTTAGATGACATGTGTTTTATAATTGGGTACCAATGTTTAACTCCCTAAGTAAAGGAAACAACCAACGTTTATAGTTTACAGTAACGAGCCATAAGTTAAGTAATTTAGACAGGCCTACAAATGTCAAATTTATTCCTTTCTCGCCTCATAATCCTTCATTTTTGCTGTAGATATCTGATAGAAGTTTTAGTTTCTATCTGCAATTTGAGGAAAGATTTCTTTTTTATTTTGTTTCCCTCTTGCAGGAATATTTGGTTCGCGTGTTGTACAATTCTGAAACCAAATCTTTGCCGCGAGCACCAGCATAAACAACCTGATGTTGTCCCACTCTCCCCTTCTCACATGTTACAATTCGTTCAAGTAAAGGAGACTGAGGTCAACTTAGTGACCCGCTAGGAAAAGCGGGAAAAAAACGAAACATACATATTTTCTCCCCTTGCACATTTTGTGTGTTTGTGTATTTTGTTTTCTCAAAATTTTTGACACCCTCCCCCCATTCTTCAGTATATTAGAAAAATAATTTAAATAACTCCCTCTCTATTATTCTTTCAGAATATTGATATTCAATAGTTAATTATGTTAATTGTCGTGTCTGTTTTAAGAATTCAGCTTTGCTCAACTCTAAGAGATTTCCATTTGTATTTAACTCCCCTTGCTAGAACACTCTCCAGTTAATCCACAATCTGAAGGATCCATCTCTCTGAGCTAGTGGCTCGTCTAAAAAATACGAGTTGTCAACTCCCATTATTTCTTTGGGTGTGACTTCATTCTAAAATTGTGCGTCATTCATCAATGGGAGAAACAAATTATTCATGTTTAGGGAGGAAAATATAAAGGTTTTGTTTTTAAAGTTTCTTTGTCTGTTTGCTTGTTCGTTTGCTTTTGGGGGAGAGGTATTTTTCTAAATTTATATTCCTGTTTCTACAGTTAAAATCGTGGTTCTTTATGCATAGGCCATGACCTTGGAACGTGAAATGCCATCAAAAACAATGTTTGTTATAAGTTATTATATTTTCATATTTATAATTATTAAGTGGTTTTACGTTAGAATTAGAATGAAAATTTGTTTAGTTGTCGATAATGAGAGGATCGTGAAGTAGGATGATCACGTGACCGGTGGTGTAGTGGAGGGCGGGAGCGGGAGGGCTTCACCCTCCCAAACTTTTTAACAGGGAGGGCGCGCCCATCCTGCATGGAGGACATGCACTTTCAATTAACTTCAATCCATTTGTTGTAGAACTTGTACCTTTGAGAAAAATACGCCGCGTAAAAAATGTGAAAAAAGATAGCCCTCCCACCTCTTTTTTTTTGGACGACACCACTGCACGTGACAAGTGTATGTTGGTCAAGTAAGAAGACGTGAGTTGGTAGTAGAGAGATACATATGAATGATATAAATCAGCCATATCAGAGATACGCTGGCAGCACATAGAATAAGATTTATTGTAACCAAACAAAAATATGCATCTTTGTTGGGACTATAAACTGGTGATTATTTGTGAAGTGTGTTTATAAAACTGATGAGAGATCAGTCTGACAGAGTGCTCATGTTGAGAGATCAGTCTGACCGAGTGGTCAAGTTGAGAGATCAATCTGACCGAGTGGTCAAGTTGAGAGATCAGTCTGACTGAGTGGTCAAGTTGAGAGATCAGTCTGACTGAGTGGTCAAGTTGAGAGATCAGTCTGACTGAGTGGTCAAGTTGAGGGATCAGTCTGACCGAGTGGTCAAGTTGAGAGATCAGTCTGACCGAGTGGTCAAGTTTAGAGATCAGTCTGACCGAGTGGTCAAGTTGGGAGATCAGTCTGACCGAGTGATCAAGTTGAGAGATCAGTCTGACCGAGTGATCAAGTTGATAGATCAGTCTGACCGAGTGGTCAAGTTGAGAGATCAGTCTGACTGAGTGGTCAAGTTTGACACAGGTTATTGGATGAATATCTCTATAAATAGTTAGGTTATAACATGTAAACATATCAAGCAGAAAACATATATGAAATACACGTTTGTCTACAATAATTAAGACTTTGCAATTTGCTATGGATATAATAAGCTACATATATAGATTTACTACATAAAAACTGTTATTTAATATAATATGAGACCACTGATCAGATTATATTATCACTATGTAGTCAGCTACGCACGTAGCTATTAGACCGCTCTGTGAAAATGTATTACTAGCTTCTTGAAAAAAAGTACTATTTTACATTTCCGACTACACACAAAACAGCTATCGTTTCCATGGATACTGTTTACAGGAGATGTTCAGAATGCAAACAAAAGAACATCAGTCCTTAAAAGAAACATTTCAAAACCCGCAAAAGTATAGCATAGTATGTGATGTATTCATATGAAGATCTAGATACGATGCCGGACGAAAGCTTTTTTCATAGGTCAAGATGTGACCTAGTTCGGTCTTCGGTGTAACTATTTTGTTCCCACTTGTCTCTATTAGAATAAGCCAGAGGTTCAGTGAAATAGAATTTTGTAGTTGTTTGTGACCAATATGAAATGCATTTTTTTAAATAACTGAAATAAAGCAATGAATGCATTAACATTGACGCTTTAATACACTTTTTAAATTGCTTCATAAGATACTCCAAGAATACAGATGTATTCTGCTGTTGATTCCCCAAAACGTCATTTCCCTAGATATACGAGATATTGTGTATTCAAAACATCCTTCCTGTTTAAAATATTCAAGAGTTGTCAGGTCGTTTCTGTTCCACCCAGGAATCTGCTCCCCCCGTTATATGCCAGCGTTAACAGACTCTAAGCAAACTTTCGTCCGGAGCTTGTCCTCGGGTTAATACATCAGACCATCAACAGGCTTGCAATGTTTGGCCCGTGGTTTATTTGTTGATATATTTCTGCTTGTTTGTTTGTCTATTGAGGGCGTTAAGTCTGTCTGAAACCGAGAACCCATGGCGCTACAGTAGCCTCAACGACACATTGACATTTATTTCTATCACTGTCTGCCAATGACAGCAATTTCTTTTCTTCATTGTCTGCCAATAAAACATTGCCATTTATTTCTATCATTGCCTGCAAATGACAATTATTTTAAGCAAAAAAGGTATTCATAATTTAATTTAAATTGAAGTTAAATTACAAATAAAATTGGAATAGGGAGGGCGCCATTGTTGATGCTGAGACGACAGTTCATTAAAATATGGTTCCCTAGTTGTTATTTTAATATAAGATGTGTACCCCGCCAATTTCACCCCATGTCCCCAGGGGTACGCGTAGAACACTCTGGGAGTCACTGGCCTTACATAACAACACAAGTTTGGGAAACTAATGTTTGTCATTATTATTATTGCTCAGAATTGTAAAGGGGTAGTGAGAAGAAGTATACATTCAACAAAAAATTATTATTTTACAAACGATGAACAAAAATTAGAATTGCATACAATAATTCATGGTGCAGATTATGATACTTGATAATTATGCAATGATGTTGATTTATTTATGTGGTGGCGTTTCATGAACGCTTTATTAATTAATCCCATGAATACTAAAACCCTTTATTCTTGTTCAATGTTTGTTGTAGGTCTGTGTGCTGTCGTGCGTGTGTTCATGTACTTGCCAAGGCATGTGTGCTGTTGTGCGTGTACTTGTCAAGGCCTGTGTCTCAGCCCTTACTATGTATAGTTCGGATTGACTCTTATTTTGCAACCTCCAGTAACTAATATCCCCGCTGCAGAGGCGTAACAACGACTTGGCATCGGGGCAGTTGCAAAAGGGCGCCGAGGGCTAATCCTTCAATTTATCAAAATTTAGTATTTTCCTACCTTTTGGATTTTTTAATATACATTTGTCAAGGGCTCCAAAAATAAATTAGCCAAGGGCGCGGAAAACCCAGTTACGCTTCTGCCCCGATGAGCCCTGTGCAAAGAATCAACTTCACAGTTGTATTTTCAAACCCTAAACATTGTTAGGAGCCATAATGACCGAAGCATTGATGCAGATCTTAAGAAATAGAATAAGTGTTTATGTGTGTTTGTGTATATGTGTGTGGTATCTTACACTTTTTACTTTATGAACATGTGTTTCGGAGAGCAACTTTTTTGAAATATGGTTGGGGTAGGGAGTCGATTGTGCTCGGGTTCAAGAAAAAGAGAAATTTAAAGACTTCAAGAAACCAGCAGAAATATATAGAATTCTAGAAATGAAACTTTAGGAGGACATGAAGCAAGTGGACGTTGTTGTTGAGAAACCTGTGACGGTAACAACACAAAATCTGACACGTTTAGCCGGACAGTAGAATGTCAGGAAATAAATAAAAACAATGAAGTAAACTTGTGAATCCTTACAAAGGAACTTATAACACTTTTGAAAAAATAAGTTTCTGTTAGGGGAGATTTAAAGCGACCACCCGTGGTAGTAGTGATCTTTTAGCACATTAAAAAAGTATTTAATATTTTATTTATAATATAATCGAATAATTTATTATTTTCAGCATTTACAAATCGCCGATGCTTAGATCTTGTCTCAGCAACAAAGACATTCACTTTTTTTCCTCATGTGCACTGCAAGACATCTAAAAGTTAAGATGCGGAACAATCCATTTTATTATGATCATCTTTTTTTTTAAAGCTGTACCTGGAAAATGCTTAATCACCCTGAGAAGTGAACTTTAAAAAAAAATTGACCGCGCCATTGGTAGCGTGTTTTTTTTTGGTTTTTTTTTAAAATGGCAGTTCTTTTTCCCGCCAAGTGTGGAAACACTGGCAAGGGGTTAGCACCGAGTCTGTCCCTACTGGATTTCATGGCAGCCCCGGGGAGAGGAGACTTCTCGGCAGTGTTGAGTGATCCACAGCGGGCCTGATGCCGTGCCTCACCCCCTCCCCCAGCAGCGAGTCTGATGACTTTAGCAGAATCGGCTGTCGGCTCACAGCGTGGAGCCTCGTTTGGTGCTTGGATACTCTCGAGCCTCAAAATGCTGGGGGATAGGGCGCACTCGGGGGCGTTAACTCTAACGGTTTATTTTTCAAACGTGCGACGAGTTTATGGATGCGGTTGTTCGTTGAGAGGCCGAGGGTTTTTAGTTGTGTGATGTAAACAAGGTAACTTGGTCTAATTGTTGAAATTTCTGGTAATATGGAGACGGGGGGTGGGGAGGGGGGTGAGAGAGGGGGGGGCGTGGAGTTAGGGGAAGGTTTCTGACATTTGATAATTGTTACTTTCTGGGGTTGTGTAAACAAGATGGATGCATTAACAATTTCATAACGAAAATTAAATTTGAAAGAAAAAAAAACCAGAAACGATTACAAAAACACCTTCATCACAGGCACAAAGTGAACAAGGCCTGCGAATTCTCATATAGAACGTTTACGCTTAAGTGAAGCCAAACTTGACCTGTCAAACAGCAAGGTGTTCCCGATGGTGATGGTAATGATAAAAGCTATCAGAACGGAGAACAATATTTTAGTAGCTCAATTGAGTAAGTTTGAATGTAGAAAATGCGAGTTGTCTAATAAACATGAAATTTAATATCCAATATTCATCGCCATTGAGGTCTGCTTTTATTTATTTGAAGATCCAACAACACGCACTCCTGGGAGTTTCCAAATGAAATAAAATAAAGAATGTCTACATTTATAAAGAGTGTCTACATTAAAAAAGACTGTCTACATTTATAAAGGATGTCTACCTTTATAAAGAATGTCTACATTCATAAAGACTGTCTACATTTATAAAGAATGTCTACCTTTATAAAGAATGGCTACATTTATAAAGAATGGCTACATTTATAAATAATGGCTACATTAATAAAGAGTGTCTACATTTATAAAGAATGGCTACATTTATAAATAATGGCTACATTAATAAAGAATGTCTACATTTATAAAGAATGGCTACATTTATAAAGAATAGCTACGTTTATTTTTTTAAAATTGCTACATTTTATCTTTCAGTAAAAAAAAATGATTAAATTAAAATTATTCTCAAAATATTTCTAAGACCAGCTTTATTTTTTATTCAATGATATTTTGGTGTATATATTATTGGATCTGAAATCCCGCCCCTTTGTTTACATTGTGGTTTGTTTACATGGAAACCAATATGTTGCTGAATTTTAAGGTGAATTGTGGTACAATCTTTATACAAAATATAAAACCATTTAACAAGTTTTCTAATACTAAAATACTAAATACATATAAGCTGGCCCTGTACATCAGTTGTTTACAGTACATGATCACCATGGTAACACGTCTTGTGTACACAATGACATCGAGTAAATAACGGCGTATCCCTAAACATCAAGCAACACATTAATTTTATAATGTAGTAATTTAGTAAAATACATTCATGAAACGGTATTCGTTGACATTTTCTTTAAAAATTGATTTTTTTTAAAATTTGTTTATTTAAAAACCATTGCAAATGTTAAGTTATTTTAAAAAATTAAGTTTTACTTTTTGGATAGTTTAAAAATAAAGTAATTTAGTTAATAAAAAAATATTCAAAATGTTTTACGTGTTGTGTACATCGGAACTCGTGTTGTTGTTTTTTTTTGTGTGTGTTAAGGCAGCCTCCAAAGTATATTATTATTTTCTAAAAAAAACTTGGAGATATCTTTTTACACTGGATCATAGAACTATTCTGTGACTTATGTAACTATCAACTTTTATATGTATCTCTCTTGTAGGCGTTCTCTCAATACATAATCTTGTACACAATAATCCACTGAAGAACTTGTTTCAATTAAACAACTTTAATATTTATACTTTGTACAATAAGTATCTTGAGGTTATACAACATGGAAATCTTGAGGCACACACACATTCCGTCCTTTCACTACCGAACTCCTCTGACAACTCCTCGCCAAACCCTTTCAGCCAATGGGAAGGCTTCTCCCTTCTCGCGCCTATTACTTCATGTGACCGCTCCGTCAGAGGATCACGCATTATACACATGGTACACCCATGGCATTCACATGTGACAACTTAGTTTTAACTAAATTGTTCCTTTATTTGAAGCTGATGACATTCATATTTTGAGAACCGCTGCACCGCGACAGCTAATTACGCTCTGTTCTCAGCTTTATGAACCAGTGGCTGGTAAATGAAATAAAGCACGACCTGAACCGTCGTTATCGCTGGACCATTATTCGTGGACCGAGATAAGTTGTGGTCATACCATCGTCACTATCGGCTGCTTCATGTATCGGTTATTTATGTTTATAAAACAGACGCACAAAAAACTTTGACAGTGTTTATTGACATTAACAAGCAAAATATCTGAACACCACACACACACACACACACACACACACACACGCACACACACACACACACACACACACACACACACACACGCACACACACACACACACACGCACACACACACACACACACACACGCACACACACACACACACACACACACGCACACACGCACACACACACACACACGCACACACACACACACACACACACACACGCACACACGCACACACACACACACACGCACACACACACACACACACACACACACACACACACACACACCACACACACACACACCACACACACACACACACACACACACACACCACACACACACACACACACACACACCACACACCACACACACACACACACACACACCACCCACACACACACACACACACACTGGCGATTTTAATCTGGGATGACATTTTTTTCATAGCAATATTCATACTCGTGTAGAGATGCACTGAGGCCAATGTTATTAAGTTCAGTTTCTGCGGCTTGGCCATATGCTCAAAGTCTCCTACATGGCGTGCATGAAATATGATTTTTGGTTGTAACGCCATGTTACGTTGTCATCACATATTGTGTATTACTTAAAAGTAAATAATTATCAACTTCGTTTAATGATGTTTTGTTTTCTTGTTATTGTTTTAATCTTCTTAGTGCTGGTAGATGTGTTGTTGAGTTTCCACATGCCAGTAAAAGAGAATGTCCGCCAGTGATAGTGATACTGACAGTCCGTCAACGACTGTGATACATTTTTAAGAGAAAAGTTTCTTATGACAATTTATTGTTTAGAACTTGGTTTAAAACTCGTCATGGTCAGACAGACACTGACATGGTCAGACAGACACTGGCATGGTCAGACAGACACTGACATGGTCAGACAGACACTGGCATGGTCAGACAGACACTGGCATGGTCAGACAGACACTGACGTTGTCAGACAGACACTGACATGGTCAGACAGACACTGACATGGTCAGACAGACACTGACGTTGTCAGACAGACACTGGCATGGTCAGACAGACACTGACATGGTCAGACAGACACTGGCATGGTCAGACAGACAATGACGTTGTCAGACAGACACTGACATGGTCAGACAGACACTGACATGGTCAGACAGACACTGACGTTGTCAGACAGACACTGGCATGGTCAGACAGACACTGGCATGGTCAGACAGACACTGACATGGTCAGACAGACACTGGCATGGTCAGACAGACACTGACATGGTCAGACAGACACTGACATGGTCAGACAGACACTGGCATGGTCAGACAGACACTGACATGGTCAGACAGACACTGACAGGGTCAGACACTCACTGGCATGGTCAGACAGACACTGACGTTGTCAGACAGACACTGACATGGTCAGACAGACACTGACATGGTCAGACAGACACTGGCATGGTCAGACAGGCACTGACATGGTCAGACAGACACTGACATGGTCAGACAGACACTGACATGGTCAGACAGATTAGAAAGTCACCATCACAATAGAATATGATCGTTACAGTAGAATATCACACTTAGATTAAAGAATTTCCCTCTTGCGACAAAATCCCCACCCCTTTCACGCCTATAATAACACACGTTACTGTACAAAAACACGCAATCAATAAGAACGTTAATAAATGCATTGATTTACGATGGTGTATGTGATATGTAATACAATAGACTGTGAACACAACTTGAAATAGTATAGAATGGTACTGTTGTAATATCCCAACACTTGCGCATTGCAGATCCGTTAGTTCATATTAAAAGAAAACATTACACACCAATCACGTTTACCGTATGTTTAAGATTCTTGTTTATATTTATAGGAAATGTTCTCTTGGTTATTTATAGCTTCATTAGAGACTCACTTTAGACGAGAGAGATTGGTCCAGATATATTTTTCATATTGAAATTCAATTTTCCTATTTCACTCTTATTTTCTCAATTTCGTTTTTAGATGTTCTCATCAATATGTTT
This sequence comes from Ampullaceana balthica, assembly GCA_944989445.1. Lineage (NCBI taxonomy): Eukaryota > Metazoa > Mollusca > Gastropoda > Lymnaeidae > Ampullaceana > Ampullaceana balthica. Next base: position 1,273,623 of record CALYLW010000011.1, on the reverse strand, counting down.
TATATATTCTCACCCTTTTCGCTTTTTTCAGTAGTAACGAATTTGATTTTTCTTTGTTTTTGTCTAAAACTTCAAAACTCGGATGGTTTCTTTGGCTGATTGTATGGAGAACAAATTTGGTCTAAACTTTTAATTTCTTTCACCCCATCACCGCCTGCAAAAGTGGCTACCTACTCTCTCAGTGTCTCCGACAGAGCAGTTTTATTGCCAAACATAAATCAGCCAGGGCCTGTAACCCGTATCCCCTCATCCTCCATTTTTCTCTCCCTTGCTTTTATCTCAACAGACAGTAAATTCCAACCACAACTCTTACAGCAGCCGACTCTAAATCACAATTTTAAAACGTTTTCCCTCTGCACCACAGTTCAACTCTTCACCCTCTCCATCCCTCAAACTCCCCGACCCTCACATTCGACACCCCACCCCAAACTCCCCGCTCCCTCACATTCGACACCCTACCCCAAACTCCCCGCTCCCTCACATTCGACACCCTACCCCAAACTCCCCACCCCCTCACATTCGACACCCCACCCCAAACTCCCCGCCCTCTCACATTCGACACCCCACCCCAAACTCCCCGCTCCCTCACATTCGACACCCCACCCCAAACTCCCCGCTCCCTCACATTCGACACCCCACCCCAAACTCCCCGCCCCCTCACATTCGACACCCCACCCCAAACTCCCCGCTCCCTCACATTCAACACCCCACCCCAAACTCCCCGCCCCCTTACATTCGACACCCTACCCCAAACTCCCCGCCCCCTCACATTCGACACCCCACCCCAAACTCCCCGCTCCCTCACATTTGACACCCCACCCCAAACTCCCCGCTCCCTCACATTCGACACCCTACGCCCTACCCTATACCTAAGCCAATGCCTTATTTTTAAATGTATTATTTCTCTACTGTAAATTTCTGAATTGGCGTCACCCAAATAATCGTGATATCTATTGCGTCTGTTTGTCATTGCATGTAGCATCTGCTTTCAAGCCGTCTGCTGTAGTCGTAATGCCCATTGGCCTGCTGCATTAACGCTTCCTGTATCACTGCTAGTGTGGATGACATTTCCAGCATTGCAGAGTTTTTCCCCCGCGTGTCGCGAAAAATTAAACTGATTTAATAGAGCAGCCAACGTTAGTGTTTGCTTTGGAGTGATTTATCAAAACTTCTCCCACAAAAAACAAAGAAACAACTAATTTTTATGATAATAAAACGTGTCTTATGTGATTTTAATGTAATTCCATGTGCAGTCAGGCAAACAGATGAACAGCTGCATGGGACGTGGATTGAAATAATAGTAAACTGTTATATGTCTTAGGACAGAAATTAGACATATTCCACGACATGCGAAAAGCGTTCTGGGCGTGACACAAAGTCAGATTTTAAATGTACGAAATTAATTAGAAATGGCAATACATTGGTTTGTATTAACTATACACTAATATTTTGTATAAGATAATCAGTGAAACTGAAATTCCACATCACAAAAGGTTTGTCGAATTTTCGCCGACGACATTTACTTTATAAATACTGTGATAAAGACAGATCCAGACACCACAGAGAACAGACAATATAAAGGGAATGTACTCTAATGACTTTGATAAGTCAAAATCAGCCGCTACCGATGACATTGCATACAGCATTCTAGGCACTGTGTGTTTAAATTTTTTACCAACTTCCACAGTATGTTAAAAGTATACCTTTGATCGTGCATGTACTCATAGCAGCACAAGTTAGGTAAGTGACGTTCATTTTCTCCCAGTGTAATCTTACCAAGCAAAAAGTCTTCTTTTAAATATGAAAATAGCAATCGCCGTCAAAATAGTTCAATCAAATTCAATATTTACATGAAAATTAGTATTAGCGCGGGGGCGGGCCGGGGGAAGCGATCTAGGAGTCGATAAAAATAGTAATTAGTAATATTGCTAGTGGCCAATGTTTCCATTTAAGCTGCGTGGCCACGAAAATATGTGACTGTCGCTGCGCAGCAGTTTAGAATTACCGCGCTGCAAATTTTGTACAATATTGTACAAAAATGGATGCTGTGAAAATTTGCACACAAGTTTATTTGCTTTGCTCACGGACCAACAAAACTTGGAGGGAACATCAAAGTAGCAATTTCAATAATGGCAAAAGCAAAGTAGCAAAATTGCTCTAAACACAAAAAATATTTTAAAAACCGTAAAAAAAACAAGTTTTTGACTATAAATCCTTTATGTACAAGAAGTAACTAAAAGTATGCATATTATAATACGTAGCGCAAGACCATCCAAAAATACAAAATTGTAGTTGTGTCGTAAAACATGTTTAATATAATGCGCACCGATCAGGAATATGTTTATAAAAAGTGTTGTCAATAAAATGCGCACCTTATTGCGCGACAGAAAGGTTGTTCAATATAATACGCACCTCGACGCTCTATCTCAAAAAATAACATGATACATAGGAATAAATAAAATAATATAAAAATTCAATAATTTAATGCCGGTACATGCGATTGATCTGAAATTTTGTTACATTGTTTTTATCATCGGTACGAAACCGCCTGCAAAATTTCAGCTCGCTAGCTTACGAGGAAGTGGGTTAAAAATCGATCCAAAGTTTTGGCGACAAGGGCGCAACCAGACACCACGAGTTAATATAAAGGATTGAAATAAAACAAACCCGTAAAAACAAAGTTTTTGATTATAAATCCCTAATATATGAGACATAACTAACAGTATTGATTATTTTCAAACGCGACAAACATTTACAGACTGAATCTGTCTTAACTCAACTTTGCTTCATAATCCTAGGGGTGTTGGACCGAGTTCAGCATGACACGTAAAATGTAAACAAAAGCACGCCGGTACTTCGATGGGTCGACGTCAAAGCGTCAACTCAAAATCTTACGTGGGGAAAAAAAACAATAACAAACCGTGAATTTTAATTACATACGTTATATAAGGATAAACTTAAAATTCATTAATTTATTTGCGGTACGTTCGATCGATCTGAAATTTTGATACGATGCATTGTTAGGTGAGACGGGTCCGTGTGCCAAATGTCAGCTCGATCGGATCACGGGAAGTGGGTCATTTTTTACTTTTGTTTTTCCGCCCGCCCAAGACAGAGATGATGACAGAGACGCCGGTGAAGTTAATATACGGGATTTAAAAATAGATAAATAAATGTGCCAAAGCATACCTAGAAAAAGGGATTTGACACCAGTATGTCGTGTATTTTATTAAATTCGTTATTTCTATTTATTTTTCAAGCAATGTAAACAGATGTAAAGTTCACGTATCACCGCTGTCAATCTTTGGTTGGCTATAAATAGCTACCATAAAGTTTTTCTACATAAAGATTAAACATTGCTTAAAATACTTTAAAAAAATTAAGATCTAAATGTTACATACGCTGCTTAAAGATTCCAAGAATTATTTTTGCCTTCAATTTAATAATACATGATGTAATACTTAGGGTCGAAAAGAACATTCTTATTCATTCATTTATCGGTCTCCTAAGTCAACCAGACACGTTCTTATTCATTCATTTATCGGTCTCATAAGTCAACCAGACACGTTCTTATTCATTCATTTATCGGTCTCATAAGTCAACCAGACACGTTCTTATTCATTCATTTATCGGTCTCATAAGTCAACCAGACACGCTCTTATTCATTCATTTATCGGTCTCATAAGTCAACCAGACACGTTCTTCGAAAAATCCACTCATCTATTTGACCCCTCAATTTTTTTTTAAATTTACGTTTACATTTAACGACGGTCGTTTACATTTCTGTTTACTAAAGAGTAAAAGTTGTTAGATGTTGGTAGGTGAGAAACTTGAGAGATCCGTCATAACAAGATAATAACATCAGGAAACGCTCCAGGGATGGGTGATAGCTACTTGGTTAGCGTATTGATTATTGTACGTGGACACTTAATCCCTTTAGTTAAAGAAGATAATTGAAAGTAATTGTCTCTTATCCATGTGGTTTGGGCACTATTATTAATAATTCTGATACTGCAATGGATTGGATAAATTTCTGGCCTAATCCAAATGAAGACCTCAAGGGAAGAAAAGGCTATGTGACATTTTTGAATTTTTTAAAGTTATCCCCAGCATCTGCTAGAGGATCAAAAATAGAATGTTCTGAATGAGGTTTTATGGAAAAAATTATGTCTCTGACCCTATTAAAAATTAATCTATTTATTTAATTTATAAGAAATCTGTATAATTTTGAACTTTAAAATTTGAATATACTTCAAATACTATTACTTCGTTATTGTTTTTTTTTAAATAAATTAATTTCAAAAGAAATGTTTTGTTATCTCACGTTACACCGAAAAGATTTTTAAAAAGATATATGATTTTATGCAATTTTTAAAAAAATAATTAAACTTTTGCGACTAAGATCATTCGGAAAAATAACGAATCTTAAAAATTATTATATACAATCACAATGTCATTACTGCATTATCTTTAACAAAAAAGATTGGTTATTTGTATTATAGAATAGATTAGATGGGTAGATAATAGAATATATAGAAACTAAATAGAATAATAGAGTAGAATAGATTAGATTAGAATAGAATATAATGTAATAGAATAGAATAGAATTATTAAACGGATAAAATTCCCTGCATTTAAATTGCAGCTATCATATAAATGACAATTCAGCTCTATATCCATGCATTCAATATGTGGACATCCAGTATACATACTCTTTTTTTATGTCAGTGGAAAACGTGTGTTACAAAAGTCACTCTAGTTACGTACTTATTTAAACTAACAGAAATAATAATATAGCACTCGTTTTCTTTACACAAAGCAAATGTGGGCTATAGATACGTCACATAACCACACACCCACAAATACAGTCCCCTACCCATATGTACCCACATATCCACATCTACCCACACGTAACTATAAGTAAACACCAACTAAGATGGTAGTTATCGAACTACTTTCTTAAATCAATCAAATCATGTAAACATTTTTTTTTCGCTACGAAATGTTATCCTCTTTTTTTTTAAATAAAAAAAAATTAAATTACATTTTATTTGGTTGTTTTTCAATTCGGGATAAGGGTTTGTGTAGATTAGCTATAACAATTTTTTTTTAACATTCACTTTTTCGTTTGTGGCCTATTGCTATACCACGCATGATATAACATTAACACAGACTTCTGTGCCATTGTATCATCTATCACCGGTGTGAAATATGGGACCGGCAGTTTGAACATTTTCATCGGATTATTGTTTCTGTCATCGTTGTTTAAATGAGTTCGGGACTTAATTAATTGATTGATTTATATACTATGTTGGTAATTGATTGGTTTATATACTATGTTGGCAGGAATTTGGGTTTTTCTCAATTGAGACTGGGGCTGTAACGCGACTGTATAGGGGCTATACCGACACAGTTATCATTTAGCATGTCAACATTATACAGTAACATCTTTTGAAGATATTGTTAGCTCCGAGCCCTTAAGCCTTAAGATATGAAGATATTGTGTTGCTGGTATAGTGCTGAAAATTCTAATATAATACAACGTTGATGAACATTCGGGCCATACACTTGTCTTTTCAAGTAGGTTTGATCTAAAAAAAATTATAGGTTCATAAAAAAATAACATACATACCCATAACAGCGGAGTGTCCGAAATCCAGCGGCAGACCCGCATGAAGAGTTAGGGTGTCCAGGGTGGGTTCTGGTATCCCAAGCTGATAAAAAGAAGACCCCTGTGTTGGGGTGAATGGCCCAATGATTCTCAATCAGGTGTTGGTCGTATCAGAGATATGAAAATATTCGCAGAGAAGTTCCAGCCCTTGGCCGACTGGTCAATTCTCAGTGATCACTTACGTCATCGAGAGTCAGGGGAGGACAACTCCTAATGATAAGCAGAAGTCAAGGTATATCCACGTTTGAATATCACAAAAGAATATTTCTGTAGGTTTCTTTCTGTGGGAACTTGATGGAATAAATCTGAAAGAAGAAATGGTTTGAGGACATTGGGGGAAATTTAGGACATTTACTTATTCAAGGGGAGTCAACCTCTTCCCCCACCCCTCCACCCCAAACCGTTTGCTATGCTATAGGAAATACCTGAAAAATGTAAATAATTTAGCTGATGTAATGTTACATAAATGTTGTATAAATCTTTGTTTATAAATACTGCTGATAACCATTTTGAAAATGCGGTTTAATTAAGAGAAATTTATATCTGATCGGATTATCTCTTTCATGACATTTTCTTTCGTCGAATACATGTAGTCAGTCACAGCTTAAAGTAAATCACATTTGTGCTAAGGAAATAATAATTCAGGTCTTGATATTAAAGTCAAGAGTTACAAACAGTGTCTGAGCTGTACAAGTGCTGTCAAAATTCCTTCACTTAGTTTTAAAAATACAATTATCTGGGCTTTTTTAATATAATATCCATTTCTCTCTTTTTGTTCTTTATCAATCTATACTTTTTGTCAAAGGTGAAATGGTTAAGTAGAAAGTTAACGTATAGCAAGCACTTTCTATCTTTCTATTTTTTTTAAGTAAAAAAAATAAAGAGAATTTCTTAATCGAAAATTGCCATTTTAACGAATAAAAAAAGTAAATACAAACAAAAATATTTACACCATTTAAATATTACTCTAGAAATAAGGATATTCTAAGTAATACTTTGGTTCATTTCTAAACAGCAATGCGGGTTAATCAACTTGTTGTATTTCGTTTTAACAGTTCACACGAAATCTATTTTAAATGAATATAAATATAATTTCAACTTAATTATGGTCCACTCTTGTTCGCAAGACGGAGTGCAATCCCATAAAACAAAACATGAAATATTTTATGGTCTAAAGAATTATATATATATATATATATATATATATATATATATATATATATATATATATATATATATATATATATATATATATATGTATATATATATATATATATATATATATATATATATATATATATATATATATATATATATATAATATATATATATATATATATATATATATATATATATATATTACACATAGAATTCTATTTAAGTCAGGTAAACTTCAAGATGTGTTGAAAGTCGTTAGAAGACACCGTCAAAAACTGATCTATTTCGGCTTCCTAAACTTTTAACATTTGATTATCACTGAGAGTTAAACTGAATGTCTATTTTTTAAATATGAAACTTTAAAATTTAAAATTTCAAATAAACTGACATTTGTTATTGTTATTATGATACAAATGGTTAAAGTTTTCATTAAGGTAGAAATGTATTATTTTATAAAGTCCTTCTTTAACCATGAAACAATGGATAGTATTTTCACAGTTCTACGATATGTGATGTTCAGGAAATTATGAAATTAGCTTCACTAAAAAAAAATTGGAGGTACAACCAAGTCCTCAAGGAAAATCTTATTTCAAAAGTAATATTTGTAGTTCTTTATTCTATTCATTTATCTTAACAGACAATTTTACATTTAAACCAACACTGAATTTACTTTATGACCAAAAAATAAGTATTTGTTTTATACAGTCGTCGATAGTGACTTTACCCCAATTTCAAAAGTCTTTTTTTATTTTACTTTTTGGAATAATCAGATTAAAATCCATTAGAAAGTCATGATGATTGGCAAATTGTTTCTGCATCATTATATTTCTGTCATGTGATTATCGAAGAGACGTTTGTATATCCTTCACATGGCAGCATTGGTAAACACAAGGGACGTGCGGAGAAAGAAAGAAATTAAATCCCGGTGTTCTAACACATGCCTCTGATTAGAATTAGTGCTAGTCGGTGAAGCAAGAGGTATCGCGCTCAACAAACCTCGTCATGCCATCACACAAGATTGCCACAGGAGGTCAACCTGCACGAGTCAATGCGAAGAACTTCACACACGTATAAAAAAAAACCTCAAGAAATGTCTTCTCTTGTAAAGGTCTTAGAACTTCACTTTAACAATGGAAGACGTTCATTAACCAATGATTTTAAAAAATTGAAACACAATCTACGGAAGATTGACCAATGCATACTGGCTATAACAATCGGGCAACTCACTTAATTTTCGTGTATCCTGATGTGTGCCTCAATCTCCCTTGGACGGACGATAGAGTCCGTCTGACACTCACTGCTCGCTGGATGCACTTCTCCTGTGGACCATCACACCATGCATGGCAAATTGACTTCCACGGAACGTGCTTATTTCGCTGTTGTTGTTTTTTTCCCCGTTTTTTTTTCCTTTTGGTTTTGTCCTGAACTCCTCTAAGTAAGTCTGAGCCTCTTCGTTAGTTACCGCCCCTGTTCGTGGCTCTAAATCACCCGTAACCCTTCGCTTGATCTGCTGGCTTTCGCCGAATCGTGAAAAGTCGTTTTCGTCTTCGGTTCAACCCTTTTCTCTCCGTGACAAATTCATAATTTGTTCCAAACGTCCATTCCTTCACTCTAGATATAAAAAGTATCTTTGTTCTGGAATCGTGTGGGCGGGTTCTCCAGACCCATACGTACCATGACATGACAACTCTACAAGCCTCCTCCTTGCTACTATTGGCTAGAGGCGTGCACATATTTCTTGACAACTCGAGACCATCGCCAATAAATCTTGGCCCCGCCAAAGCGGCTCCGCCCACCGCGCTCGGTGCCAGAGTCGCGGCCATTTTCTCCGGGCCAGGACGGAGACGAGTGTAATCTCCCAATTCGTTCCGCCTAGACTCCTCGCCATCTCCCGCTCTCCCCTGGGGCTTGTGGCACCTCCGATGTTCGCCCTCGGGTCTTTGAGCGCCTCGAGGTTTGCCCGTTGATGCATGGGACTCCTCGCCACTTTTGACAAAATGCTTTGAGGCAATAATTGCCCCGGTTTTTGCCTCATGGCACGAGGCTTTTAGCGCTTGGCCGTAGTTATTACCCTCAGCTCGTTTCGTTCTTGCTCTGACTTGGTCCTCACCCCTTAGAAGTTGTCTTATAATCGCTTTAAACATCAGCTTTAATGTGAAGCGTTACCACGACTGCAGTCACCAGCGTGTCCAATCAAGGTATGGACAGTGTTACAGCAGAGGTTCTCAAACTGACCCAACCGTGACACTTCATAATTAGCGGGAATATTGTAATCTTTAAATGACACTGTGTGCAGAATGTATGGCCCTAATCTTGTGTAAAATAAACGGCAACAACTACAACACGTTCTAAAGGAGACGCCGAAGTCTTATAAGTATTATAACCAAAATAAAAATGTTATATCTCATTTAAATGTACATTAAGCGCACATATTTGTTATAACTGTGTCTAAAAGTCTTCTATGTATTTGACGATGTCAACCAACACATTCAAAAGTAACAATTTGAAAAAAATGTCAGTAAGAAAATAGAAATTGTTTTTAATTTATGAAATATATTAAAAGTGTTGTAAACGATAATATAAGTATGTATATGTATAACTCTATCATAACTTAAAATTAAAAGTTAAATTTAAATACTCCCGAAATTCCATCTAGCCCCCCTTTGATAGTGCGAAATACATGATTTATTATGTTAAATTCACCCATAATGCTAGAAATTTATGCAAGTGAGAATATTATAAGAAAAAAACTCTACTAAAGAAAAACGTAACTACTTTGGAATCTCAGGCCCCTTACATCACTGGATCCAAGACTTCCTTTTGGGCAGGGAGAAAACTGTAATAATTAATGGATCTAAATCTGCACCAATAAAGGTTAACTCAGGAGTTCCACAGAGTTCCACAAGGAACTGTGTTAGGTCCCTTACTCTTTTTAATTTATATAAATGATTTACCCAACAACATCTCAACAGGAAAAAGTTAGGTTATTTGCTGATGATTGTATAATCTATAGAACATTTAAATCAGAACAAGATAGCAAAATTTTACAAAAAGACTTAGATGAATTGATAAAATGGGACACCAACTGGAGTGTGTCTTTCTACCCAGAAAAGTGTCAACTGTTAAGAGTAACAAAGAAAAAGAAACAAATAAATTAAAAATATTACACTTATGGAAAAGAACTTACCCAAACTAAAGATGCAATATACTTAGGAGTCTTAATAAATGAGAAACTATCATGGAATCCCCATTTCAATTAAGTTATTAAAATCTCAAACAAAACCTTTGCTTTATAAAAAGAAACTTTAACATATGTAATAGAGATATAAAACTAAAATGCTACCTCACTTTGGTGAGACCTGTACTAGAATATGCATCTTCTGTATGGGACCCATCCACCAAAGAAAACATTGATCAATTAGAACAAATTCAAAAAAGAGCCGCCAGATTCATTACTGGAGAATATTCAAAACTGACAAGAATAACACCATTAGTTAAATCATTAAACCTCGAAACACTAGAGGATAGAAGAACCAAGAGCAAAGTAGTAATCATACATAAAGCAATTAATTCTAATTTAAATTTACAACACAAAGATAACTTAATACAACCCTCAGATAGACATAAGGTTAAAAACACCTTTCTTATTCCGTATGCAAGCAGAAATACATATAAATTTTCGTTCTTCCCGTCCGGAATTCGGGCGTGGATGGGTTGCCTGAAGAAACCAGGAAAGCTAACACTTTATCAACTTTTAAATCTCTAATAAAAATGCAGGACTAAACACGAACCATAGATAAGCGTAGGACGCAATAATCTTCTGTATAGAAGGAGCGTCTGTAAACAGATAGGATGATTCCCCTCTGTTGATTAAACCCGAGATCTGAAGAAAAATATGAGAGATGTCTGATTTATGCAATTCTATGTATCGAAGTATAGGCGATGACTGACATGAATATTGCAAACTAAATTATTGACAGTACCATTTTGGTGTGTACTATAGCACTGTAGATTACGGTTCAGCTGATGAAAGCTGTTAATGTCTGGGATCAAATAAAACACTGTTTTTTATGTTTTCTTTTTTTTCTTTTATTTTTACCCCAATGATCTTTGATGTGACTAAACATGGGTTACGTTGGTTGTTAGAAATTTTCTGGCAACACAAGTAAAGACAAATATGGACAGAAGCCTGGGGAACTGAAGCGTAACTGGGTTTTCCGCGCCCTTGGCTAATTTAGAATATATTTTTAGCGCCCTTGATAAATTTCCGCTTTGCGGCTTTTTCAATACTAAATTTGAATAAATTGAAGGATTAGCCCTCGGCGCCCTTGGCAACTGCCCCGATGCCAAGTCGTTGTTACGCCTCTGCTGGGGAATATCGCCATCGCACAACAAGATATCGATTATGATTAAGAATCAAGAACACGGATATGATTAATCTTAAATTTTAATCTTAAAAAAACACATTTAGGTATTTAAATATTGGATTTTTGACTTCACACAATAATGGGATGGAGTGGGGTGGAGCATTGGGGGAGGGGGGGGTTGAGGGGGCAGCTGACGTGCGGTGCACTTGATAGTGATAACATCAAAGACATTCCAAGCTCCTCACACGGGGGACAACTACAGACTACCCACTGGAATTCCGAGTGACTGAAACGGCCGCTGACCGCCAGGCGGCGCTCGCCTTCCAATGAAAACGCCTAAAATAAACACGCCGGAGATCGTCATTTCACTACGGGGAATCCCCTCGGATGTTGTCCGGATTCTCGGCAAGTCTCTGAGAAATTGTTGCTTTAGCGTAAATCAACTTTGAGAGCGCAGGTCTGGAGAAACATTTGGTCTTCATGTCTGGGCGGGAACCAGCTGGTTGAACTTGGCTACATTCTGATCCTACATCCAGTTCTTGGCACCGGCAATCTGAGCACTGCGTCGGTTTGTGCGTGGCGGTGTAACAAGAGGATGAGAGTTACGAGGGTTTGGCTAGGATGAGGATAGAGAGATACAGATAATAGATAATGAATCGATTTTGTATAGAAGGTTATCGATAACAGAGAGGGAGACGTGACCTTGAATCTTTGGTTCCACTTACCATACTGTAGCAACATTACATTCAATGGGAAAACAACAGCAGAGGTTAGTTTTAAAAAAGTTGTTCCAAACCACGTCCAATATGTGCGGACTTCAAGCATCGGCGCACTGGTCAGTTCCCATGGTCATTTAGATGCACATATTGTTAATGAATATGGAAACATCTTTTTTTTTCAAATTTTCTGTTTTAAGATTTTAAACAAAATTATCAAATAACACTGGTCTACAAATTTTCATTTTTTGAAAACTGCAGACATGAAAATAGTTGTTTCTTACACAAATTTTCATGCTGATTCCAAATATGTATCTAATCCAAATTTTTGTATCACGTCAGGATTTTTTGCACTTTGACATTTTATGATTATATATTAAATATATATTATTTATATATTATAATATAGGGAAAAGTCAATAAACCAGCAACAAAATATACGATGGATATTAAACTTCAAACATCAAGAAAACTATTGGAAGTTACAATTTATCAACCAAAGAGCAATATAAAAGCAGATTGACATTTATTAATTATCTATCACTCTGTGAATGGTCTTTTCAGTGATTTTCGTTTATGAACAGCACCAGTATTATGACGCTTCAGTGACCAGCAATAGTCGGCCATCATATTCACATCCCATCGACCTTGATATCGACTCTCCATTGCACAAATGTCCTGATGGAACCTTTCAACTTGCTCTTCACTGTATTCACCAAGATTTGCAGGAAAGTAGTCAACGTGGGAGTCTTAAAAAGTGCAACTTGATACTGATGCGGAAACCCAAAGGCCAACATTTGCCGACCATGTTCTTAACAAGACTTTTGTAACTGACTTGAAATTACCTAAGAAATTGTTGACAAAATCTTTAAAACTATTCCAGGCTTCCAGTTCAACTGTGGCCAATTTAGATGAAAATTCCTCATCTTTCATTACTTCTCGGATCTGCGGTCCAACAAAGATATCTGCAGTCAACTTGGTTTCACTTCTTTGTGGAAATTTTTCGGACAAATATACGAAAATCAGAGCCAGTAAAAAAAACTTCATTAACAACAATTTTATTTGGAGTGGTGGAAGGCGAACTCGATGTTTTTCTACAAAAGGCTGTACCTTGAGACTGTACCTTGACACTGTACCTTGAGACTGTACCTTGACACTGTACCTTGACACTGTACCTTGAGACTGTACCTTGACACTGTACCTTGACACTGTAACTTGACACTGTACCTTGACACTGTACCTTGACACTGTACCTTGACACTGTACCTTGAGACTGTACCTTGACACTGTACCTTGAGACTGTACCTTGACACTGTACCTTGACACTGTAACTTGACACTGTACCTTGACACTGTACCTTGACACTGTACCTTGACACTGTACCTTGACACTGTACCTTGTCACTGTGCCTTGACACTGTACCTTGACACTGTGCCTTGACACTGTACCTTGACACTGTGCCTTGTCACTGTGCCTTGACACTGTACCTTGACACTGTACCTTGACACTGTGCCTTGTCACTGTGCCTTGAGACTGTACATTGACACTGTACCTTGACACTGTACCTTGACACTGTACCTTGACACTGTGCCTTGTCACTGTGCCTTGACACTGTGCCCTGACACTGTGCCTTGACACTGTGCCCTGACACTGTGCCCTGACACTGTACCCTGACACTGTACCCTGACACTGTACCCTGACACTGTACCCTGACAGTGTGCCATGACACTGTACCCTGACACTGTACCCTAACACTGTACCCTGACACTGTACCCTGACACTGTACACTGACACTGTACCCTGACACTGTAACCTGACACTGTACCTTGACACTGTAACCTGACACTGTAACCTGACACTGTACCCTGCCACTGTACCCTGACTCTGTAACCTGACACTTTACCTTGACACTGTACCTTGACACTGTACCTTGACACTGTACCTTGACACTGTACCTTGACACTGTACCTTGACACTGTACCCTGACACTGTACCCTGACACTGTATCCTGACACTGTAACTTGACACTGTACCCTGACACTGTAACTTGACACTGTACCCTGACACTGTACCCTGATACTGTACACTGTACCCTGACACTGTACCCTGACACTGTAACTTGACACTGTACCTTGACACTGTACCTTGACACTGTACCTTGACACTGTACCTTGACACTGTACCTTGACACTGTACCTTGACACTGTACCTTGACACTGTACCTTGACACTGTAACTTCCTTGGTGTGAAATCTTCTCAGGTGGCCACACTTACTTGGCATAGTGCGCAGATTCTGCTCTGCTATCCCAGAGGCACACAAAACATGGAAATTTTGCGTACCCTCCTTAGAGCCCTAATATGATGGCTATGCCCACATATAAACCACTTGTGCTAGTCATAATTCAAAGATCTCAGCAACAGTTTCATGTTTTCATGCGTCCATTTCAGTGTTACCGAGTGTTCCACTGGAAGTGATGATACTGTGTTTCCATTAAATGGAAGAACTGCTTTCCTACTGCACTTTGATGAATCTCCACTGATTGTGCATACTCCTCTTGTTGAATCCAACAACATTCGTCATGTAAAAATAGTAGTCTGTCACATGACTTGAAGGCTCACGCCAAATCATGGGCACACCGAATGGCATAATTTTCATATATAATTTTCTTATGCTTATATATATATACTAGGGGCAAGTACCCGGCTCCCGCCCGGGTTTAACAACAACAGCAACAAAACAAAAACAACAAAAACAACAACAAAACAACAAAAACAAAACAACAACAAAAACAACAAAAACAACAAAACAACAAAAACAAAACAACAACAAAAACAACAAAAACAACAACAAAAACAAAACAACAACAAAAACAACAAAACAAAAACAAAACAACAACAAAACAACAACTACAACAACAAAACAACAACTACAACAACAACAGCAACAACAACAAAGCAACAACAACAAAACAACAAATACAACAGCAACAACAACAAAGCAACAACAACATGAAGGACATTGTCGTCGCAGGGCAAGGGATGTGGACAACAACAACAACAGCAAAAACAACACAAAAGCAGCAACAGCAACAACAACAGCAACAACAACAAAAACAACAACAGCAACAACAACAAAAACAAAACAACAACAAAAACATCAACAACAAAACAACAACTACAACAACAACAGCAACAACAACAAAGCAACAACAACAAAGCAACAACAACAAAACAACAACTACAACAACAAAAGCAACAACAACAAAGCAACAACAACAAAAAAAATTATTTTATGGCGATAATCGCCTTCTTGTTAATCTCGACACCAAAATGTTTATTAATTTGCGTCATTATTTTACGTCTTAATTTTCAATAATTTTTATTTTATATAGCTCATATAGGGAAAAACTACATTTTGGGCCCCCGGGCCCCAGTATCTTATATATATGGAACGAAACCTGTTTAATAACCTTTCCGGTATAATTTTGTGTACGTGTACCAAATTTCACGTTATTTGGTTGTCTGGATCTTGAGTTATTAGGGAACAGACAGACAACAAATGCGGCTTATATATATAGAGATTTATATATATAAACAATGTAAACAAAAATGTTGAGGTTTTCTCAAAAACCTGACGCGATACACAAAAACGAAGCACACTAAAGCTTATCATTTTTAACAAGCTTTCAGAAATTCATAAAGAATCAACTTAAAGAGAACATTGATTTATTTACATGCGTCTGTGTGAGACGGTCGTTATGGATCAAATAGATCAGTGGTTCCCAAAGTGGTCCCTACGGACCCCCTGGGGTCCCCGGTACCATTCAAGGGGTCCGTGGAAAGTTAAAACTGATTTGGGGGTCCCTGAACAACATCAGGGGGTCCGCGCAAGGTTTAATATAAAATAATAAATTTGTGATCAATTTTTTATATTATTTTGGAAATTAAAATAAATTAAAATACTATCTGAATGCTTTTTCTGCTAAGAAAATACCATATTCGGCGCTATCAGTCATGGAATACAATATTTTCCCTAGAAAAGGTAGTAGAACTTTGGTAATTTCCACGGCTTCATCCAATCAAAATACTAACTGCTTTATTGAAAGGTCAAGTTTGATGTGTAAGAAATGTGGAAGTCCTACAAGCAGGTCAGAGAAATACACGTTTTTAAAGTGAATCAACGAGGGTTGCAAGGTTGAGTAATTTTTGATGTGTTGGGGAGTTATAATTATTTAATTTTATCTTATCATCAAATTTTTTTCTAAATGGCTTTACTGCAGCATTCTATTTAAATGTTAATATTTATTAACAGTGGTTTGATACAACAGATAAGAGAGTGACTGAGCCAAAGAAACAATTCCGACAATACAGTACGGTGTTGTTGAATGTTTGAAGTATGGCTCAATGTTTGGAAACAGATAGGAAAGTTGAAACTTTATTTAATTAATTAATAGATTTTTTGAAGTTAAAGCTATACCCTTGACTTTATGGCAAGTTTAAAATATGCTGTACCGAATGTATTTTCAGTACATTGTGTCATTCATCGACATCATTTATTCGCAAAAAATCTTAGTGAACATTTTCATGGATAACTAAATTATGTCATTAGAGCAAGTAATAAAATCAAAATGACAGCTTTCAGTGAGAGATTATTTGCTCAACATTGTTTGGAAAATGAAGAAGACAATCTATAATCGTTTACTTATTCACACAGAAATACTTTGGTTAAATCTAAAAGTGCATGTTACATTTTGAAATCGATTTTATTTTATCTTTGATTCAGTTTTGTAATTCTTGGAAAGCAAAGACAATGATTTGCGACAGAATTAACTCAAAAATTGACATATTCTTTATGAACGATTATTTTCCTAATGTAACAAAACCAATTTGAAATAAAAAGTGACCAATTAAATTTAAACAAATTTAAAAGCGTAATATCTGAGTTTGTTGCAAAACTTTTTCTGCACAAACAAAACTTGGGAAGAGGAGAATGTTCTCAATTTTCACATCTTTCAAAATTGCAAACAGAGATAAAGACTTGCTTGCTTACTGTCAACACTTCATGGCTCTTCGTCCAAAAACGGAACCAAAGGTTTGAAGACATTCTTCACTTGGATATTCCCGACTGGCAGTTGAACCCTTTTGCGAGTGGACAAACTCAGATCCCTAACACAGATGAATCAATACTAATACAGGAGCAGCTTATCGAAATATCCACAAATGAGGAACTTAACCCAATGTTTGAGCAAGGTTTCCACAAATTTTGGTTACAAAAACAGATCCCAATTTTATATCCTGCATGATGGGTTATTGTACAGAACTTTTTGACTGCTTACCCCTCCCCTTGTTTGGTAAAACAAGGATTCAGTGCCGTTATAAACTTCATTACACACACAAATAGAAACCGACTAGAAATTAGTGCTCGTGGGGATTTGTCGTTGCTAATCGCAATCTTGATACACTCATTAAATATAATCACGTTCATCCAAGTCATTAATTTTTTTAAACTTTATGTGTAACAAAAGTTATAATTGCAATAAGTACTTATTCATCAAAATGTTGCTTTTTAAAAATTTTATTATTTTTTGATTATGCATTTATGTAGTTTTTTTTTCACTTCGGGGTCCGTGGACAAGTTTTGACTATAAAAGGGGTCCATGGGTAAAAAAAAGTTTGGGAACCACAGAAATAGATTTACAAAGCTTCAGTAATGTTTATTTTATCAGGAGCAAGTTAGGCGGTAAAATAAACGTTACAATCAACCTAAAAAATGTTTGGTGGAAATTATTCAACTTTCCGGAGAGTAATCATTAATAACAAGTATATTACAACATATATAATCATTAATAACAAGTAAATGACAACATATGATATAAAATATGCAGAGAGCTTTTGATAATTGTTTCCTATCTGAATTAACCTGGTCTGCTGCTTGCCATCCGTATTCAAAGGTCCCGTTTAAAGTTACAACAAACTAAAGTAGGAAGGTTGGCGTTTTGTTCTCTAGGCTGCAATATTGCTATTAGGGGAACAACCTGATACAGAAGATCGTTAGTGGTGTCCTCTCATAAAGACATTCAGCGGATATGTGAGGTACCAAGAATTATGTCTTCTTATATTTCAATTTTTCAATATAGACCAAATGGTTTTTTTTACTTCTTACATTGTTTTAGCGTCCATTGACATTTTGAATGATTTATTCTAGAGGCGTAGCGAGAGGGGCAACGGGTCTTAAGAGCTTGTTAGTTCGATAGGATAACAGGAGAGATCGCGAAATCATCTCATTGATATCCGCCAACGTAGCTGCATGTATTAGAGTGTACGTGAATAAGGAAGGTTGTGCTTGTCCTTATGCTAAACGGAAACGTCTATATTAATAACTTTAAATTTATTTATTTTTTTTTACTTTACGTTAAAAAGCATGTTGTTTTTTTTGGGTTTTAAAGTTTTACTTATTTGGTCTCTTTAATTAATTTATTTTTTATTTTTGGAGAGCATTATTATTTTTGAATCCGTAACTGGTATCGAAATGAAAAGCCACTTTTCAATTTTTTAATACGTAAGAGTTGCCCCCCATTAATTATTAGATTTATATGAGTGGTCCCCCGTTAATTATTCTGGACACTTCTTTTTAGATTTAATTATTTTCATTGGAGTATAAGAGTTTGTTGTCTTTATTTTTAAAATAAATTCGCTGATTAATACATATTGTTGGTAATCCCTTATTTCAGCGCATTTTATATTTCAAGTCATCAAAAAACATATTTTCAAACTTACCTTATTAATTATTACTAGACGCCCCGCGGCGTAGCATACGCCGCAGACTTGCTCAAATGTAATAGAGATATAAAACTAAAATGCTACCTCACTTTGGTGAGACCTGCACTAGAATATGCATCTTCTGTATGGGACCCATCCACCAAAGAAAACATTGATAAACTAGAACAAATTCAAAAAAGAGCTGCAAGATTCATTACTGGAGAATATTCGAAACTGACAAGAGTAACACCATTAGTTAAATCATTAAACCTTGAAACACTAGAGGATAGAAGAACCAAGAGCAAAGTAGTAATCATACATAAAGCAATTAATTCTAATTTAGAAATTCAACACAAAGATAACTTAATACAACCCTCAGATAGACATAAGGATAAAAACACCTTTCTTATTCCGTATGCAAGAACAAACACATACAAGTTTTCCTTCTTCCCGTCCGGAATTCGGGCGTGGAATGGGTTGCCTGAAGAATCCAGGAAAACCAACACTTTATCAACATTTAAATCTCTAGTAAAAATGCAGGACTAAACACAAACCATAGATAAGCGTAGGACGCAATAATCTTCTGTATAGAAGGAGCGTCTGTAAACAGATAAGATAAGATAAGATGGAGAGTGCAAAGAAAGTGGAGAAAGAACGGACACAAACTACAGCACGAAGAAATCAAAACAACGCCGCGAGTGAATGTCGGTTGCGACTGCCAACTCATTGTTGGTTTCGAGACATTTGCAGGCGAAATTCGGTACACCCCTAACTTCTATGAAGTCAGCTATAAAACGATAATCGGTTTAAAATCGGAGTTACGTAATCGGTAATCAGTTTCCCGAAGAAAAAAAAAGAAAACAACAACACGCAATTAACAACCATAATTATGACTAACCCTCGCTAGGGTCGGCCAATCATAGTTTATGTTTAAGGGATGGTAGTATTAATATTAAATTGGAGGCGGGTAACAACAACCTCAGTGTGCATATCTTTACATTTACTCGCTATTTTTTATTTACTTAGTGCTGCTTTTTGTGTCTGTACTCTCACCCCCCCCCCAAATGTTCTTTGCAACGTCTATGATGAGCAAGTCTACGGCGTACGCTACGCCGCGGGTCTCTCCAGAGTTCCTTCTTTTCATTCACTCACAGTCGTTTGCCCAAACCCACCCCGTTTTGACAACTGTGTCTTTCAGGAAGTCTTCACCTGTCACTAAATCATTAGCAGCGTATGCTACTCTGTGGATCAGCTAGTGTTGGCAATAAAGGGGTAAAAGAACGGGCACAAACAGACATTTTAAAAAAAAATTAAAAAACGTTTTCGCTGGGGCTTGAACCCAGGACCTCCCCGTATGAGGCGGACGTGATAACCAGTACACTACCAATCTCACATTTCTGTGACGGCACAATGCAAGTGATTGCAAGAGTTTGTTACCACCCACTCACGCCAACCCACCTTTTTTTTTATCCCACCATGCTTGCCAACAGTGATTAGTTGACCCGAGCGAGGGTCATTCGTCATGCTCAGTTGCACATACTTGCAGCTTGCTTGCCTCTCATGGTCCCATGAAGAGAATTATATATATAGATAGATATAGATTATGAAATCTATTTTAAAATTAAAACATTATTATTTTTTTTGAATAAAATTACTATTTTACGATTTGTACGAAATAAAAATGTGTATAATTCACTATCTTCTGTTACTAATGGCGCCATTGTTGTGGTTGGAAGTCTTCTTTTAAAAACCCTTTTCTAAGTTAAAAACCCCTTTAAACTCAACAAAACACACGAAAAACTAATTGTAAAGCATTAAATACATTTTTATTTCTGATTTAAGTGTTTAAATTAGTAAAGGTAAGTTATTTTATTTATTTTGTTCTAAAAATTTTTAATGCGCTGAAATAAGGGATTACCCATATTGTTTATTGAATTATATAACTGAAACAGTTTCCAGTTTTCTTCAATACTCTCCATTAATTACATTTTGTATTTGAGCGAACCGTTCTGACCTCTTATAGTGGTGTGATGTTGTTTTGAACCAAACCTTCACCTTTGCCAAACAATCACCTTAACATAAACATAAATCGCCCTTAACGCCTCTAAAAAATCAAATATGCTGACTAAAGGGCTTAGATTTGGAAATGGGACCCTTAGGCATTATTTTATGGTTACACTAACAAGTTCACACATTTTTAATCTGTTTCCCGTCTACGACTCAAATAATCCCAACCAGATAAGTGAGAAATATGAAAAATATTGTTCAAAATGACGAGCTCAATGTTTTAATCATATGTAGCAGTGTGCCCTCCCCAGTGGCGTAGCTAGACCTTTTGCCGCCCGGGGCGGTCTCCAATTTGCCGCCCTTTCTAAGTAGATAGTGTCATGGTTTTTATAAATTAATAAACATAAATAAATAATTGTAATTGAAAAAAAGTAAAGGTGGCGAACATTTCTACCATTGGATGCCATATTTAAGTTAGTGGCAATAAAGGGGGTCAAATAAGATGTTATACCTATAAATACATATTTTATAAAAATACAAGATTCTTTTTTTTAAAGGTTACAAGAAAGTTACTGAGGTTTCAGCCCCCCCCCCATGTGACAAACGTATTCCAAATTTACACCAAAAAATTAAATTACCAATTAGTATGTTTTTATTAAATCCTTTATATTAACTCGTGGTGTCTGTTTGAGCCCTTGCTTGCTTGCTTGTCGCCAAAATTTTGGATCGAGTTTTAACCCACTTCCTCGTAAGCTAGCGAGCTGAAATTTTGCAGGCAGTTTTGTGCCGATGATAAAAACGACGTAGCAAAATTTCAGATCGATGGCATGCACTGTCATTAAATTATTGAATTTTTAGACTATTTTATTTATTTCTATGGATCATATTATTTTTTGAGATAGTGTCGCGGTGCGTATTATATTGAACAACCTTTCTGTCGCGCAATAAGGTGCGTATTTTATTGACAACACTTTTTATAAACATATTCCTGGTCGGTGCGCATTATATTAAACATGTTTTACGACACAACTGCAATTTTGTATTTCTCGATGGTCGTGCACTGCGTATTATAATGAACCTTCTTTTAGTTATGTCTCGTTCATAAAGGATTTATAGTCAACAACTTGTGTTTTTTTTACGTTTTTAAAAAATCATTTTGTATTTATAAATATATGATTTAATTATATTTTTGCAAACAAATTGTGTACATTAGTATGTAAACATATTATTTATACATTTATTTTCCTAACTTTCATAGTAGAACAATCGTGTATTATGCTATCAAAATTTTAATAATTTGTTATCAAGGGTCGGGACACTTTTTGTCTGAGAGAGCCATACATTATTTTTAAAACTAAAAATTAAAGTAAATGTGTGCATTTTGTGTAATTTCAACACTAAAATTATCATAATTATGTCTCTTAATTATTTTTAATATCATCGTTAAGCTGTTTATTGTTTATGCAATTCAAAGGAATCTGAATAAACGTTTTTTTTTAAATAGTCGAACATTTGTCTGAGAGCCAGATGTAGCCATCAATAGAGCCACATCTGGCTTGCGAGCCATGGTTTCCCAACCCCTGTCTTAAATAATGCACTCATTGTAAAACGAAGATAATTTTGTATCAACTTCAGTTTGGAGAAGCTCCTTTCACTGATAACAATAATTGTTATAAAAATTCTTAGAATACAAAATACACAAACAAATTGTGCAATGAAAACAATATATTTAAGCTTTATTTATAAACTAATACGACAAGTGGGCCTTTTCCTCCATTTTTCCAACGCAATGCCTCTTTTTGTAGTATAGGTACAGCCACAAAACCTGAATAATATTTCTTTCATTATGGAATGTTTCTTTATCAATGTCAATAAAAATCATTTATTTGACATTCAATTTATTCACTTTGTAAGTTACATGGGATTATACACGAATATTTTCTTACATGGACATGCAACTGATCAAAGAGTTCTTTTAATTCCTTTATCATTCGATCCATGGATTAAAACATTTCTCGTTGTACTTCATGTTCTGAAGATAGGACCACGTCTTGTGAATTTTCCCCACTCACATGTTTTTCCCTTCTAACTTGGCGTTTCCTTTATTTTCTACAAAGTAAATAAACGATTCTACAACTTTAACTTCGCCAACATCAATAACTACGTATCTTTTAATTTGACTAGTTTAATATTTGTTGGAAATATCTGGAGAACTGTCAAATATCATACAAAAGTTTTTGGCTTGCTTTATTTGGTCCATTATTATTTTTTTCGCTGCCCCTCTCAATAGGTCTATGAATTCATTTTGAATCATTTTCCAGGAATAGGAGACACTATATTTATTACCCATCTTAATTTGTACTAAATGTTCACATAACACTGGGTCGTACTTGGCCAACAAGTCAACAAGCTCTAGAAAACGTCTGTCAGGGTATGAGAATCACTGCGAATGATTGTTGAGAATGATTGTTGTGAGATTGTTGTGAGCCAGTGTTGGAGTCGGGTCAAGGCGTTGTTTACGGGTATGAACTCCTATCACGGGAATAATGTATAGTGATGTCGGAGTGAGCTTCTGGTCACACGGGATATTTCAGGGACATGACCAGAGGACACGCCAGGGTCAGTTGAGACCAGTTGGGGGGGTTTATAAGAGAGTAGTCGAGACGAGGGCAGGAGTGGCAGACATCTGGGTAGTTCGCACAGTGTTGTGCGGTCAGACCGGTCAGGATAGACCGGGGAGCTGCAGGGTAGCAGTAAAACAGAGTTGAGTTTAACGTCGCCCAGAAGCGGTCGGGTCGGACCGAGGGCATGCTGGAGCATACAGCCGTTATATATAGATGTATTTTATGTCAAGGCAAGACAGCCAGTTGTACAGTTGTTTATAGTAGAATAAACATTGCATCGTTACACAGACTTGTGTCATCTCTTGTGTATGTTGTGGGTAGCGGAGAGCAAGGTACAATCCACCTAACATAGAGACTTAACATGGGGGCCCGAATTGTCTCTGGATTGCCTAGCACCGCCAAACACTACGAGAGATGGGACGGAACCACATCAGCACAGCGGTATGTGCGCCTGTACTTTTCAGTACAGCGCCTCTGATACAGACTACTGTATCCATCGTAGGGCAACGATCAACGTATCAGCGGATTTTCTGATAGACGAGGCCTAGCAAGTCCCAGTACGGAACATTACCAGCCAGAAGACCAACTACAAGAGATACCTCGAACCAGAACCAGCAAAACAACGACGTCGGAACCAGACGGTGCCAACTACGAGAGAAAACAATTACAAACTGTACCGGGAGGTCAAGTTGCAGAACCAACCATCCCGCCCCAGCTACAGTGGGACCCTGAGGAGCCGAGACGACCCACAGCACCACAGTTCAAATCGGGACAAGTTCGAGAAGATATTGAAGGTGGAGAAAAACATTACTAAGTGACAAGGAAACTGCAAAAAGTGTGACTTTGTGAACTTCTTACGAATGGATATTTATTGTGTAATGGGACTTTCATTGTATATGGATATTATGTCTGAAATATAACCCACAGTAAGTACGTACTTAATTGCTTATAAAATAGTGTTAAATTGGGGAAGTGTGCTATAGCAAGATTGATCTGTTAGATAATATATATAGATATAGCATACCTGTCAGATATAAACGGACAATAAGGGAAGCTAGATTAAGTAAGTTGTAAGTTATTGTAGAAGTAGAATGGAAACTAGAAGCAGTAGTAAGGGTATAAACATGGACGAGAAATTAGAGTCGTTTAAAAAACAAGGGGAAAAACTCGCACTCAGAGGGGAGGAACTAGACGGATATGTGAGAGAGCAATGGAAAGATTTTCAAACACAGGAAAGGTTAAGGGAACAGAGAGATTATGACGACAGACAGAGACAGAAAGACGAACAAAAGGTAAAGGAACAGAGAGAGTATGACGAGAAACAGAGACAGAAAGAAAGGGAGCACGAATTGAAATTGGCAGAAATTAAAAGGAAAGACGTAACTGAACTGGACATGACAGGCCACTCGAGAGAAAACAAAGACCTTCGACAAATATTAAAAAATTTGCAAAAATTCGACGGGTCCCAAGAACTCGACGAATATGTGGCGACATTCGAACATGTAGTGGCTCAGGCGAAAGTGCCAAAAAGTCAATGGCTGATAGAGCTACAAGTAAGGCTAACGGTTGAGTTACAATCATTCTTAATGACGGAAGACGTTAGGACAAAACTGCATGATTATGACACTGTCAAGCGACTCCTTTTGCAACATGCAGGATTTAATGGGGAGAAGTACAGGGAAGCGTGGAATAGTCTAGCACCGGAGAGTAATAATTTTAGATTATTTCACTCAAAATTGGTTAGAAGTTTAGACAATTGGGTGGCCAGTACAAAAACAGAGAGAACATTTGAGGGGTTGAGGGATTTATTATGTAGAAACAAGTTATTATTGAACATGAATGAAGAGGCTATTAAATGCATCCTAATGAATAATGCCCCCAAATGTGAGGACGTACTGACACAAATTGACCATATAAAGTCGGCAGGACAAGGACAATTAAGTCGGAAAGTCAATACACAGCCACTGGTAGGGGGTGTGGCGGAATATAGGGGTGAATATGGAGGCAAGTCTAGAAGTCGCTCGACGGAGGGCCGAGTAATGGGTACATGCTTTAACTGTGGTCAGAGGGGTCACATAATGGCCAACTGTCGACAGAAATGGGCCAATAATAGGATGCCTGCAAATGCGAAGGGAAATCAGTATAAAAGCTCAGACCAGAAATATAGCTATGGAAATAAGTATCCATGGTACAGCCAGGATAGGTGACTAAGCAAAGATTGCAAACAGGGCCGTACTATACAGTGGCAGGGGTATAAACCTAGAAAAAGGGGGCAGTTTCGCAATACACAATGGGGGGGAAGTATGAGCGATATTTTTAGAAAGTCCACGGGTAGGTTAAATGTCGAAAAATGCTTGTTGTTAGGGAAGGAAGCTTCTCTTCTTAGAGACACCGGCTGTACAATCGTAGGGTGCAGAAAGAGTTTAATACCAAAAAAATACATGACTGATCAGACCTTTACAGTTAAACTTATCGATGGGACAATAAAAACGTTTGAAACTGCTATAGTAGACATTAAAACCCCTTACCTCTGCGGTAGATTTTTGTCCGCCCTTTTTGAAGATCCGGTAACAGATGTGATTTTAGGAAATGTTAGATCCGACGAGGACACACCATTCCATCACGGTAACGTAGTTACCAGGGCCCAGAATAAACGAGATAAAGGGGGGAGGACCACAAATGAAAACTGTGATTAGTACAATTCCAAAAATATTT
This sequence comes from Ampullaceana balthica, assembly GCA_944989445.1. Lineage (NCBI taxonomy): Eukaryota > Metazoa > Mollusca > Gastropoda > Lymnaeidae > Ampullaceana > Ampullaceana balthica. Next base: position 1,247,606 of record CALYLW010000011.1, on the reverse strand, counting down.
GAACACATCAATTTAGCTGAAGAGCAGGCAAAAGATGGTGGATTAAATAAACTATGGCAAAAAGCTAAAAGTCAGAGGGTGGAAAACACCAAACAAGGAATAATAACGTTTGAAATAAACAATAATATACTATACAGGATATTTATTTCTAAAATAGATAACAGTGTTGAAAAAAAATTGGTGATTCCGAAACCATACCGACGATTAGTCTTAGAAACGGCTCATACAACAGCATTAGCCGGACACATGTCAGTCAGAAGAACCAAATACAGAATTTTTTCTCAGTATTTCTGGCCACGTATGAGCATAGATATCAAGGAATTCATTAAGTCTTGCCCTATTTGCCAAAAAGCACGTCCACCGGGGAGCATAAAACCCATAGAGTTAGGTCAAATGGAAGTGATCGGAACACCATTTCAGAAGGTTGCTATTGATATCGTAGGGCCATTACAATTAAGTGATAATAAGAATAGATATATCCTTACGTTGGTAGATATGGCTACTCGTTGGCCTGAAGCTATTGCACTAAAAAATATAACAACACAAGACGTTTATGAGGCCCTATTAACAATATTCTCTAGAATGGGATTCCCGGAAGAGATCTTGTCAGATAACGGGCCCCAGTTCTCCTCCGATATGTACAAACAGGTGTGTGAATTGTTTAACATAAAATCCAGTCACTCTTCTATTTACCACCCACAGTCTAACGGGATGGTGGAAAGATTAAATGGCACCTTAAAAAGCATGTTAAGAAAAGTGGCAGATGAGGAACCCAACAATTGGGATAGATTTTTGCCGGCAATTTTGTTTGCATATCGGGAAGTTCCGAACGAGACAACGGCAATGTCTCCTTATGAACTCCTCTTCGGGCGGAAAGTGAGAGGACCAATGTCAATTTTAAGGAAAATACTAACAAATGAAAATACGACAGAGGAAGGTAAAACAACATATGAATATATAATAGACCTCAAAAACAGAATAAAATCAGGGTTATATAAAACAGAGGCAATCACGAAAGGAAAGGCAAATAAATATAAACAATATTATGATCAAAGGGCTAGAGAGAAAGATATACAAATTGGTGACAAAGTGCTCGTGTTGAAACCTAAAAAAGGAAATAAACTCGCTCTGTATTCAGAAGGTCCATTCACCGTCACGAGAAAATTATCGAAATTTAATGTAGAGATTGCGAAGGGACATAAGCGTATAGTTTATCACCTCAACAGATTAACAAAATTTGTCGAAAATAACATGGATAACACAGATGCGAACTTATCGGCAGCAGAGAAAAATGAAAAGACAATTAATGGTGCCAGTGCCACAGTGATAGCCGAAGAAGAAGAGGAAGATGTAAATAGGGAAGACATTAAGCAAATTCCGTTAATCAACGTCAAGGTTAATTCAGGCATTGACATTAATAAGGAACTAACGGAGAAACAGAAAAGACAAGTTGACGATATGGTGCAAGAGTACAAAGAAATCATTTCAGATATCCCAGGGAAAACATCGGCGGGTACGCACAAAATAGAATTATTAGACTCTAAGCCCATTAACGTAAAACCTTATGCAATACCTATACATATGATTCAAAGTCTAAAAGAAGAGATTAGTATGATGTTAGAACTAGGTATAATCGAGGAATCACAGTCACCATATTGCTCTCCCTTAGTTTTAATTAAGAAAAAAGATGGATCGATTCGGACTTGCGTGGATTATAGAAAATTGAACGCAATTACAAAAAAAGTAGCAGAAGTTATACCTAACCAGGATAAACTTCTAGAACACATGAATAAAGCCAAATACTTTACGAAACTAGACTTAACAAAGGGATATTGGCAAATACCTCTTGAGGAGAAAAGCAAAGAATACACAGCTTTTCAAGGCCCAGACGGGGCATATCAATATAACTTTATGCCATTCGGATTGGCAACCGCACCGGCAACGTTCAATAAAATTGTTAAGAAATTATTCAAAGGAGTAAAAGAGGTAGTTACTTATTTTGACGATATCTGTGTATACACAGACGACTGGGAGTCACATATACGAGTTACTCGAGAGGTTTTAGAGATTTTGAAAAAGGCAGGGTTCACCATTAAACCCTCTAAGTTAGAAATAGGTAAAGAATCAATCGAATTTCTGGGACATAGAATTGGAGCAGGCATCTTAAAACCGGACATGAACAATATAAACAAAGTGTTGGAAATAGAACGACCCAAAAATAAGAGACAAGTAAGGGGACTAGTTGGCCTAATAGCGTATTACAATAAATTTATACCTAATTTTTCAACGATAACAGCCCCATTGACGGACCTTACAAAGAAAGGTAAACCTAATAATATATGTTGGACTAAGGAATGCCAACAAGCATTGGATACAATCCAAAACTATTTAACAAATAACCCCATTTTGGTTCTGCCCGACATTAAGGAACCCTTTATAGTTCGTACAGATGCGTCAACGAAGGGATTGGGGGCATGTTTGATGCAGAAGAGAGACAATATGCTCCACCCGGTTAAATATATTAGTCGTAAACTGGTTGACAGGGAAACAAGATACTCAACAATAGAGAGGGAATGCTTGGCAATAATATGGGGAATTCAGAAATTATCCTACTATTTAATGGGGGCAAGATTTACGCTCCAGTGTGACCACCAAGCGTTAAAATATTTGAACACGACTAAATTTGAAAATTCAAGAGTTTCCAGGTGGTCTTTGATGTTACAGGAATACGATTTCAACGTGGAATACATTAAAGGTGAAGATAACATTATTGCAGATTTTTTATCTCGGCAATAAGCAGATATGGCAGCTGATTGGTTAGATATTTACATCAAAATTCGGTCGGGTTACGGCGACCAGGGGATACAGGGGGACTAATTTAAGTAGAAATTGAGGTCTGAGTCACCTCGGGCCAGTATTATTATTATATGAACATGATTGTAAAGTTTCATAACGATTATGTACTTAGGTTAGTTAGTACTTACGGATGGTTGTAAATAAATATGAGATGGTTGTATTTTCGTGCTGATGTTTTTTATTATAATTTTTGGCTCCGGGTGACCTCGGGCAAAATTTCATTATAAGGAGATGTAATTATTTATATATATATATATATATATTTATGAAATTATGAGATATGATAATGATTTTGTTCATGATTATGTGTATTATGATGAATTATGTTGATTACGACTACTAAATGCACATGATTGTTATATAATTGATTGTAATGGGTTAAATACAATCAGGCTGAAATGTCTATAGTCTGGATAAGTAGTTATCCCTATAACATTATCTCATGCTGGAGGTAATCCTGGAATAAATATCTTAAGGAATTTATATGAGGAACCAGTAGAGTCAGTTGGTAAATAGAAAACAATCTAGCGTAAAAATGGTCAATTGTTGGATACTAATATGTGAGGTGTTATGACCAGTAGTAGGTCGAAGGTTGGTTCTTTGAGAATTAAGATAATGATAACGTACGAGTTGCGGGTTAGTGAAGTCGTATAAAGGTACGACCAAGTGGATTTATGCTCTGTGTTGTATATACTAGGTTTTTTTTTCATGCCATGTTGTGTATAAAATTATTTTGAAAGATATTATTTCATTATGTATTATTTTATTGTAATTGTAATGTGCAGTGATTCCATGCCCTGACTTTGTTGTATTGTGAGATTCTACCGTAGGTAGAATCTAACGGAAGAGGGGGGATATGTCAGGGTATGAGAATCACTGCGAATGATTGTTGAGAATGATTGTTGTGAGATTGTTGTGAGCCAGTGTTGGAGTCGGGTCAAGGCGTTGTTTACGGGTATGAACTCCTATCACGGGAATAATGTCTAGTGATGTCGGAGTGAGCTTCTGGTCACACGGGATATTTCAGGGACATGACCAGAGGACACGCCAGGGTCAGTTGAGACCAGTTGGGGGGGTTTATAAGAGAGTCGAGGGCAGGAGTGGCAGACATCTGGGTAGTTCGCACAGTGTTGTGCGGTCAGACCGGTCAGGATAGACCGGGGAGCTGCAGGGTAGCAGTAAAACAGAGTTGAGTTTAACGTCGCCCAGAAGCGGTCGGGTCGGACCGAGGGCATGCTGGAGCATACAGCCGTTATATATAGATGTATTTTATGTCAAGGCAAGACAGCCAGTTGTACAGTTGTTTATAGTAGAATAAACATTGCATCGTTACACAGACTTGTGTCATCTCTTGTGTATGTTGTGGGTAGCGGAGAGCAAGGTACAATCCACCTAACATAGAGACTTAACAACGTCCTATATTTTCAATTGAATTGATGTCTTCCTCGTGAATACTTTCACGATGACCTCTCAACGCCAAATTTTGTTTAGCTAAGAATCTAATTATATCAAGAATTGTGAGAATTTCCTTTCATTTTTTCTTATTTCTTTATCAATATTCTGTTGTTGTAGATTATCAAAAGTTGCACCATGTCCAATTCTTATTTCTAACTCCTTCCATTGGGAAAATGATCGAATCTGCAGTAGACTCAACTCATGTTGACTTATTATTTTGAGATTAAATTTCCACTATTTGTTAAAACTATTTTCCGTGTTAAAATTTGATTGGAAAAAAATCATCAAACAATTGACAGCAAAAACAATATATAATTTTCTTCAATGGTGAATACACCATCCACGATCTTAATAAATTTTCACCATTATGCAAAATTTGGGTGAAAAAAAGCAACAATCGCGATTAATCTTTCTTGTGAAAAATCGTAATAATTTTCACTAAAATAGACTAATTCAAACTATCTAGAGATTACTTTAATAGGATATGCATAAATTTTTTAGTGAATAAACGTATTTTAATTAATCACACACATTTTGTTTGTGCTACTTTAATGAAAAAAAAACAAAAAGAAAAACAAAAAATTAATTTTTACTAAATTACCTTAGAATAATTTTCTGAAAACTTAAACTTAAACAGTAATATAAATTACTACTTGCAAGTTAAACACAATATTTGAACCACCATGCCATGTAAGTACTTTTTCGCGTATCATTCTGTGCGTGTCGAAAATCCACGCAATAACTGTCGCGGCGATATTAATAGTATATTCGGTCCAGCAGTGATGTGTTCTTTGTGTTGTGTTCTTATAAAAGCGTCATATGTGATGTATACCACTTAATTTTCAAAAGAAATTGATACAATTTTTAAGCGATTTTAAATTTCTTAACGGTTATGCGTTACTTATAACTTATAACAAACAGTATGTAATAAAAAAAATGTCTTGAGAATCCGTTAATTACGACTCGAAAGTAAGAATATTTTATTTTCACCCGGGTTTTCCCCTTTCAAAAGAAAAAGGGCGGTTAACCAAAGAGGCTGTACTTTTCAAATGCCCCAAAATGCCGCCCCCAAAACGTGTGCCGCCCGGGGCGGACCGCCCCCACCGCCCCCCCTAGCTACGCCACTGGCCCTCCCGGCGCTTGTCTGTCTTGGCTCAAAACAGATGAACCATATTGTATGGTTTAGTGACCTTTGTAGTCAAAGGGTTTGTAGGCCATGTTTGCAGTTTCAATTAAGAGAAATTAAACCACTATAGTCCTTGCAACCTATGACACACATTTTACTTCAAAGCCAACACTCGGCTGCCAAATAGATTTCCACCATTAAGTTGTTTGTAAACACCGTCACCTATTTCTGTCACCAGATTCACAGTTTCATTAAATTTATTTTTAATATCTTAGTGCTTTTTCCTTGATTTTAAAGATAATTGTGACGTAAAAATATCTCTAAAAAACGCATTATTCATTACTTATATTTTAAAATCCTTTATATTAACTCGTGGTGTCTGCGGCCGGACCGACCGACCTTGCTTGCTTGCTTGCTTGTCGCCAAAACTTTTGATCGATTTTTAACCCACTTGCTCGCAAGATAGCGAGCTGAAATTTTGCAGGCAGTTTCGTACCGATGATAAAAACAATGTATCAAAATTTCAGATCGATCGCATGTACCGTAATTAAATTATTGATTTTTTAGATTATTTTATTTATTCCTATGTATCATGCTATTTTTTGAGATAGAGCGTCGCGGTGCGTATTATATTGAACAACCTTTCTGTCGCGCAATAAGGTGCGTATTTTACTGACAACACTTTTTATAAACCTATTCCTGATCGGTGCGCATTATATTAAACACGTTTTACGACACAACTGCAATTTTGTATTTTTGGATGGTCTTGCGCTGCGTGTTATAATGAACATTCTTTTAGTAACGTCTCATACGTAAAGGATTTATAGTCAAAAACTTGGTTTTTTAACGGGTTGTTTTTATTTATAGTTTAAAAATTGTCAATATTTCTTTCTATTTTTAGTGTGTGTGGATTATTTAACATTACGTATTATTCAGCGAAAAAAATATGTAGTAATTAGGGTACTTTCAACAATAGCATCCCTCACAGCTTGGGGACAATAGCATCCCTCACAGCTTGGGGACAATAGCATCCCTCAAAAACTGTGGACAATAGCATCCCTCACAACCTGGGGACAATAGCATCCCTCAAAAACTGTGGACAATATCATTCCTCAAAACCTGGGGACAATAGCATCCCTCACAGCTTGGGGACAATAGCATCCCTCACAACCTGGGGACAATAGCATCCCTCACAACCTGGGGACAATAGCATCGCTCACAACCTGGGGACAATAGCATCCCTCACAACCTGGGGACAATAGCATCCCTCACAACCTGGGGACAATAGCATCCCTCACAACCTGGGAACAATAGCATCCCTCACAACCTGGGGACAATAGCATCCCTCACAACCTGGGGACAATAGCATCCCTCACAACCTGGGGACAATAGCATCCCTCACAGCTTGGGGACAATAGCATCCCTCACAGCTTGGGGACAATAGCATCCCTCACAGCTTGGGGACAATAGCATCCCTCACAGCTTGGGGACAATATCATTCCTCAAAACCTGGGGACAATAGCATCACTCACAGCTTGGGGACAATAGCATCCCTCACAACCTGGGGACAATAGCATCACTCACAACCTGGGGACAATAGCATCCCTCACAACCTGGGGACAATAGCATCCCTCACAACCTGTGGACAATAGCATCCCTCACAACCTGGGGACAATAGCATCCCTCACAACCTGGGGACAATAGCATCCCTCACAACCTGGGGACAATAGCATCCCTCACAACCTGGGGACAATAGCATCCCTCACAACCTGGGGACAATAGCATCCCTCACAACCTGGGGACAATAGCATCCCTCACAACCTGGGGACAATAGCATCCCTCACAACCTGGGGACAATAGCATCCCTCACAACCTGGGGACAATAGCATCCCTCACAACCTGGGGACAATAGCATCCCTCACAACCTGGGGACAATAGCATCCCTCACAGCTTGGGGACAATAGCATCCCTCACAGCTTGGGGACAATAGCATCCCTCACAGCTTGGGGACAATAGCATCCCTCACAGCTTGGGGACAATAGCATCCCTCACAACCTGGGGACAATAGCATCGCTCACAACCTGGGGACAATACTCCGCTTTTTTTTTACTAAGCATACATGCGCGCCATCAAACGTAACATTAACTATTAACAATATCCAAAACTTATTTATTGTATAATTTAGGTAGCCACAATTTGACGAACTTCAATTTCAAGAGAACAAAATATTGCTCAATGCCTTTGCTCAATTGTGCAAACATATACTCCCTCTCTCTCTCTATCTCTCTATTTCTCTCCCTCTCTCTCTCTCTCTCTCTCTCCCCCCCTCTCCCTCTCTTTCCCTCCCTCTCTCGCTCGATCTCATAACAATTGGCAATGAGAGGTTTAATTAAAGTCCAACAACAAAAGCAAAGGAAAAGCAAACTTCTTTGTTTATGTACAGCCTTGTATTCACATAGCATTTTTACCCCACCATAATTTTAATAGTCACATGGTATCTTTCATATAGTCTCTTATCTTTACATAGTATCATCCTAACTTAACAGAGTATCATCACATCTTTACATAGTATCATCACATCTTTACATAGTCTCATATCTGTTCACAGTGTCTCATCTTTACATATATCATCCTTTCTTTACATAGTATCATCACATCTTTACATAGTCTCATATCTGTTCACAGTGTCTCATCTTTACATATATCATGCTTTCTTTACATAGTATCATCACATCTTTACATAGTATCATCACATCTTTACATAGTCTCATCATATCTTTACATAGTCTCATCACATCTTTACATAGTCTCATCATATCTTTACATAGTCTCATATCTTTACACAGTCACATCATATCTTTACACAATAACATCGTTTCCACCACCCATCTTATTACCAACTTTGACATATTTTCGTTATCAACACCGCGAAATATCTCTAATGTAACTGTTTCACTCACTAAGTGACTCTGGAAAGCTATTTAAATAATCCAATCGCGACTCATGGGTGACTTTATAATATGGAACAAGATTTTTACTAATCCGAATATAAACAATATAATAGCAGAAGGCACAGGTTGGAAGGAAGGATCCGTAGCGCTATGACGTCATTTTTTTAGCTTAACCAGCCGCCATTATTTATCCCACCACGAAACTACGGTGGCACTTTTTTATGAATATAAAATGAACAAAAAAACTTTTTTAAAAGAATGAGGCCCAGCTGCAGTGAGGAATGTAGAATCTCGCATGAAAAAGCAGAAAATAATTTTTTAGTCACAAACTAAGTAGTCATACAGGGGAACTCAGAACTATAAAGTTGTATTGATATTTATTGTGATCGATTGTGGGATTTAATGTGAGATATAAAATTTGATCAACTAACACAAAAGTTCTGATTTTGACTACTTAGTTTGTGAATAAAAAATTATTTTCTGCTTTTTCATGCGAGATTCTACATTCCTCACTGCAGCTGGGCCTCATTCTTTTTAAAAAGTTTTTTTTGTTCATTTTATTTTCTACTTTTACGCGTTAACTAAAAATTTGTAAAACTTAATTTCATTCATGAAATCCTGTTAAATGTCCTGTTAGCCAAGTTCATCCAGAGACGAAATTTGTGAGCAAAATTTGACATTTTCTATAAATATAAACTTACACAATCTTAACTCCTTTCCATATGTGCGCTGATCCACTTAGCAGAAAAAAAAATTCACAACACATGGATTGTCTATATAAGACATTCTATAATTTCGCTTGTTCTATCTGGAATGATTTTCTATACACGCTACACATATCATATACACAACACGACTATGCATCACGGGAAGTGTGTCATTTTTTTACTTTTGTTTTTCCTCCCGACCGACCACCTGCGAACCAAAGAGACGACGGTGAAGTTAATATAAGGGATTGAATAAGACAACCCCGTAAAAACAAAGGAAGTTAATATAAGGGATTGAATTAAACAACCCCGTAAAAACAAAGTTTTTGACTATAAATCCCTTATGTATGAGACATAACTAAAAAGTATTTATCATGCTTAAACGCGACAAACATTTTAAGTCTGAGATTGTCTTAAATACCCTTTGTTATAAAACGGAAAAAGTTTTGGTAACGGATGGTTGAACTTAACTCAGCGTGACGCGTAAAATGTCAACAAAAGCTTGCCGCTACACAGAGAGATAAACTAAAAATGCATTAATTTAATTAGGTACATTCAATCGATCTGAAAATTTAATAGCTTTATCCTCCCCACAAGCCAAAGCTACTGTGAAAATTTCAGCTCTCCAGCAAGTCAGAAAACGTGTTTACGAGCGTTTTGAAAAAGTTGACGAGAGAACCGGAAGCGTTAAATCCGGAATCCTTCACGAGTTAATAGGATAGGGGCCTCAAAAATGACCACCATTGTTAACTCAAAGTAAAAACTTGCTCGTGTCAACAAGCTTCATGATTAAATAAACAAAATTTTTAAACCTAATCCTTGACATTTTGAAAATGCTGTGTAAGTTGTGATATGTTGTTGCCACTCTTTTTCTAAACAAGTCTCAAATTCAAGCGTAACTTCAGTTTACGGTGATTTAATTTTGAGCTTTCAATTCTGAAGATGAAAGAAATGCCCTAACTATAACGCCACTCCTTGCCCGCCCCCACCAGGGATAGAAGCGTGCAAGAAATGGCCCCACCCCCCATCACCTCCTCCCGTTGCCCATCAACAACAACACGTGATGACATATTACGGTCGTTAAATACTCATCACTGTCTTGGACGGCACATTACTTCCCTTGACAGCACTTGGCGACACCTGCATATCTCATCCTCACTCTGGAACGCTCGCTCTTTGTCATTCAGCTCCTGGCCCCTTGAAAATAATATTTTTTAAATCCATCGGTTCTCAATCATCTCAACTAGTTACCCTTTTAAGAACTATTTAAATTAATAATAATAACAATTTAAGTTAGTATGGAAATTAACGATAGTACATAAATATATTTTTTTTAAAATATTTTTATGAAACCTTTTACGCTTCTTTTTAAATAATCTGAGATCAATCTGTAATGAAAGTTAATTTGGAAATATGTTTTGCTATTGTATTTACAACTGAGAAATGTTTTGTGAAATTTACAATATTTTTTTTTAAACTCATTGGAAGAAACACTTTATAAGCTAAAGGAAAGTTTTTGGAATGTCAAAAGGCGTAATTAGCTAGTGCGTGTTCTGTAGGTTCCATCAGGAATTAAACGAGACGCAACATTATAATCATAAGATTGAAGTACTACTGTGAAGTACTCAGCTTGGACGTACCCTGTAAAGTGCTCCGTGTGGACGTAAGATGTAAAGTGCTCAGTGTGGACGTACATTTTGAAGTGCTAGTGCTCAGTGTGGACGTAAGATGTAAAGTGCTCAGTGTGGACGTAAGATGTAAAGCGCTCAGTGCACGATTCAGGTTTAAAAAACAAACATCCGTAACCGAAGTGAAGATTATGGTTCTGTTTTTAATTATAGAAATATGTACCTAAAATATAACCTTAAAATCCAGAATAGAATACTGTAACAACAATACAGATGCCCCTCTAATCACTGCTTCCTACAAGTTAGGCTGGTGACCCGCAAGTTTTTAAAATGTAATTATATAAGTATTTTATAGGTGAAGGAATAAGGGATTTAATTAGCAGAAGAGATTAGTGGAGATGGCAAACGTCCCGCATTCCCGTTTCGCTTCACAAATGTATATATAGCTTATTTTGTAAAGATATTCATTAAGTTTATATTTCTCACACAGGAAAACTACATGAGTATTTGCATAAAATAACCTTTTTTATACAAGGTTTCCGAGAAACAATTTTTTCAGCTTAAATATGGCAGTGCTGTTAACTCCTGGGAAATTTCCCAAATCGTGGGAAATTTTTTTAAGCCAAATTAGGCAAATTTATAGAAATGGGAATTTATGAGGATTTGGCCCTAAATATGGGAATATTTGAGATTGCTTCGCCAACAGAATTTAATGCATTTGGGAATTTTTAGTCTAATTTGGGAATTTGTTTACTCCTGCCTGGGAAAATTTGGCACCTTGAGTTAGCAGCATTGAAATATGAAAGAATCAATACATTTTCAAAAAATGTTGATACAATAAAATATTAATAGCAAATTTTTTGTCTCGCTCAAGTCCACAATTCTGAAACAAATTAACGCAGAACTAATAAGGAGTTAACAAGGATCTGTTGAGCTAAACATAAATAGAATACCCCGGATAATTAATTTATTGCTATACGAACCTGTTCCAACGGATTCCCCAGATTTTTCACTTATAGATTTCCGCATTGAAATGACAAGATCTATTTGCCCCTCAAAATAAAGTAAATAAAATCTTCCAAAAGTTGCCCATGATATCTCCATCTGGATCTCTTCATTTATTGAATTGTTTTTCCCCGGGATGAAATTCTGCTACTGAGGATCATTCAAACAATCAAAAGGAGTTGTTATACATATTTTATATATTGTTTTAAAAATATGAGTTTAAAAAATTCAACAGTTTAAAATTCAATATTTTAAAATTATACAATTTATAAATTCATGCTCGAATAAGTTGGAGTCCTTGACTTTGGGTCTGAGTTTCAGAGTCACAGCTTGATGATAACCTCAAACTTTGTAGATAGAATTTATCGTTGTGCCTTATTAGGTGTATTCTTAGCATCAGTAGGAGTAAGAACAATATTAGTTCGCAAAAACAGGGGAATAACGCTATCAAAGGGTTCACTTTCTTACTGTTTATTTTCTTAAATCTAATTCTCTGTTTGCGGTGACTAAAACATTAGGGTAAAATGGAAAAATATGTAGGAGTTGTTTTTTTTTAAAAACTCTTCACAGCCACTGAACCGGATCTTACATTCTGATACACGTGGGTCTGGCTACCTAGTACACAACAGTTTTAGAACCACTGGGACGTCTACGAGGTAGCTGAACCAGTCCGATGACTACAACAGTCTTAGAACTACTCGACGAGGTAGCTGACTGAACCAGTCCGATGGCTACCTAGTACACAACAGTTTTAGAACCACTGGGCGGTCGACGAGGTAGCTGAATCAGTCCGATGGCTATCTAGTATACAACAGTTTTAGAACCACTCGTCTAGGTAGCTGACTGAACCAGTCCGACAACAAAAACAACCCAGTCCAAGTTCAAAGGGCACATAAGTTAAACGCGACTAGAGCTAAAGACACAGATGAGCTGCGACTGTCCGTTATGAAAATAAATTAATGATGGAAAGCCTACGTCATGCCTCATTTCGTCAGTTGGAAACAATGTGTCCATTCATAAACCTTTACTCCATGACTCCATGCCCAGTCTTAAGGAGCGTTTGTTGGGGGGGGGGCGCAATGCTCACTACCGACACGGAATGTCATAAATTTTACGCGCGTGTTGACAAAAATTCCGCTAATCACAAGGATCGTGTCGCGAGCTGACACAATCATAGGACAAAATAATGAACCATTAAATGAAGATGACTTTTAGAGGAAATATCGAGTGCACAACTATGTCTGAAGAAATGCTTTACGCCGACTGATGAAACGAAACGAAAATATCATACAATACTCGGATAAAAAACTTTTCTTGTTCCATTCGCAAGAAAAACACATCTAAGCCTCTTTCTTTCCGTCTGGCATTCGGGCTTGAATTGGGTTGCCTGAACAAACCAAGAAAACCAACGACTATCAACATACAAAAATCTAATTAAAATTCAAGACTACACATAAACCACGGATAAGAGTAGAACGCTAGAATCTTCTGTATAGAAGGAGTGTCTGTAATGTTTGAGATAATTTTAAAAGTTTCTTATCAGTGAAGTAAAACATTGGCCATCTGAGACATAACACTGAGACATAACACTGAGACATAACACTGAGACATAACACTGAGACATAACACTGAGACATAACACTGAGACATAACACTGAGACATAACACTGAGACATAACACTGAGACATAACACTGAGACATAACACTGAGACATAACACTGAGACCGGTGAAATCATACAATAATTCAATAATAACAAAACATGGGTTTTCAATGGGAATAACACAGGAGAATGTGGGTCTGAGGAAAATGTATATTGATTTTCTTTAAATCATTTTTTAAAGTAATAATTTTATTAATATTTTAATATAGCAGGTTGAGGTTATTGAACTTTCAAACTTGAATTTAAAAACTAAATTGGATGAAATTTTCAGAATCCATATTATCCGCAAATATCCTGGAATCATCGCAATACTTATCTGTCAGCAAATTTAAGCTTTATCTGTGGTGTGGATGCTACAAACATTAATGGCGTGGATAAGTTCTTATTCTCATGACAACGAAAATGAAATTTTAAGAAAAATTTAAGTGACTTGAAATTCTATCAGTGCCAGTCAGTAAAGACATTGGATGAATAAGAATCACCAAATCCTTTCACTAATAGATAGGCCTAAAAATATCAATGGAATCGCGTCATCCTTCTAATAGTACAAATCAAGTTAAATTCGCTATATATTGATTAGAGCTGCGGAAATTAACGATTAATTTCTCGATTAATCGTTACATTTTTTTATCGATTAAAATTATTTTAATCGATAAAAATTCGATTAAAATTAAAGAAAATATTATTTTTTTTAAAAATTTATTAATAAATAATTTATAATAATTTATATATTTTTTTACGTATAAACTTCTCCCACGTAATATTATAATTTATTTTATTACTTTATGTGGACCGGCAGACGTCAACTAAAAAATGGCTGACAGCATCCGCGCAGTTAAATTTAAACATATAACTAGAAAGTTCAGCAAAAATTTTGTTTTTAAGCTAACTGCGGCTGGCAAAGTCGAAGATGGTGAAAAAGTTTACTGTGTTCACTGCCATAAACAATTCTCTTTTAAAGGATCAAATACATCGCTGACGTATCACCTTCAGCACAAACATCCGATCAAGTATCAACACATTGTCATAAAATTTAGTTCAAAATATTCTCAATTTTCAATGTCCGTGAGAAATGTTCAGTAAAATGACGTCAAAAATTTCTATTTTTGGCTTTACTCGAAATTATCGATTAATTAATCGATAAGTTTTCAAAAGTTAACGATTAAATTTAAATTAATCGATAACAGCCCTAATATTGATGAATTATTCTTTGGTCTCCGGGATTATACAAACTTCCAAGGTAACATTTTTAGTTGAAAATTGGGACAAAATTAATGGCAAAAGTCAATCCAAAAAGAACACAACAAAACCCCAAAGAGATTTTTTCTTCTTAAAAACAAGATAAAGTGAACCCCCTCAAATGCCATCCTCATAGGACAATATATTTGTCCTGTACCCCTTACCGCATCGACAACCAAATGCCATCCTCATAGGACAATATATTTGTCCTGTACCCCTTACCGCATCGACAACCAAATGCCATCCTCATAGGACAATATATTTGTCCTGTACCCCTTACCGCATCGACAACCAAATGCCATCCTCATAGGACAATATATTTGTCCTGTACCCCTTACCGCATCGACAACCAAATGCCATCCTCATAGGACAATATATTTGTCCTGTACCCCTTACCGCATCGACAACCAAATGCCATCCTCATAGGACAATATATTTGTCCTGTACCCCTTACCGCATCGACAACCCTCTGAGTTTGACCAAATATGTCACCTCCCTATGTATAGGGAAAAGTAAAGTTAGTTCCATCCACGCGTGCTTGTCTGCAAGGTCTCCGTGACGGAAACTTTCACTTCTTCACTTCACATGTTGACATATTTAAAATAATCGAACTGTTGATCTCCGAGGATTAACAAGTTCAATTGTGTCAGACGTTATCTCACAGCTTCTATTATTGGACGGTGACCGTTAGAGTCACTCTTGGATTAACTGTTTTCAAGTGTGTTTTTTTATTTTGAACTGTGTGTTTTGTTTATTGTAAGGATATAAGCATGCTCTTCACCTCATTACACTGATACAGTTATTTAACCCGCGCGCTGTAGACAGTGAATCTTTAACAATGGAGAAACTATTTCCTTTCAATATTTTTTTAAAGAAAGCAAGAAGCAACCATCTTGAGTTTTTAGCCAATCAAATCTCCCCTTATCAACAACCCAATCGTGTAGGCATCACTGTTGCAAGGGTAAAAAACATCTAAATATGTATCTCACTTTGGTGACATGCTAGGAATAAATTAGCGCCAACAAACCCAATCCTCTTCCATTTTTTGTTTCTTAGATACGAGAATGGCGCTCTCTGTTTTGATAAGCTCTGCATCAGTTATCTATCTCAATTAACTCAAGAAATGTTGAGAGCACCGGCGTGAGAATGGAGTTGAGGGGGGTAAAAAATGTTATCTCTAAACCAGAAATTATTGAACTTTATTTAAGAGCGCGTCGCCACACTGTCTACCGGGGTGAGTTTAGCAAGTCCCCATTGAGATAGCTGGCAGACGGTCGGAGCAAGGTTTGGCACGTGGCGCGAAACTCTGGGATCTGAGTCGACACTGAAACAAATATCGGAACACTTTTTAACGCCTAAAAATTCGCCAGGTTGGGGGAAATAAAAATGTCCGACAGGTGAACTCCGTGAGATTGACAGGTTGTCTGCCCCTGCCTGTTGTGTTCCCCGGTGTTGTTCACGGACAGTTACACTAGCATCAACCGTAACAGGGCTCTGGCTTTTGGTTTTCCTTGCAGACCTTGCAGTGAAATGGAGGCTACACTGATATATTTCTCGTCTTCTCTTCTTGCTCTCTCCTCTAAAGTTGAAGTAGAATAAGTTTGAGGAATTACAATGGATGAATTGTGGAGAGATGGATGGATATAAGGAGTGAAGGAGACAGAAGGCAATGGAGGGAAAAATTAAGACAGAAAGTGCAAAACTTAACGGAGGGTTTCTCAAAAATTCCTCTTGATGGCTTCAAGCTAAATTAGTTATACTTTCATTTGAACTACTTTTGATTTCTGCTACTTGAAATTGAAGTGGCAATGCCATGACAACAGCATTTTGAAATACATATAAAGAAATATCATTAGATAACCGTTTAATTTAAAAACTAATTCAAAAACATCTATGACAATACCACAAATAATGATCGTTTAACAATCAAAATCATTGTATGTAACGCACCAGCGCAATGAAAGCTTATCCTTCCTACTATTTTAAAATCCTTTATATTAACTTGTGGTGTCTGGTTGGTTGATTGTTTTTTTTTAGCCCTTGTAGTAACTTGTAGAAAAAAACTTTGGATCGATTTTTAATCGTAAGCTAGCGAGCTGAAATTTTGCAGGCAGTTTTGTACCGATGATAAAAACGATGTATCAAAAGTTCAGATCGATCGCATGTACTGTAATTAAACTATTGAATTTTTAGTTTATTTTATTTATCTCTATGTATCATGTTATTTTTTGAGATAGAGTGTCGCGGTGCGTATTATATTGAACAACCTTTCTGTCGCGCAATAAGGTGCGTATTTTATTGACAACACTTTTTATAAACATATTCCTGATCGGTGCGCATTATATTAAACATGTTTTAAGACACAACTACAACTTTGTATTTTTGGATGGTCTTGCGCTGCGTGTTATAATGAACATTCTTTTAGTTACTTCTCGTACATAAAGGATTAATAGTCAAAAACGTGTTTTTTACGGGTTTTTTAAATTAAATATTAAGTTGTAGTTTGTCTGATGGGAATATCTTGTTACAATTATAATAGGCAAATTTAATGTAGGTATCCAATAGCAGCAAACTCTAATGGGTATACCATATATAACAATATGATGGGAATCTCAGATAACAGAAGGGGGGAAACAGTGTTTGAGTGGTATGCGCACTCAACTTGTGTACCGAGAGCCAAAGGGTTCGAGTCTCTGTGAATGCAGGTATTTGTTCCCATGGATTAAGGGTGTCCGGAGTCCACCCAGCTCCGATTCTACATAACACTAGTTGGGGTAAATGAAGGCGTCTGAGAATTGTGCCACACAAGCCCCTCATAGACGCGGCCTCTGAACGCCGCTTCTCTTGCCAACATAGTCGGTGTGTTCTAAGAAAAGATGTAATAATCTTCCAAATAATCCCATTAAACTTTTCAATTTATCTTTCCCGTCTTTGAATCTAAGATTCATCATATTATTGTTCTATGAAACATTGTTACTAGGTTAGGGGTCCTCAACACGCAGCTCTTTCAATGTCAACACGCAGCTCTTTCAATATCAACACGCAGCTCTTTCAATGTCAAGATGCGGCTCTACGGTTCCATGCGCAAATATTAATAATTAAATTATTTTATTTTCAAAACTCATGTTAGTGGCTCGTTGAAAACTGGGAAATTTTGTAACTTGTAACTTTTGGCTCTTACATCTCAGATGGTTGCCGTCCCAAGTGCTAGGGGAATATAGTCGTGTCATTCAGCCTGTCAAGCAAGTTGTTTTCCTCTCGTCGAGTCCAGGCCCGGATTTAAGAGACCCAGGGCCCCTAGGCATTTTTACTTTTGGGCCCCCAACCATCTCGAAGCAATTTTGGAAATTTAGCAAATTAAATGCTGTAGTACAGAACAAATATTTTATTTTACTTTAGTGACTTTAATAAACATCAAAATAATATTCGTCTTCAGAGACATATCTCACAATGAAAGAAAATTTATCTACATGAGAAATGTCCAGAGTAGAGCCCACAGTGTGGCGGAGTCGTTGTCTAGGGGTTGAGGTCCCCCCTTGGCCACAGATATTTACCACGTAGACGGGTAAAAGACTTAGCAACGCTGGGTTGTTTTCTTCAACATAAGTTTAATGACATC
This sequence comes from Ampullaceana balthica, assembly GCA_944989445.1. NCBI lineage: Eukaryota > Metazoa > Mollusca > Gastropoda > Lymnaeidae > Ampullaceana > Ampullaceana balthica. The sequence goes on along the minus strand of CALYLW010000011.1, from coordinate 1,229,357 downwards.
CAGAAGCTTTGAACATATTTATGGTACAGTACAATTGGCAGTTTACAGTTGATGGTCATACCATCTAGAGTCCTCGGCCCAGCTCGACCGGATTGGACCACGTTCACAAAACTCCACACTCTATCGTACGTCTTTCACCTGCCTGCTACTTGGCAACTTAACACTCTCCCAGCGACACACAATGTGACCCCTATTATACCCCCGTCTTGTCCGACTGGTTTTGACTGGCCCCTAGGTCACTCACCATGTCTCCCTTTGACCGTGGTCCTGTCAATTCATTACAACTTGCACGTACCTTGAGTTCACCCGCCCCCCGTTCCACGAGGACAAGTGTTCACAGCCCCATTTATGCGTAGTCATCCCCACACCACAACATCTGACCGTAACACCCCCCTCCTCACGAGCGACCTTAGCAAGAATGTCGCGAGTTTATAAACATAAGGTCTTGAGGTTTTGGTGTGTCATGATCTACTAATAATATATCCCATACTTACACACACAGGCATTTCAATAATATATAGTTATTTTAACAATATTTAACAATTGCAATGTTCACTATATACAGAATTTTCACCAGTAATATGCTAGCTTCCAAAAATATTAGTTCACAATAGTGGTGTATATTCCCAAATACATAATAAGGAATCGTTTTATTTACATTGTGGAACTACCCGGTTTTCGTACCTGCGTACGAGTCTAGTCCTATACTACCTCGCTTTCGAGGGTAGCAAAGGTTATTACTACTCAAAATGTTAACGATATATATACATCAATATACAAAAGAAAAAAAATTGTCACATTTGAAGTATTAATATTCTTCATATACAAAAAAAAATCTTGGTATGGTTAAATGACTTAAATGACACCCATGTTTCACAAGCAAAGAATCTCATGGTTCAATGATTTAGATGATCCCCATGTTTTACAAGCGAAGAAAGTCATGGTTCAGTGACTTAATTGCTCAACATGTCTCACAAACAATGAATGGCATGCTTCAATGGTTTAATTGCTAATCATGTGTCACAACAATCACTATCCACCCAATTTTCTGTCCCTTTTCATTAATACTTGCATCTGTATCTTTATGGGACATGGTATGTATGTTTTCTGTCCCCATAGCGGGATCTCGTATGTATATTTATCGTCCCCCCTACTGGGACCAGTTATAACCACCAGTTAATGGGTTACAAATTATCATATTCATAATCATAACATATAATAAATACATATTATCAATGTTATACCAAATGCCTGAGGGCTCCAAACATGTTGTGCTTACATAATCAAAATGTGTCGTGCACATAAGAATTGTCTTATCAATTCATATAATAGTAATACTGGGAATTGGTCGCTCAGACCCCCCAAGTAAATACAAAAATACATTATCATAACTCCTCATAGTTATCAACACATAGCAGCCTCATCATCCTAATCAAAACATTATCATCATAACAACATCTCTTATCATAAAATTTGGACTGAGGTCTCCAGTGCACAAAATTTCTTATATGATCAACACATTTGTCATGAACATACGAACCACTTTATTTCATTTCACAATGATACTGGTACAAGGTCACTCAGACCCCAACTTCAATCCCAACAATATTATCATTATTCATCATAATTTTCAACAAATTATCATCATCATAGAAGACACAATACCAATTCCGTGTTATTTACGGCGCCCTCCTATACCGTAATACTCAGACAAATTCAATGGATTCATCAAAAATCATAGTCATTGTTTTTGATGGTGGAACATTTCGTATATTTCCCATTCTAAACAAGAAACGACTCTTATTAGCATTACCAAGAGCGTACCCTAAAATTTGGAAACTACAATCATTTGTCATTGTCCCAGGCTTAATTATTAGCTATTTTGATCATTCTTGTACTCAACCCTACAAAATCTGTCAGTATACTGGTAGTCTTAGTGGGATTAGTGGGACCGTGATTTTCTATCAGTCTTTTGTCTGTCCCACTACCACTGTCTGCTAAGTACGTCAGCCAATGTATTATCAGCCCCTGGGATCGGTCTGATAGTAAATTTGTATTCTTGTAATGTTAACGCCCATCGTGCCACGCGGTTATTAATGCTCTTGGATGTCTGTAACACCGTCAATGGTTTGTGGTCCGTCTCGATAGTAAAGTGATTACCAAAAAGGTATCTTGAGAATTTTGTAATCGTCCATACTACCCCCAAACATTCCTTTTCAATTACTGAGTATCGGGTCTCCCGGGATAATAGTTTCCTGCTTACGTACGCTATCGGGTGTAATAATCCCTCCCGTTCTTGCATTAAGCATCCCCCTATAGCGGACTCGCTCGCGTCTGTTCTGATTACAAACTCACGATTTATCTCTGGCAGTATAAGGATTGGTTGTGTAGATAGAGCCTTTTGGATCTTTTCTAGTGCTTCTCTACATGTGCTAGTCCATTGTACTTTTTCTGGTTTTCCTTTCTTTGTTAGATCTGATAGACTGGCCGATATATCTGCGAAATCCGGAACAAATTTTCTATAATAACTGATCAGCCCCAATAAGCTCCTCACTTGTTTCTTGGTGTTCGGATGTTTGATATTTAATATTTTACTTGTTATACTGGCGTTAGGTCTCTGTGTACCTCCTCCGACTATATGACCCAGAAACTCTATTTCTGAAAACCCGATTTCCATTTTTGTTGGCCTAGCTGTCAACCCCGCAGTTTTCAATCTGTTTAGTACCTGATCCAATGTATGATTATGTTCTGTTATGGATCTTCCAAACACGCAAATGTCATCAAAAAAACTGACCACGTTTTTTTGATCACCTAAGACTCGACGCATGCCTCGTGCGAATGTCGCTGGTGCGTTACACAGCCCAAATGGCATGTATTTAAACTGATACAATCCCAAGTCAGTTTGAAAAGCAGTATATTTCCTCGAGTTTATTTCTACCGGTAATTGCCAATAACCTTTCACTAAGTCAATTTTTGAAAAATACTTAGCTTGTCCTAATTGAATAAATAAATCTTCCTGATTGGGTATTGGTTCTGCGTCTGTTATCGTTATAGCGTTTAGTTTCCTGTAATCAATGCAGAAACGTGTGGAACCGTCTTTTTTCTTAACTAGGACTATTGGCGAGGAGTAGGGTGAAGTTGACTTTTCTATAATGCCCTCCCCTTCCATTTGCCGAATTTCCTTAATTATCTCTTGCTTTGCTGAAAAGGGTATAGGATATGGTCTCAGACAGATTGGTTTTTCTGTGTTTAACTCAATAGAGTGAGCTACTACAGTGGATTTTCCTGGTGTGTTAGTTATAACGTTAGCGTATTTATCTAGTATCCTTTCTATTTGTTCTCTTTCATACTTTTTGAGGTGGGGGTTAATTCTTACATCTTTCGTCGATTCCTTAACCCCGCTCGCCTGTGTTGGCAACGAACTAATGTTTCTGCTTTCATTTTCTGTCTCGTTATCTTCTATCACGACGGCGTAAGCCGTGTTTTTCGCACTGCTGTTTGTAATAGGGTGATTGGTACATGTCTCAGTATGCTTTTGACTTGATTCTTCCCTACTATGATATTCCTCTAGCAAGTTTATGTGATATGTTTTCCTTTTTCCCTTTTCCAGGATTACATAATTACAATCCCCTACTTTTTCTACGACCTTATATGGTCCATGCCATCGGGATCTTTGTAGTTTACTACCCGCCGATGCTTTCATCACAACCACACGACTTCCTACAAGAATCTCTCGTTTTCTGGCTCTACGATCATAGAGTAGTTTTTGTTTTTCTTTTGCTGCTTTCAAGTTTTTACTCGCCTGTGTGCCACTTACTCGTAATCGATCTCTTAATTTATTTAGGTATTCGTGTGGCTTTTGTCCCTCTATCCTTTCATTACTCCCATCGAAAATATTTCTCAGGATATTTATGGGCCCTCTTACTTTGCGTCCGAACATTAGTTCGAATGGTGAAAACCCTGTTGATTCATGCTTCCCCTCCCGATAAGCGAATAGTATCCCTTGTACGTGGTCTTCCCAGTCTTTCGGTTGTTCCAATGATGCTTTGATAAGTAACGTCTTGAGCGTACCATTAAACCTTTCCACCATTCCGTTGCTCTGCGGGTGTAAAGGAGTGCTGAACCGTTGGGTGATTCCCATTAGCTTACAAACTTGGGCCATTAAGTCGCACCTAAATTGGGTGCCGTTGTCTGATAAAATTTCATCCGGTAAGCCCATTGTCGTAAACATGCCGAGAAGTGCTTCCTGTATTTCCTCGGCGTCAATCTTTTTTAATGGTTTAGCCTCTGGCCATCTGGTCGCTGTGTCCACCAGTGTTAGAATATACTTATAACCTTTCCGTGATGTAGGTATTATTGGTCCGATAAGGTCGACAGCAACCTTACTCCATGTTTTTGTTATTAGTTCCATGTCTCCTAACGGGGCAATCCCTCCGGCGCTTTTTTTTACTTTTTGGCATGCATCACATGTTCTACAGTGATGACGTACGTCACTGGCTATACCCGGCCACCAGAATTCTTTTAGCACTCGCTCCTTGGTGCGAGCTATCCCCATGTGTGCAGATAAACTATTATCGTGGGCTATCTCCAATATGTGTTTTCTTAATACTTTCGGTGCAACCAATTGTTCCTGACTAATATTAGGGTTGATGTGTGTGTCATTATACTCTCTCATTAGTAGTCCTCCCTTGTATTTAACTAATGACTTTTCCGTCCCCTTCATACTCCTTTTTCTCGCATGCTCGTGTATTCGTCTTAACGTGACGTCTTCGGCTTGTAATCTTTTGTAATCCTCTGGCTGTATATTAAACTCCGTGAGGTGTCTTTTCACTGTACTACTGTACTGTTTTGGGTTTTTTTTCTGTGCCCTCGTCGTTACCGCCCCTGCTACTACTTCTGTCCCGATGTTTTCTATTTTGTACCCTTTCGAACTATGCTCCTTAGTTATTTTTGTAAATCTATGGCTGTCTCTATTCCAATTTGCATTAATGTGGTTTTGTTTTATTGTAGTATTGGGCCCAGGGCTGTAGCCTCTGCCCCTGTGTATTGGCCTTACCCCTTTATACCCGTCTCCCATGGTAGCTCCCTTGATATTTCCAATATTTAGGTCAACGTGTGGGTTCTTTAGTAGGGCAGCTTTTGTCATTCCCGTAAAATACGGTGATTTCACATGTATATATCCTACCCTATAAACCTTTCTCTCCCCATCAAACAATATACAAGTGACTGTCTCGTTTGTCACACACTCCTTATCAACTAGAGACTCCCTTACCCCCACGATTCCGCAACCCGTGTCCCGTACAACCTTAACCTTAACCCCATTAACTTCTCCCACCCCAGCAAAACCCCTAGATTGTCATCTTTTTGTTTGGTAGCCTGTTCCCCTCCATTGATAATTGTCTTCTCTTCGGCTTTCTTCCCTCCTACCTTGGACTCTCTGATTCCCTATGAGTGGTGCACTATCCCTTGTCAATTTCACACTTGGGTGTGCCGCCATGTATCCCTCACCCGTTTTAATAACCGATGTTAAATCCAGACTTCCCCTTTCTAATATGTGCTCAACAACCCCCCCGCTTACTGTCTGTAATAGCTTGTCCACTACTGTGAGCTCAAATAGTTTCTCGTAGGTTTTCTCGGTTTTTGAAAGCTCTATCCACTTGGTCAGGTAGTGTCTAATTCTGTTTGAGTAAGCTAATATGTCCTCTCCTTTTCTGGGTCTAACACCTGCTAACCTTTCTCGATATCCTTGGGCTGTTAGCCCAAAATGCCTGGATAAGGCGGTTTTCACCTCCTCATATGAGGCCTCTACTCCCTTTCCACTCCCCGCATAACACACCGGTAGTAGCGGTTGTGGCATCAATTTTCTAAGTTCATACCCCCAATGTTTCACTGGCCACTCCTTGTGTCTCGCTTCGTCCTCGAATCGTACCAAAAAAAATTCTAAGTTATCCCCTATCCCATCAAACATTGGTAGTTTATTTCCCGAGTTCTCTGTGCTTTTTTTCTCTACCCGCGGGGTCTCTTCCTCACTCGCTTTCAATTCCATTATCCTAATGTGCTCCAACCTTTTACTCTCCTCTTCCCTTTTGAAAGCCCTTTCTTCTTTCCGTTTATCTCTTTCCTCATCTTCCTCCATCTTCTTTCTACCTCTTTCCTCATCTTCCTCCATCTTCTTTCTACCTCTTTCCTCATCTTCCTCCTTATCGTTCTTTTCCCGAGCTATCCTGTACTCCTCTATTAGCCATTTCTTTGACTCCTCCCCTTCCAATCCTAGCTCCCGGGCCTTTTGTTTAAGTTCCTCTACATTAGGCAACCCCATCTCTCTGTCACTCGTCACTCTACGGTCACAATCTCAAATTCGTCTACCGTCTTCCTATCGTTTTGTATTAGGGACCCAATATAACAATTACTATCTCAATAATACAATTTGGGGATTCATCATATACAAATATATAATATATAATATCTAAACATACTAATTTAATATTAGAAATTAAGTTGTACTTGCCTGTACGATAGAAATTACCACACAAATAGTACTCATACATAAGAAAAACACATTATACCAGGGCAGTATCAATATCCATAGGCGCAAAGTCACCGCCTTCACTGTCACGTATTACTGAGGTTGTAACCTCGAAGTTGTCCAGGCTGTAGTCAGCTTCTGTGTTACTGTCTAAGTTAGTGTTCGTTATTCCTCCAATGCTCTTCCGGGTGTAGTCTGTATGGCCTCCCTTTCTGCGTCTGTCTGCAATTCCACTACTACGGCTGTCTACAACACCACTGCAACGGCTGTCTGTAACACCACTGCTACGGCTGTCTGTAACATCACTGCTACGGCTGTCTTCAACATCACTGCTACGGCTGTCTTCAACACCCCTGGTCTCGTCGTTACGAGGTGTAAGCCCTACGCTCTCGTGATGATCTTGCTATCGGGATGGCTAGTACGGCCAGTTCGTTGATGTGTTTTTCGTCGTTTCTCCTTTAGTGACGTGTCTTGATGCACTGCGTCTTGGCTCGGTTTTTCGACGGGGCCCCCACTGTGGCGGAGTCGTTGTCTAGGGGTTGAGGTCCCCCCTTGGCCACAGATATTTACCACGTAGACGGGTAAAAGACTTAGCAACGCTGGGTTGTTTTCTTCAACATAAGTTTAATGACATCCAGAAGCTTTGAACATATTTATGGTACAGTACAATTGGCAGTTTACAGTTGATGGTCATACCATCTAGAGTCCTCGGCCCAGCTCGACCGGATTGGACCACGTTCACAAAACTCCACACTCTATCGTACGTCTTTCACCTGCCTGCTACTTGGCAACTTAACACTCTCCCAGCGACACACAATGTGACCCCTATTATACCCCCGTCTTGTCCGACTGGTTTTGACTGGCCCCTAGGTCACTCACCATGTCTCCCTTTGACCGTGGTCCTGTCAATTCATTACAACTTGCACGTACCTTGAGTTCACCCGCCCCCCGTTCCACGAGGACAAGTGTTCACAGCCCCATTTATGCGTAGTCATCCCCACACCACAACATCTGACCGTAACACACAGAAATAGAGAAATATTTTGATTTTTTTTTATCTCAGTCACGATTGTATTGTAATTATTACCTTTTCTGCCATGATATTAATCATTTCATCGCATATTTTTGACGAAAGATATGATGGTGTGCCACTTCCTTTGTTACCGTGGCGTTTTATGCGTAAGTCCCGAAAAGGATCAAACTCAGCCAAAACTTCTATGGCCATAACATAGTTCCCACTGTTTTTTAAATAAAATCATAATCAGAAAGTAAGCTCACAACAGCCACAATGCGCCTCAAAACCTTATCCCAGTATTTTATTTCTTCTTCTGTTTGAAGAACAAGACTCTTTTCAACTCTACCGCCATCATTCTTCCTAGCTATAAGTGTCGCAAGTGTTGACCTGTGTTCGTCCGAATTCTCATGTTCCTTCATTCTTTGAACATATTTTTCCAGTCGATGAACCCTTCATTAGCTAGTGACCCACATTTCCCAAACATCTTACAAGGGGCGCAAAATACAGCACCCTTGCTCTTCTAAAATATGAAAATACGGTCCCTGTCAATTATCTGTAATCTGAAACCCAAATCCCGGCTCGGGCGGTGTCTTGTCCTGTGTGTGGTATGGGGAGGGGGGAAGTCGGGGTCGTGCAGTTTTTTGCTGGTGGTGCAATCTGTCACACCCACCCTACGCCTTCTCCACAATATCACAACATCAGCTCAGAACGCGGTTTACAATGACAAACCAACACAAACGAACCCCATGCACTTGACTAATGGGGAGTGTATGCAAAATGTAGTATAAATATTTATTATACTATTATTTTCGTAAAGCTTTTTGATAATGAAGCCAGGCTTTTTGGCTTATGTGAAGATTCCAACACCGGGGCCCCTTGGCTGGCTGGGGCCCTAGGCCCGGGCCTTGTGGGCCTAGGCGGAAATCCGGCCCTGGTCGAGTCCAGTCCGTCCCGAGATGTGAGAGGTCAATGATTGGATTAAATCACGGTCGTCTCCCTCTCAATGGATATAAATTCCTCACTGGTCCAATTGGCTTCAAGCGCAGATTTCAGTTTTATATGATCACAAGAAGAAAGAACTCTACTTCTCTCAGCTATTATGTCAAAAAAGTCATACAGGACAGAGATAAACCTTTCAATGAGATACAAGCTGCTCAAACAAATTGTGGGAGTAAAACAGCTCATTACTGACTGCATCCCAACATTTGGTGGTGATATAAGCAGATGCTCATTGGGGCACACTAAAATAACTGGTTTAAACAAGATGGGGTGTTAAAGAACTGGTTTAAATAAGATGGGGTGTTAAAGAACTGGTTTAAATAAGATGGGGTGTTAAAGAACTGGTTTAATAAGATGGGGTGTTAAAGAACTGGTTTAAATAAGATGGGGTGTTAAAGAACTGGTTTAAATAAGATGGGGTGTTAAAGAACTGGTTTAAATAAGATGGGGTGTTAAAGAACTGGTTTAAATAAGATGGGGTGTTAAAGAACTGGTTTAAATAAGATGGGGTGTTAAAGAACTGGTTTAAACATGATGGGGTGTTCAAGAACTGGTTTAAATAAGATGGGGTGTTAAAGAACTGGTTTAAACAAGATGGGGTGTTAAAGAACTGGTTTAAATAAGATGGGGTGTTCAAGAACTGGTTTAAACAAGATGGAGTGTTAAAGAACTGGTTTAAATAAGATGGGGTGTTAAAGAACTGGTTAAAATAAGATGGGGTGTTAAAGAACTGGTTTAAACATGATGGGGTGTTCAAGAACTGGTTTAAATAAGATGGGGTGTTCAAGAACTGGTTTAAACAAGATGGAGTGTTAAAGAACTGGTTTAAATAAGATGGGGTGTTAAAGAACTGGTTTAAATAAGATGGGGTGTTAAAGAACTGGTTTAAACATGATGGGGTGTTCAAGAACTGGTTTAAATAAGATGGGGTGTTAAAGAACTGGTTTAAACAAGATGGGGTGTTAAAGAACTGGTTTAAATAAGATGGGGTGTTAAAGAACTGGTTTAAACAAGATGGGGTGTTAAAGAACTGGTTTAAATAAGATGGGGTGTTAAAGAACTGGTTTAAACAAGATGGGGTGTTAAAGAACTGGTTTAAACATGATGGGGTGTTAAAGAACTGGTTTAAGCAAGATGGGGTGTTAAAGAACTGGTTTAAATAAGATGGGGTGTTAAAGAACTGGTTTAAACAAGATGGGGTGTTAAAGAACTGATTTTAACATGATGGGGTGTTAAAGAACTGGTTTAAACATGATGGGGTGTTAAAGAACTGGTTTAAATAAGATGGGGTGTTAAAGAACTGGTTTAAATAAGATGGGGTGTTAAAGAACTGGTTTAAATAAGATGGTGTGTTAAAGAACTGGTTTAAATAAGATGGGGTGTTAAAGAACTGGTTTAAACAAGATGGGGTGTTCAAGAACTGGTTTAAACAAGATGGGGTGTTCAAGAACTGGTTTAAACAAGATGGGGTGTTAAAGAACTGGTTTAAATAAGATGGGGTGTTAAAGAACTGGTTTAAATAAGATGGTGTGTTAAAGAACTGGTTTAAATAAGATGGGGTGTTAAAGAACTGGTTTAAACAAGATGGGGTGTTAAAGAACTGGTTTAAACAAGATGGGGTGTTCAAGAACTGGTTTAAACAAGATGGGATGTTAATGAACTGGTTTAAATAAGATGGGGTGTTAATATATTTATGGCATCCGTCCATCCTCATGGGATGATGGCGTTTCCTCCTGCTCCTCTACCCCCCTTCCCCTTTTTCCTGGCCCTTTTCTCCTCGCTCCTGGCTGCAAGGGAAGCTTCCGCGACTTGAATGCCCTCGCGTACTTTAGCCCACCAGGAGGTGCGCTCCTCAGCAATGGTCTCCCACGTTTTATGGTCTATCTGCGCCAGACTCATGTCTTTCTTGCAGACATCCTTGAAGCGCAAGCAGGGGCGTCCTCTCTTCCGCATACCAGTTGCCAGCTCGCCGTAAAGCAGGGCTCTTGGAATGCGCTCCGAGCTCATCCTGCGGACATGTCCCAGCCACCGCAGGCGCCTCTCACTCAGGATTGAGTGCATGCTCAGCATATGACTCCTTCTGAGTACCTCGACATTCGTTATCTTGTCCTGCCACTTGATGTGCAGAATCCTGCGCAAGCATCGTAAGTGGAAGCTGTTGAGTTGCTTTGTCTGTTTGGCATAGGTCGTCCAGCACTCACTGACATAGAGGAGTGTGCTGAGCACGCAGGCCTGGTACACATTGATTTTCGTCCTATCAGTGAGCTGTGCATTGTACCACATTCTTTGATTCAGCCTAGCCATTAATGATGCAGCCTTGCCGATTCTGGTTTCAATTTCCTTTTCCAGGGAGAGTGTGCTTGTGATGTTACTGCCAAGGTAGGTAAAATCCTCGACGACATCCAAGGTGTTTCCCTCAATGGAAATTGCTGGGAAGCAGTCTGTTCCTTGTCTCATAATAATGGTCTTTTTTAGGCTTATCGTTAGACCAAAATCCTTGCATGCCTCTGAGAACTTGTTGACCAAACGTTGGAGACCTATCTCTGAATGTGAGGTAAGGGCTGCGTCATCCGCGAAGAGCAACTCTCTAATTAAAACATTTTCCACTTTTCTCTTTGCACGGAGACGGCTGATGTTGTACAGATTTCCATCCGTCCTGGTATGAATGTTTACACCCTCGAAGCAGTCCTCGAAAGCATGACGCAGTAGCATCGAGAAAAAGATACCGAAGAGTGTTGGAGCCAGTACACAGCCCTGTTTGACTCCGCTACAAACTGGGAAGGGTTCTGAGGTGGCAGCATCGAAGAGCACTGTGCTGTGCGTATTGGTGTGGAAGGACTCGATGATGGAGAGAAGCCGCGGCGGGCATCCTATTTTTTCCAATATACATAGCAGACCCTTGCGGCTGACCAGGTCAAATGCCTTTGTTAGATCTATGAAGGCAACGAAGAGAGCTTTCTGTTGCTCCCGACATTTCTCTTGTAGCTGACGGAGTGAGAAGATCATGTCCATGGTTGACCATGGGGTGTTAAAGAACTGGTTTAAACAAGATGGGGTGTTAAAGAACTGGTTTAAATAAGATGGGGTGTTAAAGAACTGGTTTAAATAAGATGGGGTGTTAAAGAACTGGTTTAAATAAGATGGGGTGTTAAAGAACTGGTTTAAACAAGATGGGGTGTTAAAGAACTAGTTTAAACAAGATGGGGTGTTAAAGAACTGATCTAAACTGATCATCAAATAGACTTCAGGCTCAGTTTGTTTACAATGTCACATGACTTCAGGTTCAGTTTGTTTACAATATCACATGACTTGGGCCAGCACAATGTACTAACATAACAGTTATCAAATGTATAATACTAGATGGATTGTAGAAATACACATTGCTGAAAGAACGGTGGCCAAAGAAAAATTTGTCAGTGGAAAACCCTGTATAGAAAACTCTTGGAAATAAATATATCATGAGTTAAAGAAAAATAATTTTAAAATGGCATACATTTATTTTTTCATTATTTATTGACATTTTGATACATCTTGACATGGAGTCACTTTAGAAATAGTAGCAATACATTATCAAATTAAGCTTGTATATAAGCCTGTACTTTATAAAGATTGTAGTTAAAATACCTAGAAATAAATACACTGGACGGGAAATAATATTTAAAGGTTATATTTCATAAAATAATTTCATGTAAAATACAATAAGACAATAAGAATTAAAATACAAAATCATAGCATATTTCATACAGAATGTACAATCTCTTTAATAAATAAGTTTGAGTAACAGAATCTCTTTACAGTGCTTGATGTCTCAAAAATGATTCAATTAGTATAGCAGTTCATAGCAGCAGCAGTTGCATAGTTGGAAATTGGTTCATGAACAGTGGCAGCAAAAAGTGAAATATAAATGCATGTAATAAAGCACAAAATGTTCTTTTGGTGTGATCAATACCACATCAAACGTGTATGTTACATAAGTGATGTATAGAGGTCAAAGATGTTCCCCTTCCCCTGTATACACTAAAGATTTATTGTTGTAATGATGTAGAGACTTGAGGAAACAGAATGTGTTGTGTGTTGGAGTAATGCAGACAGTTCAATTTTGGTCATCTGATAAAATCAATAAATATGCCACTAAAAACTTCAAGCTCTACAATGAATCATATTGACATTCTTAGCACTTGCTTCGTTTATTTTAATTTACACTCTTCTTGCAACCAGGGTAAAATTAAACATGATAAAATATGTTGCAACGTGAATCTCGTTCATTTATGTAATCATAAGTTCAACTCTGCCATATCCATACACACATTCTCTGCCAAAACAAATTTACACAGCCCTGTCTCATTAATTCGCCATGTGCTCAGTGACAACAATTTACACCCGTTTTTTTTTAGTTCATTACATGCTGTTCTCTGCCTTGTCAGTGTACTGTCACATCAATAAGAAGTTTTCAGTCACATCAATATCCTGACAATGTTCTTTTTTTTTACAGTGCTTTAATATTAAAACAACAGGTTTTTAAAACTATCTTCCATTGCATCAGCTGCCTGCTGCGGTATAGTAGCCATTGAAATTAAGCTGTAGCAGCAACTCCTGTAGATGGGGCTGGTAGCCTTTCTGGGATAATCTACTCACAACTGGACGGATAGTGAAAAAAAACACAAATATTGATCACTGAAAGAGTTTCTTTCCTCTGTTTCACTTTGATTTTGTATGGAAAACTTCTTAAAAAGTTATCCATTTATATTAGACTTGGGTTAAGTTTTTCCCCCCTTGGCATTAAAATAAAATTTTATATTAAAAAAACTATTTTTGTCAAAGACCAATCAAAGGCACTTTAAAAACAAACTAGAAAATATAAATTATTTTTATATTTTTCAGAACACATTATGCACAGTAAAAAAAACATGAATAATTTTGAGATACCCATGGTACTGAAAGTATTTGAATTTAATATACACACAAATTCAATTTTTAATATAGTTTCTGCAAAGAATTTCTATGAGTAATGGTGTTTCTAAGTGAGTTTTAGTTTCTCTTTCTAAAGAATACATATATATTTTTTGTTTGTTTTAGTATTCCATTTCGAACTGTATATGATCTGCGAAGTAAGAATAATTTTTTTTTATATTTGAAGCTAGGATCCTTATCAGCAACATTGTTGTATTAAAATTTCCCTCTTCATTAACAATTATACTAAGAAAACTAAAACTATAATAAAGAAGCTGAGTAAATTAATTTGCATTCCATTAATAAAAACATTTAATCTTGAACCCTCCTCCAACATGTTATGACTCAACATGGATTTCCTAAGCAATGACACTCTATAGCTATAAATTCAATTGCACATGAATGCAATGAATTCATCCGGAGGAAGTCATCTGATATCAACAAAGAGACATCGAGTACACTTAAAATAAGTCAGTTTGATGAAGTTTATAACAGTACTTTGATACAATTACCAACGTATAAATTTATTTTGTTTCGGATTAATGCCTTATTTCTTTCATAATAAAGTTTTAATGTCACAAAAAAAAACAGTTTTTTTATACCAGTGGTTCCCAACCTTTTTTGGGTGTTGACCCCTTTTTATAAAAACCGTATGACCTACGACCCCCATGAAATTTAAATAAGTCAGTTTCAATAAAGTTTTTACAAAATAGAGTAAATTTGCATTGTAGTGATTTTTTTTTAGTCGACATTTGGCAACCCCCAGAAAACTCATCACGACCCACATGTTGGGAACCACTGTTTTACACCATTTAAAATGAGTTAACTGATGTCAAAATTAATAGTGGCAATACAAATGAGCTACACTTATTTTCATAAACAAAATTTTACAGTCTTTTAATTATTATATTATAATATCTACCTTTATATAAGAAGAAACTGTAGACATGGAATGATTGGTAAGTATTAACCATCTTGTCAAATTCAGCATGGGTTACTTCCCCTTGCTTGTCATTTCTTTGCCAAGGGGCACTAACCAACTGAGACCTGAACTTTAGAATAAGACAAAAGATGTCTTGGATGATCTTCATGACCTTCTCAGCTTTCTTCTCCAGCAAACATCTGAAATTAATTTTTTAATTGTTGAATTTACCTTGAGACAAAATAAACTCAAAAAGTGTTTAAATATTTGACTTATCATTACAAAAAGATAAAGTGTGAAGACTGACAGTCCTCTACAGTGTTTTGGGTAGCACCCACTTTTCATAAGAACAGCTTAGTGACCTGCAAGCCTGTAACATTGAAAAGGTATTTTGTAAAAGGTAACCCATAGGCTGGAAACCTGTGGTATAGACCAAGTCAACTTGTGATTCCAGGACATTGGTACTGGTGAATCATTTACAAAAAATTTGACAATAAATCTAAGAAAACTAAATATAGTGACCGTTCTCTGTGGAACCAGATAACATTAATTGAACTTTACTTATTTAAGAAGTTGTGACAAATAATAGATGGTACTATGCAATTTTTGTTTTACACAATTCATTTGTACTGAAAAAACTGATTTCTTTTCATAACAATATACTTTTAATGTATTAAATGTTTTCTAGAAAATAAATTTTATTCTTAGAAATAAGGTTTTGTAATAAATGTGGTTATAGAAAAAAAGAAAAAAAAACTAGGAATTCTAAAAAATATGATTTCTCCTGCGAGTTACCGTATATACTCAGTATAATTCAATCTAGAGTATAAGTCCACCCCCTGATTTGTCACTTCAAAAGTGGAATTTTACATTTCTTTAACAATTGCTGGTGTAGTGTTAACTCATGGCGTTTATAAAATAATTTACACATGTAAACGTCGACCCCCTAATTTTAGCTTTGAAATTTTGAGAAAAACAAATTGACTTATACTTGAGTATATATGGTAAGTAAAAGAACTAACCTAGAAATAGCCCTGTCAACGTAACGTTCATGTAGTTCACACAACTGGTCAAGCCCTGCGATCTGCTGTGACAGGTCAGTCTTGAATTCCTGCCATGAGACATGGATCACCTGGTTAGTGATGTAGCCCTGCATGATCTTCACAAAGTGTTCCATCTCCTGTCTGGTTAGAGTAGAAAAACATGTTTGTAGTTATTTTAATGACATGAACCTACAGATTATTTTAATGACATGAACCTACAGGTTTGCACTTTAAAACAAAGCAAGAAAACATTTTTTAATGTTCATCTTTCAGGACCTAAGAACTTAAAGTGATTTAGCATTTACTCAACATCACTTGCCATTTGTCTGTATTAAAATGTAAAGCGATATCTTTAGTCAATAAGCACATACAATTTTCTTTATTAAAAGACTACACACTGTCTTTATCATGTGAGATCAATCCGTTTTAATGAAAACATCACAATTATATTTTTGGAATACCAACATATTTTGTAGAAAATTGCAAATATTGTCCAGCTAAATTGCCTAGTCAAATTTGCCATTGAGACAATGCCCTCTGAAATTAGGAATTTAGAATTTTGTGAAGATAAAAGAAAACAAGTAATAAAAACTAAAATGAGTATTTAAACGCAATTTCAAACAAATAATTTTCAACTTTTATATTCAAGGGAAATCATTCTAGATTACATTAGAAGCCATTTCAAATCAATATTTCTGAAACTAAACAAAACAATTGCTATCCACAAATTGCTGCTAAAATTACAGGAGTCGAAACAAAAATAGATTTTTGAAAAATTCCTTCTCCAACTTTGTTCTAAATATTATTAGCTATCTTTTGGTTGCAAAGAAATTGAAAAAATACTGATATTTTGTTGGTTTTTTTTTCTCCAGGAAATCCAGTAAACTTTTTCGGGAATTTTTTTGGCCTGTGCACATCCTTGAGACCTCTTTAACATATTTACAAAAGACCGGAACGCTCTATCTGGTATGGTGCAGGAGGAGTTGCTTGTGCAAGCTTTAACAGACAGGACAGACATTTCAAATATATAAAGGCAATTTGTCCCATGGGAAATTGCGTTAAAAATTCTAATATATTTTATGATCTAAAAGTATCAAGTTGAAGATTATGTGTTGTCTTACTCAAATCTTATGAGTGTTATTGTTGTATAATGGAATATTAGTTTTGTAGGTTCAGGGTGTCCACCCAAATCTGGTCCAAAAAAATCCTACCAGCCACCAAAAAATCCTACCATCCAACCGACAAGTAAAAGTTATTATTCGGACAAGTAAAAGTATATATTCGACAAGTAAAAATTTAACTTGCAGTATTGTATGTTTTTTTGTTAACATATTTTGTAAAAAATAACCTAAAAACTGACAAGAACACAACTACATACCTTCATTCTACTTCAGCAATGTATTCATTTAGACTAGAGGATCACATCTGTACTACGTACTTGATATCCGTATAGTCAAATTATTCATCCTTAAAGAACTTATCATTGTACTTAAATTGTTCATTGGTAAAGTTGATTTATAAAACAAATAATTTCAAATTATTTACACTATATATACAGTTTATAAACAATTTACAATAGACAGCTGCCTTTTAAAGCTTCAGCTCAGCCTCCCTCTCATTGATGAGAGCAGCTAGAGCCTTTACCTCCTCTTTCTTCTTTGTGGCATCACTCTTAAAAGCTAAGCTTTTTACAATTGAAGCATGTACATCTTTTCCTGTTTCCTTCACTGCCTTTTCTATAATTTCATCAGCAGATTTGATTAAAAGATCAATATCAAGCTCTATCTTCCTCTTCTTTGCTTTCATGTCTGTGATTTCTTCTGCCTTTCTCTTCCTTTTCCCAGTCTGCTCACTTTCTTCTTTATCTTTCTTCTTCTTATCTATAGCATCAATGTAGGTTTTGTGGGCCTTACTAGAGTAGTCTAACATTTTTTTGTTGATAGGAATCTCAGCCAAAGGCCCGTTGTCCTTGACATACTGACATATCAGTCTCTTAGCTACTAAACTTTCTTCCAACAGGTTCTCTACAGTTGCTTCTTTGTTGGTTGAGAAACCCCTCTCAACATCAGCATTGCCATGGCTTAGCAGCAGGACCATCTGGATTACCTTTTTCAATGCAGGTGAACTATCCAACTGACCATGTTCAATGAAGAACTCATCTAGGCGCTCACCATTGTACCTCACTGTTGATTGAGACAGCCTATCTACCAGGGTCTCAAAGTCATATAACACCTGATCCACCTCATCACCCTGGATCCATTTCGTAAGGCTGAGATGCTCTGTCACTTTCTTGAACAGTTTCTTGGCTTTGATGGGTTCAAGTGTGATAACAGTTGGGTCCAAACACTGTATGAAACTGACAATGTCATACTTAAGGGGTGACTTGCTAAGAATCTTGTTAACCATGCCCTTTATAAATTTGAGGAAGTTTTGTCTGAAATCTTTCAACTTAAGCTCTGAAACCTTCCCTGCTTCTTTCAGTTCTTTCAGAATGACTTCTGCCTGGTGACCTAAGCTGAAGTCTGCCTCCCGTTTGAAAGCATTGGATGGCAGGTCTTTGGGTATTTTAAGGTGTGAAGCTTTAGTCACTGTCATCACATATTCAGGAGTTAAGATAAGGCTGTAGAGTCTTTTGGTCATGGCGAAGAGGTCTGCACCAAGAAAGGGTGACAGTGGAGCATCGGCCTGAAACTTCTCAAGAAAGGGTTTTGCAATCTTGGCTACAAATATGAAGGTGTGAAGCTTAGCTTTGAACAGATAGTCCCCTTCCTTGTCTACCAGTGTTAAAAAACTCTTACACCCAGGCTTGTTGACTGTTCCCCTTTTTTACTGCAGACAGGTAGCGTAAAATGGCTGGCCAGATTTGCAGTGCTCGTTCAGCAGCTGGAACATTCTCCAACCAACGATGTCCACAGAACTTGAGAGGAAGTTTGGAGGCCTCTGTTACTTTAAAAAAGTCCTCCCTTCTGGCTGGTGATTCCTTAAAGAGGTAATAAAGAGACTTTAAAACATCTTCCACACCCCAACCTGAATCCTCAACACCCTTTTTAAAGCTGTTGTGCACCGTGTGCAGGCCACAAGAGCCAATATTAATCAAACTCATTCCATTATCATCCTCCATTTCTTTGCACAATGTTTTAAACACTTTCCAGTTAACATTTGGTCCATCCATAGATAGCTGCAAAATCTTTTGACTTCCTGCTTTCTCAATGAAAGACCTCAAGTGAATCATGATATCATTTGCAGAAGCATGTCCAAGGAAATAGGAGTCTATATACTTTGATCTCACCATACCTTCAGAATCAATAAATCTCACGTGAACATCGAGCTGCTTTTTACCAAGGTCAGCGTTATGGCTCTCATCAAACATTATCACATAAGTAACACTGTCTCTCAAACTGTCTAGAATGGCATCTCTGATAGCAGGGGCTATGCCAAACGTAGCTAAGTAACCTACTTTGGTACGTCCACAGGTAAACTGTTTGGCTATATCCGAGTCAGGAAACATCTGTTGAAAAATGCTGCCTATGTCGTCTGAGCTTCGAGCACTGGAGTGGCTAGAAACTAGGTGCATTGTCCACCTAACCTCTGCTTTTAGAGTATCTGCAACTTTAAGAGTTGGCTGTTTAGTTGTAGTTGAAGTTGGATTAGATGTAGTTGAAGTGGCAGTCTGATTCAGAGATGATGGAGGTGTTGATTTTGTTGCAAAACTAAGCATTGAACTGCTACCACGATGACTTGCACTGGCCCGCATGTGCTTTTGTGAAGACATATGGGTGTTCAAGGCTTTTATGCCTGACGATCCTATAAGGTAAGCTTGACCACAGTACTTGCACTTGAACTTTTCACGATTTTCACTTAGTTGTTCAAGCCACTCAGAGTAAGAAGTGTCTTTTAACCAGTCTGAATTAAAATAACATTTCCCCATGTTGATGGGATTGATAGTGTTTTTTGTAATAGTATACAAATTGTCAATATCTGGATAGTGAAGTAAGGAACAAATTTAAACTGACAAAAAGTAAACTAGTCTTAAGACTTTAGTCAAGAATTTGCCTACTGCAGCCTACCCTAAAAACTGTTAGTTAACACACTTTAAATTGTAACCATTTAACTAGACTAGAATCTAGATTTCTATATGTTTAGCACATAATTTTCAACACTGAACAGGACTGATTTTTAATCAATTTAATCATAAAAAATAAGCTTTGATTTGAAACAGAATCTAGATCTAAACCTATTTAAATAGTTGCTTTAATAGTTGTGACTTTGGCATACCGTGACTGTTTAAATATTTTAAAAGAAATTAACTGAACTAGATCTAGATTTTAGACGTGGCTAGGCTAAGCCTAAGGTTTTTTTCGTTTTTAATTTTCACAAAATACTAGATTAGAGAGATCTATTGACTTCAAGCAGACAAAATGGCGACTGCTGCTAAAGCAGCTAAACAATAAGCACAAAAATCGTAGTTAACACTGCTCCCATAAATTTTTTGGAGATATAACAGAAGTAAATAGATATCTATTATTTACTCAGATCATGATATATTTTTAACCAAAATCCTAATATGAATATCTAGATCTAGTATATCACACTAATTACTATTACGCGGTTACTAGATCTATACTATGGGCACTATGGCTAAGCGTAAGCAATTTCACAATTTCTATCTGTTTCAATCACAGTGCACTTTATGTTTACAATGCCATCTTTAACGAGAATTATTTTGTTTAATATCTGTAATTTGTTTGTATAAGTTTAGTTTTCGACTTTTGTTTTAAAACACACATTTTAAAAAAAAATAAAACTATAGATATATACGATATGATATCGATATGGACAGGGGACTCTGTCATAGGTAAACAACAGTTTTTATACTGCTGCGAACTATTGGTATTTCCAAACCAAAACAATGTGCAACGTGAGCTTCGTCATTCATTTATTTCTATCTTTTATCCGACCGAGGAACATTTATCCTACCGAGATTTTGTTTATCCGACCGAGGATCGTTTATCCGACCAAAATCCGACTTATCCGACCACAAAATTTTTATCCGACTAAAATCCGACTTATCCGACTACAAAATTTTTATCCGACTAAAATCCGACTTTCCGACTTCGGTGGACACCCTGAGGTTTATTTCTTAACCCTTTCCTTAAGTTATAAGTCATGTCAAGGTCTGCCAAGGGTGAGGGAAAAGGTCTGGTCACCGATCACTGGACCGAGCTCAGCGTGACACGTAAAATGTAAACAAAAGCACATCGATAGGTCGCGTCAACGCGCGGACTGAACTGGCACGTGGAACAAAAACAATAACAAACCGTGAAATTGAATTACATATGTCGTATAGAGATAAACTAAAAATGCATTAATTTAATTACGGTACGTTCAATCGATATGAAATTTTGATACGATGCATTTTTAGGTGACACGAGTCTCTGTGTCCAATTTCAGCTCGATGACATCACGGGATGTGGGTCATTTTTTACTTTTGTTTTTCCGCCCGACGTACGAAGAGATGACGACAGACAGAGAGAGAGAGAAAAGATTTTGAAGTTAATATAAGAGATTTAAAAATTAGTACTTTAACACCGGATATCACCTTTTAAAAATTTTCTCATAACTTCCAGTTCATCTAAATATCCACAACTAGTACTTTACATTACTAAAAACGAATAGATTAGCTTCTTGTTAGACCAACTTTTTTATGATTTTATGGTTGAAAACTAGAATATATATATATATCAGATCTAAGACAGCTTAGGTTTAACAATGAATTTTACAAAGGTACAAACCTATGAAGTTGAAGCTGTCGGAATTGTGAAGAGTTTCCAGCCATATGAATCAAAGCTGGAATAAATCATTCAAGTTTAAAATATAAATCAAAAGATGACAAAATCCTTGCACAAGTACTTAAATAATGGGGAAATAAAATTTAATGAATGCTACTCTAGTTTCTTTCCGATATTTTTTTAGATTATAGATTTTTAGGTATTTGAAATGGAAGTCTTTTGGCCTGAACTTCAAGCAGTCCAAACTATTATTAATACATTCCCACAACAACAATGCAGTAGCAAGTTTATTCACATTTGTGATTAGAGCTGCAATTAGAGTAAGTATTACTAAAAAAACTGGTGGGCGTTTCTTTGAACAGAGTATTGTGATGGCATAAAAATATATACAAGAAATGACAGTCAAACTAAACAATGGCTGCAGCAATGGTTATTTACCCAACTACTAAAATGTCTTGAGTAAAGATGCATTCAAATAATGCACATTATGAGAATTCAAATGAGTGGAAAATTCTACAAGATTTTTGTTAAGTGTCTATTGAAAAAATCTCACAGCGTTTGTACTAGAAGATTATCATTTGACATATAACAATTATTAATTTTTACAAAATTTCTTAATTTTTTCATCAAGCCAATGATCTCTGCAAAAAAACAAAAAAACAATACCTGGAGGGATTAAAGAACTGACTTAACTAACCTACCATCTCGTTTGAGCCGGTGCCAGATGTCTTTGAGCACCCACACAACTCTTTTGATTTGTAACAAGAAGTTGAAGATATTGTAGTACTTCTCCATACAGGAGGCAGTGAGGATAACTGACAGTGGCCAGCTCACCTGATTAGTAGAAATACAATTGTATCATTTTTTACATGAAAACTTTGCTTATAAGATAAATATCCTGAACTTAATGCAATTTTTTATAACAGATACAAGGTAGAGGACCAAACTCTACATTTGAAGAGAGACCAAAAAAGGGAGGGAAAAAAAAAGGTTGCAAACTCAAAAGAAAGATCTAGATTCATATTTTATTTTAAAATAATAAAACTTACATTGTATTTAAGTTGAAGGCATTTCAGGGAATTTGGAGCTAGAAGAAAATAAAATTAATTAAATTTTTTTCAGGCACAGAAAAATGTTAATGAAAATAAAATTATTACAGAAATAATAGCTGTCAAAATAACAAATTAACAATTATTTGTGCATTCTTTTGACTTTTATAGATAGAATACTTACCATTAGGCATCAAAACAGAAGGCATGGATTTGAGGGCAAAGCTGAGATTTTTGGTCAGCACATCATCAGAGTGGATGGAAGATCTAATGGCTTTGTTCAGAGCACCATTCAGGAAAACTGGGTTCAGAATTTCTTGAGGTAAAGGATTAGTTGCAAGCTGTAGAGATGAAATATATATTTTTTTAGATATACCTCTGAGAATATTTCTACAACAACAAAAAAAGAAGACTATATTTGTGTGTCTTTGTTTAGATTAGATAAAATTCTAATCACAAGAGAAAATGACTCAATCCAATAGATTTACGTGGTGGCCAATGTTCCCTTTAAGTTGCACGCCTGCGCAGATATTTTACAGACGCCGCGCAGCAGTTATGAATTACCTCGCAGCAAATTTTGTAGAATATTGCACAAAAAAACTGATGCTGTGCAACTTTGCACATGAGTTCTTTCCCTTGCTCAAGGACCAACGAACCTTATAGGAAACATTGGTGGTGGCGTTTTCTAGGGGGATGAATAGGTACAACAAACATGGCACACTATTAAATTTTTCATAACTATAAAACACTTTTATTATCATACAACACTACAGCATCATCCCATCAGTACGAGAGTTTTGCTAAACAAACTTGGCCAAGAAGGATCAATACTGAAGGGCCCACGCTCACAGATGCACATCTCTCCGCTTTCACATCCTAAGAGAGTGTGAAAGAGAGAGAGAGAGAAGTGGAGTATTAAGGATGGGAAAAGGGAGTAAATCCAAACCTTTTCTAACAAAATGTTGGCAAGAATCTCAGCAAAGTCTCCATCAGCCATCAACAGATACCTCCTGATGGCCTCAAAATGGCTGTCTACCATTAATTCTGTGGTAAAGTAATTGATAACAGCAACGTTCACCAGTGAAATTCTGAAATATAATATACATCAACCAATTACGGTGGAAATTTCAGAATCAATTTTACACCATTAAATGAAAGGGGATAAATAAAATATTTCAAAAACACATTTTTCTCTCCAATTTTCAAGAAAGGGGAGACAAGTAGTGGTGTATTTTGAAATAAAGTCAAAAGTTGCATGTCCATTTCATTGTATAGCTACTATAAAACTCTTACTGTGCTCTGATGGGTGCTGTTATGGAGCGAGTCAGTAGGACAGACAATGGAGTGTACTTGTACACATCCACTTCCTCCTCACTTACAACTACAGCATCCACCAGGTCCTTCCCCAGATCCGCCACGTGGATGTTACACATCAGATCTAGTGATGGCTCTTGGTCTACGACAGATAAACGGTTCATGAAAAAAACATTGAAATCATGAATGGCTATGTTGAATGCAATAGAAGTAATTAACAGTAGCCTCAGAAAAATGATGAATTATACACTGAATGATATATCATTTGCCTAGAAAATGTATTTAAAGTTAAGAGTGTGTGTGTCATTTTGTCAACAGTCTGAACAGAAAAAATACAACTTCCTAAGAGAGATTATTTTCCTACTATGTATTAGGAAAGAAACCATTACCTTCTCCACTCATTATGTAAACATAAAAATATTATTTTAGCTTTTTATTTTTCTATACAATATATTTTTTGGGTGTATTTTTTGAAAATAATGTAAAACTAAAAAAATCCATCTTACCAAAATCAGGAAAGTCCACTTGAAACATCTCTGCCTGATATGGTGGACTTAGTATCAGGGTGATTTTGTCCAGAACACCATCTGAATCAGAGCAAAAATACATACACTGGCTTGGTTCAATAAAAGCTTTATTATGATTGAAGTTAATATCAGTTCCATATCAACTTAGCACAATAGCAATTAGGTTCAATAATAGATGAATTCCAATAACTAAAGTTCTGATGTCATATTAGGATTCTTTGGGGATCAAATTTACTTCATCTTGACATATTCATCTGACACAATGTGTACAACTAAAATATCCCAAGCATCATCATTAAATAATATAATAGCTACATCAATAAAAGTAAACAACCTGTCTGATCCTCTGTGACAGAGTTTAGCTGATGTGAGTCTCCATACAGCAATCTTTGAACGGTTGAGTCAGATGAATGACCCTTGACGTTTCGGGACTGAAACCTTTTTCTTTTTATCTCATTCTCGTCCACCGGCTGGGATTCCGTACTGGCATTGCGATGGGCCAGAACTCGGATGTGTGAGCGATGTTTTGGGGAACCATCGCTTTCTTTACTGGCAGACATGTTCTTATTAATGCGGACTTGTGGCTTGATGGAGAAATCCTTGTAGCTGGACTCCATGTTGGCGTGCCGTTCACTCTGTCTCCTTAGCTTGGGCACAGTCAGAATGTAACTTGCATTGGATAGCTGGGAGACGTGTCCAAACATGCTGGGCTTTTTGATGACCCAAACTTTACTTTCCGTCTCGGTCCCAGACTGGGCATTCTGGACCCTCTGCCTCCTTGGAATGATCTGCCGCTGGTCACTGCTTTCTTTGTTTACTTGTGCCCCTTGTCTGAACTTGATGTGTGGTTTATGCTCTGTTGAATCTGTTTCTTTTGATGATGACATCACACTGGAGGTTTTAATGCATTTTTTGGCTGCCGATTCTTCTGTCTCAGTGAGGGCCCCAACCCCTTTTAACATTTTTATTTGGGGCTTGCACTTGGGAGATCCTTTGGACTGATTGGTCACATGCTGGCCTTCTACTGCACGCGTGTGAGCTTTTGTAACAGTTTCTTCAGATTCTGTTAAACCAGGAACCTCAGGTAAAATATTAGCCGTTTTACTGTTCTCCTCATGATTCTCTAACACAACAGTTTTTCCCATATTTTTATTTGTCTCAATGTCATCTTGTCTCAGGTCGCTGGAGTCTTCAATTAAATTGTTTGAATCCTCTGTGACAGCAGCAGTCTCTTGTATCCCTTCAGTTTCTAGATTCTCTTTATTCCTGGTAACTGAATGCTCTCTTTGTTTTTCAATGTTAAATACATCCTCTTGTTCACTGTCTGCCTCAGACATATATTCATCATCTACTACCAATGTCCCACTCACAGGCTGGTGCACAGCTGTTTGGGCCCATTTTGGTAACAGGGCTTCATTGTCTAAATCTAAAGCATTGACGTCCTCAGTATCCACCACGGCTGCAGAATCTCGAATGGCCCATTTAGGTAAAGGGACTTGGCTGTCTAAAACTTCTATTGTTGTGTCCATATCTGAAGCCCTCTCCGCCCATCTTGGGAGACTTGGAGACCAACGGCCATCAGCGGCGTCCTGCAGAGCAATGTTACAGCCAATAACTAACTTTCAACATCAAACAAATTGACAGCAAACTTTTAAATTGTGCTTTTTTTAAATTGGAAATAAATTGACAGGAAACTTTTACAACAAACATCAACCCAAAAAGAATTTTACTAAAAGACTCGATAGTTTGAAATGACCTAATTTTTGTCACTTTTGCCATCAGAAACCAACCTGATCTCTTGGGTTTTCCCACTCTTTCTTCCACCTCTCAGCGTCTGCCTCCAAAAACAGATACCTGGCATGTCCAAGTTGAGCCCTCCTGACCCTCCAGAGGGCAAGTCTCTCTCTACGCATGGCCTCCTCACCAAGCTCTGTGTAGTAGGCCACCAGCTCATCTCTAGCACACAATTATTACAGAAAGCAACTGTTAATATTTGATGACTCTATAATTATTATACAATTTTGCATTGATTTCAATTTTCTCGTCTAAATATATGCTAGATATAAGAATTGATATGCCCTAGGAATTTATAACTCGATTTACATAAATAGTTTGATATAAAGTAATTTTTTTTAAACAAATTATTTTAATTAATCTTTCATGAGAGTATCAATAAACTTCACTAGTAAATTCTAGTAAGAGTTGAGACCACTGGTTATAGGGTTGAAAATCCTTAAGTGACAAAAGTGGCATTATTTAATCATCATTAAAATAATTAAAATTATTCGGAAGCTGGATCATGGAGCCTGATTCAAGGTTTGCAGTTAGAAGAAACTCAACAAAAAACAAACAACAATTTGAAACATTCTGCACTGACTTACTTGTAAACTTTGTAAATTCTTACAGACATTTAAACCAAGATTTTATGAACAGTTTCATATCTTTTTTTACTTCACAATGTGAACAAAAAATTACAAACTGGCTTTGATGGAAGGAGATTTACGGATTCAATTTTTTCTATATTCCAAAAAACCAACCTGGCCTTCATCTCCAACTCAATTTCCTGTTGTGTCATTGCATCTTCTTCTTTATTTATTCTGGCAATGTACTGTCTATCTTCTTCTTTTTCTTCCATCACCTTGTTTGATCTTCTCTGTAAAATCCATGATTACAATAATGGCTTAACTTTTGATATCTTTAATTATTTAGAACTGGATGAAAAATTATTTCCATGACAGGATTTAAAAAACATAAATAAATCCTGCTTTGTTTCTAGCAAATATTTAAACAATAATTAATAAGTTCACAGATTTAAAAACAACCACATTTCAATTAGTTTCACATAAAATAAAAACCTATGAAGGCAATGGAAAAAATATATATAAAATAATTTTTAAAATATATAATATTTATAAATTGATCAAACATGTATTGTAACATGAATGCCAATAAATGAGTTGCCCAATAAATTCGAAATCTTTGCAAAGAAAGTATAAAATTTACCTCAAGGTCTTCTATCATTTGCTTTTTTAGTCTATCAAATTCAAGACGTTTCTTGGCATCTGCTTTCCTTTTCCTTTCATCAATTATGCCTGGAAAATATTGGTGCAATTTAAGACCAGTTATACCAAAATAAATATTCATCAACTTAAAATGTAGTTAAATCTGAAAACATGAACCCTAAAATAAAATTAAAATATTCAAGAAATAAATTCTGTTAAATACCTTGCAGTCTGGCTATTTCTTTATCTGCTGTAGCCCTGGCTGTCTTCTGTAATTCTAACTTTTCTCTCTCAACTCTCTTTAGCACCTCTTGTCTAAAGTATGGATAAATTAATTGTTTTATTTCATTTATAAATTGTAACTTTTGCAACAGTTATGCTAATGTGCGTGTGTGTTGTTGTCCAAGATTATTACCATGGGATGCTACATTATATATATTTAATATATTGTATTCTACAAAAAAGTTTATGGGGTTTAACAAACTAATGTGTAACTTACAAATATATTACAGCTTTCCACAAACTTAATTGTCATTTTTCTATCATTTTTTATGGTTTTGTAGTGAAACACTGTTGATAACCCTATTAAATGACATGCTAATGAAATGTTTAATTTTAAATTTATTTTATATAACAATTGATAATCACCTGGAAAGAAAATATTACACAGCTGTAATATATTAGTCAAGTTTCTATTAACTCTGAAATTATACAGTCAGAACCAGGGAAAGTTGTTAACTATTTAAAATGGGCATATAAGTTATAAGAATTGTTTTTTAAACAGAGTCACTTTCTCACCTGTCTTCTGTGACCTGTCTGGCAATCTGCCTCATTTGCCCCACATAAATGTTGCAGTATCTCTCAGAGTCTTTGAGGTAAACTTTTGAAAAGGTGATGGTAACTGGGGGAATGTGGCTCTCAGAGACGTTACACAGAAAATGCTGTCAGAGAATACAATCATTTAATTTTTTTAAACATTATGTACCAAAGTCTCAAGCCATATTAGTTCCAGGATGGTGGCTCCCAAACAACACCTAATATATTTTTTTTAAATGATGTCTCATTTATTGAGTACTTCCCCAAATCCCTATATTGAAATATAGCTTTTCAGGTGTCAAACAAAAGTTTACATAATTATAAATAATTAAAAATTATCAAAATAATTTTTTTTTATTTACCAAGGTTGAGAAACCCTGATTTAGATAGAAGAAGCCCTCATTGAATAATTAATGAGAACCAGTCAAATTTATGTCTTTTAAAGAAAATGTGCACTGGATAAAAATTCATTAGGTGTTTAGCATAATTTCTTGAGGATTATTTATGTTGTGTTTTTTTAGCAATACATACATGTATATTTTTTAAAAGATTAATTTCTCAATGATTCATCAAAAAGGATATAGAGGCATTAGGCATATTAAAGCTTGTAGTGAATGAGCAATAAAAATATAACTTCATCAGAAAAAAACAAGTAACAACAAAGAAATAGAAATGACTTAAAAACTTAAGTGTCCATAGATTGCCCTATTGTGGAAAATGCTACGTTATTGGTTTAGTTTTGGATAACAAAAGCTTTCAAGAGATGTTTTCCTTAACTGCACACTATCAGGCTTCCTATCACACTATCAGGAAACCTAATGGGTAATTCCTTTAAACTTTCACCTGGCTTAAATTGGGGACAATGTAATCCAATGTTTTCTGTCATATGTAGATAGGATGATTCTTCACTTGTGCAGTGCAATCGTTACCTAAGCTACCTATAGAATCTAGTAGTGTTAAATGCTAAAGGGATACTAGGCACTCCAAGCCCTATGTAAAAAAAACCAAGGCACAAAAATAGCTAGTGACAGAAAAAGCTGAGGAGGACAATGGCATCTATTAATTCAAATTCAATCCAACTTACTCTACATAAGGGGCAGGGAACTTCTCTCATTTCTGGGCAATAATGACTTACATCAAATGTTAAATTTTACGTAAAACTCCATACCTGTGGGTTGCATATCCGTAAGAGATTGATAGACTTCCCACATGTGACAATGTCATTAATGATATCATTGAGAAATTGTGGAATTTCTTGACTATTTCCTTCATTTGATTTTAAATTGTAGGCTTGACTCCAGTATCTTTCATCTACAGTTTTCAGAAAATATATATCAAACTGTGTTAATCCTAATATATAAGGACAGGCATTAAAGGTTATATTTTTATTTTTTATTTTTTTTTACATTGCATCCAAAGAACAATGAAACAAACGGTCATCTCCTGAGTTTAGTAAAACAACATCCACAAAACACTGAAATATTCACAGTTTCATTTCAAATTTGACAGATTTCATCATACCTCTTGATTCCAAACAACTGAGATCCACTTGTATCATAAATTCATCATACATATCTCTGAGAACTCCATGAAACACCCAATCTCGAATAAACCTGTGATTAAGATATTTAAAGAGATAAAAAAAATTTTAATGTATGTTTACTTCATTTTATTTTTTGAATTGGACACTATCACTTAATCATGTACAGTGGAACCTCTCATAACAAGCATAATTTGTTCCAGAATCTTACTCGTTAAGGGAAACACTCGTTAAGCGAAACAATCTCCCCATACAAATTACTGTAAAAGACGATAATGTGTTCCGTGCTGAAAAAATACTAATTTTTCAAAAAATTTTATAACATTTATTCAAATAAAATTACTTATGAATTGTTAAGGAGTGTTACAACTTGGAATACAATTTAGATTTGAAAAGAAAACGGAAATAAAATATGAATTTATGACATTAAATCCTTTTTAACTAGAAAACTGTCCAAAGACATTTGTTTACAGCTAATAGTGTTGCCTTGTAATCGCTTCTCATTTATCAATATTAGAAGCAATCTCTCAACATCATCAAGATTATGTAACCGTTTCGTAGACATTCTTGACACTCCCTTCAAAGCACTCATCTCCTTAATTTTGTTTTTGTTCTTGAGAATAGTGCAGATCGTTGATGTTGACCGATTGTAAGCGTGTGCTAGAGTGTCACGCTCACACCTTGTTCTCGCTTTTCAAAGATTTTTCATTTCATTTCAACAGTTATTTTGTTTCTCTCTTATGGTTGTCTTGTTGTTGTTCTTTCTTTAAAGACATTTTAGCACAGGTTATTATACTTTGCACATAAACAAATTACGAATGCTCTCTGAATATAAAATTTGTAAAAACGGTCGATCACACACGAAAACAATACGCTAAGAGACCGAGGGCTAAATACAAACTATTGCACCAGCGCTGAGATCCTGGCTCAAAAATGAATGTCGGGAAAAAGGGAATTCCCTGTTTGCATAACTCATTATGTGAAATGTCACTCGTTAAGGGAGCAACTTCTTCACATTTTTTATTTGCTCACTATGAGATGTGCTTGTTATGAGAGGTTTCACTGTATTTACAAAACTGTATGAATAACTAAAGAGCAAAATAAAAGATAAAAAAAATTTCAAAAATAGTTTTCCAATCCAAACATAACATTGCTACTGTTTTTTTTTAAATCATCAGTTAATTTATAGTGATTTATTTCTTATATGACTTAATATATTCTGGGTCACTTATTTTTAATGCAATTTCCCTTGGAAAAATTGCGTTTATAGATTTGAAATGTCTGTAACGCTTGCACATGCAACTCCTGAACCATACCAGATAGAGGGTTCAGGTCTTTTGCAAATATGCTAAGCAGGTCTCAAGGATGTGCAACAGCCAAAAAAATACCGAAGTTTTACTGGATTTTCTGGAAAATGCAAAAAACCTGAAATAATATCAGTATTTCGTCAATTTTTCGTCAATTTCTCGCCAGCCATATCATCTATCGGGTTGAAACAAACGTAAAAAAATTGCGAATAATATTTAGAACAATGTTGGAGAAGGAATTTTCAAAAATCTCATTTCGTTCGACTCCCGTAATTTTAGAAGCAATTTTTGAAAGCAATTGTTTTGTTTAGTTTCAAAATTATTGATTAAAATGACTTTTAATGTAATCTAGAATGATAGTTAATGGGGTTTTCCCGCTTTGTGAATGCTTATGTTAGATTTTTGCGTGGAGCGCATTATATTGACACATTCTTGGTGTGATGTAGCGTGAGGGGATATGACGTCATATTGTGTTTAGTTTCAGAATTACATATTTGAATAGACTTTTATTGTAATCTAGAATGATTTCCCTTGATAAAAAATCGGAAATTCCTAGTTGGAAATTGCGTTTAAATACTCATTCGAGTTTTTATTTCTTGTTTATTTCTAACTTGCAATGAGTTTCTGTTACAGGGTACCTAGTGTTGGCTGTGATCAGTGATCAATCTTCACCAAACAAAAATCACTTACATCATAAAGGGGGCCCAGGTTGTCTGTACAATAGACAACAGCATGGAGTAATGTGGGGAGCTGGAGGCTGTCTGTGCTTCTTCAAATAGATATGACAACAACTTCATGCCCTGTTAAAAAATGAACATTCAAATCTCATTTCTAATATGCTATTTCTCTATTGTTTACTGTCTTATAACGATTTTAAATTATACTTTTGAATAAATAATCAAAGGAACCTTACTGAGACCAAAATTAGTTCCATCTGAACTTATATAATAAGGGTATCAAATCTTCTGTGAGAAGAAAAACATTTTTTTTAAAAACAAAACAAGTAGTTACATTTATGATTAAAAAATTTTCATAAAATATTTCAGAAAATTCAATATATTTAATTATTACATAGCCACAATTAACAATGCTTCTCAAATGTCACTTCCTCAAACCCATTTAAAAAAAAACAAAAAACAACTCACTGTTGGAAATGTGCTGTAAGGCACAGGAGATGGGGGCTTGTCATGACAAAAACATAGCTGGGCCAAATATCTGCAACCAAAATTGTGAGTTTAAAACGACATAAAATTCAATGAAAGTTACACTAATATAACAGTGAAAAGAGAAAAAAAAACATTTTGTTCATTTAAAATTGTATGTGATGGATAAAAATGTAGACTAAAGATAATCCTTTAAGTTACTTATCTAAGAGATCCATAAATAAATACTTCTAACAATTAATCTCTCAAAATATTCCCTTGTGCCATCCAAAGCTGTTATGAACATTTTATTTTATATACAAGTTTTCATGTTGGACCTACTTTAATTGTTGCATAGCCTTGAGAAGGTGAACTTTGAGTTGCAGCAACAACAAGTTGTGGGGAATGCTTAGAAGCTCTGCTGAAAAATAGCTCAAAACTTTCCTGATAGCACCAGCGAAAGCTTGAAATACAAGACCGCCAGTGTAAAATGAATCCAGCACAGGAGCTTGGGAGAACTTGGTCAGACGGGCATAAAATGTCCCGCAGTCTCTGAATTCTGAGAGAAAGTTGTGTAACATTTCTGGAGAAGTTCCAGAGACATGAAGGCCGTCAATGATCTCAAAACTCATCGTGTCCTGGGTTGGAAAATGAAATAAACAACCAAGATTTTTATATTGATTTCAAAAAAGTATACAATTATTATTAAAATTAAGCTTTATAATATTTCCACACAAACAAAAAAAACAACAATAAAAACCCAAAAAAACAAACCCGTAAAAACAAAGTTTTTGACTATAAATCCCTTATATATGAGACATAACTAACAGTATTGATTATTTTCAAACATTTACAGACTGAATCTGTCTTAACACAAGTTTGCTTCATAACCCTAGGGAGGAGGGGTGGGTGGGAGGGGGAGAGGGGAAAAGTCTGGTCACCGATTCGCTTGACCGAGCTCAGAGTGACACGTAAAATGTAAACAAAAGCGCACCGTCATTTCGTTGGGTCGCCTCAATGCTCAAACTTTCACGTGGCAAAAAAACAATAACAAATCGTGAATTTAAATTACATACCTCATATAAGGATAAACTAAAAATGCATTAATTTAATTACGGTACGTTCGATCGATCTGAAATTTTGATACGATGCATTGTTAGGTAAGACGGGTCCGTGTGCCAAATTTCAGTTCGATCGGATCATTGGAAGTGGGTCATTTTCGACTTTTGTTTTTCCGCCCGCCGAGCCCATGAGATGATGAGAGAGAGACAGAGACGGCCGCGAAGTTAATATAAGGGATTTAAAAATATCATTTTTAGCATTTTAAATGCTAAATAATTATTCCATGCTATCTAGTTCACCCAAAAAATTATTAATAAAAATACAATCAACACATGTTATTCTGTGGGTAGGAAAAAAGTGTGATGTTGGTGATAAATGAACTAAATGACACTCTTAAAATACCCTAAATTTAAATATGATCTGATACATTTTTAATACGAAAGAGTAGAGGAAATCATATTATTCATATAGTTCAGAGCCTTCAAATGGTGTATCCTAGGCGAGGGAATAAGACAATGTTTTAAACATAATTATAGTACTTTAGCTGTTGAGGTTTTAAAATCTCCCTGATATTCCCCAACTACACATTGTAAATATTTTAAGTTGCCAAGTTCCTAAGAGAACTTTTATGAATATAAAACTTACAGCTTTGAATGGAAACAATTTTGAGGGCACACCAAGGAGCATAAGTATAATGTTCTTCACAAGGAAGTCAGTCTCTACAGAAACCATCTGTACTGAAGCAATGCCTGGCGCCACTATGGAGGAGACTCTCTGTCTTAGCTGAATGAGAATGTCAAACACACCAGGGCCTGCCTCAGTTAGGTGGGGTCGCTCAGTTGGTCCAGGCTGACTAATGAAGTTGGAGAACTTGTTAATACTGGTCAATGGTTTTATGTATCTTTTATTTGTGTGTCAAACCAAGTAAATTCAATGCCGCCTTACTTAAACCTTGGAAGACCATGGTACCCCTGTGACAATCCTTGTGTTAAACTCTGTAACCTCCACAAAAATACGTTCATGAAAATGAGCCATAACTTTTGATGTCATGATTAATCATGGCCCACATAAACTTAGTTATTTGATTAGTGGTCAGAAGACATTTTCCTAAATCAGAAAAGGTGCTTAAAATTCAATTCTATGCAGCCTATTTAGATTGAATGAAAAACATTTGGCCTTAGTTTTGTTTAGTCTTTTGTTTAACTAATAGAAGCATTTGAGTGGATTTTTCTTATAAGCTCATAGTATTAGAGAATAAAGGGCCAGGAATCGAGGGTTTAAAAAGAAAAAAAAATTGTGTAGTACTCTTCCAAAAAAAAAGGTGATTTAACAGAGGCTCTATAAAGTAGTCCATTATGTTGTCAATCACTTACTATCCTATCCATTCCCAAGTATAATGGCTAGATCGGGGTGCTGTAAGTGCTGTCTCCCAGATTGAATCATCAATACTTGCTTGTTCAACCAATGTTACAACAGAGCTGGTCAGTGAAGCACTGCCACTACCTAAACCTGATGTTTCTGATGACTGAAATGTATGGATGCAAATTATGATAATTTTTAACAAAATGGGACCAGATCAAATATTAATTTTTAAAGAATATTTTATAATATTTACAATGCTATTTTAAAAAATAAGTTGAAATTGAATACCTCTGTGGATGATGATGAAGAGATTTTGCAACAAAATTCAGGAATTCTGTTTAATAGAAAAAATATTATTGAAAGTTTGTCATGCATATGTGAAATGTTTGCTGTTATCAAATGCCTTGATCAGTAATTTATAAATCAAATTATTATATAACTTACAATTACCTCATTGAACTTAATAATATAATAAAAATCGAAGATTTCAAACTTGCTGTGAGGTAAATCTAAACTGCTATGCAGCCTCTGTCAGATGTCACAGCGAATGCGCAGCTTAAAGGGAACATTGGTTTCACTCTCTGCTTTTTTTTTCCTTTAATAATTTTAAAATAGGAATGCTACCAACCTGCCTGTTCCCCTCACTGGGCTCATAAGTAATCTGTCCAAACACCCAAAGGTCATACCGCACCCTTTACAATGCACTGATCTCGACGGTATCATATGGAATTATGCAGCTTTCAGGCCAAATCAATGAAATATTTTTAAAAATGTACCTGAGCTGAGGCATGGCTGGAAGGTCAGGCAACTGGAGGATAGTATCAAGATTATTCAGCCGCCCCTCGATTAACCCACCAAACATGGTGTCATGGGTTGTGTTCTCATGTGTATCACCGATGTGAAGCTAGAAAAAAGATATTACAGAGTAGTAAAAAGAGGACCACTAAATAGAGATTCCCCCTTCTCTGCCTACACTTGTAGAGTACCAGAATGAAGGGAACATATGCTTTCACTCATTTCTGTAGTTATATGAAGTAGGAAGAACTGAAACAGACATTATCTCCCAATTATGTATCATTTTTAAGCAGCTACATACAAGCACATACCTGTGCTTCAATTGAAATAATATGAGCCAACTACTTTTAAAAGTAGAACTTACATTTTATGAAGCCGGTTAGGTGAAAACTTAATTGTTGTCATGGGTTGATTATTCCTCACCAATACTTTGTTTTCAAAATAATCTATATTGACTTAAAACTATGTCAACAGAACAAATCTAATTTATCAAAACATTTTAATGTTTGCTATGCTAATGCTTGGTTCACAATGGATTGCCAATATCAAAAATTTTGATAAGTAATAACATTAATTATTAACTTTACCTTCATGGAAAAAAGACAGTCTGGTCCTATACCTTTTCCTGGTGTGAGTCCAAATTTCTGAGAAACAAGAAAATTAAAGATTTTGTTTACATTCAAATTTATTTAAGAAATAATATAATATGCCAATGGACTTATTTTCCATTTTAATTTGTTTAAAATAGTAGAAAATAAGAAGAAGATATTTTTTATGCAAAGAAACACAATAAAATGGTACTTACAAAACTTAAAGCTTTCTCACCATCTGGGATCCTTTCACCAAATGTCCTACTAAATATCTCACTAAAATAAAAACAATGTGTTTAAAAATATGGAAAGATATATTCTTATATAATAACATATTAATATAAATAATATAAAAGCCCAAGTCACTGGATGGATCATTGTATCCGTAACGCTATGACGTCATTGTTTGAGCTTATATTTTAACACAAGGTGTGCATCAGGAGGTGTGCAAAATAATTATAAATTAAAGATTCTCTAAAAGAATATTATATGACGTCATTATTTTAGATTATATTTTAATTTTGGAAAAGGGAACCATGTAAAAAGAGGATTTGAGGATTTATAATTATAAAATACTTTGTGTACATTTCAGGAAGTTTAATATATCAAACAAGGATAAGTTACTTGGGCTTTTGAAAAAAAGTGGGCACCGTAGGCGCCCTACAACCCCTAGTTCATAATAACAATAAAGAAAATTATTACACTTCTAGTATAATATGCATATAAAAGGACTGTATTGATTTCATAAACCAAAATAATAATAGCTTTAATTTATATATTACATGTATAAATAACATGAATTCACACCCGTCCCAACTTTAATTTTGAATAACCAAAATGTTTTTATATCTTGTTGTTAAGACTGCTCATTTTTGAGGACCAGTTAACCATTAAAAAAAAGACTGGTTAACGTTAGCATGGTGTTTTTCCTTAGGTTCTCAGAACCCACAAGAGAATGTAACAAACCTAGTAACACACTTGCTTAGCACACTCAGAAAAAAATATATTCTTTATAGTTCATACCTTGGGTATTGCATGTAGTAGTGTGAGAATATTGTTGAGAATTTTAGATCTCCATAGCAGAGTGGACCAGAGGGAACAACTGTTAATTTCTGTTGAATAATTAATAATTACATTCCAAGTTTATAACAAAAAATTAGCATTTATATACATTATATATATATATATCTATATATATATATCTATATATATATATATATATATACATGTATATATATATATATATATTCATATACAGTTGAACCTGTCATATCGAGCACCTCTCATAACGAGTTATTTGATTTGCATAACGAGCAAAAAAAATTTTTTTAAGTTGCTCCCTTAAAAACCAAAAAATTCCCATAACGAGTGACGCAGAAAGGGAAAGTCCATTTTCCTGAAAATTCATTTGTAAGCCGGAACTTCCGCCCCGATGCAATAGTAAGTATGTGTTTAGCACTCGGCCTGTTAGTGTATTGTTTTCGTGTGTGATCATCTGTTTTTAAAATTTTTTTAATTCAGACAGTATTCGTAATTTTTGTACGTGGAATAACCTGTGCTAAATTGTCTTTGAAAAAAAAACACAAGAAGACAATCATAAGAGAGAAAAAAATAACTGCTGAAATGAAATGTAAAATCAATGAAAAGCGAAGACAAGGTGTTATCGTGGCTAATCTAGCGTGTACTTACAATCCACCGACATCAACGATCTGCACTATTCTCAAGAACAAAACAAAAATTAAGGAGATGGATGCTTCAAAGGGAGTGTCAAGAATGTCTAAGAAACATTTACGACACATTTTAGTCAAATTTTGAAGCATCTGCAAAAACAAATGTCTTTAGACAGTTTTCTAGTTAAAATGGATTAATTATTTGTCATAAATTCATATTTCTATTTCAGTTTTTTGTTTCAAATCTAAATTGCATTCCAGCTTGTTACATTCTTTGACAATTCATAAGTAATTTTATTTGAATAAATGTTAATACAAATTTTTGAAAAATGAGTATTTTTTCAGCATGGAACACATTATCGTATTTTACATTGATTTGTATGGGAAAAATTGTTTCGTATAACGAGTGTTTTGATTAACGATTAAGACTCTGGAACGAATTATGCTCGTTATAAGAGGTTCCACTGTATATATACATGTATTTACATATATAAATATATATACATATATACACACAGTGCAACCCAGATATCTCTAACTCGGGTAATTCGCATAGGCTTTTAAGTCAACATTTTTTAAGGGAATCTTATTCTCTCTTTGTCTTAGCATTTTCTCATTTAATATTTTGAATCTTTTATTTGATTCGTAGGAAGCTTATAATTTCAAGCACATGTTAATATTGCCACCATATTGATTTTCATTTATCTCAATCATTGGTTGTCTTTTTGTCAAGTTCAAGGCTGGCAACATAGCCAGTTCCACTGTATATGCATACAAAAATATATGTGCAAAATATCACAATTTTTTTACAAAATAATTTTTTTTATTATACAGACGATTGGTCATTGTGATAACCGGCTTCAAAGTTGGTCCTTTTTTGTGCTCAAGATATTAGGGTTCAATGACTGATGAAAAAACGCTAAGATAAAGAAGCCCTTCAAAATTGTCAACTTATTAGGGGTCGCCAAGTTAACCAAGGTCAAGATAAATGGGTTTCATTGTGTCTATATAAATGATATCTATATATATATGATTACCCATCAAAAGAGTGCCGACACAAGAGAGCTGACACAAGAGTGCCCCCATAACAGCGCCGACATAAGAGCAAAGACTTAGAAAGTGATTTTGAGACATTTCATTTTATATTCTAGCTTTAAACCTAATATGTAGAATCTGTTTATGTGCTTTTAAACTGCATTTTGAATAATGGGACTTTAGTTGGACTTTACTTTGTTTTGTTGCCATATATTGGTGATGTCCTCTGACCTAAATTAATTTTCTTGTTTTTATTTTTTATATATTTTTTACAATATTTAGTTTGCCCTATTATGTTTGTACTCTTATTTTGGCTCTCTTTGTCTGCGCTCATTCAATAAATATATATATATATAACATATATTTAAAAAAACTTTTATAAAACTTATAAAATGCAATTAATTGCAATGAATATACACTTCAAAATAAACATTCTAATGTAGGAGTATACTAATATAGGAATACAATTCTACATTTTTGACTGATGTCAACAGTTCTTATAACATCTCACCTTATTCATTTCAACCAAAGGAAAATTAAAAACATCTTCAGTGAGAGGTTTTGAAGGTGTGTCACCAGAATTTTTCAAAGCAACTATAAATCTTAAATACAGCTGGATATCAGTATTGTTGAAACCTAATCATGGAATAAAAATATATCTTAAAATATTGCATATATAATTTTTATGACATAGGGAAAGAATTTATTTTGAAATAAAATACAGAGGTACCTCGAGATACAAATGCTTCAAGACAGGAAAGATCCAAGATACGAAAGGCCACTGGAAAAATTATTTGTTCCAAGATATGAAAAAAATCCAAGAAACGAAAAAACATACAGCTGACATCACTGGAAATAATGTGACGTCATTGGTCAATTCCAGCCCTATTGCTGTGTCGCAGCTGTGTGTTCCTGCGTGTCGTGCATGCTTTATTTACTGTGTAGTTAGTTTGGTGTTAATGTCCTAAATTCGTGAATATTTTCGTGAAATCTTTGGAAAAGCATATTTTTTTATGGCCATGGCTTCAAAGAAATTAATAATTAATTGCCTCACTCGAAGGTTAAAAGTTCACATTAGTATTCATATTATATTTCATTTATTCCATTTTCATTGTTTTATTAGTATTTATTTATGTTTTATAATGTGCACTTTTAAGGATTGAAGAATCCTACTTTGTTTTCTATAGTTTACCATGATATTTTCAATTTTTTAGTGTTGTTTCTGTGTGGATTAGGTATTATACATGTAAATCTTTGTTCGAGATACCAAAGATCTAAGATACGAAAGCCACCCCAAAACGGAATTATTTCATATCTCGAGGTACCACTGTAGCTATAAAAGCTATTTGTATGAAAATACTCTTAAAGTAACACAAACCTTTATATAAATGATTGAAAAGTTCTTCCAGCCTATCAGCCTCTTCATATTTCCTTGCATTCCGCAGCTTGTAAATCTCAATCAAGATCTGTTTCGTAACATTGCAATACTCCCCATTTTCTTCACTGACTTTTCTGGAACATAAGTATAAGAAAAAATTAAGAAGAAATTAGCTCAGTCCAAGAGCCAGTTTAGCTCTTACGCCTAAATCTTCCCCACCAGGGTTTTGAGTTGTTCAGAATAGCATTGAACTATAATCTTAAAAATAATATTTTATTTGTTTTATTGAATAAATTTTGCATGTAAAATGGCAATGAAAATAGTAATATAAATATTTATGTTGATTTGTATTTTTAATTATGAATTAGGCGGAGGCTATACTTACAAAGATTTTTCTTTCAAAAATGTAAATAAAGTATTAAATAAAGTTCTTTTTAATTTCTTTTGAGCTTCAGTTCTTGTTGATGTAGGCTGTAATCTGTAAGCCCTTTGAGTCGGGCCCAAGTGATGACTGCATAAGTCGTCAAACAAAGCAAGCACACTTACTTCACTCATGTTAGCCTGTAAGTTTAGATAATACAAAACTAAAAATGTTTTCTAATTAAAAACAAAGATACCGTATATACTCATTTGCAAGCCAACCTTTTTTGGACAAAATCTAGTGGAAAAAGTTGGGGGGGTCGGCTTACAAGCTGGTCATTAACGTATTTCTGTATGGATATTGAATATCAGTGTTATTATTGTAGATCATCAAGGTCCTTTTCTACATTCTACAAGAATCGACTGCTCTACCAGAAGCTATAATATATTATTAAACATCTGCACTTACCTTATTTAATCATTTTATTTATTTTTTTGAACGTTTTAATAAATTGTTTTCCAAATTTTGTTTTCAACAACTAATTTTAATGTACGCGCTTTCGTCACTGTTTACCAAAGAATTTTTTTTTAAAATATTGGTAACTCTTGCCTAACAAAGAGCACAAAGACAAAGATAGGCAGTACAAAGTAAACAATCATAATGATCGATTTAGCTTGTAGTTTTTAAAAAAATGTGTACCATTAATTTTGTTTAAGCTGTCCTATTATTTTTGGGGGGTCGGCTTGCGAGCGGGTTATACACTTTCAATACTTTTCTCTTCCAAAAGTGGGGGGTCGGCTTATGAACGAACGGGCTATAGAACGAGTATCTACGGAATCTTTTTTAAAACGATATTCAAATCTTTATTGGTTTTTTTTATTTTAATTTAAAATAGAAAATTAACCTCATAATTTTATAATAATGTGGTAAGAAAAATTATTTATGAAATGTAATTTTATACACTTGACATAAAATAACTTTGCAGATCATGCATAACAAGAGAAGCACTTTGCAGAATATTTTGAAATCAGCAGAGCTCATTCACTTGAACTTAATACATTTATTTCCTTTCTAACACAGCAAATTTATTGCATCCCTCTGGATTTATGGAGAGAAAGATCAACACTTATTGTCATCACCTTTCCAGGTGCAATTTCAGCTAATAAATTGATTTCTTTGCAAAAATAACAACTTTATGGCAATCAGTAAATAAAAAATAACAAAATAAATTCACTTGCCCAAATGAATTGATCCCTTGGAATCATGAGGTTATCTCAAACTAAGCATTCATTTACCAACTGGGCCTTAACAAATGTCTTAGTCTTCAGTTTGTATTCATAAAAACATGTTTGTACTGTAAAAATTTTTAAACTTAAAATATTGTCCATAAAAGTTCATTTATATATATAGTTTCCAATATGACTGTATGATTTCTAATATTTATGATAACTTAAAATGACTAAGAAAGTTTAAAAGCATGTACATTTTAAATTTTAGTCAAGGATTGTCACTGACTGTCACTGTGTCAGCACTAATAGCTCTAACTACAGATTCACATTAAATAGTTACATAAAAAACAATAATTTATTTTTACATCCTCACAAAAACATAATTTCCAAGAAAAAAGTATTCTATATTTATACTTGATAATTTGTCTTCAACAAATATACCTAGCGAATTATTTAAATTAGAATTACACTACTCTCATTTTTCATCCTAGTAATACTAATCAGAAATAAAAAGCTAATTATAACTATGACATGTAACATATGTAGACCAATTTACTATCTATAATTTAAATTATTTATAGCCATAAGATAAGCCATCTGTTAGGTTATCCCCTGCTACCCTAATATAATTATTATTGATCACATTAAATAATAATTACAGTATTAAGTATATATAATATATATATAATATAGTAGAAGTAAAGACATAGGGCCCAGAATCTAGATGTGAAATTTTTAAATTATTATCATTAACAATTATAAATCTTATAACTAAATTTGGTACCCAAAAATTTGATGACACATTAAAACTTTTAACTGAAATTGAAATCCTCATTTCCACTCATTTGGGACAGGGGCCCATTAAGTTTTTTTCTCTCCTTAAATAAGCTCTATAAATACAGTCGGACCTATTCTAAGTCTAACTCATAGGGACCCGAAAACTAATTCGATTTACGGAGTTTTTGAGTTAGGGAAAATGGCGTAAAAGGCCCAGATTAATCAAGGATAATGTTGATATTGAGATGGGGTTTTCAGCCATACTAGCGAGAAGGCTTGACAGGAAGCAGAGGCGGTGTCTGATGTTTCATATGAAAGGAAGTTGACTTAGCTTTGAAATACCGAAACCACTGAGAAAGCCCCTCCCCCCACACTTGACTCCCTCCACGGTGGGATGGGGGAAGTAAGAATTTTCCTTTCACCCAAACGCCTTGGAAAATTTGACTTCGGGAGGTTGGAAGCCAAAAATCTTCAAGTTAAAGAGATCTAAAAATACATTAGTCTTATGGGATTTGGCCGGGACCTAACAATTAATTTGATATAGGGAGGTTTTCGACTTACGGAAGTTCAACTTAGCGAGGTCCGACTGTATTGTATTATTAGCAACCAGGTGGATGGATGGAACAAAACCAATGTTGATATACAAACATTTAATGGCCCATACAAAAGTAAAATTATGGAATTTAAATTCTAATATCCACTCCTTTGGGGCCACATCAGTTGTCACAGAAATTATTTTTATAACATCTACATATGCACTTAAAACTAATCAGAGACAACAGTTTGACATAAATTTTCATCTGTTGGTGTTGTCGACAAAGTTGCTAATTTTATTATTTATTCTTCTATTTTTCTGTCTTTATTATTAGGCCTGTCAACAGGTACCCGGGAACCAGTTGCCGTGCAATTACCCGGGTAGCAAAATTGTGCCCGGGTACCCATGAAAATATGGCTGCAATGTCTATAGCAAAGGGTGGCCAAACTGCGGCTCGCATTGCGGCTTGAGAACAATTTATCAAATTAAAACTTTTCGTTTAATATATACTAGACGCCCCACGGCGTAGCATGTGCCGCAGACTTGCCCATGGAGAGTGCAAAGAAAGTGGAGAAAGAACGGGCACAAACTACAGCACAAAGAAATCAAAACAACGCGAGTGAACATCTCTTGTAACTGCCAACACATTGTTGGTTTCGAGACATTCGCACTTTAGCTTGCCAACCATAAACTGTGATTGGTCAATCAACCCTAGTGAGGGTCAGCCATGTTGGCAATAAAGGGGTAAAAGAACGGGCACAAACAGACATTTTTAAAAATTAAAAAAAACGTTTTCGCTGGGGCTTGAACCCAGGACCTTCCCCTATATGGGGGAGGTGATAACCAGTACACTACGAATCTCACGTTATTCTGTGAAGGAACAATGCAAGTGAACGCAAGGACAATTGTTGGTCTCAAGACGTTGGTCTACCCCAGCGAGGGTCATTCGTCATGCTCGTTTGCACATACTCGCTTTGGTGAAGGGGGCGGGAGGAGGGTTAGAGAGTCGGCGTGCGTGCATGGTGTCCCGCATGGTTGGGAGACTTAGTGAAATACGTTCAACACGAAAACACATAGAAGAAATATCTGTCAAACGGCAAATGGGAAATAAAATAAGTTGGCGACAAACTATGTAAATGTATTTTGAAACACCTTTTTTCTCTGACATGAAACCAAAATCTGTTGGAACAAAAAAATGTTGGTTCTTTGAATGAATCAAGGAAAACACAACCACACTAACGAAGGTGCTGGAAATGAAAGAAAGGCGGTGTTTTGTGTTATAAGTATAAGTAATAACACCACTGCTTTTATTATATGACAGGACGCTAACTATTTGAAATACACCAACTATGAGTTACCGACGAGCCAATGTTATTCATCTACCCCCCACCGCCGGTCCACTCCTATCCTAAACCATACTTTTTTTTAAAAACACCTCATCTGTTTATTTGTTGTTGTTATTTTTTCGTTCAAGGACTTTCTCTGTAGTAACAAAAATAAATGAAAGTTTTTTTTGTTTTTTATTTAAAATCTGGACAGAATCAAAGGGTTGAAAATAATTTGGGCTTGATGTAACTCCTGGTAATAAACTAATACCGACTAATTGAAGTTACGGTTAACCGGTCCTGATTAAACGGGACCGGTTAACCGTTAACAAACTTAGTACCTATTTTCATTTTTTTTTAGTCTAGTACAGATGATGACAATACTTTTTTTAATAGCAATAATACCAACACACTATCAACATTCAAAGCTCTACATTAAAAAAACTGCAAGACTAAACATAAACCCTCCCATACATTATAAGCCATAAGCTTTAGTTCGACACAATAATCTTATGTTTAGAACTGAGACTTAGAAGGAGTGTCTGTAATTGTATAGGCATAGGGCATAGGCTTAAGTTAATTGAGTACTAAGATAATAAATTTTAAATAGGCCCCTGTATCTTATTTATATATAATTATATATAATTAGAACAAATTAAA
This sequence comes from Ampullaceana balthica, assembly GCA_944989445.1. Lineage (NCBI taxonomy): Eukaryota > Metazoa > Mollusca > Gastropoda > Lymnaeidae > Ampullaceana > Ampullaceana balthica. The sequence goes on along the minus strand of CALYLW010000011.1, from coordinate 1,184,637 downwards.
GAACTAATAACATGCAGCATAGTTTTATACTTAAATAATGAATAATTTAATAATTATAGTAGTATTATCAGTGCTTTTTTCTTTTTTTTAAAAAGTACCGGTACGCATGAAAAAAGGTACTGGAACGCAACCTGAAAAAGCAGTAAGACCAAACATTCCAGGCAGTAAATTCAGTAATAAAAAAAATTATGTGGAAAAAAAAGAGCTGGAATGCTGTTCCGGTGCATTCCACCAGAAAAAAACACTGAGTATTATTATTATACTCACTTTTAAGACTCTGGTACTAGTATGGGTGGTATGCTTGACATTGGATTGGGCTCATAAGGCTCATACCTGGCAGGTCAGAAAAGTGAGTCCACAACGACCACGACAATGATTACAGAACAGATTTACAGTTAGTCTTGTCTTGTGTTTTAATAATACTGATACTCTTTTAGTATTAGTATTATTTAATAATAATGAATCATGTGTTCAATTCATTGGCCTTTTTATTGTTGGTCCATTGTTGTTCACTTGAGAAGAGAATCGTTGATGACTGAGAATGCAAGTTCATCATGATTATTAATGATTCTGATTCACACAATTTTGTCACAATTATCTTTATTTATAATATTATAAAATAATAATAACAATAATAAATTTTGATAATGATAAAGTATAAAGTTATAAAGCCTACAACAGAAAATAAACTCTTACAGACACTGTTGAGGGATTACTGGTGCTTCTATAACTGATAATGATTTGGTACCAAAATGTTTACGCCTAAAAATGAAGAATAAATTAGAATCTATGTATGCCTAATCAAAGCAGAAGTAGATCTACAAGTAATGATAATGGTCATTGTTTTGCTCTGTTCAGACATTCGAATAGGGTCGTCGCTACGTATACCGCGACTGTGTAGCTATCAGACCGAAAATCTTCTCACACGACGAAAGGCTAAGAGAATTAAAATTTAACTTTAACAGTAGTAGACCCAGTTGCGTAGGAACCTCTCCGGTTGGAAATTTTCTCTAAATATAAAGGTGCAAAATACTAAAGAGTAATAATATATGAGAAATTATCATGGAATCCCCATGCCGCATGCGTTTTCTTTCTTGCTTTGTTCAGGCTTCCCATTTTTTCTGTTTGGAGTGGGGGAGGGGAATATAAGTATACAGTGTATACAGTATATAGCATTGATAAACTAGAACAAATTCAAAAAAGAGCTGCCAGATTCATTACTGGAGAATATTCAAAACTGACAAGAATAACACCATTAGTTAAATCATTAAACCTTGAAACACTTGAGGATAGAAGAACCAAGAGCAAAGTAGTAATCATAAATAAAGCAATTAATTCTAATTTAGAAATACAACACAAAGATAACTTAATACAACTCTCAGATAGAAATAAGGATAAAAAAACACCTTTCTTATTCCATATGCAAGAACAAACACATACAAATTTTCGTTCTTCCCGTCCGGAATTCGGGCGTGGAATGGGTTGCCTGAAGAAACCAGGAAAACCAACACTTTATCAACATTTAAATCTCTAATAAAAATGCAGAACTAAACACAAACCATAGATAAGCGTAGGACGCAATAATCTTCTGTATAGAAAGAGCGTCTGTAAACAGATAAGATAATACACATCTTCTGTGTGAGACCTATCTACCAACGAAAACATAGATGAACTAGAACAAATTCAAAAAAGATCTGCCATATTTATAATTGGAGAATATTCAAAATTAACTTCAAACGTAACACCTTTACTTACATTATTAAACATTTAAAAAACACACTAGAGATAGAAGAACAAAGAGCAAAGTAGTAATAATACATAAGGAAATACAACATAAAGATAATCAAATGCAACCATCAGATAGACGCAGGGATAAAAACAATCTTCTTATTATGTATGCAAGAACAAACATATGCAAATTCTCACTCTTCCCGTCTGGAATGAGTTGTCTGATCAAACCAGAAAACAAACACGCTTTCAACATTTAAAACTCTAATAAAATGCAAGACTAGACATGGATAAGCGTAGGACTCAAAAATCTTCTGAATAGAAGTAGCGTCTGTAATAGATAAGATAAGATAAGGCATTTTCATTCAAATGTAGTGCTCTGTGTGTGTGGGGTGTGTGCGTTGAAATGTTAGGTCTAAAATGCAATAATCTTCTGTACAGAAGGTCCTTTGGATCTGTAATCGGATTTTTAAATAAATGTTATGGTATATGTGCACGGGATAACACTAATAGACCAATAAATTCAAGGGAATGTACTCTAACAACACGTGTGAGGAAATAAAACATACCTCAGTATTTAAACTTTATAATTATAATAGACATAGTAGCATAGGCTTATATTATAATTATTATATATTATATAAATTAGCACAATGAGTTTCAAAGAAACTAAAGACACAATTGAATACGGAGACACTGTTATTTTGCATATTGGATATAATAATATGATTCCAATAATCCTTAAAAAGGGAGAAACACATCAGACTAAGTTTGGTGCTGTAAGACACGATGCAATGGTTGGAATGACTTACGGCACCCGAGTGCAATGCCCAAAAGGGTGGATCTGTACATTACATCCCACACCAGAGTTATGGACTATGTGTCTTCCTCACAGAACGCAAATTTTATATTCAACAGATATCAGTATGATAATATATCAGTTGGATTTAAAACCAGGATCTGTTGTTGCAGAAGCTGGTAGGCCTTTCCATTCCTTGCCTTAAGTGCCTTAAGTTAAGCCTTGAAGTTTAGTCCTTTTATTTTGCCTTTACTTTCCCTTTAGTGTTAATCTTTAGCCTTATTCAACTTAGTCATAGTCTAATAATATCACAAGAGTCAATATATTTACATTCAGGGTTCCCACTGAGCCGGGAAAAAGTCGTGAATTCTTAAAATAATTTTACCGGCCTTGAAAGTCAGGAAAAGTTAGGACTAGTCTGAACTACTTATACTAATACTACTCAGGAAAAAAGTATATTATTTTTAAAATTGCTGAAGTAAATAGCTTTGATTACGGCTCTGTGGTCATGTTTTGTTTTCATGTAACATTATTATTATTAATTATTATTAGTAGGTGTGTGAGAGACTATGAAATAAAACTAAAAGTAAGATGGATCAAATATTATTTTCTACAAAAAAATTAAGTACATGTAGTTTTCACTTCTATCTCGATAAATCATTTGGCTCCTTGTGAATTTTTTATTTACTTCACGTCAGCTTGTCAAAATTTGTGATACAGTTTAAAGGGGTATTTATTAAGTAGGCTATTAAAAGTTTCAGCATTTATTTTTTAAATATTCGACTAAAAATTTTTACTTATAGTTATAGAGTGAGGGCTACTGGTTCTGTATTTATTTTAGTAAAGCCATAGAAGGAGAGAGAGTGAGAGGCGGCTATTTATTATACTAATATTTTGAATAAGATAGCATTATGATATTATCATTTGACATGATTTGATAACAACCCCCTCTTACAAATCCAGTAGCCCTCTCAGGAATTATTCATAAACATAGACTTATAATGCCATTCACTAAGCTCATTAAATAATGACATTATTATTAGGCGTAGGCCTTTACTACATTATAATCATAAGATGTTTTCTTCATATTAATATTTTGCATACACTTTGTAATTGTAATTTTCCAATGTCTGTTCCTGTCTGGTGTGGGGGGGGGGTAGAAAATACACTCATTAATAGTTTCATAGCCTTAGCCTCTGTGTAAGTGTAAGCTTACTAATAGTTTGTCCACATAATCAAAATCATAGACCTATTTATTTTGCAATGAGTATATTTTAAGGACTGGCATTAAAAAATTATTTTTAAAATGAATTGTTCTTTTATCAGTGATTCAAAATGTAATTGGTCCTTGTATTTAAAATTTGTAAACACATTGTTCATCATTTATTTTATAATTTAATCATAGTTATTGAATCTATTTCTTTAAAGGTACTGGAAGTGGTTCATTATCACATGCTATTTTACGCTCAGTACTTCCTATGGGTCGACTTTTAACATTTGAATTTCACAAGGAAAGGAGTGAGAAGGCTTTTGAGGAGTTTACTCAACATCAGCTGAAAGAATTTGTTACTGTAACTCACAGAGATGTTTGTGGAGAAGGGTTTCAACTCAATAGCATAGTTGATGCTGTCTTTCTTGATCTGCCTAAACCCTGGGAGTGTATAAAAAGTGCAAAAGATGCAATTAAAAAAGAAGGTATAAATTTAATTTAACTTATTTTTGGAACCCGTGTTAAAGAAAAGTACAGTGTGAAAATAATTCTACAAAAATTATTCAGGACTTCGATAGTTGTCAGGTTTTTTTATATAAAGCTCGATTTTTTTGCAAAAGAATTTATAGATAGAATATTTTAAAAGCTGTTGCATATTGATAAAAAGTATTTCTAGAATTTTTACATGGATACAAACATGGATTTACATATTCACATTAAATTTTAAAACAAAACAGAAGTCAGTCATATTATTATAAAATACTTCTGTGAAGTTGTTGATTTTATGTCATCACAAATTCGACCTCAAAATTGGTGTTTGGCAACAAGTGATAGATTTATTCAAAGATTCTAACATATTACTGAATTTCTAATAGTCAATATGAAGCATAATTATACCTTGCTCTCTGCGATGGACCAGTATATAAATAATCTTTGATTGTCCCTTGTCATTGTGCATTATATTGGGTTGTAAAATAATGTATGTGACAATGGATATTTATCTTTTTAAATCCCTTATTTGTTTTTCAATTTTATGTAGCTTTTGTTTTATTTGATCTTTATTTAATAGTTAATTATAGTCATTTGATAGTTTATTTAAATATGATGTTCATTTATTAAATAAATCTGAGTTTAAAATAAATTTTTCTCGTCATAGGAGGGAGGTTATGCTCTTTTTCTCCTTGTATTGAGCAAGTACAACGAAGCTGTGATGAACTTGTCAAAAATGGATTCACAGAGATAACCACTGTTGAATGTTTAGCTAGAAACTTTAACATCCAAAAAGCTAAGCTTCAGAATATCAGCCTTGATGATAGTGCAAATGATGCTTTATCTAATGTGAATGAAAATTCAGGAGAGAGTACTCCTAAAGTAATGAAGATGGAGAGCACAAATCTGGAGCCAAAACTGGATATAAAGAGAGTTAACAACAGTATTCACTGTTTTTCAGCTGCAGTTCCTGTTTTAGCAATGCAGGGTCATACTGGTTTCTTAACATTTGCTTCTATATACTCACATTGTTAACCACTTCACACTTTTTATGTCAATGTAAATTTACTTTATCATTAAAATAATTATTTGCTAAAAATGAAGTAAATACGCCTTTTTAAAAATTGTTTTTTAAGAGGTTAATAAAATAAATAAAAGCAAAACAAACTAATGAGTGACATTCAATTAAATTGAAATTTGTGTTAGGGTTAGTCAGTGTTAGCATATTAGTATAACAAGTGAACAAAAAAATCAATGCTCTCTACAACCATTTTCATTTAGTACACTACAATGATGAATACATTAATTATGAACTTTTTAATGCTAGGTTTGAACTGTTTTTGTTTTTTTAAACAGCCCAATTGATGATGTAAAAAGATATATTACTAACTATCTGTTAGTTTTTGAAGGTCTAGAATTAAGGTTTAGAACTTTTTATTTCTCATCAAGCTTGAAACGTCATGGTTTTAAAGATTTGTTACCAAAAAAAAGTATGAACATTATGTTAGTTAAAAAAAACACTTTATTGTGTTATTATAGATCATATAATTATTAGAGAATATAACAGTGATTAGCTCAGTAGTTTTGACCGCTCTTCCCCTTTCTTGTCTTTATTTCCTCTTTTGTAAGCTATATAAGAAGATCCATTTATAAAATTGAAACTTATTTAAAAAATGCTTGTTTTAATTAATTTGAAAATGATATTTCTTTGCATTTGGAATTGTTTTTAAAAATTTGTTTGTGATTTAACTCTTTCTTAATAAAGTCTTTTACTTTTATAATAAGGTTTAAAGTTAAAACAAAAAATAAATGCTTTTTTAAAGAAAATTTTAATTTGTAAATAATCCACAATAATATTTTAAAGTTTAAAGCATTGAATGCATACAAAATGCAGGTTATGCAAACATAACTGTTTCCCTCAAAAAAAAGTAACAACTTAGAATGTAAAATTACCAACTGCATGGTATCTCTTGTTTAGAGTGTAAATGCCAAACTCCCAAGCCCCAACATCTAACACCAGTCCATCCTTCTAATGCTAGGACAGATGATTATTAAAAGCAAGGGCTGGGGTTGCTTTTTTAATCAGATTGTCTTAACTCCCCATCATTCACCACCCTAACCCCAGCATGCTGGTGCTGTAACACTGTCACATGTATTTTAACATGAATTATTCTATAAACAACCCCATTGATTTGGGGGAATACATTAAACAGTGAAAGCCTATAATCCAAAAAGGTATGAAAAGTGTCTCAATCGTATGCACTATTAATGAAGTACATCAAACATTACAGGATTATGATAACGTGAATCTCAAACTCACAAGAATAACCTCATGGGAATATTACATATTTTTAATCAAAGAACTATCAAGCAAAACTGAGTAATGGGGTAGTTAAGATACCCAAACGTATTCAAGTTTCTCTTCAAGAGAGAAATTATTTACATCCATCATGATGTTCTTTTAAAAAAAGTTTTCCTGGGAGAGCATTCAGAAAAAGAAATTTACTAATCTTGAAAATAAGGATCTTGCAAAAAAAATGTTAAATAACAAATTTTAAAATTATTTATATTTATATATTGCTTTGTTAAAAATGTATCCTACACCCTTGTGTGGATCTTTTTTCTTAATGGATTCCATGCCCCTTTCAGATCTCATTCCCCAGTTTGATCCCATTTGAAGAATCACCGGCAATGTTCCCTTTAAGCTGCATGGCCGCACAGACACCACACAGCAGTTTAGAATTATTGCGCAGCAAATTTTTTAAAATATTGCAACAAAAAATGGATGCTGTGCAAATTTAGTTTGCACATGGACTAATGAACCTTAGAGAGAAAATTGATCACCAGTATGGTTTTGTCATCAGGAAACCGACGAATGGTCCATGAGATTCACTTTAAGTTAAAGTTACCCCTTTTACTTTTAATGAATATTCACTTACTTGCAAAGCTGCATCTCCCTCTCTATGTGTAGTAATCTTCAATTATGTATATAACTTAGGCCATTGTAATTGAAAGTTATAGTATAGAGCAGTGGTTCCCAAAGTGGTCCGTACGGACCCCCTAGGGTCCGCGGAACCCTTCAGGGGGTCCGTGGAAAAATTAAAATTGATTTGGGGGTCCCTGAACAACGTCAGGGGGTCCACGCAAGGTTTAACATCAAATAATAAAACTGATACATTTTTATTATTATTGAAATTAAAATAAATAATAAACAAATAAAATAGTATGTGAATGCCTGTTCTACTAATTAAATACATCTTAGTCTATCCTTCATGGATCCAATGTTGTGTTACGTAGAAAAAGTAGTAGAACTACTGTAATTCCACATCTATAACCAATCAAAATACTTGGTTTGTTGAAAGGTCAAGCTAGATGCAGAAGAAATGCCGAATTCCTGTAACTATAAGTAGAAAAATACAAGTTTTTAACTTAAATCTACGAGGGTTGCAAGGTTGTGTATTTTTCGATGTGTCGGGAAGTTATATTTATCTAAATGGTATCCTATCATCAAATAATGCTTTACTGTAGCATTCCATTGAAAACGTTAATAATTCTTAACAGTGGTCTGTTTACAAAAGATAAGAGAATGAGTGAGCACAAGGCTGGATTAGGACTTGATGGGGCCCTAAGCTATTTAAGGCCCTTTTGAAGTCTAGATATTCTATATCAGTGACAAATATGAAAACAAAATTTCGGGGGCCCCCAAGAAGGCAGGGGCCCTAAGTTATAGCTTGTTTAGCAAATAGGTAAATACAGCACTGAGTGAGCCGAAGAAACAATTCCGACAATATGGTGTTAATGAATATTTTAAAGTATGGCTAAATGTTTGGAAACATATACGAAAGGTGAAACGTTATTAACTGAATTTTTAAAAAAATGTTTGAAGTTAAAGCAATACTCTTGACTTTCTGGCATACTTAAAACATTCTGTACCAAATGTAGTAAATTGAGGCATTCATCGACATCAAATATTCAAAAAAATATGTGTGAAAGTTTGCATGGATCACTACATTATGTAATTAGATCAGTTAATAAAATCAAAAGGAATGCCTTGATGAGAGATAATTTGCTCACTATGGTTTGGAAAATGAAGAAGACCCATAATGGATTATTTATTCACACAGAAGTACGCTGGCTATCATCACGTACATATTTAAATCGATTTAATCCTCTCTTTGAATCAGTGTCCAAATTCCTGGAAAACAAAGACAATGATCAGCAACACAATTAACTATAAAAAATGACATATCCTTTATGAATGAATTATTTACCCAACTTTAACGAAACAAATTTGAAACTACAACTACTACAAGGTAACCAATTAAATTTAATAGAAACTAAAAGCGTTATGTCTGAGTTTGTTGCAAACCTTTTTCTGTGCAAACAAAACTTAGGAACAGGAGAATGTTCTCAGTTTTCAAATCTTTTGAAATTGCAAAATAGAGATAAAGATTTGCTGCTTACTGTCAAAACTTAACGGCTCTTCATGCAGACCTCAGACCTGAACCAAAGATTTGTAGGCATTCGTCACTATTGGATATTTCCGAAATGGAAGTTGAACTCTTTAGTGCATGGACGATCTCAGGTCCAAAACACAGATGAATACATACTAATACAGGAGCAGATTATTGAAATATCGACAAATGAGGAACTAAAACCAATGTTTGGACTAGGATAGCACAAATTCTGGTTACAAAGTCAGATCCCAATTTTATATCATGCATTATAGGTTATTGTGCAGAATTTTTTTGACTGTTTTCCTGTCTTCTTATTTGGTAGAACAAAGATTCAGTGGCGTTATGAACATCATCATAAAAAACAAGAACAACAAAAATATAAAAAAATAAACGACTAGAAATTGGTGCTCGTGAGGATTTGCGGTTCCTACACACAAAAATTGAGTCGGTCATAAATCCTATATATTAAAAGGCTATGTTCCGTGGGGTCATCGATAGCGATTGGTCCCTCAAACACATATGACTCCTACAGCCAATCATATTGAACACGTTTACGCGGACGTTCAAAACGAGTTATTTTTGGTGCAGTATTTCTTCCAAGACCTTATTTTGAGTTATGCGCGTTGGGGATTTATAGTCAAAATCTCTGTTTTTACGATTTATTTATTTTAACTATAATGAATAGTATTTTTGACGTGATGCACATCTATGCCGGTCGAGAAGGCTATTGGAGGGGAGTTACAACATGCCACAGAACGGTGGCGGAACGTCCTTGGACGGGGCTTTTGTTGCGCGTACACTCAAAAATCTCATCACGTTAATCCAAGTTATTAATTGTTTTCAATTTAATCTTAAACAAAAGTGATAATTTCAATAAATACCGTACTTTTCATCAAAATGTTGCTTTTTAAATTTTTGTACTATGCATTTATAAAGTTTTTTTCACTTGGGGGTCCGTGGGGAAGTTTTAAGTATAAAAGGGGTCCGTGTGTCAAATAAGTTTGGGAACCACTGGTATAGAGTATAGTGGAAACTAGGAAAATTATTTTTGAATCTTATTACAGTGCAGGAAATTATTTGAAAGTTTTATAAATAACAAACACATAAAATTTTAATCCTAAAACAATTACATTATTCTTAAAAATTAAAGCTAGAATTATAAAAATATGAAACTTCAACCAACTCAAAAAATAATAAGATAATTCCCTGATACTGTGATACTTCAAAATTCCACAGAATAATTAAAATGATATTAGAAGTTAGTAATCTAAAAAAAGATAATAATAAAATTTGCACAAACACTTTGATATCATAACAAACCAATATAGAAGAAACGTCTGTAACATTCTATGTATTATTCGAAATAATTTTATGGAAAATGACTCGTTTTTAAGTGATAATTAGAGATAAAGTCTATATTAAAATCCGACGCCTGCAATTTTTAAACAAGCCTGAATCCATAAGGTGACATTTACTTATGCCTTTGATAAAGGCTCTTGACTATATTTCAGATAAACAAAATTTAGTTACAATACAATATAGGTTGTTCTATTAATAATATCAGTTGAAAATAACACAGCTTGTCTCTTGAACTATCAGGAAAATCAAGAATTATTTCATTGTGGTCTGTAACGACATGTAGTGTAACCATGAAGGGTGTAATCTATATAACTTTGCCTAAAATTACAATTGGAGGCAATTACTTTTGTCTGAGCCTATTGGTATTTAAAAGCATTAAATAAGAAAAATAAAATCTATGCGCCATAGGAAAGGACAATAATTTTTTTTTAATGTGCTATAAATTCAGAAATCATTTGAATTTGGTTAATCAAGAGAATCTGTATTGAACTCAGTCTAGATCAATCCACCTACGCAATGCCTGAGTTCAAAATTAGTTTATAGATTTTCAAAGATAAAATCTGTTTTTTTAAATTATGTTTGTTTGTTTAATCATTTTTTTTTAAATTTCCATTACCCAGTAAAATATAATGTACTCTTAGGCAGTTATAGCACCATTGGATATAGACCTTCTTATTAGTTATAACGCCATATTAGTTCAAACCACTGAGCTTAAAGCTACTTTTTAGGGAACTTCATGCATTTAATAGGAAGTAAACTTAAAACATACCATTTTGAAAAAATATCCACCACCTCCACCGTTTGGTACACATGTTCACTGTTTTTAATTTCAGGAGAAAGGACATACTACTACTACTGCTTTTAGAATCTTTATTCCAGCCCAGGGTTATGCTCATCATCCTGTCATGAAAGTCAACAAATTACCAATAATCAGTTATTTATCTTTAACCCAAACACTTGGAATGACTTTACTGTTTTTTTAATCATATAAATATAAACAAACCACACTCCACTACTCTTAAGTATTAAAACTATAACTATGATAAAATTAAGGTTTAAAAAAACATTCTTCATATTCAGCTTGAAACAGACAGTTATAAAATAACACAAAGAGTTGATTTCAGTTGCCATATTTTATCAAAATTTATATATCCCAAAAGACACAAAAAACAAAAACAATCAGCTATTGTGCATTACAGTTACAATGTTTCTCTGTACTTTCTCAGTCAATCACATGTGCACCTGATAAAATGCATCAAGCATTACAAATATTATGATAAAGAAAACTGAACTCAACAACCATACTGAATCTCAAACCTTCCTCATTTCAATTAGAGATCTTTCAAGCAAGTTAAATTGTGTTTGGTTGAGCTGTCAGATACATAAGCCTGCCAGAACATCAAGCAAATAACTTTAAATAAGTGCATAAGGTTTTTATTTATTTTTTTCATTTTTCTAAGAGAAGAAACAGTAGCTATATAATAATAATTTATTAATTTTTTTAAGAAGAAAAAAAAGGACCAAAACGTGTGTCTTTTCTAGCTATAAGTAAGTATAAAATGGAAGACAAAACATATTTTTTTAAATTACATCTCCCTTAAGTTTGCACATGAAATGTTACTAAAGTAAGAACACCATATAGGATTTGAAACAATCATTAAATGAAATGTATGTATACTGCTTAAAAAAGTGAGTTATGTGCATTTAAAATAAGATGTAATTAAAATATTAAGTGTGGTTAATACTTTGTTTTCTACTAGAACTGAGTCACAATAGGTTGTGAAGGGAGTGTAAATTTCTTTTTTCCAAATTATAAATTCAAGTAAAATCAAATATGAAAATTAATAATACATGTAATAGAAAGCAATTAGCTCTTTGACATTATTAGCAAAAACTGTTAGCTGTAGTTTGAAATATTTTTAACTTAATGGTCAAATTTAATCTTTCTTTGTTTTTTTTATAAAATTATCAGATCAAGCTAATATAACATTCATTTTAGAAAAATGAACAAATATTTTTAACTGAAGAAAGAAAATACATGTACATATAAACCGGTATATGAATCAAAAGGAAAAGCAAGGCATTCATGAATCACAGAAAAAAAGGATATTTGAAAAGAATTACACATTTATCTTAAGACATGAATATAATTAAGAATATATCAAGAATTTACATTTATTTAACCTTTAACTTTAATGGGTTAGGTAGTAAAAGGGAAAAAGATAACCTGTTAGATTTGTTACAGCACTTAGAATGACTGGTCTATTTTAAAAAAATTTTATGACATATCACTTACAAGAGTTTTAAAACATTTGTAATAGTGTGAACCCAGGACTCCCAGCTTTAGAAACAACATCATAGTATAGTATTTATTTTGGGTTGTTAAAGGTTGTTCAACTTTATCTTATAATAGTAAAAAAGCATGACACCCAAAACAGCAAGACAAAAAAAGGGTCAATATGATAACCCAAATAAGTGTAATATTGGCTTTATTCATTGCATTCATATTAAACAATAAGTACTGATTATACATGTACTGATATCCAAGTCACAATGGTAAAGCTTATAGTTCAATGGAAACAATTTAAGAAAATGCCTATAGAAAATTAAATCTAAGTTAAAATATAATTTTAAACAATAGTGGCAGTTCTTATTAGTTTATATTTTTAAAGTTTGAAACAAACTACACCCACCTCATTCCGGTACATGTATTATCAGCCAAAGACAGGTTAACGTTATCTTATAATCTATCCTCCAGAAATAAAATTCTTTGTAGGTACCAAATAATTGTTAATAAACATAATGAGTATGTCATTGACAAGATTAAGGCTCCATTAATCACAAGAACTTAATGAGGTTGGGTAAGAAAACTAATATTGTATGCCTCTAAACTCAAAAGAAAAATATACTAACATATTTTTGTTTTATAAACATCAATCATGTGTTGAAAAACATGTTTAGAAAACCACTGGTTGAAAGTAATAAATTATTTTCAATTAAAACAAATTTAAATATGGATTTTTCTATGAATATAATTTAGGTAGAGGTTCTTTTGAGATTTCATCTGCAGTAAATGCTGGAGGCTTCAATTCAATAAAATATAATATAAACACAAATGGCATGATTAAGTTATTTTTATTCAAGAGAAAATAAAATATACTATTTACAATGCTTACAATAGCTATCCCATTTTAAATTCAAATTATTTTTTAAGCCAAGGAAAGATACATTTGTTTAAATAAGAAGAGCCAAAATCAATTCAAGACATTTCAATGATCCGACAGTCAGAATAAAACTCTTCACAGCAGTCAAAACTTACAGTATGTTCACTAACCAACGTCAAATGAATCTTTAACAATTACAAATAAAAAGAATGCATTTTTGTCATTTAAAATAAAAATATTAAAACAAATTTGTCAGAAAATGACAATACAGGGGTTCTCAAGTTACGACACTGATCCGTTCTAAAGACGCGTTGTAACCTGAATTTCAGTGTAATTTGGAAAATTATATATATATATACTGTAAAGTACTGTACGTACAGTGCTATAAAAATTGCAACAGTTAATGACATAAAAAAAGGTATATTAAAAAGAGAAAAAAATTCCTTACCATATGAAAAAAAAAGTTTTTTAAAAATAAAACTAATAAAGAAAAAAGACAAAATCATGCTTACTATTATTTTTCTATTTTTATGGGGGCGCGTTCGTAACCACGAAACAGCGTAAGTTGAGACCGGCGTAACCCGAGGATTCCCTGTACAATGCTTATCCTCCTCAGAGCTTATAAGTCCATGCAAACTTTTATTACTTGCATTTTATAAAAGCACCAAAAAATAATTTATTTGAAAGAGAGTGGCTTGATTTATTTAGATTGATGAATTGTATATGGGAAATTTCCCATACATTAATTCCAGTTAAATTTCATTGACCAATTGAATGCATATATCTTACTCTGTCTCAAACATTGAGAGAGTCTGTCTAAACATTGTTTGAACAACCCAAAACAATCTGAAATCTTTAAATTTAAAATGAAATCTGAAAAATTACTATATGTTTTAATTTCTTATATTGTTCATAAATGAATTAAACTCACTTAATGAAAGTCTGTGTTTGTATTGATAGTTATAAATACTAATTTATTGCTTACTAAAAATAATAAAAATTTTAAGGTGTAGATTTTTAAAGAAATGTTATTATATGCATCAAAAGAAAATAATAATTTTACATGCTAACAAACAGAGTTGAGTTTTGGTGGCCAAAAAAAAGCATATAAAGAAGGCCACCAAGAAATTCAACCATGACTGGCCCCCTCTAATATTGAAACCTACATTGTCCAAATAGGCTTTATTGATGGAATGGAATGATGAATGATAATATTAAGGGGCTTTTGTCATCAAGGATTTTCACATTTTCATCCAAATGATGCTTAAGTCAATGGCAAGAGCTTCACAATTAAAAATTAAAGATGCACAGCTTTACAAAATTCACTCCATTTTTGACACTTCAAATTTAGTATTCATGATTTCTTCATCAGAATCAAGGGCTGGCAGTACTCTGGAATAAAATATGGTGATAAAAATCAGGTTTTTATACCAATAATAATTTCTAAATTTTCTTTAAATGCTTGAATATCATTGGAAAATAATGTATTTGAAGAGACTACTTAATATAATATGGTATGAAATGCAAATTATTTTTGTATATATTTATTTTTCTTTGAAAAATTCTCTAATGAAAAGACGTCAGTTGCGTGTACACTTAAATGTTGAATGTACAAGTATAATTCATTTCAAATTTAAAGGCAAAATATTTCTTTTATGACACTATAGAAACATCCATGATAGCCACATTCAACAACCCCATATACTATAATATCCTGGTCACTCTTTTTTAAACAAAAAACTTTGAACAAAAATCATTGGTGCAGTCTATCCACTTTTCTTAGTTATGGACTAATACTAAGATGCAGTATATAATGAAGTTGGCGAATAATTTTTATTTTAATTTTGCTCAGGCTCAAGCAGAGGGCAATCAGTTGTCTATACTTAATAAAGATCAAATGCAGTGAACCCTCGTTTATTGCGGTTAGTGGGGACTGGAGATCCCCACAATGGGTAAAACTCTCTTCCTCCCCAGTAATTTTTGTATCTGTGTGTGGGTACAAGAATCTTTAAAATAAGTATTTGTATGCTTTATCAACATACATAATTTGCAATGTATGTCACGTCCCATCTGTCCTGTCAGTGACGCTACTAATTTTGGAAAGCAGCGCACCAAATTACTGCACCAAAAATAACTCTTTTCGAACGTTCCACATAAAATTGTGCAATATGAAAATAAATAAATAAAATAAATGAAACTTCTGTATTACATTATTTTTTATTCTGATGTTTATTTTTTCAAAATAAATAGATTTCAGCTGAAATGTATTTATTTTGAAAACTTCCGTCATTTTTGACGGGTAATACACTAGTATACATTATATGTACAGTATATTATACTTAAATCTATTGTATTAAATATATCAAATATAAAATCATTACAGTACAGAACTGTAAAGGTTAAATTCACTCACAAATAGTTTACCTAAGTCAACAAATAATATACATTAATTTACTCATATATTATACTTAACTTTACAGTTTTTAATTACCGCATACAAGCCTTCACACACTCTCTCAAACGATAGAATATTATGGTGTTCTTATACTCTTAGCAGACTTTTTAAGGGCTTTACAAAAGTTAAATAAAGCACAGAACACTCTGAACGCGAGACACTTGTAAGAGTATAACGCATGAACGAGAGACTGCCTGAGCAGCATGATAAACCAAGGGAAGAAGCTAGGAAAGGATGGGATTATGCGCAGTCAATCAGCTCATGGAATACATCCAACTTTCAGTGGGTATAAGAGTAAGCTGCTCTGCTTGTCTGGCAGCCTGGGAAGCAGTTTCTTTCGCGCATCAATATGAAACACGGCTGCTTTCCACAATACAGCTGCCAATATGGCGTAATTTTATAATTTTTCAACAAAAAAAAACCTGAGTTACACTGAGTCCGCGATCGTCGAACAGGGAAGTGGCGAGGGATTACTGTATCTTTTATTTTTGAAAGTTACTTTTGAGTTGTGGTCTTTTCAACAAATATTAGTTATCCCCTTTAATGGCGGATAGAAATATCCCTCTGCCTCTCCTTCACAGTAAAAAAAGTAATGACATAAATTAGGGCTGCGGAAATTAATGATTAATTAATCGTTAAAAAATTTAATTGATTAAAATTAATTTGATCTATTAAAATTTGAATAAAGTTTAAGAAAATATTTCTAATATTTTTTTCTCTCCAATTTATTAATAATTTATATTTTTTGTCACTTACTTTTCCCTCGTATTATTATTATTTATTTAGACATGCATGTGTAAACAAAAAGGTTTTCCTTATTTCTTGCATAGCAGAATGAATTTGCTGTGTTACGTCACAAAATTTGGGACCCATGGAATTACCGCCACTTAACCGATTTCGCGAAATAATGAATCGCAACTTAATGGGATCTATATATGCGTTATAAAAAATTAATCGAAATTAATCGATTAATCTATTAAATTTGTTCCCGATTAATCAAACAATTTTTTTTAATCAGTACCAGCCCTAACATAAATGCTTGAAGTTCCCATCCGTCAAAGTTACATGACATAAGAATCCCAATCAGTGCTAACCACCCCATGTCCCATTGGTAATCATCCCACGCTCCCAAATATTTTTGGGATTATATTATAATTTAACAACCACCATTATACAGCAGATTTATAACATCAGTATTTAAATTTTTATAAAACAAATAAACCATCCCTATAACCCCAAACTAAGGGTGTGACTTATCCATGGGAGCACCATACACCTCAGTAATTACAGTACTTATACTAAATTGGCTTTAATTGGATTTATAATGTATCCATTATATTTATTTCACTTGCACTTAAGACAAAAGAAGGATAATGATATTTTTCTTAGACATATAGCAACAACATACTTATCAGCAAAAGATGCTGGAATATTATCCTCAACCCATCGCAAGTCATCTTCCTGTACACAGAAAATAACTGAGTTATACGTTATATTCAAATTTTGAAAGACATTGAAAAAAGATATTGTGACTTTTCCATTATTAATAGTTATGATAGAAAATCATAACTTTCAACATTTTAACAAATTTAAAATGACAGCTATAGTTAAAATAAGGAATTGAAGAAAAAAAATTTTTAAATAATATAATTATTAATTTATAATTTTCATTATTTAATATTTAAACAAACATTTTCTGTAATTTTCTGGATTTTGTCCATTATAATAGAATTATTGGAATTTGGCAGTTCCAGCACATTTTATTAGATTTGGTGACTGTAGTTCAACCCCCAAGGAAATCAGAGATGATTTTTAAAAAAATTTAAAAATGACCAGCACACCATGATTTTAGCAAGATTAAATGCTAATTATATATATAATAGCTACACACACATTCTAATAACTTGATATTCTTGTCAAGTGCTATTACAACCATTAAGTGAAATTTCGATCTGAATTTTGCTATTTTATTTTTACACAGATCATTAGTAATTTTATATTAAGAAAATGAATGTGTATGATAAGTTAGATAGAAAATGTAGATAATTATTTAGTTATGCCAGCTGTAGGATTAAAGATGCCTGTCTTTAAATTAATGAAGTGAAATCAACATACTGATTGAATTGCTTTAATTGCCCGAAACAAACACAATTCACATATAGAGCATCATTTATATTTATTATGAAAACTATTCAACTTGAAAAAATAAATTTAAAATAAATGTTTAAGTTTGTTAACTATGAAAGTTTTCTTTGAATTAAACCTTTAGTGAACATTTATTACTAACTACCTACATCTATCTGAAGTTCATGATAAAACTTTTTAATTGGTAATATTAAATTAAATAAATTAAATTAAATAAAGAAGTAATATTTTTTTAAAATTCATTGCATCATAAAATGATGAATTAAATTTACATAAGTAACAGATGAATAGGATGCATCATTGTCTTTGTCTTATTTATAATAGCAAAGAAATCTCTTGACAAACTGTGAAAAATGAATGTATAATCAGTTTATGGAAAATAATATTCATAACCAAAATTTGTAAAATAGTACTCCTAAAAAAAAAGTATGCATGCAAAATTTCTGAGATTGGTTTAGTTTTCCATTTGTTCAGAATTTATGCACAGCAATGTAGGCCTAATAACAACCAAGTATTTATCATTACTGAAATTTAACAGAAATGACAGAATTTTATATATTATTTCCACTATTTCAATAGGAGCTGTGAACCTTACATTTTTCTGTTCTTCATTGCCTTTAGTAGATCCGTTTCGCTGTTGGGACTTGGAGGATGAACGCATTTTCATACCCTCTATAGAGTTTCCAATAAAAAAAAAGAAAAATGATAAGATCTTATTCTTATCCTCAAAAACTAATTACAATTAATAATTTTAAGATATTTTATTTTAAATTTCAAGTTAATGAAAATTTAGAAATAGTTTAATACACAAAAAATATATTATGAAATGTTGTTAAAGTAGTTTACCATAGGCTTCACTTAGCACAGTGTCATCATCAATATCATCATCAGCTGCATCCAACAAGGGAGAGAAGGCATATCTGAGAGAAATAGAGAGTTCTGCTCTGAGGTAATATTTATTATTATGATTGGGAGACATATATAGCCTGATTTGTATGAAGACATTAAGAGGTCCAATAGATCAGTGCTTCTCAAACTTTTTAGTATGGCGGACCGGCAGGAATTTTTCCACTGCACCAGGGACCGGTGCACTATTTACCCTGAACTAACATGGGAACGAAATGTATTTTATTTTATTTTATGTATTTTATTTTATGTGCTTGTTGCCGAAAAATTGACATATTCTAAATGGTTAGTATTAATGGTTGAGAATGAAGGATTATAATTATATTTTTCTGTCTTTTTTATAATTTCTGCATAGCGGCGGCCGATGGCCCACTGACCGGCACCGGTCTGCTGAGTACCACTTTGCGAAGCACTGCAATAGATAATGGGCATGTTTCCACTAGCTGGAGAGTTGTTCAGGCTTATTGAATTGATGCTTTCTAAAAGCAATGGAAAGTCATACAATTCTATTTTTGTATGTTAAATAATAATTTTTGTAAAATATTTATTTTTTAGATTATGAAAAGAAATATTTTTTGTAAGAAACATTGGCATATATGCAGCATGTGTACCTCTGATTGTTTACTGTTGGTCGCCAAAGGATCATGATGACAAAAAGAATAACAGAAAAGAGAAGATGCCAGAAAGCATCATCCATCCACAGCTCTTTCCAATCCTAGTGATGCAAGTGAAAAAAACCGAAAGGTTGTGCAAGTAATGGCTATGTAACAGAATTCAAACTAAATTTAATGAAAACTTGAGTGTTGAAGGTATTTACACAAATAAAAGTTCAATATTTAGTACTTTAAAGTAATACCAATATGTTGGAAATGTTTACTTACGGACAGGCAGTCTTTAAATCTGTGCTGGGTTAAAAACCAAATCATGTATGCTATAGATGCTGAAAAAACATATTGCATTGTACAATTTCTATTGTTATTAAACTAGGGTAGTGAAATAAGGCTAGTATAAGAACAATACAGTCGAAACCGGTTAAGTCGACGACGTTGGGGTATGAAAAATGGCATAGAGATAACCGATGATAGAGTTAAAACGAAAACCATTATGGCGGAAAAATATTAACATGCGCATGAAATTTCTTTATATACGTGTTGTGCGTTAATTAGTGATGGGACGATTAATCAGAATCGTATCGGAATATAAGAAATATCAATATAATGTTAAATTATGTGATATATTATATTATGCGAAATGGAACGTCCTTGCGAGTATGATTTATGTAAATGAATTAGTGACTCGGCTCTGACTGAGGCTCTAGTTCTAGTTCATTTGCTCGTTCGTCCTTGAACTTTATTATTTCATGCTATTTACTACTATTACTAATGATGTAATTATAATTAAAGTCATAATCTTAGTGTAAGTTTATTACTAATAAATAACAAGGCATTTATTTGTATAAGGACCAAGGAAAACAATCAATATTCAAATAAATATATTTGTTAATAATTGACTACTATTATAGGTATTTTGACAACCTGCGCGCGCCGATCATTTTCGGGTCCGGAAATCGGCTATTTCCGATCGCCCTGGTCCATTCCGGTAGGCCACAGGGTCAATCGGTAATCTCGTTTCCATTGTCTATATAAGATGGGAACAATAGGTATTCAAGTGCCATTTTCGTTAATTCGAGGACGGCTCCCATTCTGATCGTGCTTTCATAATCAGATTCTTAGCGCTTGGACTATTACGCTAGGACTAGTGTTTACGACTATCGAACGACCGCTTACACTCATCTTTAAAAATGTTTAGGCTTATTTATTTAAGTTTTAAGTCTTCGGAATTTAAATAATTTATTCAGCTGCAAAACTTAGTGTAAAGAAATATTTTTTTGCAAAACAATTGCACCTAGAATATCGTTTTTAGTGAGATCAGACTATCAAAATACACTGTTGTAATGAATCTTTCAGAAATGTTTGACCTGAATCTAAAAATAGCCCAATGACCGAATGAGTTATGACGTTTTCCGGTCTTAGAAATGACAAAGTCTATATGACTCATGACAAAGCGAAATCTTCACTATAAAAACGTACACAAATAAATTAGGAACTCCTTTTGATTTTGAACTTTTGAACCTTCAACTTTGACACATTTTAATTAATTCTAAGTAATAGTTAAATGGCTTTTGCACACGAACACTTCTTATGAATGAAACAATGAGAAAAAAAGCATTAGTAATTAGTCAAAATGATGTTGAAGGATGAATGGTTGCCAATGACAACAAGTCTGCACACGGTACATTTTGTTATTCCATACGATCCCCTCAGCTTACAATGGACTTAGAGTGGGGGTGGGTAAACTGTCTGTTTTTTTGCCGTTATTGTTTGATGAAGCTATCAGCATGCTATAAAAATGTACATACATGTTTGCTAACAACAAAAGGTATATGTGCACCAACTAACAGCAGAAATTTACAAATTTAAAATAAAAACCAACGTTGATTATCGATACAAACTTTTATTATATTCTCCAACATTGCAAACACAAAATTCGCGAGTCATTTCACTCTGACACAGCTCTGAAAAGTATCTGAACGCAACGGGCTGTGACGTCACCAGCACACCTTGCAAGGCTGAAACTTTTTGCGTGGCCTTGTTGGTTATAAAATAACTAAGAAGAACAAAAGCTGGTGATTGGCATAGAACCAGAAGCAACACAGGCCTGAACGCAAGCGGGCTGTGAAGTCACCAGCACACCATGCAAGGCTGAAATTTGACGCATGGCCTTGTTGGTTATAAAATAACTAAGAATTTCAAAAGCTGGTGATTGCAATAGTACCAGAAGCAACACAGTGCTGAGAGCTAAAAGCAAGCGGGCTGTAACGTCACCAGCAGACCCTGGTGAGGCAGAAAATTGGTCCCTTCCCTTGGTTATAAAAAAATCATAGCTAACATTTTCAAAAGCTGGCGATTGGTCATGGGGATCGAGATAACCAACGTTAAGTGGCAAATTGGACCCTTTTTTGTGCTCGTGTTATGAGGTTTCGGCGACTTAAAAAAAATCGAATTAAACGTCGAGAAAATGCTAAGACAAAGAGAGAATTTGGCTGTTCCAATAAAAAACGTCTACATAATGGGGTGGGCGAGTTAACCGAGCTCGAGTTAAGTGGGTTCGACTGTATATAAAATAAAATTAAAGCCAAAAAATAAATAACTGAGCATAGGATAATAATATTCAGATTATTTGCCAGGTAATTTAAAAGTAAATTGTTTTAAAAAAACAGCATAAAGCAAAATGAACACAAAAATTATGCAATGAGGAGTAATTCTGATAATAGTTGAAAAAATTAGTTACCAAGGACAGAAAATATGAGTGTATTAGTAAAATGTCTATAGAGTGACAGCTTCACAACATTTCTTCTCAGACGCAATGTCCGTGTTGTTTGCAGCAGTGATGAAAATATGTCAGAAGCAGTTAAGGATTTTGTCAAAGATTCTATCCAATAAATATTTAAATAATATAGTAAAATAAATAATATTAGTATATTTACAGCCCAATCACAGATTGCTTAATTTTTAAAATGTACATAAAATAAGACAATTCTAAAGACTCAAATTTTAAAAGCGACTTAAATTTTTTCAAATGAAAGGATATCCACCAACAAATAATAGCATCAGTTACAGCCAATGGGACTCCAGGCAACAACTGCTGTTTGGATTGATCAGCTTTTTCCTAGAAGCAAGAGGATTTTTTTAGCACAAATTCACCATTTTAAAAATTAAATTAACCTTTTCAAAAATCAAGAATTATTTCAGTTGAATATCATTAAATCCCTCATATTAACTTCACCTCCGTCTCTGTCTCTCTGTCTTGGGCGGGCACCGCGGAAAAACAGAAGTAAAAAATGACACACTTCCCGTCATGCCATCGAACTGAAATTTGGCACATGGACCCGTGTTACCTAACAATGCATCGTATCAAAATTTCAGATCAATCGAGCTACCATAATTAAATTAATGCATTTTTAGTTTATCTATATAAAACTATATGTAGAAGTCGCTAATTGAGTCGCTATTGTTTACATTTTACGGGTCAATTGACTTCACGCCAGCCAGAGGTGAACACATATCATGTTTTAACCAGGTAAACCACCTGGAGTTGAGTTAATGCGTTGACGCCACCCGTCCATGTCCACACCCCCTCCCCCCAGTTTTAAAGCCAGGGGAGATAATTTCGATTTCAGTCTGTAAATGTTTGCTGCGTTTGCACATAATCAATACTTATAGTTATGTCTCATATATAAGGGATTTATAGTCAAAAACTTTGTTTTTACGGGGTTGTTTTATTTTCTAATGACTTTTTTCAAAATGAATGATGTTATAACGCTTATTAGATAAATAATAATTTAAGAAAATGCCTGTTAAGTCTTTTAAATCATTCCTCTAGTCAACTGAACAATATACACTTTAAATAAAAATAAATTAACCTTTAGAGTCATTAAGGGATGATGATTCTTCTTAAATTTCAAATATAAAAAATATAATTAAACAACCCGTAAAACAAAGTTTTTGACTATAAATCCATAAATAAATATATGAGACATAACTGAAAGTATTGATTATGTTCAATATAATACAAACCGCACGACAGACTAGCTTAAACATTTACAGATCGGGAAAATATTATAAAAGTATGTTCAGTTAATATGCACCGCGCAACAGGAAAATATTTTAAAAAGTATGTTCAATATAATACGCACCGCGCAACAGTTTAGCACAAACATTTACGTGCTACATAGAGATAATCTAAAAATTCATTAATTTAATTACAGTACATTCGATCGATCTGAAATTTTGAGAAAATGCATTGTTAGGTGACCAAAGTCTATGTGCAAATTTCAGCTCGATGGGATCAAGGGAAGTGGGTTATTTATTTTTTAATTTTATATTTACGCTGGACCCCAAAAGACAGAGAGACAAGACTGTGAAGTTAATATAAGGGATTTAAAAATAGCTTATTACTTCTGTAAATTTTGTATATATTGAAGGTAGGGGAACTAAATTTTATAATTAATTAAATCCTTTATATTAACTCATGGTGTGTGCTTGATGCCTTGCTTGAATGCCGAAAAAAACTTTGGATCGATTTTTATCCCACTTCCTTGTAAGCTAGCGAGCTGAAATTTTGCAGGCAGACTTGTGCCGATGATAAAAATGATGTATCAAAATTTCAGATCGATAGAATGCACTGTAATTAAATTAATAAATTTTTAGATTATCACCATTTTTCTCTAAGTAGCATGTTAATTTTTGTGCAAAAGTGTCGTGGTGCGTATTATATTGAACAACCTTTCCTGTCGCGCGATGCGGTGCGTATTATATTGACGATACTTTTTAAAAATATATTCCCGATCGGTGCGCATTATATTAAACATGTTTTACGAGACATAACTAAAATTTGGGATTTTTGGATTGTCTTGCGCTGCGTATTATAATGAACATTTTTGTAGTTATGTCTCGTATATAAAGGATTTATAGTCAAAAACTTTGTTTTTTACGGGTTTTTTAAAATGTATAGTCTATTTTTTAAAATCCCTTATATTAACTTCACCACCGTCTCTCTCTGTCGTCATCTCTCTCTGTCTGTCTTGGGCGGGCGGGTGGAAAAACAAAAGTCAAAAATGACCCACTTCCCGTGATCCGATCGAGCTGAAATTTGGCACACGGACCCGTCTCACCTAACAATGCATCGTATCAAAATTTCAGATCGATCGAACGTACCGTAATTAAATTAATGCATTTTTAGTATATCCTTATATAAGGTATGTAATTCAAATTCTCTGTTTGTTATTGTTTTTTTCCCATGTGAGAGTTTGAGTTGACGAGTTGACGCGACCCATCGAAGTACCGGAGTGCTTTTGTTTACATTTTACGTGTCACGCTGAGCTCGGTCAAGCGATCGGTGACCAGACTCCCCCCCCCCAGGTTTATGAAGCAAAGTTGAGTTAAGACAGATTCAGTCTGTAAATATTTGTAAATACTTTTAGTTTTGTCTCATATATAAGGGATTTATAGTCAAAAACTTTGTTTTTACGGGTTTGTTTTATTAATTAACTTACCGCAAGTGCCCTCATGCAGCCTTCAATTGAAGCAAGAATGAAAAACACCACACCAACAATTAAAACTTTGTGAAAAGTTTGGCCAAGCCTTGGTCTAAATAGGAAAATAAAACGGTTAAGCAGAGTATGATAAATCAATCAATATAATTCTCTGTATATGTATGGCACAATAAATAAATACACTAAAATCATATATACACAATAACTGTAAGTGAGATAGTGACAATATAGTTTCTTAAATAAATGAGTTGACCCTGTCCAAGGGCAAAGTGACACACCAGGATGTCTTAAGGTATATTTTGTGAATTCCTGAGCTGACAAAATGGTGTTGAAAATAAATGACAGTTTTATTACTGTTACATCCTGATCCTTTATAAACTTGGGTTGGAGGGGGGTGGGATGCAAAAGGTTTTTCTATGGTTTATAAACTTAAAATGATTAAATCTTTGTTCTAAAAATTCAGCTTAAAATTTTAAATGGGTTAAACATTATTCAAAAAATGTATCAATTTTTGTCAAGAATTTGAACCACCTCCATCGAATTGAAATTCTAAGCTTTACACCAGATGAAGATTACCTAAAAAAATTATGATTATGTGAAATAGCAAAGATGCAGGATACATTGTCAAGACTCATAACTTGGATTTTTATTTTTCTCTCATGTGCCTCAACATAAAAGTTTTACTTTAAAATATTTTAACTTCACAACAAAAATATCCACCCATATGGCTATAGACTAGCTGACATGTGGAGTGCTGTGAAAGTACTCCAAACTAAATTAAATATTGCTAAAAACATCTTACAAAAGAAAAGAAAATAGGTGACAGAAATAAAAATGGCATATTTTCAAGAGCTCAGCTGGAATATGCTGAGAACTTAAAGGAACCTACTTTACAATGCCATATCCAAGACTGACAATGATGACCAGCATTCTGGCTAGTGATCTTTTTAAACAAGAAACAAGTTCTGCAAAGATAATTGCCCCTTTCACAGATTGGCCAGTGTTGTTGATGTTTTCATATTCAGCAAAGAAGACAGCCTTTTCTAGCATTCCTGTAATTTATTTTAAGAAAAAAATTTTAAATTATTTTTATATAAATGAAGTCAGTAAGGTAAATTTTTTCAATTTCATTCTTTCCACTCAAATTGTATGTTTAAAATAACACTTTTTAACTTTTTCATATTTTGAGCAATACAAAAAGAACATTTACTATCAAATTTGCTCAATTTTTATGCAGATATCTTAATTAATAAATTAATTTTATTAACCATTCAAATTTTCATATTCTTTTAGAAAATTCACTTACTTAAAAGGAGTCTAACAAGAGACGTACTTTGCATGAAAGATATTTTTTAAAAATCTGTTTCGTTTCCATGGAAACTCAAATAAACATCTACAACTTTGTTGGGGTTTTTTGTGTGCGTGAATTTCAAAACACAAAAAACTACGTTTTTTTTTAAAATTACTAGTTATGGCTTTCATTTTTTTTAAATAAAGAGATTAATTATATTTGTCATGTAATAAATCTTTCAATAACAGGACTTTTCTACAGATGTACTAGTTTTAAAAATAAAATTTCACAAAAAGTGTCTCCATTTTTATGTCAAAATTAGGGGGTAGGGGATAAAATTGTATCTGTATTTTCCTTTCTAAGGCAGTCATCAAAAAATTAGGTTATCCAAATCTTTATATGTGGCAAGAGACCCCAAAGAAAAGCTTGTAGCAATTTTCTCAATAAATTAAAAAAGACATCAGTAGGCAGAAAAATACCATTTTTGAACATGAATTAACAAGGATTGTAAGGTAGGGTTCATTTATGTGTGGGGAAGTTATGTTAATCTACATCCAGAAAAAAAATCAGTTTTTGATTGATACCACATTCTATATAGTTGGAAGATTACAAGCACATGTATGAAGTCAGTAAAAAGACTGTATTTTGTATAACAATATGACTTTACGTCGCCTAAGCAAAATATTTTTTAAAAGTAACTAATTTAAATTTAGAAATGCCTTTAGAAACCAAAAATGCAGGAACCTAAAAATACTTGAAAGTGTATTTTTTGTCAAATTTCTGACCTGCACCTCCCCTTAAGATAACACTGCAAGATAACATTTTTTTGACATAAACAGCAATACATTTACCTAAAAGGATAACTCCTCCAATCCAGAACTGAACTCTCAGCAAATCACGCCAGTTACAAGCTAGCAAAACAAGCCAAATTATGCCAAAGCCAATGTACACCAGACCCATTACTCCATAAAACTAAAGAAGTAATAAAATTTTATAATAAAAACCTCAGATTAACTACTACTAGTTAAACAATCACAATTATATGACTAATATCTTATAATACAGTAGTAGGCAAACTTTTCAGAGTGTGGGTTGCATTAGTAAGAAATGAAATGTCAAGGGGCTGCACCTAAACAAAAGTTAGCCTCAGTTTTAGTACAAGCAGCCAACTTAAACATAAGTTTAAAGAATTTTTCAAATTTGCTTCACACTTCCATGGGTTGCGCAGAACTCTAGTGTGTGTTCGCAGTTTGCCCACCTATGTAATAATACAAACCATAGAATATAATGTATGATAAAGACATTTTTATAGCTATAAGCTTACTAATTTAATGAAAAATATAATTTATCTATTATTTAGAAATTAAATGTTTGTTAATGGGGACACACAATAGTAATAATAGTTGTGCATCAAAGAATTTTTTTCAGAGTTTGAGAAATAATCTGGAGAAATTTTCTATCAATTTATAAAGAAACAGACAAATAATGATATTTACATTTGATGTAATCACGATCTTTAAAAAAGTAGCAATTTTCTTTTTAAAACTGAAATAAATGTTCAGTTAGCAGTATTTAATGAACTCACAATAAGTAAAGGCCTGTCCACTGCTGCCAGGTAGCTATCCCCATAACTCATCCTAACATTAGCTGTAAAAACATGTACATAAACAAAAATTTAAAGGTTTAAAATATATATATCTTTTAGTAATATAAAAAAATAAGACAATTTCTATTTGATAAACAGTTGAATGGTGCTTAATTAAATTACAGTAGAACCGGGTTATGTCGCTGACCTACATGGTTGCCAAAAAGCATCGAGATAACTGATAATAAAGATTTTAAAAATAATATGGCGGCAATATTTTAACATGTGCTTGAAATTTCTTTCTGTACATGATGTGTGCTAATAAATAAGAATGTGCATGGATATATTTTTTTAGTTGTTTTTTTTTACACAACTGCATTGCGGCTATTTGTTTGATGAAGCAATCAGAAATGCTTTTTTATTTTTTTACATGACCATCTTTTATGAATGAAACTTTTGGAACATAGTATTAGAGGAGTCATAATGTGGCTGAATGAATGAATGAATGTTTGCCAATAACAACCAGTCTGCAATTTCATAAGGTTTTTAATGGTTAACCCGGAATTATTTGTGTGTGATAAATCAGTAAAATCTTAATCCAACCATTAGATTTCAATTAAATATAATTCCAGCAATTTTTCCAATGAAAAATAATATAACTTTTATGAAAAACAGAATTAACTTCTAGGCTCATGTTTTCTTTTTTAATTTTAAAATGGCATATGTTATGATTTCTACTCTGCAGGGTTTAGACTCGTAGGTTTAATTTATTATTGAATTAATTCCATATAAGATCGTTTTTTAAAGTTAAAGCATAATTATCAAATATTTTGATGAAGCTATGAAATTTCTATAAAAATAAACAAACAGGTATGGTAACAACAAAATGCATAGAAATAAAACTAACAGAAAGAGGGTATAATAAATTTAGCAGCACTCCCCCACATCATCAGTTAATGACATCAAAGGCCCTTAAATGTTACCCATGCTCACCCGGCAACTCAGCGAGATAATAGACACTACGTGGCAATAGGGCCTTCCTTAATATTCGAGACATTAGGATTTAGCAACATAGAAGAACTGACAAAACCGAGGATAAAATGCTAAGATAAAGAGAAAATTTGGACGTTCCACTTAAAAACGTCGACTTAATAGGGTTAGCAAGTTAACCAAGGTCGAAATAAATGGGTTGCACTGTATGAAAAAATTTTTTAACATAGCAAATCAAGGCATTTAATGCAATTATTAACTCACCTTTAAGCTCAAAATCTGCTGGCCATTCATTTGTTTTGGAGCCAGTAGAAGAAAACCGAATAATTAGAAGAAAGTAACCATCTTGCCAAACTTTTACAAGCTGCTGGGATTCATGATCAATCTAAAGAAAAAATCCATAGATTAAATTCCTTTTATGTGTGAAATGTAATATTATTGTTTTTTGTTGCAATTTTCAAAAAGGTTTGCTCTGGGTTTCTTTATTTTAAAGTGAACAAAACTGACACACTAACCAAATGAGGATGGGAAATAACAGAATCTGTTTCCTTGTTTTTTTCTTTGGTTGCCTCAGCTTGATTATCTTGTTTGCTCATCTGAGCCCCTTGATTGTTATTTTCTGCTCCTTCTTTTAGGTTCTTATCATTATCAGTTGTTCTTTTTAACTCGTTTTTTGCCATCTGTTCTCCATCAGCAGCTCTGCGTTTCCGGCCATCAGCAGCAGGCACTTTTGGTGAGGATGGAGCATCAGATTTTTGTGCATTTGCTTCCGGCTCAGGAGGTTTTGTATTTGGCTATTGACAATAATAAAAAATAATTTAAGTAGCTGCTGAGGTAGTGTTTTGCAGATCAATTAAAAATAAAATTAACTTCAAATTCTCAACAACAACAACAAAAAAAAGATAAAAAGAATCTCTTGATACAATGTAATCTAAGTAAGCACATACCGGAAGGTAAATTTTTTCCTGGGGCTTAGTGTAATTGACTGGCTGAAATAAAATAAATTGAAGAGATATTGTGAAAACTTGAACCTAGATGATGGTAGAATATGTAATAATAATATTAATAATACATTGTAAATTGATAATTTATATAGCGCTGTATCCCAGTAAGGAACAGGGCTCACAGCACTTTAAATGAAGGTATTAACATACATGTAAGTAATAAATTAGCATTCATACCATAACAACCACATTAATCACAGTACATAACACAAAAAAGCAACGTTAATCATTAAAAGAATTGTTTCATTAATTTGGAAAATAAATTTTGAAAAGATGTGTCTTAAGTGCAGTCTTGAAGGACTTGGTTGTTTAAATACTACGGATGTGTAATGGTAGAGTATTCCATTGTTTGGCTGCACAAAAAGAGAACAACCTTTTGCCAAATATTTTTGTGCGTCTTAGGAACTGAGAGAATGCGTGTGTCCGCAGAAAAGCGTAGCTGACGAGTGGGTGAGTAGACCGACAAAAGTTCAGTAAGATAGGACATGAGTTGGAAAAGAAGTTGTGACAGAGAACGGCCAGTTTGTAATCAATTCAGGCTTGTATAGGTAGCCAATGAAGTGAGTAAAGTAGCGGAGTAACATGGTCATGTTTTTTTGACTTAAGAACTAGTCTGGCAGCTGAATTTTGAACTTTCTGTAGTCTTTCAATGCATTTTTTAGGCGCACCTGACTGAAGAGAATTGCAATAATCAATGCGAGCTAGAACAAGAGCACAGACTAGAGCTTTTGTTGCACTAATTGTTAAGTATTGGCGGATTGAGCTGATCTGACGGATGGCGGAGCGACAGATGTGATTGATGAAGTTGTTGGTAGACGTGTTGTCAGAAATAATGTAGCCAAGATTCCTAATACAAATAATGAAACCAGGTCTGCCAAAAAGACTTTTTAAAGTAATTGAAATAAAAGATTTCTCACCACATAATTTGTCTTTCCCAAAATAAAAAGCATATAAAATGCATAAGTTGTAAAGTTTTTTAATCATTCTTGGACAGCATAAAAATGAGTTCTATAATTAGATCAACAGTGAATAAGACTTTTTCTATTTGAAGGATTGCTGAAAGTAGAAAACACTTTTTTTTTCATCCTTCTTTGTTAAAGTAAAATAAGTTTGATATATTACATAGTTACTGATTTTCTTTTATATTCCAAGTAGCTTCATGTTCCCCTTTGTTTTTTTATGTTTAGCTACTGTTTTTTTTTAAGTTCCATACCCTCTAAAAGAGCCAAATAAATTTTACATCATAATTTAAGTGGGAAAATAACCCTATAGCAGTACATTACAAAATACTTCTCCAGATGTTTAAAAAATGTTTCCCAATTTAAAACAATAGCCATGACTTAAACATTTTGGGCTAAGAGATTTTAGATAGTAAACCTACTGTTGATAAACCCACAATTTTTTTGATAAAGACCAACACATGAAAATCATATTTTATTTACTTTACTTACATGAAGTGTAAACTGCTTATTCTTTGAGCAGGTGTATGTACCAGTGTCAGATAGATATTCCGTCTTCAGAAAATTTAGGGTTTGTAGAAATGGATGTTTCAGATAGTATTCAAGAGTAGTCTGTATAAAAAAATTGTTGAAAATTATATTTGGAATGACTTTTAACAAGATTATTTAGCGCACAATAAAAAAACCAGTAAAAAAACAAAGTTTGTTACTATAAATCCTTTATTTACGATACATAACTAAAAGCATGTTCATTATAATACACATCGCACGACAATCAAAAAATCAAAAATTTTAGTTATAATGTATCTCACATTAAAGGATTTATAGTAAAAACAACCCCGTAAAAACAAAGTTTTTGACTATAAATCCCTTATATATGAGACATAATTAAAAGTATTGATCATGTTCAAACGCGACAAACATTTACAGACTGAATCTGCCTTAACTCCCCTTTACTGTATAACCGGGGGGGGGGAAGGTCTGGTCACCGATTGCTGGACCGAGCTCAGCGTGACACGTAAAATGTAAACAAAAGCACGCTGGTACATCGACGATGTGGCGTCAACGTGCGAACTGAACTGTCACGTGAAAAAAAAACAATAACAAACTGTGAAATTGAATTACATACCTCATATAGAGATAAACTAAAAATGCATTAATTTAATTACGGCACGTTCGATCGATCTGAAATTTTGAGTGACACAAGACTATGTGCAAAATTTCAGCTCGATAGCAGCATGGGAAGTGGGTCATTTTTTACTTTTGTTTTTCCTACTGCCCGACCAAGACAGAGACGGCGGTGAAGTTAATATAAGGGATTTTAAAAAACTACTACAGTATGCCTGCTAAATTTCAGCTCGATTTGATCACGGGAAAAGGGTTATAAAAACATGTTTACTATAAAGGGCACCGCGCCACAGATTAGCATAAACACAGATCAGGAATATATTTTTTTAAAGTATCGTTAATATAATACGCACCGCGACACTCTAGCACAAAAATTAACATGCCACAAAGATATACAGTCGAACACACTTAACTCGAGCTCGGTTAACTCGCCCACCCCATTATGTTGACGTTTTTTATTGGAGCCGCCAAATTCTCTTTGTCTTAGCATTTTCTCGTCGTTTAATACTATTTTTTTAAGTCGCCGAAACCTCATAACACGAGCACAAAAAAGGGTCCAATTTGCCACTTAACCTTGGTTATTTCGATCCCCATGACCAATCGCCAGCTTTTGAAAATGTTAGCTCTAATTTTTTTATAACCAAGGGAAGGGAACAATTTTCTGCCTCACCAAGGTCTGCTGGTGACGTCACAGCCCGCTTGCTTTTAGCTCTCAGCGCTGTGTTGCTTCTGGTACTATGCCAATCACCAGCTTTTGTTCTTCTTAGTTATTTTATAACCAAGGCCACGCAAAAAGTTTCAGCCTTGCAAGGTGTGCTGGTGACGTCACAGCCCGCTTGCGTTCAGATACGTTTCAGAGCTGTGTGACTCGCTAATTTTGTGTTTGTAATGTTGGAGAATATAATAAAAGTTTGTATCGATAATCGACGTTGGTTTTTATTTTAAATTTGTAAATCTCTGCTGTTTGTTGGTGCACATATTCATATACCTTTTGTTGTTTAGCAAACATGTATGTACATTTTTATAGCATGCCGATAGCTTCATCAAACAAATAACGGCAAAAAACACACAGTTTACCCACCCCCACTCTAAGTCCATTGTAAGCTGAGGGGATCCTATGGATTAACAAAATGTATCGTGTGCAGACTTGTTGTCATTGGCAACCATTCATCCTTCAACATCATTTTGACTCTAGTACTATTACTACTGCTTTTTTCTAATTGTTTCATTCATAAGAAGTGGCCGTGTGCAAAAGCCATTTAACTATTGGTTAGAATTAATTAAAATGTATCAAAGTTGAAGGTTCAAAAGTTCAAAAGGAGTTCCTAATTTATTTTTGTACACTTTTATAGAGAAGAGTTCGCTTTGTTATGAGTCATATATAGGTCATGATAAACAAATAACGGCAACGCCTTTGTGTAAAAAAAAACCTCATAATCATGTGCATGTACATTCTCATTTATTAACGCTAGTTATGGGACGAAAAATCATAGGGTGCTTACTGTAAACAAGGCTCCCCAGATTTTAAAATATTTAATATAACAGACTACAGACAGTTTACCCACCCCCACTCTCAATCTCCCACACCATTGTTGTTGGTTAGTCCTATTAGCACTCAAGTTTAAAAACCGAAGGAATACTGAGTCCATTGTAAGCTGAGGGGACTGGGGGGGGGGTATGTATTTGTGTAGGAAAGTCACCAGCGCGCACGAGGTGTGTCGGGGAGGACTAGATGAATTCCTTATACATGTAGTTATGTACTAGGGGAAAAAAACTGCGCTAACGCAAAAAAGGATTATATTTTAACGGTCGTTCGATAGTTGTAACTACGATTAAACACTAGTCCTAGCGTAATAGTAGTCAATTATTAACAAATATATTTATTTGAATATTGATTGTTTTCCTTGGTCCTTGTACAAATAAATGCCTTGGTATTTATTAGTAATAAACTTACACTAAGATTATGACTTGAATTATAATTACATCATTAGTATTAGTAGTAAATAGCATGAAATAATAAAGTTCAAGGACGAACAAGCAAATGAACTAGAACTAGAGCCTCAGTCAGAGCCGAGTCACTAATTCATTTACATAAATCATACTCGCAAGGACATTCCATTTCGCATAATATAATATATCACATAATTTAACATTATATTGATATTTCGTATATTCTGATACGATTCTGATTAATCGTCCATCTCTAATTAATGCACAACACGTATATAAAGAAATTTCACGCGCATGTTAATATTTTGCCGCCATATTGGTTTTCGTTTTAACTCGATCATCGGTTATCTCAACGCCATTTTTCATAACCCAACGACTTCGACTTAACCGGTTTCGACTGAATAGAGATAAACAAAAAATTCATTAATTTAATTACAGTACATTCTATCGATCTGAAATTTTGATAGATCATTTTTATTGTCGGCACGAGTCTTCCTGTAAAATTTCAGCTCGTTAGCCCACGGGGAAGTGGGTTAAAAATTGATCCAAAGTTTTTTGGGTAAACAATCAAACAAACAATCAAGCAGACGCCACGAGTTAATATAAGGGATTTAATAAACAACCCAGTAAAAACAAAGTTTTTGACTATAAATCCTTTATGTATGCGACATAACTAAAAGTATTGAATTATCTCCCCTGGCTTTAAAAAACAGGGGGAAGGGGGTGTGGACATCCACGGGTGGCGTCAACCCGTTAACTCAACTGGCACGTGGAAGAAAAACAATAACAAACTGTGAAATTGAATTTCATATGTTGTACAGAGAAAAATGAAAAATGCATTAATTTATTACGGTACGTTCGATCGATCTGAAATGTTGATACAATGCAGTGTTAGGTGACACAAGTATCTCTATGGCATCCGTCCATCCTCATGGGATGATGGCGTTTCCTCCTGCTCCTCTACCCTCCTTCCCCTTTCTCCTGGCCCTTTTCTCCTCGCTCTTGACTGTAAGGGAAGCTTCCGCGACTTGGATGCCCTCGCGTACTTTAGCCCGCCAGGAGGTGCGCTCCTCAGCAATGGTTTCCCACGTTTTATGGTCTATCTGCGCCAGACTCATGTCTTTCTTGCAGACATCCTTGAAGCGCAAGCAGGGGCGTCCTCTCTTCCGCATACCAGTTGCCAGCTCACCGTAAAGCAGGGCTCTTGGAATGCGCTCCGAGTTCATCCTGCGGACATGTCCCAGCCACCGCAGGCGCCTCTCAATCAGGATTGACTGCATGCTCAGCATATGACTCCTTCTGAGTACCTCGACTTCGTTATCTTGTCCTGCCATTTGATGTGCAGAATCCTGCGCAAGCATCGTAAGTGGAAGCTGTTGAGTTGCTTTGTTTGTTTGGCATAGGTCGTCCAGCACTCGCTGCCATAGAGGAGTGGGCTGAGAACGCAGGCCTGGTACACAGTGATTTTCGTCCTAGCAGTGAGCTGTGCATTGTTCCACACTCTTTTATTCAGCCTAGCCATTAATGATGATGCCTTGCCGATTCTGGTTTCAATTTCCTTTTCCAGGGAGAGTGTGCTTGTGATGTTACTGCCAAGGTAGGTAAAATCATCGACGACATCCAAGGTGTTTCCCTCAATGGAGATTGCTGGGAAGCAGTCAGTTCCTTGTCTCATAATGTTGGTCTTTTTGAGGCTTATCGTTAGACCAAAATCCTTGCATGCCTCTGAGAACTTGTCGACCAAAAGTTGGAGACCTATCTCTGAATGTGAGGTAAGGGCTGCGTCATCCGCGAAGAGCAACTCTCTAATTAAAACATTTTCCACTTTTCTCTTTGCACGGAGACAGCTGATGTTGTACAGATTTCCATCCGCCCTGGTATGGATGTTTACACCCTCGAAACAGTCCTCGAATGCATGACGCAGTAGCATCGAGAAAAAGATACCGAAGAGTGTTGGAGCCAGTACACAGCCCTGTTTGACTCCGCTACAAACTGGGAAGGGTTCTGAGGTACACAAGTATAAGGGGCAAAATTTTAGCTCGATAGCATTGCGGGAAGTGTGTCATTTTTTACTTTTGTTTTTCCGCCCGCCCAAGACAGAGAGAGACGCCAGTGAAGTTAATATAATGGATTTAAAAATAGGATACAATGTACAGTCGAACCCACTTACCTCAAGCTCGGTTAGCTCGACCACCCCACTAACTCGACGTTTTTTATTGGAACTGCCAAATTCTCTCTTTGTCTTTGCATTTTTCCATCGGCCAATTAGATTTTTCTAAGTCGCCGAAACCTCATACCTCGAGCACAAAAGAGGGCCAAATTTGCAACTTAACTTGGTTAGCTCGATCCTCGTCGGTTGGCCTAGAATTGCAATTTTAGTTCAAAATAGTGTTGACATCTCACATCATCTTCGAGACTTCCAGCTATTGTGTGATTCTACGAGATTTCAATAAAAATTACCGGATGTCATCTTCTTTCACTTTCGATCCATGTGTGAATTAGATGTATTCACCCGAGGTGCCAGTCAATCGGCGTTTTTTCGCAGTGCATGTTATATTATTATTAAACTTAATTCATTTTCTGATGCATTGATCATTTTATTTTTTAAGATAAACGAATATCTTTAGAAATGAAAATAAAGATTTGTATCGAGAATCGACGGTGGTTTTTATATTTAATTAAATAAAAAATTATTATTCTTTTAAAAGTTTGTTATTTGTTGTTGCTTTGTTCATTGTTACCAGTAAGATACGTGACTGTGACACTTACACGCGCGTGACGATGAAATCAAATCATTTTCTTAATATTCCAGTATATGTATATAATATTATTAATATACACGTCATCACTTTTGTAGTTCGAATTCTGATAAGGAATAATTTTTTTTTAAATTCGCTTAGACTTGTTGCCGGCCGAGGTCTAACACACAGCCCACAGCGTGCTGTGATCAACGGTCAAGGCCGCAATAGTTTTATTTATATTATTACAAGACTGAGGAAATTCGAGAGCGTTCTGATGGTAACAGATATCCTGCACGTCAAAAGCATTAAACTTAAAATTACCATATTGATATGTTTATTTTTTTTTATTCGCTGATTCGACGGGCATTGAATGGGACTAGGCGAGGCGTAAACTTTGACCTTTTAACGCATGCGTGACAATTGTAAACTGGTAACTTATTTTTAATTTAAATGGAATCAAAACATGACAGAGACGTAATCAAAGTCCTTTACTTCGGCATAAATATATATATATATATATATACATATATATAAATTCCCGATTAGTCATAACTTTTCCCGACTTTCAAGGCCAGGAATTTTTTTAAAGAATTCCCAACTTTTTCCCGTTTTCCTGAGTGGGAACCATGGTTATATTTAAATTTTAAACGGTCCTTAAAAACGAACTGTCACTACAACCTTAGGAAAGAGCGAAGAAATATTAGGGTTCCGATACGATTCCGATTAATCATCCCATCACTAATTAACGCTAACTAATTAATCACATACATGAAGAAATTTCAAGCATATGTTAATATTTTGCCGTCATATTGGTTTTCGTTTTAACTCGATCATCGGTTATGTCGACGCCATTTTTCATACCCCAAGGCCGTCGACTTAACCGGTTTCGACTGTAGTAGGATTTTTTTTTAAAATCAATTCATTTTAGAACAAAAAATGTCTCCACTTAATACCTGATTAAGGTCTGTGTACTCATTAGCACATGGTGATCTTCTGAATATCCAACTAACATTAAATGAGACTTCAGTTGAGCTTTCACACAAGACTAATTTTTAAAAGAAGAATAAAAAGACATTTGAAAATGTACAGCTATCAGCATAATTTTAATTTTCATAAACAGATTGAAGATAATCAATGTGGTTCCACAATACAGCTTTTGAAATATTTTTTAAAGTTCTTATTAAATGTATAAATAAATATTTAGTCCAATAATATAGATAAATCTATTATTAATCTAGAAGTAAATTTGAGTAAAAGGGAATGTATATATTTTCTTTAAATTTAAAACAAACTATTGAGAATTTATGCACATAATAACAGGGAAAAGAGGCAAATAGTTTAATCTTTAAATGAAATACATTACTAGTGATAGAAATCTGGCTGTCCTTAAACAAGCTCTTGGTTGCTGAGAAAAGGAAATGATCCTGAGAGTAAGCTTATTAATGGTTAAATGTTACAAATTAAAGTATTCCATAAACGTTAAGGAAACATTTTAATTTGGTTTTAACCATTAAACTAAACAAAATATTTACAAAATAAGTTACCTAAATTGCCTGATACATCTCTTGAAAATAGTAATCTCTAAACATATCTGCATTCATTTCAATTAAATTAATTCTTCTTTAAATATTCTTTTAATCATGCAGGCCAATAAGCAGACACCAACGAATGAGTTTGATGATAACCAAAAGCCATGGTCAGTGTGGTAATTATATAAGCAGAATTGGATAACTTAAAACTGCAAACAATCCAA
This sequence comes from Ampullaceana balthica, assembly GCA_944989445.1. Classification (NCBI taxonomy): domain Eukaryota; kingdom Metazoa; phylum Mollusca; class Gastropoda; family Lymnaeidae; genus Ampullaceana; species Ampullaceana balthica. The sequence continues at coordinate 1,146,409 of CALYLW010000011.1, read as the reverse complement.
TCAGTGTAAATTGTCAATGCCTTATCTTCCTAAATGCTGGCATAAAACAATTTTTTATAAGCAGCAAGGACCTCATTCATGATTGAAGATATATGGAAGGATAAAACATTAATTTATTTTGTCTACATATCATCAAATGATGTAAAGAATTATAACACTATGTGGAAAAAAACTCAAAAATCTTATCAAGAAATTTTCAATTATAATCTCATTTAGGATTTACTAACATAAATTCTCAGTAGGTTTAAACACTGCCATTCAAGTAATCTACTAAAATGTTCCCTTTGTTTTAATAGGCACTTTTGAAAACATAAATATGTGATTATGTCTTATAATTAAGGTTGTTAACAGTTAAAAGGTCCTCAGATCCAGATCGGTTAATTGTAACTTTAATTAGTCCATATTAGCTTATTACCCGGTGTTCATTTTTTTCTGTGTAATGGTTAAGATGCAGGGCAGCATTCAAGAGCCAACTTGCGAGGGATGGTGACATTAAAGCACCTTCTAATATTCCGGTATATAAATAATATACCTGTCATCAGTTAGTCGAGGTCGGCTAGTGAATGTTTTTTTTATTTGCTTAGCTACCGAAGGATTGTAAGAGCACTAACACACAGTGCTGTGGTAATGTCAGAACAGTCAAGGACGAGAGTGTTATAATTTATTACTAGAGTTAACCAGTCCTTAAATTCGAGTTCGGTCTTATAGTGAAAGTTTTCCTGCTAAGTAGGTGCATGTAAAGTGCATTTGACTTAAAATTACTGTATAGATATTTGATGTCTTTTCTTGTACGGTTAAGCAGTCCTCAAAAACAAGTGGTTTTAACTACCTTACTTATAATATTAATAATGATGTATTGCAAATTTTGTTCTTTTGTTTCAAACAAAGTGCAAGTCAACACTATTATCAAACTCAAAAACAAAAACCTGAGCTATTTTGGTGACTTTGTTAGACAAGTCAGACTTGTAAACAGCTCCTAAAAAAGGGCAAACAATCTATATATATAATTCTCATCATGGTGGGACCATGCGAGGCAAGCTGCAAGTATGTGCAACCGAGCATGACGAATGACGCTCGCTGGGGTCAACTAAACACAGTTAACGTTTGGCAATGAAGGTAGTGGTGGGGTGGGCATGTTTTGAGACCAGCAATGTTTTTTACATTCACCTTCGATGTTCCTGCAGTGTGTATGTATTTCGTAGTGTATTGGTTATTACATCCGCCTGACATGCAGAATGTCTTAGGTTCAAGCCCAAGCGGCAACATATGTTTTTTTAATTTTTAAAAATGCTAATGCCTGTTCTTTTCCCCCCTTTCTTAGCAAACATAAACACCGCTTCGCATGTCATGGAAAAAAGCTTAGTTCAATGTTATATCAATTCCTTCACCAGGTACCTGTCTGTTTCTATTGGTCGCATATTTCGTTCATGGACGAAGTTGTTGCTCTCCAACTTGGCTTCAAGGCTGTAATATTTGTTTATATATTGTGGCGATGTCCGAAATACTTACCAAAAATGCTTCGGTGGTCCCCCAACGTTCACTCGCGTTGTTCCCATTTGTTCATGCTACTGTTTGTGTCCGTTCTCCCCCTCCCCTTTTTTCTTGCACTATCTATGAGTAAGTCTGCGGCGTATGCTACGCCGCGGGGCGTATAGAACGGTTGGAAAGCGAAGGTAGTGGAGAGGTGACCAACAATGGTCCTTGCATTTCACTTGATTTGTTCATTCACAGAAAACATGACATTCGTAGTGTACTGGTTATCACGTCCACCTCATGCGGGCAGGGTCCTGGGTTTAAGCCCCAGCGAATACATTGTTGTTTTTTTTTCATTTATAAAAATGACTATTTGTGCCCGTTCTTCTACCCCTTTATTGCAAAGCATACGCCCCAGACTTGTTCATCATAGACAGTGCAAAGAACGGTTTGGGGGTGGGGGGGGTGAGAGTACAGACACAAAAAGCAGCACCAAGTAAATAAAAAAAATAGCAAGTAAACGTGAAGACATGCACACTGAGGTTGTTGTTACCCGCCTCCCATTTAATACTACAATCCCTTAAACATAAACTGAGGTCATGCACCTAGCGAATCCATAGGTTTTAGTCCTAGGTAAACCATGCTGGTATACTTAGCAAAACTATGGGGTGTGGTACACTGAAGCTGAAAAAAATATATTGATGTGAAATAACTATTAATTACGATGTACTGCATTGGCCTTAGTATTAAATTAAGCTCTTAGGTGTTGATTTGTAGGGCATCCTAGAATATTGATTCAAATATATAACTAGATGCCCCGCGGCGTAGCATACGCCACAGACTTGCTCCTGGAGAGTGCATAGAAAGTGGAGAAAGAACGGACACAAACTACAGCACGAAGAAATCAAAACAACGCGAGTGAACGTCAGTGGGGGGAACTTCCGACTCATTGTTTCTTTCGAGACATTCACACTGTGGTTATCTACCTGCCCACCACCCTTTACCACATTAGCTTGCCAACCATAAACTGTGGTTTGCCGACCCTAGCGAGGGTCAGCCATGTTGGCAATAAAGGCGTAAAAGAACGGGTACAAACAGACATTTAAAAAAAAATTTTTAATGTTTTCGCTGGGGCTTGAACCCAGGACTTTCCCCGTATAAGGCGGACATGATAACCAGTACACTACGAATCTCACGTTATTCTGTGAAGGAACAATGCAAGTGAACGCCAGGACCATTGTTGGTCTCGAAACATTGGTCGACCCCAGCAAGGGTCATTCGTCATGCTCGTTTGCACATACTTGCGTGGTGTCTCGCATGGTCACACGAAGAGAATTATATATATAGATTATATCCATGATATAGCAAATTTATATTATTTCCTTCTGTCTTAGAGGACATTTGGCCTGAGTTTTTGGGTATTTTGGGTGCTAGTGCTGTCACCACTCCCACCACTGTGGAATTGCTTGCCAATACTCAAATTTTAAAACTACAGTGGTACCTCGAGATACGAATGCTTCAACATACGAAAGGCCAATAGGAGAATTTTTGTTCCTAGATACGAAACAAATCCAAGATACGAAAACGCGAAGCTGACATCACTGGAAATTACGTGACGTCATTCAACACGCCACCAACAGTTTTGGTTTCTTTACTGTGTGGTTTGTTTGGTGTTGATGTCCTAAATTCGTAAATATTTTCGTGAACTTTTTTTAAAAGCATATTTTTATGGTCATGGTGTCAAAGAAATTAATAGCTGCTAGCAAAGCACAGAAGAAGAGGATTCTCTTGATTGAGAAGAAGCTGGAAGATGTTGATGGAAGTGAGGCGAAGAAATTAAAAACATTAAAAAGCAAATAAATAATTTACATAAGTTTAAGTGTTACGTATGTTAAGTGTAGAGTTGTACTAAATGTAAGTATTTATTTAGAATTAATTCATGAAAAGATTGTACATCAGAGGCGTCACTAGGGTTGGTGTCACCCGGGGCGGTAGCTCATGGTGTCACCCCTTCACGACTGAAGGGGCCGTCCATAAATGACGTCACTCGAGGATGCCGATTTTTAACCCACCATCCCCCAGCTTCATACTTATACCCCCTCCCCCTCTTCACGATATGACGTCACAAAGCTTTGACACCCCCAAGCCGTATTTTCTAAATAAAAATTAGCATGTTGCAAATTATTTTTGTCATTTAAATATGTATTTAGGGTACTGCGCTCTGATGTCGTAACACGCGTGAAGCCATCGAAAACGTCATTAAATAAATGGTAAACAATCAGATATTTAAGTGGAACTTTTATTTAAAGTTGCGCGGTTTTTTTTATGTGACGTCACATTTTTTAACCCCACCCCCTCGTCACACGTTGTCACCGATGCGTGACCCCCACACCCTATTACGGATTAAAAGGGGGGGGTGCTGAACGGGCTAAAGCCAGGGGCCACCAATAATTTAAGGTACTCCAAACTTATAATAGTGTATAATAAAGATGCAGGCAAATGTTTGTATGAATCCCTGAAAATGCCTTGGACATTCATACGGCAATGCTGCAAATATGAGTAGGAAGTATAACGGAAACTAGGCTATTCTTCGTGAGAAGTGCAAAGTTGCTCATTATGTGCCGTGCAAAGCTCATTCCGTTAATTTGGTTGGGAAAAGTGCAGCAGGTTGTCCTGATGCAGTCAGATTTTTTGTCTTCTGCAAAATCTTTATACCCGGCTTGTTGCATCTACTCATCGTTGACAGGTACTTTAAAAACACATGAAATCAATACATGTTAACAAAGCCTTGTGTGACACAAGATGGTAAGCCTGACATGATGCAGTAAGGTCTGTTAATAACTTATACCATGCAAATATCGCAGCACTGGAAGAATTAGCAACAAACGAAAATCAGCCATGTGAATGTCTACTTGAAGAAGAAGGATTTCTAAAGGAACTTGAACAACTGGAAGTCGCTATTTTACTTGAAATTCGGGAAACAATTTTAGAAAGGGAGTCTCTCATTGAGTTTGTTAAAAGACAGCATTCTTAATTTGATTCCTATGAAGACAAAGGAAAGGACAAATCCGTGGTAAAAAAGAGTATGAACAATCTTCAATGCTATCAACAAAAAAAAGAGAAAAAAAAGGGCGTCAGTTTGACAAAGGGATATCACCAAAACAGTATTCTCCCCGAGACAAAAGTTTCAAGGTTGAGGTATTTCTGATAATCATTGAAAAACTTTCTTGAGCCCTACAACATCGGTTAGGCCAATATAATAAAGATATCAATGAGAAATTTGGCTTTCTTACAAACCTAACTGAGCTCAACAATTTCGCTATCCGATGGGCAGCAGCCAAAATAATGAAAGAATATTCAAGTGATTTCGAAGACTGCTTACCTTCAGAATTAGTTCAATTTTCAGAACTCTTTAAAAAATTTATTGTCCAGGCTCAGGGTAAGGAAAAGGAAGTACCCCAATGCCAAACTCAAAATACGAGCACAGAGCTAAACATTTTGCTGCTTTTGAATGAGCTAAATTTCACACAGCTCTTTACTAATGTACACATCGCACTTCTCATCTATCTCTCAATGATGACATCAAACTGCAACTCAGAGCAATCCTTTTCAAAGTTGAAAAGAATATAAAATGAGTTAGATTTTGCATGAGACAACAAAGACTGAATATGCTCTCTAAGGAGCATTGAAAAGGAACTTACTTGTAAGCTTTCTTAGCTTTACTGACTTGATTGATAACTTCACCATGAGAAAAATTCGCAAACGAAAGTTATAGGTTCAAATAATAATACAGTCGAACCCACTTACCTCGAGCTCTGTTAGCTCGACCACCCTATTATGTCGACGTTTTTTATTGGAACCGCCAAATTCTCTCTTTGTCTTAGCATTTTTTCATCGGCTAGTTCGATTTTTCTAAGTCGCCGAAACTTATTACCTCGAGCACAAAAGAGGACCAAATTTGCAACTTTACTTGCTTAGCTCGATTTTCGTCGGTTGGCCTAGGAATGCACTCTGTCATTTTTAGTTCAAAACAGTGTTGACATCTCGCTTTTCTTCGAGACTTCAGGCTATTATGTGATTCTACGAGATTTCAAAGAACTTTACCGGATGTTTTGCGTGTGTGAATTATAATTCGACGTGTATCCATGGAGTATGTATTCACCCGAGGTACTGGACAATCGCGTTAGAGGTCGTGAATCGTCATTATTTCGCAGTGCATGTTATATTATTATTAAACTTAATTCATTTTCTGATGCATTAATCATTTTTTTTTAAAGATAAACGAATATCTTTAGAAATGAAAATAAAGGTTTGTATCGAGAATAGACGGTGGTTTTTATATAATTAAATAAAAAATTAATAAATTATTATTCTTTTAAAAGTTTGTTGTTGCTTTGTTACCAGTAAGATACGTGACTGTGACACTAACAAGCGCATGACGATGAAATGAAATCATTTCTGATAAGGAATGATTTTTTTTTAAATTCGCTTAGACTTATTTGCCGGCCGAGATCTAACACAGTACACACAGCCCACAGCGTGCTGTGATCAACGGTCAAGGCCACAATAGTTTTATTTATATTACAAGTTTGATTGACTGAGGAAATTCGAGAACGTTCTGATAGTTAAGTAACAGATATCCTACACGTCAAAAGCATTAAACTTAAAATAAGCATATTGATTTGTTTATTTGTATTTTAAATTCGCTGATACGACGGCAAACGCAACTGTGACACGGCGAAGCGTAAACTTTGACCTTTTAGCGCATGCGCAGACAATTATAAACTGGTAACTTATTTTTCATTAAATGTAATCGAAACATGACACAGACGTAATCAAAGTCCTTTACTTCGGCATAAATATATTATATTATATATATATATATATATAAATTCCCGATTAGTCATAACTTTTCCCGACTTTCAAGGCCGAGAGTTTATTTTTAAGAATTCCCGACTTTTTCCCGTTTTCCTAAGTGGGAACCATGGTTATATTTAAATTTTAAACGGTCCTTAAAAACGAACAGTCATTACAACCTTAGGAAAGAGTGAAGAAATATTAGGGTTCCGTTACGATTCCGATTAATCATCCCATCACTAATTAACGCTAACTAATTAATCATGTACATAAAGAAATTTCAAGCACATGTTAATATTTTGCCGCCATATTGGTTTTCGTTTTAACTCGATCATCGGTTATGTCGACGCCATTTTTCATACCCCAACGCCGTCGACTTAAGCGGTTTCGACTGTAATACATATTTTTAAATAAATTTTTTATTTCAACTTTCAACTGGAGAAAACAATTCGTTACCCCATGAAAAAAAAAGCGTTTATTAAAAAAAAATATGGAATAACGCGTAATATTATTCTTTATGGGGGAGCGTTCGTAACCAAAAAACAGCGTAAGTCAGTATGGGACCATCGTAACCGGGGGACTACCTGTATATAAACATGCATATCACCCCTTTAATAAATATATATAAAACAAAATATTAACTCAAAGACATGGAATTCATAATTTTCGTCTAGAAAAAAGATCAACACAGAAAACCCATCTTTTGATATATTTGGGGATAAAAATCTCTTATTCCCCCCCCCCACAGTGGTGGTGGGAGTCGTGAGGTGGGATTCGTCCATGGTGTCGGTGTGTCAAAGCCCAAATAGCTTTATATCTTTTAAAACATAAGACACTGCCTCTTTCATATCCAGCCTTTTTTAAAGATCTCTCAGCTGCAAAGTTTCTTTTCTTTTTTTCCTAATTTGTTTTAATGTTGTTTGTGTGTTGGGACTATTTTATTATTGCAAGTTAACTGATATTTTTTAATAAAATGTTTTCGCTTTTAACGTATTTCTTTGTATTTCTTAATTTCCTTCTAGATGAAAAAAATGCGTCTTCTTTTTTTTTCTGAAATAAAATTGTACATAGTAAAATTTTAGGCTCGTGTGTCACCCCCCTGATGGGTGTCACCAGGGGCGGCCCACCCCCCTCGCCCCCCCTAGTGACGCCACTGTTGTACATAATGTATTATTTTAATAAAGTGAAGTGTTTAGTACGTATAAGGTAATGTTTTCTGCCAACCGTTCTCCTCCCCTACCACCTTCTCTGACATTTCGCCACATCCCCTCACTCAAAAGGTAAAGGTTCACATTTGTTTACATATTATTTTTCATTTATTATATTCTGTTTTCATTGATTTATTATTATTTATTAGATCTTTAATGTGTACTTTTAAGGATTGAAGAATCCTACTTTCCTTTTCTATAGTTTTCCTTGATATTTTCAATTTTTAATGCTGTTTCTGCTTGGCTTGGAATGGATTAGGTATTTTACATATAAAACTTAGTTCGAGATACGAAAAATCAAAGATACGAAAGCCACCCCCGAATAGGGTTATCATAATTGTCATATGGCATATGGAAAAAGAGGACACTAAATTTTCATCAAATATGACCCTGTTAAGTTGCGGTTGTTCGGGTCCATACTAATGTAATCGTGATTTATTGTCACTTAGTCTACTTAGTACAGATGTCAGTGTAACTTATTAAGCGATTATAAGGGCCGTTCCAGGTTTTAAAAAATCTGGCAAGCAGGGTGCTAGATAAACAAAATGGTTGTCCTACTCTGTTTATGCAGCTTCAAGGGCCGGAAAAAAAGCCTTATAAATTAAAAAACCCTACAAATTAGGGTATAATAGGCTATAATAGCTAAAATATAACATATATTAATGCATTTAATAAATTAAAAACGAAGTTCTCACGAGAAAAGTAAAATTTGCTGCGAAATAATATACTATATATATTATTATACATGCTAAAACTGCAGGATTACTGGGGAAATCCTGACGTATGGTAACCCTACCAGGAACGGACTAATTTCGTATCTCAAGGTACCAGTGTATCGTCAAACGATAATTAGCCATAATTTATATCAATCGATGAATCAATGAGAACTTCAATGAAATGTGTGAATCATCAGTCATCAGTCATGATCAGTGAATCTAAATTTTAATCAATCATCAATTCATCAATCTATGCGCCCGATAATTTCGTAGCGCTTCTCTCCCTCTCCAATATTATCTTAAGCCATACTTTAATTTGATAAAATTAAATCACCTTATTGATATTAAAATCCCAAACCCCTTGCTCGGGTTTGGCAACTCCTAGTTCAAAACTCGATAAACATAATATTAATAGTACCACAGTTGATGACAACACGGCCGCCATCTTTATTTGACAACAGAATGCAGATGTTGGGTTCGAAGAGAATAACTTCCACAAAATATGGTTCTGGCTCTTTTAAGTCAAGTTACATATTTCCCTAAAATTTATTGAAATAAAATGGAAAATAAAAATAATTTTATTTATTTAATAAATCTCAAAAATCATTATTTTTTTCAGTTCCGTAATTAATTATTCAGTCCGTAGCAGGGCGGCATAAGTGGGAGCTTTGGGGACGTAGGTCCCTGTCTTTCAAAGATGAAAAGATTCGATAAAAAATAACGTCTAATTCTAATCCATACTTTTACCTACTGTATGCTGATATATTAGAAACTGTGATACAGAATAATTTAAATAAACAAAAGGGTTCTGCGGTTGTTGTTTTTTTTTGGTGTTTTTTTTATTTTTAACTTGTTAATACAACACTCAGTGGTAGACAAAGAAATTTTCTTATTCCGAATGCAATGATGCAAGAACAGACACATACAAATTATTGCTTTCCAATGTTGAAATTAGGACGTGTAATGGATAAGCTAAAGACAACAGGATAAAAAGCACACTATCAACACTAAAAAATCTTAAACGCAGCGGCGTAGCGTTGGTATGTGCCGCCTGGGGCAGAAACCAGGTTTGCCTCTCCCCCACCCCCGGTAAAATATGTTTATGCTATATAGAAAATATAATTTTTATTAGAAAGTAATAATAAAAACGCTATACCTTTATGTTAGAAATAGATAAACGAGCTTTCACTTCTTGGTTAAAATTGAAGTGTTCTGCTTTTGCTCGTAGTCATTGCACGATGTTTGATGTATCAATATTTTTAGACATGCGGCCATGCGAAAAAAATATATAGATTCAAATTCGGTGTACTCATCATTTATCGTAATAAATTTTTCCTTAACTTATTTTAAAGAAGCTTCTCTCACAACTGGCATTAGGCCTACTTGGGGCAGTTGTAATGAATATTCGATGAAATGATATTATATTAGGCACAGTAACTTGTAGCCTAAATATATTAATAAACTTAAATAAATCATATCGGCTTGAATTCAATCATTCATTTTTTTTAACCCATGAGGTTAAAATAGTCCTGGCTTGACAATGTCATGTGAGATACTTACTCTAATTTGAAGGGTAAAATCTTAAAGTCCAGTAGATTTGCTGGTGTACGAAAATCATATATGTTTTCCGAATTCTGTAACTGCCAAAGCCTCACATGAATTTCTAAAGCAACGTCATCTTATAATGAATACAACTTTCTTCTCAACTGTTTTTATACATAACATGGCTACATATTCGCTTTGATCGCCAATAATTTGCTCCCTCATTCTTTGACTGGAAGGTTCAATTAAAATGGTAACGTATCCACATAATAGTTTAGCAAACGCCAAAACATCCTTTAAGTAATCCAAGAGTGTATCTGTGAGTAGCCCCCGCAAAGCATTTTGAGCAGTATAATTTCGGGCATCATTGACTTCATAAAGTACATGTTTCCAGATGGTGCATAAATCCAAATATATATAGTATATTTAAAAAGTAGAAAAGAAAAGGATTTCAATGTGACTTACAAAGTTTCTTCCATGATAGTGTGCTTCCTTCATTCACTATTTTGTATCCTGCTTTGCAGCCTTGCATGTAGCACCAATTAGATGTTTCCAATGGTGTGTGGACATGGAAAAGAATGCGTAACAAAGTTTTAGTGAACCAAAAATAGTTGGAGAGTTCGTTTCACTTTGAGCAGCGCTAAAAGAAATCAGGTTCAATGAACTGTTTGAGCAAAGAAATTATTAAAAAATTGAGATTGATGTTTTTGAGACTTTATTAAGCTCATGTATACTTTCCAGTCATGAACAAATATTAACTCACGTTGGGTCTCTGCGGTCCTTTATTTTAAGACCATTATTTATTTAAAATTATTTCAGAATAGTCCCACGTTTTTAGTCATATTAAATCGAAGTACTTGAACTTATAAGTTTAAAATTATTTTCTACTTTTTAGTCCACTTTTAAAAACATAGTTTTTAAAAATTATTTTTTTTACCTTTATTTATTTTATTCTTTTTAGTCCACTAATAAAAACGTGGTTTTTAAAAATATTTTTTACCTCTATTTATTTTACCAAACACCTCATCAGCGCCCGCCCAACGTTTAATAACACAGCGATGAGGTCACGGGGTGAACTCGCCACGTGAAATTAAACTACGTCAGGCGGGTACAGAAGCTTATATAAAGATAAACTAAGAAATGCATTAATTTAATTACGGTACATTCGATCGATCTGAAATTTAAATATAATGTATTGTCATCCAAGATCTATCTGTGGTAAAAATTTTGAGCTCTCTAGGAACATCAGAAGTGGTTTAATTTTACGTTGGCAAATTTGAAAAATTGCGGACAGACAGACACGAAAGCAAGTATATAATAAACTTAAAAGTTCAATAATTTAATAACGGTACATTCGATCGATCTGAAATTTTGATACAATGCATTGTCACCCAAGATCTATCTTGGTAACATTTTCAGATCTCTAGGACCATCAGAAGTGGTTCAATTTTACGTTGGCAGATTTGAAAAATTGAGTTTCGGACAGGAACGAAAGCGAGTTAATAAAACGTGGTTAAAAATGATCTGAATAGGATTATGTAAAGATATTTTAAATCAAAACCACACGGAATATCAATTTTTAATTAAAAAAAACAATTATTATTAATTAATTATTTTTTTTTGGGGGGGGATCTATTTGATACAATTATAAACGTTTTAAGTTTGATATAATTGTCCGATTGGTTTTTGGTCAAACGCCAAAGAGTTCCCTTTTTACCCCAAATGAGATAATTTACCGCTGTTCACAGACCCCTCGGTTAAACCGCTCGATAGCGGTGGCCATGTATTTTTCATTAAAACTCGTGAGCTTCGGGGAAAAAATTTATAATATTTGATATTTTATTAATTAATGTTATAGTATTTTTCAGTCTTCAACTTGCAATATTACTGTATTTTGCGACGCACAAGTTGACACCCTACTTTTCTGCACAAATGTGGGGTTCGTACAGTACTCGCCATATTCCTCTTCCAGCGCATACCAGATAAATTCTAGAAAACATGAGATTTGATATCAATGTGGTAATTTTAGATCAAATGCCTTTGATGTGCATATACATAGCAGAAAACTGTCATTATAAGGTCGAAATCAATTTGAGAAATCGTCTGTATCTATATATTCTTGGTTCATCAACAATGAAACGATCCTTGTAATATCAATAGTCACATAGTCTATTTCTTACTGGGATACAGCGCTATATAAATTATCAATTTATTATTATTATTCGCGAGCTTAATCGCGAAGGTTAATCACATCAAATGGTTTTTGAAATTTCCGCTGCATTGTTCGTTAACTGTCTTGCAATGCCTTGGCAACTAGACAAATTTTTTTTTAAAATATATATTATAAAACAAGCCGAAATCATACTTAATGTTACAGGGCTTTAAGCCATGTAGGGGCTCATTTTGCTATCACGTCAGTACAGGGAAAATCACGTCAAAACGGGAAAAGAATGCACCGGTAAATGTAAAATGCATTTAAAAAATACCTGCCGGTCGTCTAATACGAACAAGTTTGAGAAGCACTGGCTTACAATTTATTTAATGCTGTTTTACATAGCTTCACGCGTATTACGATATTACAATGTAGACATACACTAAATAAATAATTAAATGACAAAAAATGATTTGAAAAATACTCATCTTCAAATAGAAAATAAGGTGTGGGGGGGGGGAGGATGGGGGGGATCAAAGCTTTGTGACGTATTTTTGGAGGGGGGGGTCTAACTTTTTGTGACCCGGGGGGGGGGAATCGGTTAAAATTGCGTGACGTCATTTATGGACGGCCGCAATAGTGTTTTTTTTTGTTTTTTTTTGCAAAGCCCAAGTAACTTATCTTTGTATGATAAATACGAAATATTCCTGAAATGTACACAAAGTATGTATATAATATTTTTTACAGTGCTAATCAACACACGATTTTTATAGTAATTTTAGAAAGCAGCGCACCAAATTACTGCACCAAAAAAAATAACTTTTTGAGTCAGTCAGCACTGTTTACAACACAAATGCTGACGTCATAGGTTCGTGCGTTGTTTGGTTAATGTTAATCTGGAAACAAAAAGGATTATGATTTAGTGTTAGGCCACAATCAGCGATAATTGCGCGTAAATATATGTGACTAGTTTGTGCTGTGGCGCCTGCGGCGCACCCTTTTTTTAAAGGGCGCCTATGGTCCCCACTTTTTTCAAAAACCCAACGAACTTGTCCTTGTATGATAGATACGTAATATCAAACTACCTTAAATGTACACAAAGTAATTTTAAATTGAGGTTGTAGGGCGCCTACGGCGTCCACTTTTTTTTCGATCAAAAGCCCAAGTAACTTATCCTTGTATGATAAATATGAAATATTCCTGAAAATTAAACAAAGTATTTATATAATAATTTTTACAGTGCTAATCACCACACGATTTTTTAAACTAATTTTAGAAAGCAGCGCACCAAATTACTGCACCAAAAAATAACTATTTGAGTCATTCAGCACTGCTTACAACACAAAAATTTTTTTAAAAGCAGAGTGATGTCCCTTAGCGTTAGGCATCAGCGATAATTGAGCGTAAATATATATATGATATATATATATATATATAATATATATATATATTTATATATATATCATCAATATACATAATTTGCAATGTATGTCTGTCTGTCCCGTCGGTCTGTCCGTGACGCTACTAATTTTAGAAAGCAGCGCACCAAATTACTGCACCAAAATTAACTCTTTTCGAACGCCCGCATAAAATTGTTAAATCCTATATAATAAAAGGCACGTTTCTGTCCATTCTGTCCGGTCTTCTATAGCGATTGGTCCCTCAAACACATATGACTCCTACAGCCAATCATATTGAACACGTTTACGCCATTTACGCGGACGTTCAAAACGAGTTATTTTTGTTGCAGTATTTCTTCCAAGACTTTATTTTGAATTATGCGCGTTGGGATTTATAGCAAAAAGCTCTGTTTTTACGAGTTATTTATTTTAACTATAATGAATAGTATTTTTGCCGCGATGCACATGTAATGCCGGCCGAGACGGCTGTTGGAGGGGAGTTACAACATGCCACCGAACGGTGGCGGAACGTCCTTGGACGGCTTTGTTGCTCGTAGGGAAATAAATGAATAAAATAAAAATAAATACAATTTCTGTATTACGTTATTTTTTAATCTGATGTTTATTTATTTTGAAAACTTCCGTCATTTTTGACGGGTGATACACTAGTATATCCATCCATCCATCCATCCATCCATCCATCCATCCATCCATCCATCCATCCATCCATCCATCTATCTATCTATCTATCTATCTATCTATCTATCTATCTATCTATCTATCTATCTATCTATCTATCTATCTATCTATCTATCTATCTATCTATCTATCTATCTATCTATATATCTATCTATCTATCTATCTATCTATCTATCCATCCATCCATCCATCCATCCATCCATCCATCCATCCATCCATCCATCCATCCATCCATCCATCCATCCATCCATCCATCCATCCATCCATCCATCCATCCATCCATCTATCTATCTATCTATCTATCTATCTATCTATCTATCTATCTATCTATCCATCCATCCATCCATCCATCCATCCATCCATCCATCCATCCATCCATCCATCCATCCATCCATCCATCCATCCATCCATCCATCCATCCATCCATCCATCCATCCATCCATCCATCCATCCATCCATCCATCCATCCATCCATCCATCCATCCATCCATCCATCCATCCATCCATCCATCCATCCATCCATCTATCTATCTATCTATCTATCTATCTATCTATCTATCTATCTATCTATCTATCTATCTATCTATCTATCTATCTATTATATATAAACAATTCTTAATTCTTTAATGCTAAAAATAAATTTTAATATGATTTTTAGTTTAAGACATGCAAAGTTTAAAGGTAAACCGTTGATTTATAAATGCGAGGCATACAAATTGTAAGGCAAGCAATCAAAGTAATAAATGTCCTATGTGGCAAGAAACACATTTTCACAAATTGGGCAGAACTCTGGCAGTTCGTCCTTTTTCCTTTCTCGACAGCCAAGTAAAGATGGGTTTCACAACAACGTGGTACTCTCATCCTCGCAGATTTGGGCCAGGCTCACGATCTTGGTAAGTTTACCAATAAAAAAGATGAATAATTGTTGTATTTCTGAAGTTTTGAATTTCCAACACCTGTAAAATAACATAAATTTTCTTTAAATGCCAAAAGCTCTGCAAATGATTGACTAACTTATTATCGATAGACCAATAAAATAATGGGGGTGAGAGAGACTGCAACCAGGCTTTTAAATTATAAGTAAATGTATAAAATATAAACAGGGTATTAGTTAGCCTGACAAGACGTCACACAATAGCGAACGTTTCGGCAAAGAGCCTTCCTCAACGAACAATAATACACAAATAAAACGAATATATTAATAATATAATGATTTTAATGAAAGCATAAAAAAACTTAGCTGCGGTGAAATCCAATTTCAATAATCAATTTGAATTAGTCCAGTAGAGATATTGAATTGAAGAATATAGTAGGTAATTTGTTGTTTTTTAAAAATAAAATAACAAATGGCATAGTTATAGTTACATAGAGCTTATTTTTATTTATATTTTCAAATCATAAAATACTTTGTACTTTTAAAAAGTTAATGTATAGTAGGCACTTGGACAGAAGGAAGCTGCAACTGTAGCTTCAAGATCTAGTAGGTTAGAGGGGGCTTAAAAAATGTAATTCATTGATAACAAATTTATGCAGGCCTGCGAACCCTTTTGACATTAGTATGAATTCAGGCCTGCCAACCCTCCCGATTTTTTCGGGATTATACGGATTTTTTACCGATGCTTACGAAATCCCGATAAGACCCTTAATCTCCCGATTTTCCGAAAAAAAAATTCACCATGAAAAATCCGAATGCGAAAAAATTATAAAAAGAAAAAGCTAATACTAATAATGGCGGTGATGTATTTCGAAAATGAAAAAGCCACTTCCTAGGTTTTTTCCTGTACTTCCGTTATCCAAGTATTCCAAGCGAACCGCGATGTCTAACTATTTCTTCGTTGGCCATCCGATCGTACATTATTTCTTTTACCAGCCTAATAAAAATTTTAAAAAAAAATTCAGCTGTTCTGTGACTTTAAAAAAAAATGGATGCATTTGTAAGGAACGCTGCTAAAAACGGTTTCCCAGTGACTGAGCTTCAGAGTGTTTGTAGTAGTACTAAGACTAGTCTAACTAAACAAATAAAGAAAAGACGTCATTGGGCATTGGGACATTCGTTTTCGAAACAGTATCAGTATTTGGAAAAACACTCGCCTCTGGCCGTGGCGAAACATTTGCAATCTGTGCCAGACCTAATTATCTTTTGAAAGTGGTGGGTTCAATAACAATAAAAAATAGTTTAATGCAAAAATTACAACTGCAGCAGATTAGTAAAGTAAAAGTAGTGAATCTACATCTGTTAACAATTACTTTGTTATTATGTTATTATTTTGTTGAAGGAATAGGAAATTCAGATATGAGATGGAAAGTTTTATTTACCATCCTACTTTTTGGAAGAAATAAATATTTTTCTAATACCTATCTTTTTAATGCCAGATTCAAAGAAATGTTTCCAGAAAAATTACAATGAAACAAGAGCAATCATTAATTCGGTTAATTCAGATGAATGATACTCTTTCTAAAGTTTCTAACTAAAAACTAATATTTATCTAAAAACAAAGCTAACTTCTTATCTTATCTTATCTGTTTACAGACGCTCCTTCTATACAGAAAATTATTGCGTCCTACGCTTATCTATGGTTTGTGTCTAGTCCTGCATTTTTATTAGAGATTTAAACGTTGATAAAGTGTTGGTTTTCCTGGATTCTTCAGGCAACCCATTCCACGCCCGAATTCCGGACGGGAAGAATGAAAATTTGTATGTGTTTGTTCTTGCATACGGAATAAGAAAGGTGTTTTTATCCTTATGTCTATGTCTATCTGAGGGTTGTATTAAGTTATCTTTGTGTTGTATTTCTAAATTAGAATTAATTGCTTTATGTATGATTACTACTTTGCTCTTTGTTCTTCTATCCTCTAGTGTTTCAAGGTTTAATGATTTAACTAATGGTGTTATTCTTGTCAGTTTTGAATATTCTCCAGTAATGAATCTGGCAGCTCTTTTTTGAATTTGTTCTAGTTTATCAATGTTTTCTTTGGTGGATGGGTCCCATACAGAAGATGCATATTCTAGTACAGGTCTCACCAAAGTGAGGTAGCATTTTAGTTTTATATCTCTATTACATTTGTTAAAGTTTCTTTTTATAAAGCCTAAGGTTTTGTTTGATTTTTTAATAACTTCATTGACATGGGGATTCCATGATAGTTTCTCATTTATTAAGACTCCTAAGTATTTTGCATCTTTAGTTTGGGTCAGTTCTTTTCCATGAATGTAATATTTTGAATTTATTTGTTTCTTTTTCTTTGTTACTCTTAACAGTTGACACTTTTCTGGGTGGAAAGACATACTCCAGTTAGTTTCCCATTTTATCAATTCATCTAAGTCTTTTTGTAAGATTTGGCTATCTTGCTCTGATTTAATTGTTCTATAGATTATACAATCATCAGCAAATAACCTAACTTTTGTACCTATTGAGATGTTGTTGGGTAAATCATTTATATAAATCAAAAAGAGTAAGGGACCTAGCACAGTTCCTTGTGGAACTCCTGAGTTAACCTTTATCGGTGCAGATTTAGATCCATTAATTATTACAGTTTGCTCCCTGCCCAAAAGGAAGTCTTGGATCCAGTGATGTAAGGGACCTGAGATTCCAAAGTAATTAAGTTTTTTAAGTAAATTAAGGTGGTGAACTTTGTCAAATGCTTTTGAGAAGTCAAGTAATATTGTGTCTATTTGATCATTATTGTCTAAGCCTTTTGATAATTCATATATTAAACCTATTAATTGTGTTTCACATGATCTGTTTTTTCTAAAGCCGTGTTGATGTGGGCATAGGGCATTATATTTGTCTAGGTGGCTAATTATGTTACTATATATTATGTGTTCTAGCAATTTACAGGTGATACTAGTAAGTGATACAGGTCTGTAATTACCAGGGTCTGATTTATCACCTTTCTTAAAGAGTGGAGTTACATTAGCTAATTTCCAATCCTGGGGCACTTTACCCTGGTTTAGAGAGGCTTGAAAAAGAACTACAAGGATTGGGGACAGTTCATTGATTAGTTCTTTTAATAACCTTGCAGGCAATTCATCTGGGCCAGTGGCTTTGTTTATTTTTAAGTTTTTTAGGAGTGAATGTATACCTATCTCGTCTACAGTTATGTTGTCTATAATTGACAAAAGAACTGTTCAAGTTCAAAAAGGCCACTAGGGAAATGCTGGAAAGCTGAACTCTATGTAGCCTCTGTTCATATGTGAAAAACATGGTTATTCTCTCGTGTATCTGAATGCAATGTAAACATTTCCAGTATTCTGTGGTGTTCTGTAGACACTTAAATTAAAAGATAATGGATTTAACTTATTACTTTATATTTATTTAGTATGTAGTTCTTAAACCAGCGCCGTGGGGTGCTGCAACGCCGCGCGTGGACCCCTCTACAGATTTTTTTTCTTGGCAGGTTGGCAGGCCTGCGAATTATACTGATTTTTTACCCCTGATTCCAATAAGACCTTTAAAATTCCAATTTGTCAACCATAGCACTCATTTATTCAGCCATCACCCTATGTTGAAACATTTGCAATATGTGCTGGACCCATTATTCGAAAGGGGTGGAATCAATAACAATTTTCAATAAACAGATTTTTAATGCAAAAAATAAACGGAGTGGTTATCCCCAAAATTCTGAGAATAATTTTCAACGTTATGCAGAGAATTCTGCGAATAGCGAAAAAAAGTAAGAAAAAGTAAACTTAACCTTAACCCTAAAATTCTATTAGGTATTCTAAATGTGAATACTCTCCTCTATAGTGCTTATCTTCATTAGAACAGAACAGCAAAAATTATTATTCTAACTGTTATAGTTTAAAAATTATAAATTTTTGAAAATTCCAAAATGGCCGCCGCCACTTAGTGTGCAAAAGTGTGTTTTTGACACCCTGTAACTTTTGAAATAACACTTTGGGAGCTTTGAAACTTCTTTACCTAATAGACAACTACACATATAACAAACTCAATTTTTTTCAGGGCAGTGAGAAAATTATATATACAAAATTTATTCAATTCAAAACTAGCAGATGCACAATTTTACAAAAAATGAAAAGGGAGACAAAAAGTCAATTTTTCTTCATTTTTAAAAAATAAAAAAAAATAACCAAATAGGTTAGAAATATAAAATTACTATTATCTGAAAGACAATTCAAAGCTCTTTATCAAGAAATTGACAGCCAGATGATAAATTAAAACAAAAATAAACTAGAATTTTTAGAATTGTGTATTGTCATAAATAAGTAAGAAATTTGAAGAATTTTAAAAAATCACAATAAATTAACCAAGTAAGATATCAAAGCCAAAGTTTGACCATATTATTTTAAATTATAATAATTTTAATAGAAAATGTACAGACTTATTATAAAATGGACTCATAATGTAAAAAAAATTCCCAAAAAAAAGGTTACTTTAAAACCTAAATTTTAAATACGAACATGTCAAATTTGGTTATAGAGAGCTGCAATTCAGTACTGACAGTGTAATTTTTAAAAAATAACTTTAACCTTACATGTCAATTAATTAAAAGTCTGATGCCTAATTAGTGTCCTTTAAATCTATACACTGTGTTATTTTAAATGCTGTGCATTCAGAACTCCACATGTAAAAAATGACAACATCTTGTCTAAATGAAAAACAATTGATGCAGCAGCTTCAGTTAAATATATTACTTTTAAAGCTAGAAATTAATAATGTATTACAAAATGCTAGCCCCATTCAACCCTGCACCCATTTGTTGTATCCCCCCTAGGACCCAAAACCTCACTAATAGTTCTAACCACCCTTACAGTTGCTGTCTCAGCTACACCAGTATATGACTTAAAAAGTTTGTGCTGATCCCTCCCTAAACACTGACCATGAATTTGTTCAATATCAGATTCTAGAGACTTTAATTCTGTTTCACATGAGTGGGACATTCCCAATTTGTATTAAAACACTTCACAGTTGCTGCCCTATCAGACATAGTGCTGGTAATCTTACATAACCAATTGTAAGTCGCCTCTGATCTACTATCAGTAAAGGAGTCATAATTAAATGAAAGTTTCCTAAAACAATTAATGGCAATATCTAACAATGTATCAGAATCCTCAGTAGCAACAGGTGTAAAACCTAAATTAGACTTGACTGAGCCAAAAGTAAGTTGATGACCAACAATCTTCTTGTGGTCATACAACATTTTGTTCTTATTTCTTATTCAGGCCAGTAAAACAATTTAGCCAGGCAACTATGCTACTTTTACTGAAACTGAAGTCTGGGATTGGGAATTTCTACAAATAACCAAGTCAATTACCAACTCATAAATAACTTGCAATGGGGGGGGGGCGCAAAAATACAGCAGGAGGTGTTGTAAAATTAGTGCATGTAATCCCAACAGCAGCACAAGCTTGTGAAATAAAGTTAAAATCCATTTCCTTGGTCAAAAGTAATTCCTCCAAGAGGTCATGAGGCAAACTTGAAAAGGAATTCCGGGCACATGTTATCAGAATCTTGCAATGATTATCCAATACCTTCATGCCTGCAAAAGTTCTGGAATCCATACCTTAGAAATCTGTGAAAGTATAATTATAACTTTACCAAATGTATGTTGCAAAGAAAATCATTTAAAAAGATAATTATATTTCATTATTAAAGAGTTATTACATTAAATTAATTACTGCATGAACATAGCATTTGCTAGTTAAAACATATTATTATTATGGAATTACAAACCTGTGCCCATGTATGATTTCCTTCCTCCCTAAGAAAGGATAGCTGTACAAGGAGCTTGTTGCTGCTAACAATATCTTAGTATTCTTAGGTAGGCCCTTTGCCTTTGGTCTTCCCTTTATGCTGATACCTTGCTTGAAGTGTGACATATGTATCATCCACTGAAATAATATTTTGAATTTTAATAACAGTGCTTAACAGTAAGCTTTAAGTTAACCCGACAATGTAAACATACAAATACAAAATACAATGTTTATATAGTGAAGCTTAAATACGACAACTTATTTTGGACTGTACCATTAATGAAAGGGGACAAAGCCTTATTATGGTGTAATTTTTATATTATTTAGATTATTTTAAACAAAATTATGTGCTAATTTTAAATAATAATGTTCTTTCAAAAGCAACCCTTTGAATAAAAGTATAACTATAGATAAACTATTAACACAAGTTACACAAAATCCTACACTAAAAATACAATAGTGAAATCATAACCACTGTGTAAAATAATGCACCAGACCAAAATCTAAAAATAAAAATGGCTGACATGCGACTTAGACTAATCGAGAATTTGCTCACAGTTAAACGATTCAATACAATTTTAAAGCAAATTATACAAAAATAAAATAAATACCATTCAACTCCTGAACATTTCTTTGTATTAAGCGTGCATTCTATTTTTATTATGACTAACTTAAATTAAAAACAGTGGATTTTCAAAACAGGTCATGCACATTTTTTGACATAAAATTAAAAAGCGTGCATTAATTTTCGATAGCCAGGCCCAAATTTTAAAAGAAGTAATGAATAAGTTTATTTGTAATTAAATCGATAGTTCAATAATTTAAAGTAACCATTCAACTTACCTATAGTAGCTTTTAAATCCATGAAAACGAACAATATTATTCACAATCGTTAATCAAACTGACAAGCGAGTGCTTCACTTACGAAAGAAAAGTCCACGCAGCGGCTCGTAAGGACATTTTTTTAAAGCAGAAATTATGACCTCGTTTTCGGCTTGGCGGAGAAATTTTATTATACGGGGTGATAGGGAAATTATAACAGTTTCAAAGTAAATTGGATGGCCTTTATGGATATATAAATTTGAACTCTGTAAAATGATTATTTCATAGAGAAAAATCAATTTTTCTTGAAAAATCGATGATTTTTACTCTTTAATTTCACTTTAAAACAGTAAAATTTGTATCCAATGGTAGAACTACATTTCCCCCCTCTTAATCAACAGGTTTTATATGCGTAAGTATAATAAAAAAATTCCGCGGCGAGTAGGCGCGGCGCAACCTCGACAGACGAAATTTTCCGCAAATTTCGCCAGCTCATTTAGAATACCTAATTCTATAGCTAAATCTAACCCTAAAATTCTATAGCTAAATCTGACCCCGACACTTCCAGTTTAAAAAATTCACTTTCTTTTTTGAACAATTTTACACAAAAATTCAGGAAACTTTCAACCGCGATGATACTGCACCCGGAATTTCAGGCGAAAAGAATTTGCCCGCCAGGAATTTTGGGGGGCTGTTGTGCATCTACATACGCGTCACAGCATATAGTGCCGCATGTTTTTTGTACCATTGAAATAACTAGATTATGCGCCGGATTGCTTCATTTTAGCCCCTGCGCCTACTTGTTTAATGCCGGTCTTGCACTAGTCCAATTAGTTGTGATTAATAAGTGACACGTATGAAGACCAACGGACAAGCTACTTTATAAGGGGATGCAATCGATTAAAATACAAATGGCAAGGGGAGGTAATCCATGAAAAACAAAATTGTAACTTGTGTATAGCAACGGTAGCCTCGAAGTGACGTCTCTTCGCCCAGAAATGACTCTCCGCCATCTTGGCCACGTAAATAGGATCCTTTTTTTTTACAAGGTTCGATTTTTAGATGGGGAATCTTTTTTTAATTTTAGTTTTTAATTAAAAAAAATAATTATATTTTAACCCTTTTGTTATTGCAAAATATTAGGGGTCTACCGATATCTGGATATGTATTGACGTTACCGATATTTTTTTTACGAGCACAAAAGATTGCCAAATTTGCAACTTAACGTCGGTTAGCTCGATCCCCGTCTGTTCGCCTAGCTAGGTACTTTGACAAGATATTTAAATATTGTCATATCATGTTAAAACATATATCATTTAAAAGGGCTAGCTCTCAGCTTTCTAAAAACACCAATTTCATCTTTTTATCTTGAACATAAGTCAAGTTATCATTTTTTTGGTGAATTTTTTAAGCCCCTTATATAAACTTTATATTTTACTATAAAACTGGTGACCCATTTTTGAAATTTCTCACCCTTTCACCCATAACTTTATCATTTTTAAAGATATTTGCACCAAATTTTTAGGAGACAATCAAATTCTTATATACAACATTATAAACAACTATTTAATTTACAACGATTTTTAAAAAAAATATTTTTTAAGGTCAAGTTGTAAAAAATCATTCAAAAAGTTGAAAAAATAATTTGTCTCAAGTCAAGTGTTAAAAAAATATAACATGTTTATTGGATTTTAATTAAATATATGTTTTAGTAAAATGTTAAATCAATACTTTTATGTATGACAGGTAATTAGAATTCAAAATAATAACTAAATTGATTGTTTGAAGCTATTAAAACTGTGGTAGCCTTAGTCAAAGTCTATGTGTTTTGACAGTTTTGACTTCAATTTCACTAATTTTTATTTATTTTTTATATTATTTTATTTCTTTATATTTTAGTTTAATATATGCTCACTGACACTAATATGCTTATTTAATTATATTTGTATGATGATAATTGAACTGTAATTATCGATTGTTTTGAGTTTTATTTATTTATTTAAAGTAATTTAAAGTTGAAATGTACGTAGCCCTGCTGCAACGGATATTACTATTATTATTAGTTATTAGTATTATTACTGTTAACTATAATTAAGTATTAAGTTTGGTTTAGAATTAAATTTACTAATACTATTATTAATATTGATACTTTTAAACAATACTAGAAGTAGCAGTGTATATTATCAGTAATTTATTTTTAATTATTTAGATGTTTAGAGATTGAAAAATGATTTAGAATCATATCGGGAACCCCATCGGCTCAATGAAGAAAATACGATCGGCGCCATCTTTTTTTTTATTACGATGTTGAGGGGTTGATGCCTTTGCGAAATTCCAAACGGGTCGTGTAAAAAGTGTAAGCTGACTATGTTGATGTTTTTTACAACCAAGTTTGGATGCGGATCATGTATAATTCGGTTTCGTGAGTGTATTTTTACTAACACAAGTATGGTTAAGACATTTGTAGCGTACCGAGTCGTAAAAGTGAAGTAAAAAAAAATTCCCAATGTTTACAACCGCTCAAAACAGTGAGAGAGTCACCGGAACCCACTTAGTGACTTATCTGACGTATTCGAATACAAAATTAAATTATTTTTAGAAAACTGTGACGTAAACACAAAAATTCCGAGGTACCCGTAGAGTACCGAATAGCGAACCTTCAAATTTGTTTTAAAAGTTTTTCCGTAAATTTTCGACATGCGCAGAACGATGCGCAAATGAGTATCGAAGTACCTGGCCTAGCAATGCACTTTGTCATTTTTAGTTCAAAACAGTGTTGACATCTCGCTTTCTTCGAGACTTTCGGCTATTGTGTGATTCTACGAGATTTCAATAAAAAATACAGGATGTTTTTACTTTCAATTTGATTCCGTTAGATTATGTATTCACCAGAAGTACTCGAAAATGGCGATAGTGGTCTTTAATCCGTCATTATTTCGCTGTGTATGTTATATTATTATTAAACTTAATTCATTTTCTGATGCATTAATCATTTTATTTTTTAAAATAAACGAATATCTTTAGAAAATCAAATAAAGGTTTGTATCGAGAATCGGACGGTGGTTTTTATATAATTAAATAAAAAATTATTTTTATAAAAGTTTGTTGTTGCTTTGTTACCAGTAAGATACGTGACTGTGACTAACACGCGCATGACGCTGAAATCAAATCATTTTCTTAATATTCTAGGAGATATATACTATACACGTCATTGTTGTAGGTCGAATTCTGATAAGATCAAGGTCGCACGTGTTACTATTTATATTACAAGTTACACGTATCATTTGATTGACGGAGGAAATTCAAGTGCGGTCTCATAGTGACAGATATCCTGCACGTCAAAAGCAGTAAACTTAAAATTACTATATTGATATGTTTATTTTATATTTAAAAAAATTCGATTCGACGGGCATTGCAAACATGCTCCATGAGGCGAGGCGAAAAATTTGACCTTTAACGCATGCGCAGTCAATTATAAACGTAACTTTTTTTATATTACATTGAATCATAACATGACCACAGAGACGTCATTTTACTTTTACTTCGGCATAAAAATATATATATATATTCTCGACCAGTCTTAACTTTTCAAGACCGGGACAATTATTTTAAGAGAATTCCCGACTGAGTGGGAACACTGGGTTATATTTAAATTGATTGCAGTCTCACCCCCATTACGTTACATTTAAACGGGCCTTAAAAATGAACGGTCTTAACCTTGGGAAAGAGTGAAGAAATATTACTGTCCCGATATTCCGATACGATTCCGATTAAATCATTAATCGTCCCATCACTAATTAACGCACGTCATGTATGTAATTATAAAGAAATTTCAAGCGCATGTTAATATTTTTTCGCCAATAATGGTTTTCGTTTAAGTCGGTGATCGGTTATCTCGGCGCCATTTTTCATACCCTGAGGTCGTCGACTTAAGCGGGCCCCACTGTATTTGTTAGGATATTATATTTTTAATGTTGTGCAGAGTTGGCACGGTCCATTGGAATGACACCTAAGAGTCCACATTTATATACTATTACTACATGAAGACCTCAAGGGAAGAAACGGCTATGTGACATTTTTGTAGTTTCAAGATATTTTAGTTTTAAAGCTCAAAACTACAAATATTTATCATTAAATTACTGAATATATTTTAATTTTTCCTAGTGTCAGAGAAGTTATTTTTTCATAAAACCCCATTCAAAGCATTCTATTTTTGACCCTCTCGCAGATAAAGAGGTAGGTTAACAAAAAAAATTTCACAAATTGTCACGTAGCCGTTTCTTCCCTTGATGTCTTCATATCTTTTCCCATGCCACATTCTAATATAATTGAATGTTAGCAACAAGGGTTGTTTGCAATAGTTCTGTGAGTCTAAAGTGTATGTAATGGCCAATGGTATTATGTTCATAAACGTTATTTTAGGCTTAGGGCTATTGATACATCTTTAATTATTTTCATGAAATTGGATTAGTTGTGCTGGCTGAAGGATTGAATTACTGGTACTGGTACACTAACAATAGTGAAGTGATGTTTTGTTTTACTTAGTTTCACTCTTCAAATTCTAATGTAATTTAATTATTAATACCTCACTTTGGAATACTTGGAATTTTTAAAAATTGAATTCCTTTTTGTTTTCAGCCGAGTTTGCAGCAATGCTCATGGTCTCATTAGAAAATACGGACTAAATATTTGCAGACGATGCTTCAGACAATATTCAGAAGATATTGGATTTAAAAAGGTGATTAGTATAGTTAATATATTGTACGAAGCCTCATTTTCTTAATCATTTATATCGGTGATTCCAAACCCCAGTGAAATTTAAGTAAGTCATTTTCAATAAAGTTTTTATAAAATAGAGCAAGTTTGCATTATAGTTTATATTTTTGTAGTCAGTTGGCGACCCACAGGTTGGGAACTGCTGCTTGATATGTATTTACAGAATTTTGCCAAAAGAACACCTGGTTGACCCAAGAATAATCTTTTTGAAGCTTTACTTAATGTTTGAATCGTTTGTAGTGTATGTTAATGTTAAATATACTATAATGGTTTATTTGTAAAAAGTTTATGTTTCTATGACTATTTTTAAAAAATTCTTTTCGAATTGTCATTTTACAGCTGGACTAAGATGTTAACTGACATGTGACTACTGCAACAGTTGCACAGGAACATCATCTAAATATAATGGCAGACAGCAAACATGTTCAGATGTCTAGTGAATAAATTTGATAATTTGTATTCAAATTTTGTTTTATTTTAATGTCTTATACATAGCATGTGTTTTTTAATGATTAGTGAATGCACCCAGTTGTTTGATTAATAAGCCTGTTAAATACCTAGTTTATTGGTGAATGACAAAATCTTAAAAGCACTGATATTTTTATATCATATAATGGGTGAGAGATGTTTCTTAAAATTGATGTTTGTTGTTTTGCACTAATGTCCTGTATTGACAGATGAGCCTATAGAGACATATAATGGTTTTATATTTTAAATACTAGGTGGAACAGTTAGCCATCTTGTATAAGTACTATAGATTATAAATAAATAATATTGTCTCTTGGCAACGCTGTGGCTCTGCAGATGGTGCAATGAGTGATAGGTTTTTCCTTCATTAATTTCCACGGAGGGAGCTCACTTTTTTGGATGGCTGGAGACTAAAATTGATTGATGCGAAATTCTATAATCCCTCACTAAACTATTAACACCTCAAGGCAGGGTTTCTGTTGGTTATTAAATTGATTTTCAGTTCATGGTCAGCTGGCCATTTCATTAAAATTAATCAGTAAGGCATCAATAGGTAAAGCAGTGTGCTTAACCATATACATTTAAATATAAAGAAATTGATGTTGATTTACGCCTATATGTATTGAATTAATGTTTTCAGCTTTTGTTCATCTTTTCAATTTTGGTGTGGAAATTTCAGACCTAACAATATAATGGGGACATCAATTTAGAATGAGAAATAGAATGCATTAAATTAAGTTCAATATTTAAGCACTTTGCTAATCAAGCCATACTTGTACTTGTAGTCTACTCCCATTACCTTTTGGGAGGATAAGTGATACTTCTATGTCAATACATCTTTTGATTCTTGACTTGCGTGTGAATAGTTAAACTTTATTAGTTAACATAAAATTCGCATTACTGAGATTAAGTAAAGAAAATTAAAGTTAAAGAAATTTGTTTAATGTCTCTAACTCTAAGTGGAGACATTATTAATTATAGTATTTTATAGCTAAATCTAAGGAAAACATGGTGTTGAAAACAAGAGCAGGAGACGGAATAAGATGAACATTAATAAACTAACAGAACAAAGGTCACAAACAAGGCCTAGGCTACATTTGAGATTTATATATTAAATATATATATAAAATAGTTTATATTAGTATAATTATAAATTATTACCACCTATACTATATCGTAAAGGTGAGTGTGGGCTAGAGAGCCTCTACTCAATGGGTCGCAAAGATGTGACCGGGGCCGCTCTTATGCCACTGCAACCTATGTGGCCGTGATAGTGATAGAGAATTTTTTGGCACGTTTGATCTCATTCATGAGTGTATTACCTTTTCTGACATATTGATCATTTCATCGCATATTTTTCACGACAGAGATCATGTGCCACTTCCTTTGTTTCCATGGCGTTTTATCTATACGTCCAGAAAAGGATTGAACTCAGACAAAAGTTCTGGGTCATAAGTAATAACATAGTTCTCAGTTGTTTTTTTAAAAATCCAAATATATCATGGAAACCTAAACGGTAATCCGCATGCAGAAAGTAAACTCACAGCAGCCACAATGCGCCTCGAAACATGCCGGTATTTTATTTCTTCTTCTGTTTGAAGAACAAGACTCTTTGTCAACTCTACCGCCATCATTCTTCCTGGATAGTGTCGCAAATGCTGATCTGTGTTCTTCCGAATTCTCAGGTTCCTTCATTCTTTGAACTGTGGTTTTCCAGTCGTTGAACACTTCATTAGCTTAAGCTAGTGACCCCAATTTCCCAAACATCGTATTATTATCGCCACGACAGTTTTTACGTGGAATTTTGACATTCGTAGAATGATGCGCGAACACGTACCTACATGACATGGTGGTTCAAATATTGTGTTTAATTTGCAAGTAGTCATTTATATTGCTGTTTCAGTTTACAGAAAATTATTGTAAGGCAAGGTAAGTTATTAAAAATTTAATTTATTTTGCTTTTATTTTTATTGCATTAAGGTAGCGCAAATAATTAGTGTTTTTCATTAAAATGCGGTTATTCATTAAAAATGTTAATGTTACGCATATCCAATTTATTAAAGTTATGTGTAAATAAGTTGAATACGTCTATTTTAACGAAAATCATTAAGAATTATGATTAGAACTAGCGTACCCGTAAAAAATGACGGAAGTTTTCAGCTGAAATCTATTTGTTTTATAAAAAATGCACTTTTTTTAGAGCGCCTACGGCACCGACCTTTTTCAAAAGCCCAAATAACTTGTCCTTGTTTGATAAATACGACATATTAAACTTTCTGAAATGTACACAAAGTATTTTATAATAGGGGTTGCATATTTTTTTATTTTATAATTAACCACCATCTAATTCTCTTTTTACAATGTTCCCTTTTCTAAAATTGAAAATATGAGCTAAATCAATGACGTCATATAATATTTTTTACAGCGCATCTTTAATTTGCACACCTTTTGGTGCATTGGTGCAGTAATTTGTTTTTCCCTGCTTTCTAAAATGAGTAGCGTCAGGACAGACTGACTTACTTGCGTGACGATCAGTGGCGTAGCTAGAACTTTTGCCGCCCGGGGCGGTCTCCAATTTGCCGCCCTTTTTAGGGGTCGTCCATAAATGACGTCCCGCACCGAGTCACACGTGTGTGTGACGAGTGAAAGTGGGTCGTCAAAACGCGCAACTTTAAATAAATTTCTACTTAAATATTTGATTACTGACACTTAATTTAATGACATTTATGTAAAACGCGTGTTACGATATTTTAATGCAGCGTTACACTAAAAACATACTTAAATAGCAAAAATGTAATTTGAAACATGCTCATTTTCAAACAGAAAATACGGCTATGTGACGTCTTATTGAAGAAGGGGTCTAAGTTTTTGTGAGGGGGTGCGAGGTTGGAAAATCAGCCAAAATAGCGTGCTTCATTTATGGACGGCCACTTAGTCGATTATATTATGGTTTTTAAAAATTAATAAACATGAATAAATAATTGTAATTGAAACGAAGTAAAGGTGGGGAACATGTTTACCATTGCATGCCATATTTTATGTAAGCAGTAATAAAAGAGGCCGCATAAGATTATATACCTATAAATACACATTTATAAAAATACAAGATACTTTTTTAAAAGGCCACAAGAAAGTTTACTGAGGTCGCAGGCATGAGACAAAAAATATTCCAAATTTACACCCAAAAAAAACATTACCAATTACTATTTCTTTTATTTTGTATTTATAAATAAATCATTTTTTTTACAAACAAAGAAATTGTATACATTAGCAGTGGCGTAACAACGGCTTGGCATTGGGGCAGTTGCCAAGGGCGCCGGCCTGCGCCAGTTCAAAAGGGGCGCCGCTAAATCTCTAATTTTTAAATTTTTATTTAAATAAAAGGCGCCAAAAATAAATTAGCCAAGGGCGTCAAAAACCCAGTTACGCCTCTGTACATTAGTATGTAAACATATTTATACATTTACTTTTCCTAACTTTCATAATAGAAAAATCGTGTATTACGCTATCAAAATTAAAATTATTTGTAATATCTTGTTCTATGGACAGTATTGCAAGATTTTGTTGTCTTTAATCGCTCATTGTGGAACGAAGATTATTTTTTTATCAACTTCAGTTTGGAGAAGCTCCTTTCACAACTAGCGACACTGATAGCAATAGTTGAAAAAAATCATAGCAAAATTACAATGTTGGGTACAGAATTTTCCAATCTATACTGTTGAATAAATTTTAATAGATCAAGGGTGCCTTTTCCCCCGTTTTTCTAACATAATGCCTCTTCTTGTAGTGTAGGTACAGCCATAAAAACCTGGATCCTTTTTCTTTCCATATTGAACTGTCTCAATGTCAATAAAGTAATTTATTTGATGTTCAAATGCTTCATTTAGTAGGTTACATGGTATTATATACGAATATTTTCTTGCAAGGACATGCAACTCATCAAAGCGTTATTTTATTTTATTTTATAATTCCATCCATGGATAAAAACATTTCTCGTTGTACTTCTTGTTCTAAAGATAGAACCACGTCTTCTGAATTTTCCCTACTCATATTTTTTCTCCTTCTAACTAGGCGTTCAGTTGATATCTCCATCTCTTCACAAATTGTTTGGCTGATATAACAGCATTTTGTATTAGCACATCTCTTTGTTCCATGCAATGGCTTTGCATTAATTTTAAAAAATGACGGGTTCCCATAAATTGAGATAACATAGAAGAGAAAAAGATTGCATTGAATTGAGTAAAATTCCAGCATCTGATCTCGTTTTCCTAGTTACTTCTTCAGATGTCAATTTTTCCAAGACTCTTGAAAGTTTAAAGTATGTCTTTTTCGAAATTATTATGCCTATTGTGGTGTTTGATTAACAGAGAAATTTGAATATTTACATATTCTTGTCATAAATCTTAATAATTTTCCAAAAAATAGACGAATTCAAATTATTTACACATTACTATTACTTTAATTGGATAGGCGTAACATGCTTAATAAATAACCGTATTTTAATGAAAAACACAAATTATTTGTGCTACTTTAATGCAATAAAAACAAAATAAATTTAATTTTTAATAATTTACCTTACAATAATTTACTGAAAACTGAAACGGTAATATAAATTACTACTTGCAAGTTAAACTCAATATTTGAACCACCATGCCTTGTAGGTAGGTGCTTGTTCGCGCATCATTCTGCGAATGTCGAAATTCCACGTAAAAACTGTCGTGGCGATATTAATAGCACACATTTTTCGGCCCAGCGGTGATGTGTTTTTTTGTGTGGTAGTTTTCTTATAAAAGCGTCATCTGTGACTAATACCGCTTAGTTTTCCAAACAAATGGATACGTTTTTTGAGCGATTAAAATTTTTGAACGGTTTTGCGTTAGTTATAATATCCACTATATAATCAAACAAATGTTGTGCGAATCCGTTAATTAAAGACTCGAAATTACGAATATTTTTGTTTCACCTTGGTTTTCCCCTTCAAAAGAAAAGGGGCGGTTGTCGGAAATGGTTGTACTTTTCAAATGCCCACAAATGCCGCCCCTAAATGAGTGCCGCCCGGGGCGGACCGCCCCCCCCCTAGCTACGCCACTGGTGACGATTGCAAATTATATAGTTTTTATTATTATTATTTGAAAATATTCAAATTTATCCGTTAATAAACACTAAAAATTACAAAAGGTATAGATAATTTCGAAAAAAGACATACCAGTACTTAAAAATTTCAATCGTCTTGGAAAAATTGACATCTGAAGAAGTAACTAGTTAAACGAGATCAGATGCTGGAATTTTACTCAATTCAATGCAATCTTTTTCTGTTCTATGTTATCTCAATTTATGGGAACCCGTAATTTTTAAAATTAATTTAAACCCATTGCATGGAACAACAAAGAGATGTGCTAATAGAAAAACGATTTTAAACCAGCCAAACAATGTATGAAGAGGTGGAGATAACAACTGAACGCGGAGTTAGGAAAAAAATATGAGTGGGGAAAATTAAAAAGACGTTCTATCTTTAGAAAAAGTAGTACATTATCATTAAGAAATGATTTTATCCATGGATGGAATTATAAAAATAAAAGAACGCTTTGATGAGTTGCATGTCCTTGCAAGAAAATATTCGTATTTAATACCTAATACCATGTAACCTACAAAATGAAGCATTTGAACATCAAATTAATTACTTTATTGACATTGATAAAGAACAGTGCAATATGGAAAGAAGAATGATTTAGGTTTGTATGGCTGTACCTACAAGAAGAGGCATTATGTTAGAAAAACGCGGGAAAAGGCCTCCTTGATCTATTACAATTTATTCAACGGTATAGATTGGAAAATTATGTACCCAAAATTGTAATTTTGCTATGATTTTTTTCAACTATTGCTATCGGCAGGGGCGGATTAAGACTGCACGGGGCCCCTGGCCGCAATTCAAACTGGGGCCCTATACAGCCCTTTAGATAAAATGATTGCTAGCAGCTAATATAAGACTGTAACTTGTAAATATTCATCCAAAATGATTATTCATGAAAAAACCGAATTTCGAAGAAATAACTTTTTGCTGGTATCCTAAAATTGAGTGCAAAAGACAATTATTATAAAATTAAAAAACACATGAAAAAAAAATTCACACCCCACCCGGGGATCGAACCCGCCACCGCTTGCACCCATAAGCCTTAGTACTTCACATTCGGCCACGAGAGCTCATTTAAGGCTGTCAATTTAAAATATATATATAATATTCTTTAATAGTTTCTGTTATTGAGCCTATCAAATCAGGTTTTTTGACTGCTAAGACTATCGTGTGGGAAAAGAGATCATTTTAATAGATGAGATTTTATGAATTTATCATATTTTCAGCAATTCATGTCCACATTTATTATAAAATATGCTAAGTTTGGGGGCCCTAAATCATCGGGGGCCCCTGGCTTTAGCCCGTTCAGCCCCCCCCCCTTAATCCGCCATAGGCTATCGGTGTCGCTAGTTATGAAAGGAGCTTC
Organism: Ampullaceana balthica; assembly: GCA_944989445.1. NCBI lineage: Eukaryota > Metazoa > Mollusca > Gastropoda > Lymnaeidae > Ampullaceana > Ampullaceana balthica. The sequence goes on along the minus strand of CALYLW010000011.1, from coordinate 1,113,087 downwards.
TCCAAACTGAAGTTGATAAAAAATAATCGTCGTTCCACAATGAGCGATTAAATACAACAAAATCTTGCAATACTGTCCATAGAGCAAGATATTGCAGACAGTTTTAATTTTGATAGCATAATACTTAATACACGATTTTTCTATTATGAAAGTTTGGAAAGTAAATGAATAAATATGTTTACATACTACTACTACCGTAATGTATACAATTTATTGTTTGTAAATAAAAAAAATCATTTTTATAATACAAAATAGAATAGAGATTGGTAATTGTTTTTTTTTGTGTGTAAATTTGAAATATATTTTGTCTCAGTTTGGCTACCTCAGTAACTTTCTTGTGGCGTTTAAAAAAAGTATCTTGTATTTTATACATTTGTATTTATAGGTATATAATCTTATGCGGCCTCTGTTATTACTGCTTCCTTAAATATGGCATGCAATGGTAAACATGTTCCCCAACTTTACTTCGTTTCAATTACAATTGTTTATTCATTCATGTTTATTAATTTATAAAAACCATGTTATAATCAACAAACTGGCCGTCCATAAATGACGTCACGCGATTTTGACTGATTTTGACCCCCCCCCCTTTCGTCACACGTCGTCACAAAAACTTAGACCCCTTCTTAAATAAGACATCACAAAGCTACAAATCCTTCATCTTCTCCTTCATATTATATGTATTCACTCTCAAGTCTCTTTGAAAATGGTTTCAACTTCTAATTCGTGCCAATTTCTTTTGAGACTGCTATTGCTGCTTCAATACTGCCATTTCTTTAAGATTTAAAGCATTTACAATTATGATCCATGCTGTAGCCTAGTTGCTAGATCAACAGAAATATTTTGTAATTCTTTGCTGGTGTAATTAAATTGGAATATGTCGCGCCAAAAAGCAATTGAAACAATGAAATTGAAGTTCTTAAGTTTCCACAATGACTCAGCTTCAATTCGAGCTTTTCGATCACTAGTACTTTGCTCTGCAACTTCGAAAAGTGCATCATAGATTTCGTCTGCTACTACTAGATAACAAAACAACCAAATCTTGCGTTAAAGTAGTAACATTGTAAAAAGTAGTAAAAAATGTTAAGTCGAAGCGAGAGGCCCAAGGCGGTTGCCTTGTTTTCCCTTGCTCCAAGGCCGGGCTTGTACAGATCTGATAAGTCAAGTAGATGAATAACATTGCTCTCTTTGGCTCTGGATTTCATTGCACCTAAGTTTTAATTTCTTTATATTCGTTTTATTGTTTTATTTGTTTTTGTACTATTTTTTCGTTGAAGAAGGCTCTTTGCGAAACGTTCGCTGTTTTGTTTGTCAGGCTCACTCATACCCTGTTTACATGTTATCCTTCATACAGTACAACAACAGTGGTATTATACATTACTATTACAGTATAATTTACTGTATAATGTATACAAATGGCTAACAGTCAAGACCAATGTTCCCTATAAGGTTGGCTGGTCCGTGTGCAAAGTAAAAAAGCTCGTGTGCAAAGTTGCACAGCAATAATTTTTTGTGCAATATTTTACAAAATTTGCTGCGCGGTAATTTTAACTGCTGCGCGGCGTCTGTCAGATATCTACGCAGCCGCGCAGTTTAAAGGGAACATTGGTCAAGACCCCACCATGTCTCCACCAGCAAAAAGAAAGAAATATGAAGCTAGTTTCAAACTTGAAGTGTGTTGGAAGAGGGGTGGTAATATGCAGCGAAAATAGCTTAGAACCTTTTAACTTAACAGGAAAATTAACTAGTAATGGCATAAGGGGTAGGGGGGGGGGCGAGTCGTCTTAAACACCCAGTCTTCTTATATTTATATGCCGGAATATACGGTAATCTACCTCAGTGATTTTTAGGAGACGACTATTATTATAATTATATTATTAAGTCTTTTCTAAGAATGTAGAGAGAAAAACGATGATTTATACTTCGATAGTGACGATAGTAAACCGACTAAATTTGAACGTGGGGGGAGGGAGGGGTGATCATGATCAGATTGGTAATAAAACAAACCCGTAAAAACAAAGTTTTTGACTATAAATCCCTTATATATGAGACATAACTAAAAGTATTGATTATTTTCAAACATTTACAGACTGAATCTGTCTTAACCCAACTTTGCATCATAACCCTAGTAGGGGGGAGGGGTGGAGGAGGGTGGTTGGGGAGAGGGGTGGGAGGGGGAGGGGTGGGTGGGGGAGGGGTGGGTGGGGGAGGGGTGGGTGGGGGCTGAAGAGGGGAAAAGTCTGGTCACCGATTCGCTTGACCGAGCTCAGAGTGACACGTAAAATGTAAACAAAAGCGCCCGTCGCTTCGTTGGGTCGCCTCAATGCGTCAGCTCAAAATTTCACGTGGGGAAAAAAACAATAACAAACCGTGAATTTAAATTACATACCTCATATAAGGATAAACTAAAAAATGCATTAATTTAATTACGGTACGTTCGATCGTTCTGAAATTTTGATACGATGCATTGTTAGGTTAGACGGGTCCGTGTGCCAAATTTCAGTTCGATCGGATCATGGGAAGTGGGTCATTTTTGACTTCTGTTTTTCCGCCCGCCGAGCCCAAGACAGACAGAGACGGCCGCGAAGTTAATATAAGGGATTTAATAAACAAACCCGTAAAAACAAAGTTTTTGACTATAAATCCCTTATATATGAGACATAATTAACAGTAGTGATTATTTTTAAACATTTACAGACTGACACTGAGTGATGTCCCTTGTCTTTAATAAATGGGGGTGGGATGTGAGGGGGTGTCGGCACGACGGTCGTCGTCAACACGACGGTCGGCGTCAACTCAAACTCACGTGGAACTGGAATTTAAAAAAAAACAAAAAAACAGTGAATTTTGAATTACATACCTCATATAAGGATAAACTAAAAATGCATTAATTTAATTATGGTACGTTCGATCGATCTGAAATTTTGATACGATGCATTGTTAGGTTCGACGGGTCCGTGTGCCAAATTTCAGTTTGATCGGATCATGGGAAATGGGTCATTTTTGACTTCTGTTTTTCCGCCCGCCGAGCCCAAGACAGACAGACAGACAGAGAGAGAGAGAGAGAGAGAAGAGAGAGAGAGAGAGAGAGAGGAGAGAGAGAGAGAGAGAGAGAGAGAGACGCCGGTGAAGTTAATATAAGGGATTTAAAAAACAAACCCGTAAAAACAAAGTTTTTGACTATAAATCCCTTATATATGAGACATAACTAACAGTATTCATTATTTTCAAACATTTACAGACTGAATCTGTCTTAACACAAGTTTGCTTCATAACCCTTGGTGGGGGAGGGGTGGGTGGGAGGGGGAGAGGGGAAAAGTCTGGTCACCGATTCGCTTGACCGAGCTCAGAGTGACACGTAAAATGTAAACAAAAGCGCACCGTCGTTTCGTTGGGTCGCCTCAATGCTCAAACTTTCACGTGGCAAAAAAACAATAACAAATCGTGAATTTCAAATTACATACCTCATATAAGGATAAACTAAAAATGCATTAATTTAATTACGGTACGTTCGATAGATCTGAAATTTTGATACGATGCATTGTTAGGTTAGACGGGTCCGTGTGCCAAATTTCAGTTTGATCGGATCATGGGAAGTGGGTCATTTTTGACTTCTGTTTTTCCGCCTGCCGAGCCCAAGACAGACAGACAGAGAGAGAGAGAGAGAGAGAGAGAGAGAGAGAGAGAGAGAGAGAGAGAGAGAGAGACAGAGAGACAGAGAGACAGAGACGGCGGTGAAGTTAATATAAGGGATTTAAAAAGAAGTATAATATTAATTAGGAGTAATCTTTCTTTTTTTTTCTGAGGGGGGGACTTCCTGGATAGTGAAAATTTAGAAAACGTATATTAGATCGAAATAATTAAGTTCCAATAGCCAATATTTAAATAATGCATTTTATTTAATTATTAGGCCACGTAGACACCGAATTTGTGTCTTGAATGATGTTGCCTAATAAATGAGTAATAATAAATAATCATAACATAAAAGAAAAAGAAACACTCATTTAACTGTTACTAACTTACTTAACTTACTAACAGTAACTTGGCACTTGGCTAGTAACTAGACTACTAGTAGTAACTACATTAGTTATCGTAAATCATTGTAATAATAATATTAATTTAAAGGCTAAAACACAAAATTAAATAATAGTAATATGCGTATCATTACTGAATTATAGTTATAGTGAATATGGCCTAAATATGTAAATAAATCAAATCATAGTCATATTTGATAGTATTATTTGCTAACCTGTAATGCCTGTAACCTGTTCTAAGGCTGATAATGATAATAATAATGATAACTAAGGCATAAAGGCAAAGGTAAGATAAGAATAGTTTAATAGTAATTTAAAGTTAAGTAACTTAGTATTAGTATTAGTAAGCCCACTTTTGTCTCAATTCTCAATACAATGTTTGTAATTATAAAAATAAACTCAAACAAACTACAAACAAAAACATAATCATAATTTTCATGTCTGGAGTCTACTCTACCAAGTCAACCATGGCCATGGCCATGACACTTGTTGACTATTTACTATTGACATTGAAAATAGTAATAGTACTAATAGTTAGGCCTAATTATAAATTTAATAATAATAATAGTATTATTAGTATTAGTAGTCTATAATAAATTATTGAATAGGATTCGGATATAAAGTTAAAGAATGGTTAAGACTGATTTTTTTCAACAGGCCTTCAATTAAATTTATAAAAATATTAAAAGTCTTGATATAATTTAAACTTATCTAGAATTTGGGTCACAAAAAAAGTCACAAGTTTTGGAGTAAATTATATAGAGTTAATATAGTTATATAGGTTATATTACAGAGAAAAAATAGACCAAAAAAAAACTACAATAAAAAAAACCTCCACTTCCACACAAGATACTATCATGATAGCATGAGCTAGTGTTTAATTTATTTAATTATTAATTAAATCATATTAATATTAAAATTAAATGTTTCAATGTCTAAGTAAGTCTAGCCAGTCTAGATCATTTACTTTTTAAAGTTTTACTTTAATTTAAAATAACTCTCTCTCTATATATATAATATAGCTATATAGGCTGCATGTTCCTAATTCAAAGTTCAATGTACTTGACTTGACCAGTATAAAGACCACACAGTCATACAGCTTTACTTTTTGTAGCAGTAGTAGGATGTAGTAGTAGTAGCTTTAGTTGTTTAAGAGGCAGCAAGTGGCAAGATTTTGTCATGCGACTCAAATACTCAAACTGACCTGATTTGGTAACTTCACTTAGACTTAGTCTTTAACTTATCATAAGCCTAGTCATGTGTCTGTCAAAGCCAAGTCAAGCTAGTGACTTCTTGAGTGCAAGTAACTCAAATGTTATTGTAGATTTTGTTATAAAACAGTATACATAATACATGTATTATCAATATAGTGTGAGTATGCATATTTAAAAATGATAATCATGATAAAACTAGTTAACTATCTTTGAGCTGGTCATAGTGACTGAGACTGGAATAGGTTAAATTATACTGACTTATTTAATTACTCGTCATTTATTTATATTTAAAATATTAAAATGCAATACTATTTATGTGAATGTGTAATCTAGGCAGTTAGTTTGTAAACAGACCTAAAAAATAAAAAGCTAAAAGAAGAATAATGAAAGAATTTGGCATAAATAATACTTTTTGTGATTTATTGTATAACTAGATCCAAACTGCGGCGACGCAGCAGAATTGCTCATAGATAATGCAGAGAGAAAGGAGGAAAATAACGGACATAAACATCGGTAGAAAAGAAATTAGAACAACGCGAGTGAATGTGACGCTGATGCATTGTCAGTCTTGAGACATGCGCACTGCGGTTGTTGTTACCTCCCCCCCTGCACCACCCTCGCTTGCCAACCATAAACTGTGATTGGTCGACCCAAGCGAGGGTCATTTGTCGTGCTTATTTTCTCACGTTTTGTGCTTGTCCTAATTTCTGGTGATTATATATATAGATACTATTTAATATTTAATTACTTAAATACTTTGCAGCAGTAGTATTGATATGAAAATATTTAATTTATAAAGGCAAGCAGCATTAATGTAATATTTGGTTTGCTCAAATTGTTCTACTGATGAGGTGACTCATATTGAGATTCTAAATTATGGAATGCTAACTTTTATCATAAATCATGAAATATCAAATGGAGATTAATGTAATTATTTGGTTTGCTTTCCATGTTGTAACACTTCTTTAAATGGCTCAAGAGGATGATTATTAAATGGCAAGCTCAGCTGCTCTTTATGCTTTAGAAGCTTGACTTCTGTAAGCTTCAATATTCCATCATATTTTTTGAGGTGCCAGGGCTTCTTTCCACCCATTTCTGTAGTTAGACTTTCTCAAATGTTGCGGTATGCAATTCAGTAAGGTGAGCAGTGATATTTCCAATATGTAGATTTTTATCCTGGCTTCCCTCACGTTCCTTTTGTTTGTGTATTTAAATCACAGCTTGATAAGCACTCTTTCCCTGCTGCAAAATATTAAAAATATGTGCCACAAACATCTTTGATGAAAGAAGTTGATTTTTCACTCATGACAAGAATAAATGGTTCACACTTCACTGCCACATAGAATCATACCGGGTAAACAAGCCTAACAGATGCTTAGTTTCAGGCGTTCAGTGCTTTCTTAGAATTTAGTGCATTAATAATACATTAACAAATTCCTAAAATTAGTTAATGAAATTAAAATAATAAAATCTATTTAATTTCTAATTTCTACTTATGTCAGCATTCTAGGTTGGTGCTATAACATGCTTCAATAGTGTTCATTATTTATATAAAATTTATCACTACTGTAATTCACTAATGCTGAAAATTTAAGAGAAACATTTTATTTCCTTGAAGAAAATAATTTTTTGTTTCAATTTTAAGTTATAATACAATAGTGTATAAGAGATTTTTGAAAAACAATTTTAAAAAAATGATAATTGTATTTCCCATCTTATTCATACTTTCTTTATTAAGCCTTGAATACAACAAATAAATGAAAAAATTAGTGTGGAATTTTTGTGTGCAGTAACAACACTGCTACACCTGTGGTTCTAAGACTGTTTGATTTCATGAGTCCTGATTTTTAACTTTTTTATTCTGTGGAGCCCGTTTGGTCTTTTTTAGGGCTGTTAACGATTAACTTATTGACAATATAACAAGCCGAGCTGAAAATTCGTTCACATAGCTTTAGATTGTCTCAGCTGAAGTTTCCGATACTGTAGTGGATGTTTGGTTTGCAGGTGATATGTAAGTGAAGTGTTAGAACCATGGTAGCAATGTTCCCTTTAAGCAGCTTGGCTGGGCAGATATTTGACCGACGCCACGCAGGAGTTTAGAATCACCTCGCAGCAAATTCTTAAAAATATTGCACAAAAAATGGACGTTGTACAACTTTGCACACGAGTTTTTTTTAAAAACTTTGCACACGGACCAACGAAGCTTAGACTTAGAGGGAACATTGCATGGTAGGCAAACGGTTTCTCTCAATGGACACAATAACCTTTATCAACATTTTGAACATTCACGTCAGTCAATAGTTTAAAACCAAAATGTTCGTTTAATCGTGCGGAAATTAGTTTATATTTATCTGCCAAAATATTTTACTTTTTGACTTCCAGTACATTTATAAGTGGTGGGTCGATTAATCGTTACATTTTTTTTAATCGTTATAATATTTTTGCGATTAATCGAGAAAATAATTGTTAATTTCCGCAGCCCTAGTCTTTTTATGTCTTAAAAAGTGATTGCATTAAGAATGTCCAGAGAGGCACCTCTGAAAAGTGCACTGGTTTACCCCGTTAAGATAATTTTATCATTTTTTTCAGAAAAACTTTTGTAGTTAACAACATGGCAAGGACATGACATAAACTGTGAAATTCTTAAAGCTTAACATTATAGTATAATAATCATAAGAGGAAGTTTATGGATGAATTCTCCTGTAAATGGGTAAAACATTTTATTTTAATTTAAAATTACTATAAAAAATAATTTTCAAAATAGTTTCTTAATGTGTACTTAAAAAAAAATTGTTTTGTACCATTCAAATTAGAGCTTCAACACCTTAATTTAATGTGACGGTCTGATTATTGATACATAATGAAAAAAACAACATAATAATGGGTTACAAGAAATTTATGAGCCCAAATTGCAAGTTCATCTATTAACGAAAAAACCGAATAAGTTTGCACCTTTTTTTTTGTTGGTCAGTAAGGTAGCTAGATGATTTATTTGAATTGGTTATGTACTGTCCATATCTGGTCGTTGAAGACAATTCTTTATGGCCATCCTTTAAGTGCTAAGTACAGGCATTCTTGGCATTTTAAAAACTAAGATTATGTAGACCATTAATTTCCTATAACAGGTCCTATATATTTTATACTTATTATAAGCGACTTGTGAGTGATACTTGTGTAGTGGTTATTCAATACCTAAATTTAAAATATTTAATAACATCAATAGATATTGAAATTTGTCACAAAAGCTGGGGTAAAAAATAAATAATTTTAGTCAGTTGAGTTCTGGGAGGAATCTTAACTAAATAATAGATAAAAGTATAAGCTATAGCATCTATATCTTTGATTACAAGATATCCATAATTTTTATAAAAATTAAATGACTAACCGAAAGAATCCATTAAAGTGTAATATTTTATGTTTCAACTGGATTAACTATATCAGTAAATATCTTATCAGTTAAATCAGGAATTTTTTCTAAAAGCTCTGATACAGAAACGATAGACCTGTTTATTGGTTATCACTCATGTAAAAATTGTATCTTTGAAAGTGGTGTTTTTTTTAATCTTACACTGATACCATATGCTGAGAGGTTGTTTGTTTGAAACTTTCTTACATTTTTATCTATTTTATTGTGCACTGGCTATTGATTCAATTTTTTTCTTTGGATTTATATTTATATTTGAATCATTTCTTGTTACAATACATAAACTGAAAAATTTCTTAAGATAGTATTTAAAAAAAATTTATACCTAAAATGACTAATTTTTAGAAGATGTTTCATATATCAGAAGAATAAGGGTCACACTTTTTTAAAACAGGAATAAGAGCACTGTTAAATTATATTTATAAAAATGGGTATTTCTCTCTTCTCAGTTACATAACAGGAAATTACATTGGAGTTTATTGATTAGCCCCTATTGAAAATTAAATATTGTAATAATTGTCTATTTTGTATGTTATAACAACATTAAGAGTTCAGGTTATTTCAGCAATCAATATCAAATTAGAGTAACTTAGATGTAGCAAGTGTATTTGAGTAGTTGAACTTTGTGTTTATCAGTGTTATCTTTTCTGCATAAACACTGTACAATTATTGCAGTCACATAGTCTGAGGTCAGCTCTATGCTATCTGTGACATGTGATCTTTATTATGTAAATTAATCACTGTCCGTGTGTGTTATTGGGTCATCCTTACTTTGTGGAGCATTGTGTTGATTTTCAACTTTTAAATATCTGAATTTCTTGCGGTCTTTCTATGCCAAGTTTAAAAAAAATGAAACCACTATTTTTAGTGTTCACTTTGTAGTTCACATTAACTGAGAAGGTGAGTTGTTATTACTGAACTACTGTATGGTATATTAATAAGATCAGTTTTTATTTTTGAACTAAAGTGTTTGTGTTCAACAGTTACAGCAGCCCAGTTGAATATGAAGACTTTCCAGTTCCTCAGGACTCTGATGGTGAATTAGAACTGATGGCTTATGAACAGGAATACGATGATGGTTTAGGCCCATCAAGGTTACCAGCTGAGAAGCAACCGTTAATTGGGTCATCTAATCAGTTTGAAGCACCGGTTGATAGGTAAAATCAAATGATTTTTAAATTATTACTAGCCAATATACCAGGCATATATCTCGTATTAGTATTTGGAATAAACAATGCAGCATTTTAGCTTGCATTTAAATTAAGGAGCTTGTAAAATAAACATCGTTTCAATTAATTTAAACAGAAAATCTCTTAAAAACACATTAAAAGAATTTTTGTAAGCATTTCATTCTTCAATACGATCAAGTTTCCCAATGCAATTATATGTTCTGATTGAATCCTGTTCCCCAATATGATCCTGTTTCACAAAACATTCTGTGATGGGATCCCATTCCTAAAAGGGCCCCCTTTACACGACGGAATCCTTTTCAACGTTTTTATCCCATTTCACAATGGAATCACTTCCTCACTAGATTCTATTCTTTGATGGGATCCTGTTTCCTGGGGAAAATCTCATTCTCTGGTGGGATACTATTCCTTGGAGCATCTAATTCCCTAAAAACAACCATGGGCCCAGGTTTATTATGTTAGGAATGTTAATTTTGCAGCACCCCTATACAATGTATTTTTTCTGGATTATGATGGATATTTGTGCCAAGTTTGGTCAATGTCCATTCATATGCAAGGGCACTTAGAAAAAACATACTAAGTCCTCTTTCTATATTTTAAAAATAGTTTGTAGCAATGTTTCCTCCTAGGTTTATTGGTCCGTGTGCAGAGTAAAATAAATTGTGCGCAAAGTTGCACAGCATCCATATTTTGTACAATATTTTACAAAATTTGCTGGTCAGTAATTCTAAACAGCTGCGCAGCATCATTCAGATATCTGCGCAGCTTAAAGGGAACATTGCATGTGGAGTTTAAGCTTATTGAAACCAGCTGTAATTATTAAGAAAATAGGTCAATATTCCATATGGTATAATTCACCACCTTTGATCTACAATATTGTTTGTATTTATTTTTTGTGCAACTCTACCATCAATTTTTCACTTGTTCACAGGAAGTATGGGGTGTTTCTCATATTTGGTTTCCTGGGTCTGGCATCTTTACTTCCCTGGAATTTCTTTATCACAGCTAAAAAGGCATGTTTGATTTTATGTTTTAACAGACAAATTATGATAATTAGTAAAGTTCATACTTGATGTCAATATACTATTAATAATACTGATACATTTATTTTTGTTCTGTATCCCAGCAGATGTGGAGTTATGAAAAATGAGCATATAATAAAAATAACAGAGAGTTTTGTAGAAGAATTGGCCATGAGTATGAGAATATTTAAAAACTAAATTAATAAGCAGCACCCATGTTTAGCATTATCAAGTTTTAATTTGTATCTTGGCTCTTCATCTTCAGTACTTCGATTATAAATTCCGGAACACCAGCCTGCCAAGCAATGTTTCATTTGATGATGAAAAACATACCACCCAAATGCAGAAAGAGTTTGAGAGCTATCTTTCAATAGTCTCAAATGGATCCAACTTATTCTTTATGATATTAACTGTGCTTCTTGTTAGGGCGTAAGTACTCTATAAATTTGTTTTAACCCCTGCGTAGATAGAGATTAAATAGAATTAGGTTTTATTGTTCTCATTTATTATTTCAAATGATTTTGATTGTCACAAATTTAAAATTAAAGATAAATATAGTGATGAATATGACTTTTAATGTATTCAGTAGTCTTATTGAATAGAAGGAATAGCTATTTTATTTATGCTCTCAATTTGATTTATTGCCAGTGTATGTGGTAAGTGTACTGCAATTTCCATCTTGTATGTTTACAGCTTCTCTCGGCTTTTTTTTTCAGAATCGCTGTCAAAGTTAGAGTTGTGGTTTCAACAGTCATCATTACTATCATTTTCATCATAACTTCAGTTCTTACCAAAGTTGATACAGACTCATGTAAGAAGAAAAAAAAATTATCAGGCAAAGTTAGCCTTCAAAATTATCTCTGTCATAAATTATTATTTTGTTCTAAAAGATATTATTATCTGCTGTTTAACCCAAAAGTCAATCTATTGGTTACTATTATTACTTTATGTGGTCCTCAGGGCAAGACACTTTCTTCATTTTTACACTTGTGCTGGCTACCTTAATGAGTGGTTTGTATATTCTTTAACATTTTAAAAATAATTTATTTTGCTCTTTATATGCAGGTTATATTGCTTGAAGCCAGTTAACAAGTACCTTTGTTGTAGTCATTGTATTTTTATTACATTAGGATTTTCTTAAGTTATTAATCAGAGCTTTAATGACCAAGTACATAGGTACACAATTATTAACATTGCCAAGTATTAAGGATATGTGATTGGTGATGTCAATTAAAAAAAACAACTTCAATTAAAGCCATTTTTTAAAGTAACATTTTAGCTGAAGTTGTCAAAAGTAATAAATAAGCGCATATTCCATGTTTTTTATTTACATTTGAGTAGTTCCCGGGGGTATTTACTACACGTGCGGGTCATTTATCTCAAAATGTTCACTGTGACAGGCCTAATTTACTTTCTTTATGAAAACCTTTTTTTCCCTTTAAATGCCGCTCAAGAAATTAATTAATTTTTCATATAAAAGAAATTAATTTATTTTTATTTCCTATATTTTGGAGATTTTTAAACTGTTTATTGACTCTAATTTTCAGGAGTCCAATCTGTATTGACTGGATCAGTTTTGGGTTTATCTGCTGTATTTCCTGCTATATACTCTCAGTCTGCCATGATTGGACAGGTAGGTTTTGCTACTCAAGAAAATGTTTAGTAAAATAATGAGATATATGCCTATAGTGATGTAGGAATGAGATAAGCATAGGACGCAATAATCTTCTGTATAGAAGGAGCGTCTGTAACAAATAAGATAAGAATGTAAATAATGTTTACTTAGATAACACAGCACTAACAAATCTGAATTTATATAAGCTAAGCTACAGGCACTGGGTTGTCATGCCTTAGATTAAAAAAAGATTAAAAGATACATACTTTATGTTTATGCAATTAACATTAGAATTTTACAAATGGAAGGTATATAAAATCAAATATGGTTTTATTAAAACTATTTAGGAATAGCACATAAGTTTTTTTGTGAATAATTGTAATTGTAATGTAAAAATTATAATTTAGAAAAGAAAAGAATGCATTACTAATAATTTCTTAAAAACCACACATTTCTTATAAGCTAAATTTTGTTTGTTTGCCACTTGCCAAACATAATAGTTTCTTTATTTATTGTAAATTTTAAATTATTCAAATGTATAATACATTTTAATATATAGACTAAAAATGCTCTGGATTCTGAAGAATTCATTTACTTTTAATTTGTATTCTATATTTTCTATTGTTACAACAAATGTTCTTCAATTTTTTTTAAACTAAAAGAATTGAAATCTCTAATTTGTCTAGGCTGCTGGAGGCACTTTCTCAGCAATATGTAGCATACTGACACATGCCTTTGGAGGGGATCCCATTACTAGTGGTCTTATATATTTTCTAATTGCCACAGTTGTCACAATTCTCTCCCTAGTTACTTATATAAGTCTCCACTTCATGGTAAGCATTTGTAGATTTCTTGTTGATTTCAACTAAGCTTAATTTCAGTTTACTTATTCAAGATGTAAAGTCTTAGCTATATTAAGTTTTATTTATTTTTGATATGATGGAACAAAGAAAAGTGAAGGCAAATTTGTTTTAATAAGCCTGAATTGTCCTTACTTCATCTTATCATGACTTTGATCATAGGATGCCTGAGACCAATCATTTTAATGAAAGTTTGAGAAATTAAACATGGTAAGAAATGAGCAATACCAGTCATGACACAGATTATTTAATCAACTACTAGAGAATTGCAACAGAACTCTGCCGATAGATCAATATACATCTAGGGCATATATTCGCAATTATGAGAAGACCTGGCAGCAGATTTTTTTTTAGAATATTCTGTGAAAATGTCTTTACCGTAATACTGTTGTAACCAGAATTTTCAGTGAAATATCTAATTATTTTTCTGAGTTTGTTAATTTTGTTGATATCCCTGAGAAAAAGAACGATTAAGCCTTTAACTCATTAAATGAGATCACATATGGCATCTTACATCACTGTGCAACTGACATAAAATTTAAATATGTCTTTTAGTGAGTTCTTTCATAATCTTAAATGTAAAAGTTGTATTTGATAACTGATACTTTTGAGCTAGTTTTAAAGTTATTTCATTTGTTTTTCCCCACAGAAATATGCCAGATATTATATGGTGACACTAGGTAACTACATTGATAGATTTCAATAGCTAGGTGTTATAAAAAATAATTTATATTGAATTGTTTCCAACCACAGTCATATGTGAAACTGAGTTACCAGGTGATTAGCTAACTGAACATTCACTATTTTTTTCTTACAACTATCTTAACTGTTGCATATTGTCCTGCTGCCTAATTTTGTCATGGACCCACACTTGATACAAAACTTAGTAAAAAATGTTTCCTTAACTTTGTGCGCTGAAATCAACTTGAATTTTTTCTGTTCTTAATATTAAAATTTGAAAGCAAAACCAAATTGGAACCAATGGCTATTTTTAATCTAATTTCTTTTCTTTTTTCTCCACAGCCAGCAATATAAATGGAATAAATACAGAGTTGTCTGTCCCAAGTGACAATATTAGTAGAAAAGAATATTTTATTGAAATATTGAAAACGGTAAACTTCTTATCTTATCTTATCTTATCTTATCTGTTTACAGACGCTCCTTCTATACAGAAGATTATTGCGTCCTACGCTTATCTATGGTTTGTGTTTAGTCCTGCATTTTTATTAGAGATTTAAATGTTGATAAAGTGTTGGTTTTCCTGGATTCTTCAGGCAACCCATTCCACGCCCGAATTCCGGACGGGAAGAAGGAAAACTTGCATGTGTTTGTTCTTGCATACGGAATAAGAAAGGTGTTTTTATCCTTATGTCTATCTGAGGGTTGTATTAAGTTATCTTTGTGTTGTATTTCTAAATTAGAATTAATTGCTTTATGTATGATTACTACTTTGCTCTTGGTTCTTCTATCCTCTAGTGTTTCAAGGTTTAATGATTTAACTAATGGTGTTATTCTTGTCAGTTTCGAGTATTCTCCAGTAATGAATCTGGCAGCTCTTTTTTGAATTTGTTCTAGTTTATCAATGTTTTCTTTGGTGGATGGGTCCCATACAGAAGATGCATATTCTAGTACAGGTCTCACCAAAGTGAGGTAGCATTTTAGTTTTATATCTCTATTACATTTGTTAAAGTTCCTTTTTATAAAGCCTAAGGTTTTGTTTGATTTTTTAATAACTTCATTGACATGGGGATTCCATGATAATTTCTCATTTATTAAGACTCCTAAGTATTTTGCATCTTTAGTTTGGGTCAGTTCTTTTCCATGAATGTAATATTTTGAATTTATTTGCTTCTTTTTCTTTGTTACTCTTAACAGTTGACACTTTTCTGGGTGGAAAGACATACTCCAGTTAGTTTCCCATTTTATCAATTCATCTAAGTCTTTTTGTAAAATTTTGCTATCTTGTTCTGATTTAATTGTTCTATAGATTATACAATCATCAGCAAATAACCTAACTTTTGTACCTGTTGAGATGTTGTTGGGTAAATCATTTATATAAATTAAAAAGAGTAAGGGACCTAGCACAGTTCCTTGTGGAACTCCTGAGTTAACCTTTATTGGTGCAGATTTAGATCCATTACTTATTACAGTTTGCTCCCTGCCCAAAAGGAAGTCTTATTTACCTACTTCTTTATATTAAGGGCCCATTATCACTGATTGTGTTCATCATTCATGCTCACAAACATGGATCTAGTGCACATAACATATTTCTTGTTAGGTTTTTAAAACTGAACTTGATTTCATAATTGTACTTAATGAAACCATCTTTAACTCTTGTTTTAAATTACATTTTCCAATAACTAATATACTGGGTATCAAAGGATTTTAATCATGCATTTTCAAAAATTGATTGTGATATGATACTATTTTGTTATATGAAATTTAATTATTTTGTAAGAGAATGTTATTTTATTTCAGACGTGGATGTACTGTTTGAGTGTCTGCCTTGTATTTTTAGTTACTCTGTCTGTGTTTCCTGCCGTCTGCTCTTTAATAAAGTCAACCCACACCCCCAAAAACCAGTGGACAGGTACAGTCAGACATTTAACTGCTAATCTATTGATTTAAGAGTGGACAGGTACAGTCAGACATTTAACTGCTAATCTATTGATTTAAGAGTGGACAGATACAGTCACACATTTAATTGCTAATCTATTGATTTAAGAGTGGACAGGTACAGTCAGACATTTAATTGCTAATCTATTGATTTAAATTCAAATTTCAAAATTATGTTGGTTTATAAAAATATTTATAGATGCCGCACTTTCGCCATGGTCCCATTGTATGATATATAATTGTTCATGGTCCCATTGTATGATATATAATTGTTCATGGTCCCATTGTATGATATATAATTGTTCATGGTCCCATTGTATGATATATAATTGTTCATGGTCCCATTGTATGATATATAATTGTTCATGGTCCCATTGTATGATATATAATTGTTCATGGTCCCATTGTATGATATATAATTGTTCATGGTCCCATTGTATGATATATAATTGTTCATGGTCCCATTGTATGATATATAATTGTTCATGGTCCCATTGTATGATATATAATTGTTCATGGTCCCATTGTATGATATATAATTGTTCATGGTCCCATTGTATGATATATAATTGTTCATGGTCCCATTGTATGATATATAATTGTTCATGGTCCCATTGTATGATATATAATTGTTCATGGTCCCATTGTATGATATATAATTGTTCATGGTCCCATTGTATGATATATAATTGTTCATGGTCCCATTGTATGATATATAATTGTTCATGGTCCCATTGTATGATATATAATTGTTCATGGTCCCATTGTATGATATATAATTGTTCATGGTCCCATTGTATGATATATAATTGTTCCTCTTTCATTTTTAAAATACATGTACTTATTTTTATTATTAAAATGTGTTGGTCAGATTTTGATTTTTCTTTCCATTCAGAGACCTATTTCACTCCTGTGATATGTTTTCTGCTCTTCAATGTTTTTGACTTTGTCGGAAGGCTCATCACATTTGTTATAAAATTTGTAAGTGTTAAAACCTTGCCTTTTAAACAATTTACAGCCGGGTGGGTTCACCGGAATTTTTATCTTGACCTCAATTAAATTGAATCTCAAGCAAAAAATTTGACTTGGCATATCATCTAGTACAGCTTTTTTTGAACCTGTTGATTCTTAAAAGTTTTTATGGCGCTTGTAATTTCCAGGGTTATGCAGATAAAAGGTTTAATTTATTAGATGATGCTGGTAAAGGCATTCAAAGAAATTTATTAAACACGTTAGGAGGAAAGCTAAATTAAAATTACTTCAATGTAAGGAGAATGCTTCTTCAGCCAAAAACCAACAATAAAAGTAAGATAAAAAAAGCATAGTTTTAAGGTAATATTCTAGAAAGCAAGAAAGGGAACCAAGAAACACTTGAGGATAGAAGAGAAAAGAGAAAACTAGTAATAATACATAGGCAATAAATTATAACTTGGAATACAATGCAACAACACTCGGATAGACAAAGGTATAATCAAATTTTATGTGTTGCCTTTTCAAAAACAAACACATACAAATCCTCCTTCTTCCTGCTCAGAATTTGGGTGTTAAATGTGTTGCCTGAACAAACCAGGGAAATCAACACACTATCAACATTTAAATCTCTAATAAAATACAGTGGTACCTCGCTTAATGAATGCAATCCGTTCCAGCGCTGAGTTCGCTAAGCGAAATGCGATTTCCCATTGACATCTATGGGAAATGAATTAATTGGTTCCGGGCCAGAACAAATTTCAACAAAAATATGAAAAAACGACAGGCAGTGTTCAGAGGCAAGTAAAGTGTTATTAGACACTCACCAAGCTGGGTTAGGTGTTTTTGGATGTTGGGAGGTGGGATGAGGAGGACACACTTTTATTTACAGTTTTCACACACACACATTTCCAGTCCAGACTGTTGTTGAGTGGAGGGACCAGCCTGTTCTTCAGCGTTGTCGGCCATTTTATGAGTCAACTCGGTCGTTCGAACCGCGTGCCAAAAATTCCGAAGCAAACGACCCGCATGTTGAGCGCAGGCACGCACGCGGGCACGCAACGCGCGTTTGTTGTGCAGGGCAACGTTGGCTTTGCTTGTTGCGGGGTTGTTCGCAGCAGCGTTTGTTGTTTGTTGCGCAATCCGTTTGTTAAGCGGGGTACCACTGTACAAGTCTAGGCATAAACCATGAGTAAGCTTCCTCTGTACAATAGAAATGTCTTTAATTTATAAAATAAAGAGTAAAAGAATAAAATTTAGAAGGGAAAAGTAAATTGATAGTGATTGGTAGGAGCTCAAAGGGGTTGAGATATGTTAATCTTGGCAGCCTGTTTGTCATCATTGTTCATCATCATGCAAACTTTTGTTTGTTAGCTGTTGAAAGCTACTTGCAGACATGTTTTTTTTGGTTTCTTTTTCAAGTTTCCTCCTACCTGGTTTAATAAAATTCTATCTACTAACAGCAGTTACCCCATATCATTAAAGAGATTAAAAACTAGCCAAGTAAAGTACAGGATTTTAATGATTTAATTTTTTTGTGTGTTTTAGCCAGGAGCTCATCGGCCAGGTTGGCTTCTTGCGATGACAATAGTACGTATTGGATTCATCCCATTACTTATGTTGTGTAATGTACAACCCAGAGATTATTTGCCTTTAGTTTTAGACAATGATGCATATCCCATTGTGCTGATTTCTTTACTTGGTTTGAGCAATGGCTACCTTGGGACGCTATGCATGTCCTTTGGTCCACTGTAAGTCCATTATACTTTAATTTTTCTTAAATTTATTTTAGAAAATTCTTAAAATTTACTTTACTTTCTTGTGATAAAATGCTATTAGTGGATTTAGAGAAGACTATACCAAGGGAGATGACCCAGAAATAAAACAAATATTTTTAATCAAAGCTAAAACATCCAGATGAAGTGGAATGTTTAAAGGCTAACCAAATTATTTTGAACCAGTTTACTTGTAAAAGTAATATTGTCATTAGTTCCTAGATTTTTGAAAGATGGAACTTAGCTCAATCATTTTTAATACTGTTAATTGTGTAATACAATATCAAATATTGTCACTCTTACTGTATTTTGTTTCAGCAAAGCTAAAGACGAACATTTAGAAGGAACAGGGATCATGTTGGCACTAGCAATGACTGTAGGACTAGCTGGGGGCTCAGGCTTCTCAATTCTCTTTGTTAATCTCATCTAAACCCATCATAACAGCAATAATAGCCATAGGAACTTTTTACATACACTAATTATGATTTTGTGGATTAGAATAGAAAGAAAAGAGTGATTAAAAAAATTAGAATCTGGAGGTCCTCAAATTTCTGCGATGCAGTACCACTTAAACTTAAATTTATTTACCACCGGACAAACAGATTAAATTATGAAGCTCTTATTATATATATAAATATAAGTTTTTCAATAACATATTACAACAAGGAGGAAGTAACATTTTGATCATCACAGTGTTAGTGATGACAGTGTTGATTAAGCTTCATGTAAAGTTATCAGGCCATGTGATTGTGAACATTTCATATAAGACGTTTACCATTCCAAACTTTGACCTTTCAATGCTTTGTAAATACTCAAAATGATCATCATGTGCAATAACCTGATGTAAAAATTATTTGGTTTAGACAAATGATTTGTCTAGTTGTATTATAGTTCAATTGTTTTATTGTTTTTCTTATTCTGTTAATGGCCACAAAATAAAAATTGACCAGTCTCTTCACAAAGAAAAACTTCCACCCAAGTGTACACTGTCCACATAAATTAACATAATGACATTATACTAATTTATGTGGATAGTGGACACTTGGGTGGAAATTGTGACAGATGTTTGCTAATTCCCATCAATTTTTATTGATTTGGCAGGAGGAAAGTTTAATTATTAAAAAAAACAAAACAAAAAAACCTTCCAAATATATTTCGTTTAGTCAGAATGAAATGAAAGAAATAAAAAAATCCACTTCCAGGCATTCATTATTTGGCAAAATTTACTAGACATTTGCCTCAACATTTTGCAGGCACCACTGTTCTTAGGTCGTCCACCAAGACCCTCCCTATGTTTATTGTTTAACTAACATGACAATGTACTTCATCCCATATTCAATTTTTGTTGACAATGTTAATATACAACTTGCCTGTTCTAATGTACTGCCCCCTATTTGGCAATTCCAGTTGGTCCACCTTGTTTAATTTTTGGAAAGTCAATTTTTTTGTTTTTATTTTTTAAAACTTATATGTTTGTGTTAAAGTTAAAATAGTTAAGTGCCAAAAGTGTATTTTATAAACAATGCATTATCTGCAAGTCGTCTGCTAAGAGGGTAATTATGGTGACTGGCCTTTATATTGATGAGGTTTTGCTGTTGTAAATTATTGTTTCTGAGCCAAATCAAATTGAGATTTGATTTTAAAGTTAAAACATATATAGCTTGTAATTGTAGAGATATTTAATCAATTATAGTACTGGATCTTTCTATATCAGAATTTATTTTATAATAAATATCAATTCTAATGTTTTGTCTTTGTTCTTTAATTTAATAATAAGAGTATCTGTTAGTAATAAATCAACCCCAAAATAAAATTTAATTTTTTTCTCAGATATGATTTGTTTGCCAGATAACCCTTAAATGTCTTTAAAAAAATCTTTTTATTGAATTTAAAATGTAATAAAATTAATTATTTTTTAATTTACTAATTACTAGGGGGTGTACCAGATTTCAGCTCCGGCAAATTCGGAATCCAGCCATTTTTACAAATCTGGCCCTGGTTCAGGTTGGATTTCACTTCATAAATCTGGCTTGTATCCAGTACAGCCCTACTAATTACCATGTCCTAGATGTCTACATTTGGAGTAATTCAGGTCATTCAAAGACAAGCGTCTATATTAAAATTCCCCACAGAGTGTCATTGAACTGTCCATCACAGGTGCAAAGTATGAATCCAACCAAAAAGGTCACTCAAAGTCAAAGAGTCAATTAGGTTGACTGCTGACTTACAGCATGACTGAGTAACCAAGAAATTGTTGAATCCATTGAAGTATGGATGTTTCAAAGTTGAGTTCCCAAAACCCATACTATGGAGATTCAATGACCAGTAGAAGTTGCTGCTGATTATTCCCCATGTAGGTTCAAATAGTTACCAGCAGGAGAAACCATGCAAAGTGTTAAGTCCATTAAACAATGGAAACAATTCCAAAGTTTCAAGATTTGATCCACAGAAACAAGGGATTTCCAAGTAATACCAAGCTTCATGTCATAACTATATGCTTTGCAATCAGCCACATATTAGAGGAGACCTAAAAATTGATGTTTTTAGGCATTTTCTAGTACAACTACAACTTGTAGTAGGCCTAGTAGTCAATTCCTAAAGCTATTTACGGTCAACATTTAATGTATTATATTAAATTATATATCACATTATTGAAATGAAACTAAGCTATGAAAAGGAAGTATGATATACTAATATATTTACAGTGTATGTTACTTGTTAATCTCAAGTCAAATAACAAAACCAACCAACAAAACACACCCAGAAATAAAATCTTGAACATAAGTCAACCTTTCATAGTCTTTAATCCATTCTTGTTCAGCTAACAATCTACACGAGGGGGAATAACCGGATGGCCTAACATTGAACGTCTGCTTGTTTCTTTTTCTCCGATCGGACAATAAAACAAAAACATTGTTCAAATCTTTTCATTTGTTAACTGGTTTTACCCCACGGCAACTAGACGAGGTGCCATGGGAAACGTTTTCCTCATCGCCATGCATTTCTCTCTGTCGATGAACAGCGTTGTGTTTTTGATGGAAAGGTCCTGCTCCAGAGCCCCCTTGGTCCTCAGAAGCGCCTGCAGGGCGTTCTCTGCTTCCCTGAGCTTGTGCTGCAGGTGGTCCACGGTGTCTGTGATCTCACCCACCTCCTCCACGAGTCTGTTGTGGGCGGCATCACGGCACAGCTCCACGTTGGGGCGCCTCAGGCGCGTGTCGAGCCTCGTTTGCGCCACCTTGGGAGAGAATATTTACACGGGATTATTTAATTTTATGTTCGAAAACGATTTCACTCCTCTCTTACTTCTGATATCAAAACATCTCCTAGCGTAAAGCAAATGTTTATGAAATTAAAGTCGGCCCGTCAACTAAAATAAGAACAACCAACAGCTGGTGTAAAACTTTAAAAAACGTCAGAAGTGTATGTACTTAAAGTTTTCTGTCACGGTTGAGACCACCCCACTCTACTTTAACTATTAAAATCGTTACAGTGCACCCAACATTAAGACCGTTACAGTGCACCCAACATCAAGACATGGTACCAGCCCATTACCTGCATGGGCGCCTCTTTATCCTGTATCGACTTTTTGAGCAGTTCAATGTTCTTCTCCATGTCATAGATCTCTTGTAATGTTCTATTCAAGTGGAGTTGGATCTTGTTCCTGGCATCGGTGGTCTCCTGAATGCGGGCACTCAGAGCTGTGTTTACTGCATTCCATTCCTGGGAGGAGAGGAAAGAGGGAACACCGATGCTAAGTTAACCAGGCCATTCATTATTCTGACATAATTTCAATTTTCAAACCATCCGGAACAAACGATACCATTTTCATCGTAAGCACGACTAATGTAATCTTACCATCCACTTTTCTTTGTTACATTCGTTAATAAGACATTCAATTAAACGCCATCTTACCATCCACATTTCTTTGTTACATTCGTTAATAAGACATTCAATTAAACGCCATCTTACCATCCACATTTCTTTGTTACATTCGTTAATAAGACATTAAATTAAACGCCATCTTACCATCCACATTTCGTTGTTACATGTGTTGATAACACACTCAATTTCATTTCTCATATTCTTAGATGCCAACCGCTCGGACTGGGATCTCTGTATATTATCATTTGTGTATCTGAAGAAAAGGGAACACGTTTATTATTTCTGGTGCACTCTTCACTCAAATTTGTTAGGGGCCGTCCACAAATGACGTCACGTCCGTGGGGGTGGTCAGTCATACATTTGTGACGAGGTGGGGGAGTTTACGAAATGTGACGTCACACCAAAACGCGCAACTTTAAATAAAATTTCAACTTAAATAATTGATTGCTTACAATTTATTTAACGACCTTTTAAACGGCTTTCCACATTTTACGATATTAGAGTGCAGCCTACACTAAATACATGCTTAAATAACAAGCAAACAAAAATGATTTGAAACATGCTCATTTTCAAATAGAAAATACGGCTCTTTTTTTTTGTTGTGCGCCCGCAAAGCTTTGTGACGTCATATTGGAGGGGGGGTCTTAGTTTTTGTGACGAAGAGTTAAAAAATCGGCCAAAATCGCGTGACGTCATTTTTGGACGGCCCCTTACTCATCTTTGAATAACATTAAATACTGAATGTGTTAACAGACTTAATCACGTTGTTCACTCAACCATGTCTCTCGGTAATGACTTACTTGGCCCAGGTCTCAGGGACACTGATTGTGTTGTCTATCCTATGCACACCATCATGGTAGGCGATTCCTCTGCTGGTATTTCTCAAGATGTGTGTTGTGGTGTCCAGGTTTTCGGCTATGAACTTATCGCCAGTATCTCGCTCTAACTCGTGCTGGGCAGCTCTGTTCAGACCCAGCTGGACATTCGCTCTAGAATAATATATACAATATAATTTTATAACATTCCCCGGATATTTGAAATATGTGTAAAAAGACGGAATTAGTCATTGTGACTAACCTTTACTTCAGCGTTCATGCGACAATAATAACCAATCTAGTGAGTAGAACATCGGCGTCTCTAGTGTTGGTGTCACCCGTGAGGTAAACTCATGGCGTTAACCAACGGGCCTTCTCTAATTGACATTCTCTAAGTCTGAGTGTTTGGGCGACAATTTGCCATGGCTGCAGAACGATGTGATGCCCCCCCCCGCTCTAGAAGCACCCAGATCTAAAGCAACCTGATCTGGAAGCACGTTGATATAAAACACCCTGATCTAGAAGTGCCCTGATCTAGAAGTGCCCTGATCTAGAAGTGCCCTGATCTAGAAGTGCCCTGATCTAGAAGTACCCTGATCTAGAAGTACCCTGATCTAGAAGTGCCTTGATCTAGAAGTGCCCTGGTCTAGAGCACCGTGATCTTTAAGCAATATCTTGGTATTAGGGCTGTTAACGATTAATTTAAATTTAATCGTTAATTTTTATAAAATTAACGATTAATTAACCGTTAATTTCGATTAAAGCAAAAATTGAAATTTATAGTGTCATAACTAACATTTATTAAACGTACATGTCGAAAAATCGAAATAACACTGGAATGTCTTCTTTAAATGACATCTTTTAACAAACGCAAACAGAAAAGTGTATTAAAATTATTTGGTCCAAGTGATGAGTGGGTCTTATTGGCAATATAACCAGCCGAGCTGAACAATCGTTCACATAGCATTAGATTGTCTCAGCCGAAGTTTCTGATACTGTAGTGGATGTTTGGTTTGCAGGTGATATGTAAGTGGAGTGTTAGAACCATGGTAGCAATGTTCCCTTTTAGCAGCGCGGCTCCGCAGATATTTGACCGACACCACGCAGGGGCTTAGAATCACCACGCAGCAAATTTTGTAAAATATTGCACAAAAAATGGACATTGTGCAACTTTGCACACGAGTTTTAAAAAAATAAAATTTGCACACGGACCAACGAAGGTAAGACTTTGAGGTAACATTGCATGGTAGGCAAACGATTTCTCGCAATGGACACAATAATCTTTATCAACATTTTGAAGATTCACGTCAGTCAATAGTTTAAAATCAAAATGTTCGTGTAATCGTCCGGAAATTAGTTTATATTTGTCGGCCGAAATATTTTTTTTTGAATTCCAGTACATTTATAAGTTGTGGGTCGATTAATCGTTTAAAAAATTTTAATCGTTAAAAAACGATTAATCGAGAAATTAATCGTTAATTTCCGCAGCCCTACTTGATATATTTTACTTTCATCTGTTACTAAACTAAACACATATTCTGTAGGCCTGAGACTAGTCTCTTAAGGCCTTGGCTAATATCTGGGCAACCTGTTCCATTTGCTGAGTAGTGCCATACAACATTGTCTTAACGTGGTACTCTTTTGCCTCCCTAACCTCCCCGGCGATGTCTAGCGCGGGACACGACGTCAACAGGTGTAGGACTGTCTCAGAGGCTAGGCTGCAATGACGGCAGTTCGAGTCCGTGGACTCAGTGCTTCTCAAACTTTTTAGTATTGCGGACCGGCAGGAATTTTTTCAATTGCACCAGAGACCAGTGAACTATTTTCCCTGTATTGATGTGTTAGCGAAATGTCCTTTCTTGGTAACTTATGCGGACCGGCATCGGATGGCCCACGGACCGGCACCGGTCCTCGGACCACCACTTTGAGAAGCACTGGTCTAGCCTGTTAAAGTACGAGTTGGTTGGGCAGGGCTCTGTTCTCATTTGAGTCACTAAACTCTGATGTTTGCGACTCAAGCTCCACCACTGGTCTGATCGACTTGGCCTGTTACTAAACCGTTCTTTTGAGCCCTGTAAACTATTACATTTTCTCGTCTTCTCCGATGATGTAGAAATGCGGTGTAATTAGCATAAACAATTGTCAACCCGATGTGACAACGTAACTCCCACGAAAACCCATTTGGAAGCTTTTGGTGTACGCATTCTAGACATTATAGACATATATTTTCAGACTGAGCAATAATAAATAACCTCAATAATAACAATCCATAACCATCATAATTATAAATTAGTAGCCGCCAATAATATTAATCAAAATCAAAGGAACAAAAAACATAACTAATATGCACACAATTTCCACCAGATAAATCCACCAAATAAATCCATCAATAAGATTAAGATCAATCAATAATCATCAAGTACAATACCCCCATCACCTGTCTATTGTGTTCCGCATTCTTTCCTGGCAGCGCTTGATGAGGTCCACCTCTCGTATTAGTTCCTTTTCCGGGTTGTCATGAACAAGATCAATGGACTGACGTTTCTCCCTGTTGTTAACAGTAAAGAGCTTGTCTACATGATTGGTTAAATGCCCAACACCATACCAGCATATCATGTCATGGCCAAGGAAACAATTTTGAACTTTAACAAATATAAAAAGAATAGCCTAGGGGCCGTCTATAAAGTACGTCACACTCTAGAGGGGGGAGGGGGGTGTAAGAAAGTGTGACATGGGGGAGAGGAAGTCCGGCCATGTGTGACGTCACGGTGTTTTATATTTATATTAAATTTAATTTATTTTGTTGTTGTGACGTACTTTAGGGGGGGGGGTGTCCAAGATTTGCGACAGTTTGTGACTGAGGGAGGGGGGAGTTAAAAATGGTCAAAAATAGCGTGACATAATTTATGGACGGCTCCCCAACAAAGTGACAATATGTGTATAGCATGGGGTCACGGATCTACTTTAGTTGAGAAGTTTTAGTGGCTATTGGGCGGGTCAGTCAAGTTTGTGTACGAGTTAAATCATCCGTTTCCTACTCACGGTGATGTCGGTCATTTACGTCTTAAAACTAAATTCTCAAGAAGCTTCGTGCACCTAAAAAATAACCTTTCACATTTTTTTGGCACATGATCGTATGTGAGTGTGTGAGTTTAAATGTGTGTGTGTGCGTTCGAGTGTGTCTTTGGATGTGTTTGGATGTGTTCAACTGTCTTCTCTACCACAGGCTCTCATGCCTTATGTCGTGTTCAACTGTCTTCTCTACCACAGGCTCTCATGCCTTAAGTCGTGTTCCCAACAGACCTGTTGTACAAACACTCTTGTGATATGTGTAGCGGGTTCTCCGTCTCGGCCAGGTTTTTCTCCAGAATTCTCTTGGCTTCATTAAGAGCATTGGTCTCAGTGATCATCAGATCCAACTCGTGGTTGAGTTCTGTCTTCCAGAAATTAATGTCCCCTGTCAACAGATGAAAACATGTTCTCGTGGATAAATGATATAACTTTAGTTCAAAGCATGTTTACCGAGCCTTGCGGGAGTTCAAATCTATACATGATAGTAATACATAAACATTAATTTTTAATTACAGTAAATAGCATTGCATTCAAACTTAAACGTTATGGAATATATGATGTAAATCACAATTTACTTACAATGTTATATAAATGATCAAGATCAACTATATAACATATGTATTACAATGTTCTGTCAGCGGACGACATATGCCACATATCTTTTAGAATATTTTGTCAGTGTTTATACATGCTACATATCTTTTGCAGATATGCCACATATTTATTACAATGTCATGTCAGTGATTAACATATGCCACATATTTATGCCATTGTTGTCAGTGAGTTCACCCACCAATTCTCTCTCCGAGTCTCTTGCCGACGTCAGCCTGTGTACGCTTCGTTTTGTCGTCGTACTCCTTGCACAGCCGCATCGTGTCCATCCTCAGCCGCTCTGAGCCTCCCCTGACGCGGTCCGAGGCCAGGTAGTTGCCCTGGTTGGAGGCCATCCAATCATTGGTTGTGAAGCGGGTGTAGAGAGCGTTACGGGCTGCGGCGAAGACTGGCGGCACTTTCAAACTGTCGAGCTCCGACAGTTGGGTCCTGGCAGACATGGGGTCCGGCATGCTTCTTGTGACGGCCGTGCAGGGATTCACCTAGAAAAAAACACAACATGCGTTATTTAAAGCCCTTCGTGTAATAAGTGATTTGCAAACATGTACAAGGTACTCACAAACATAGAGATGTTATATAAAGTTACTTCAACTAAAACAAATGAGCAGAAAAAAACAACAACTCATTTCACCTTAGATTTTTTCTCCACATACCTTCGCCGATTGGTAGTAGGTACTCGGTCGCCATGGTAACGTCGTGAGGGACCGTCGCATGGGTGACGGGGCGGGGTAGGTGTCGTAGGTCTTGTACTGGTTCTGCATGGTTCCAATGGTTGGCAACTGTGTGAACTGTACCGCCTGCCTCGGCCCCGTCATGTACGTGGAGGTCGACGTTGCACCTGGAATGGTCAAGGAATTTAGAGAACTAAAAGTCATCTGGCCACCGTACTGCAGATTTAGGAGGTTGCTATTTACTCCTCATACAAAGAAATATCTTACATGGTATTCTTTAATTTAACAGTGACATACGGACCTTGCTATCAGTATTTACTCTATTTGAATAATAACATACAATGAGATACTCCCTGTCTATTTGAATGATATCATACAATGAGATACTCCCTGTATTTTTGAATAATATCATACAATGAGATACTCCCTGTCTTTTTGGATAATATCATACAATAATATTCTCGATGTCTTTTTTAATAATATACAATGATATTCTCAATGTCTTTTTGAATAATATCATACAATGATATTCTCAATGTCCCTTTGAAGAATATCATACAATTAGATACCCCCTGTACATTTGGTGAATATCATACCATGAATTATGCGTTCTCCTGTTTTTGAGAGGGAAATATTAACACACTGTTAGCCTTGGTTCAAATAGTTGTGCTCTGTCATTTCTACAAGCCTCGTTTTTTATTTAGGCCAAAATCAAACATTTAAGAATTACTCTCTACGGCTACCGTTCTCTTTGCTTTTACCGTATCTACTTTATATATTAAACATATAACAAAAATTAAAGAGCACGTGAGTGGCTCGTGCGTTTTTAAAATTCTTCTTGGGGCTAAAGCAAAGAGAACGGTGCTATCACTGTTGTTACGGCAGAGCGAGGCGTACATCCGGAATGAAATGTTGTATTTTTACACTTGAAAAGGGAATAAGTGCAATTATTTTATCCATAAATGTAATTAACGTTCTAGTGTTCGTTTTTTAGGGTCTGGGTTAGGTTTAGTTGTCTATTTTTTAAAATTAAAATAGAAAAACAAAACAAATATCGCAGCCAAAAATACCATATATGGAGCGCACCACTCTCTTTGCTTTTACCCTTCTTGGTTTTGGTTTGTCAACATCTTCCCCATAAAAGTTAAGAAGAAGTTTTTGGCTAGCTCGGCGACAACCGTGAACAGTGAACAACTCTACCACCAACGACCAATGAATACCACCATCAAATGACACAAGTTTCACAAATTTAGCGACCACATTTATTTCTGACAGCATCAGCAGATGACCAAATTTCTCGTCCACTCACCAAGATACTCTACATTACTGAAGTTGGGCGGACCAGCCATCTGCGGCTGTGTGACCGCACCGCAGGTCGCCATCTCCTGTCTTGGAGTTGTACTGGTGAGAGTCGTCAAAGTGAGACTTTCCTTGTTGTGTCTCTAGGAAACCCTGTCTCTGGGCTTCCGTTTCAGAACTTGCGCATACGTTCAACGCAGTTTTGTTGACGTCATATGTTTTTAAATACAACTAAATAAGAATGGTATTGACTGAAGACATTTGATTTAGAGAATATATCATTGGTGTTGCTAATTATTTTGGTATTTTATTTAGAGTCATCGACAAATTAAATGCAATTTATGTTTAGTCAGTGTTCGTTTCTTTCATACTAATAAACAAGAAGTTATAAATAAACTGAAGAAGAGAACAGCAAATGCCGTAGCAGTTTCCTTAATACAACTAAGATTTGATTACTGCAACTGTAGTCTGTGGGGATTGCCTCAAAAACCAACTGCAGAAACCCCAAAAAGTACACAACGCTGCCGTTCGGACTGTATTGTGGATGAAAAGTCAGACCACATTAAAAAGGCACTCGGGGATCCGCACTGGCTTCTTGTGATTTAAAGAATAGACTGAAAGATTCTGCCACTATCTCATGCTGTAGGGACGGTTCAGTGCTGCAGTGTTTGAAGGAATTAGCTTCGGAACATGTAACTCTAAAGCAGTGCTTCTCAAAGTGGTGGTCCGCGGTCCGGTGCCGGTCCGCGGGCCTTCCGCTGCCGGTCCGCAGAAGTTATCAATAAAGTTTTAAAAATTTATTATAATCCCTTATTTTGCAACCATTTATACTAACCCTATAGAATATTTCAATTTTTCGTTAAAAAGCATATACGATGAAAAAAAAACAACCCCAAACCTTTCGCTACCACGTCAAGACAGTGACAATAATTCACCGGTCCCTGGTGCATTGGAAAAATTCCTGCCGGTCCGCCATACTAAAAAGTTTGAGAAGCACTGCTCTAAAGAGTCTTCGATCCTCTGCGCATTCTCTTCTGAAAGTTCCCGGAGAGGATGGGACACAGGGGTTAGTCCCTTGGCGGGCGCTCATTTGCATCGATGATCGGCGGCACCAAAATAATGGAAAAGTCTTCCGAAATTTTTGAAAGAGTGTGAAAACAAAGACAATTTTAAGAAAAACGTGAATTATTAAAACAATTAAATTTATTTGATATAGTTTTTGAGCATGAGAGTTGCAACGAGCTTGATAGTCTAGCACGGGAAGTGTTAGCGCTATAAAAGAAAGCATTCATTCATTATATATATGAAAACGTCTGGATTTTATACTCCCCCACTAAGTAACTATTCGATGATATATTAAGGATTCTGTTCACACTGTCATTGAAAGAAATTCGTGATGTTTGAAATGTTTTCGTTTTTCTTTTATAATTTTTTATTGTAAAGATTTTATTTTATTCCTGTACATTATAAACACAAATATAATTATTAACTTTTCAATCAGCAATGCTGATAAAATCCACATTAAATTTATTCAAATTGTGTAAAAGCCAATAACAAAACCACCAAAAATAACACAACCAATAACTTGACAATCAATAACAACAACAAAAATAAAATAAAAACAAGATCTGATTGATTTCCCTGATCAACCTCCTATCGTCTGCGCATGTCTGTCAGCCACGATGATATGAACCTAGGGAGAAGCCATGAAAAAAACAAACAGCAAAAACATACCACTGCACAAAGTTAACTAAGCACAAGAGGGACACGCAAGTAGAAAGAAAGTCTTCAAAGAACAAACTTTGAACCAGGGGGTGGCGTCTTTTGAATCCGTCGCATTTTAATTTTGGAATTTTTATTGTTAGAAAGACATGAACAGACATTATAAACATGAAATACGTACAGTCAACTGCTGATTCGATTACAGACTGAACTTCCCTCACTTTTTTTTTACTGTACTTTCTTTCTGTCTCCTGAACGTATGATAAAATAAGTCGCGTTTATCGATCTTAAGACCATTGACTGATTCAGTTGGTCCTTCCAAGTGAATTCAGTGTGTACAGGGGTGGGAATACATTTCCATACAGTGCTTTAAATCCGTGCAGTAAAACCAATGAACCGTGGATACAGGTTCAGTATCTCTGCCAGACCAACGTTTGATAGGGAAATATTTGGCGTCAATGGTGAGGAAAATAGCAACGTACCTTAAGTTTGTTGTCATCGGACGTTAGTATGGAGAGGGCGATGAGTGAATGGTAAGGAAAGTTGGTGTGTTACGCGTAGTTTAAAATATAGTATGTGGTGTGTTTATGTGCATTGATATGAAGGCTCCCGCTGAGCTTTAATTTTTGTTCTTATAACTTTGTTTTAAACTTACAGAGATTCGTGACGTCACACACATGTCATCTGTCTGAGTGGCAAAATGACATTCGTTAAAAGTGTTCGGTCGACCTCGATCTACCTCAAGGTTTGTATGTGTCCGGTACACGTCACCGCCTAGATGTGTCAATATTACTTCTCACTTCATCTTTTAAGGTCGCTGTGTAATTTTTGAAACCCATTTTTCCTCAGACTTAAATTTTTGTTTAATATCCTACCTGTTTACATATTAAAATCGACATTCGCAATTTAAAAATAAAGTTTTTAAGTATTAAATCTTGAAAACAAATATTTTAATTGTAAAAATCATTTTAAAAAAACATAAATAATATAACTGTCAGCCGCTCTCTAATAACTGATACATTTATTAACAAGTCTTAACGCAGTTAATTCTTAAGTATCAAAATTATTTAACATGCCTGTATAGCAGATAGTTAAATATAGAATGTCAGTAGAGTAGCCAGATTTCAACTGGATCAACCAAATATTTTTTTAAAAAAGTAACAAAGTGAAATAAAATGAGTTTCGGCTTAAGAAAAAAATAACATAATATTTCCCCAAAATGATATCTTACGTCAATACGTGGACAACATATAGCAAACTATAAATATTTTGTCTTCATTTAAAGATTTTACATGCTCCAAGATCGCAATGCAACTCTCTCATCTTTCGCGCAAATCAAAGACAACAGAAATTAAATTCCTAAAATGTATTTATATCTCATGAAACGCTACACTATCTTACAGACGACTCTTCGCGTTCACAACATTAATTACATCTTATAATTATAACGAAAAATTCACTCTGTGTTTTTAAAAAATTCAATTAATACAAAACTAACCCCCCCCCCAACAGATCGTTGTATGCATCCTGATCGTTAGTTTCGTACTTGCCTGGATATCATTCACCACCGCCTCTTGGGGAGATGGGTACAGCTCCGGTAATCTCATTGGCTACGGGCTGTGGAAAAGTTGTAACGAGGCTGAGACCTCTCCTTCATGCGGTATACTTTTTGGCTGGAATCTCCGTGAGTACAAACATATATAACACGTTTATAACTGGTCAGTATATGTTTGATTTTGTTATGTACGGCAGGACAACCTGTAAACCTAGACATAACTAGGACATGTGTTAGGTCACTTGAGAGCGAGAAACGCCGATTTCGAATTAATTTATGTCAAGTTTTACAAAGTAGCATGAAATGAAAAGGCCTCTGGACAAAAAAAAACAACAACAAAAAACCCAATAATGTCATTAAAATGCGAATTATTTCACGGAATATTTTCTGTAAGAGACCCTTCCAAGGAGATCTAACCTAACAATATCTAGATGGCAGGTTTCATCCAAAGATTCACACGCATAGGATAGGGTGAATGAGTTCATCATTATCATGTGAACAGACTTTAAGGGGATAAGAAGTATAGTAGGAAAACCTGCATAAACGGAAATAACCACAGTGGACAAAACTAGAAGATAACCATGCAATATTCGCAAATATTTTTCTTGGCTACTTTACAAAGCTAATAGCACGTTTCCTGTGTTAAATTTCCCAATTAATTCTAAACCTTTGTTTTTGCAGATTGGTACAGAGCGCTCCAGGCATTCGCCATTTTTGGTTTCATGAGCGTCAATTTCTGCCTCTTCTTCGCCCTACTCCTTATGTTTGTGCCAGCCTGCAACAAAGGGAAGACACTCAGTCTCTGGGTTGCCGTTCTTGGATTTTGGTCAAGTAAGTAGTGGGTTAAGTTCAGTTGAGCTTGAATTCGCTTCCCTCGTTTTCATTAAAACATATGATAATTTATCTACATTTTCACAAATATCCCAATAGTTTCAAATTGATTTATAAATAATGTTTTATGCATTTGTAATTGATTCCATTTCAAGAGTCTTACAACTGTTTTTATTTTGTGTTCTGTGATTTCTGAATGCGTGCTATTTACGCCTTTGTGTTTCATGGCTATCGCTCATATTGTTCAATTGATGGAATAGGGCATGTAATTTCTAAGACCGGAAAACGTCATAACCCATTCGGTAATTGGGCTATTTTTAGATTTAGGTCAAACTTTTATGAAATATCCGTAACAACAGTGTATTTTAATACACTGACCGCACTGAAAACGATCTTCTAGGTGCAATTTTTGTAAACAAAATTATTTCTTTACACTTTCACTTAGTTTTGCATTTGAATAAATTGTTAAAATGCAGAAGACTTAAAACTAATGTAAATAAGCTTAAAGGGGCCGTCCATAAAGTACGTCACGCTCCAGAGGGGGGAGGGGGTGTAAGAAAGTGTGACAGTTTGTGTCAGGGGGGAGGGGAGGGTCCGGCCATGTGTGACGTCACGGTGTTTTATTTTAATTATTTTGTTAATAAAAAAAGACACTTTTGTTCGAAAGTTTGACGTCCTTTAGGGGGGGGGGTCCAAGATTTGTGACCGTTTATGACAGGAGGAGGGGGGGGGGTAAAAATTGTCAAAAATAGCGTGACGTACTTTATGGACGGCCCCAAACATTTTAAAAGATGAGTGTAAGAAGTAGTTCGATATTCGTAGAAACTAGTCCTAGCGTGAAAGTAATTGTAGTCAAGTCATATTTAGTTTAATATTAATTGTTTTCCTTGGTCCTTATAAAAATATATGCCTTAGTATGTATTAGTAATAAACTTTTACTAAGATTATGACTTTTATGTATTATAATTACATCATTAGAATTAGTAGTAAATAGTATGAATGCACGGACGAACGAGCGAATGATCTATAGTAGAGTCACTGATACTCGATACAGATACATTTACATAGTTCATACTCTCAAGGACGTTCTATTTCGCTTAATATAATATATCACATAATATAACCTTATATTTTTGTTTAAAATCCTATAAAATTAAGGCTTTGAACAAATTTTAGTCGATTTCAGTGAGTTCATTCGCTGTAATAGTAATGAACAAATAATATTAAATAGTTGTCCTCTCTGCAACTCCGGGGGTGGTCGAGTTATAAATAGATTATTAATAGACTTCCGGTTAATAATGACAAGACCTATTACTACCAATTTCTTGTAGTGCTCAATTGATGGAATTTTTGCCTTCTCTGACATCCTCCACTTATACCCATTTACTGAATTTTCTCTGATATTTTTTTCATCCCAGCCTTGACCTACGTCATTGCCATCATCATTTTCGCCGCTTCCTTCGACTCCGCCTTCACAGACGGCATTTCGCCGAACCAACATCTGCAGTACGGCTGGGGTCTGGCCATTGTTGTGGCAGTGCTGCAGGCATTTGTTGGTGCTCTCATGGTCTTTGAGTCACGTGACACGGGGGCCAAACCCATGGACTTATGATCGCATTAAAGAAGACAAGTGGGGAAGATGAGATTTACAGCGATCGATCATTGTCTACAGGACATTCTCCTAACCCCAGCCCATTAACCATTTTTATTTCATTTACAACATGAATTCAATATTAGGCAACATTCAGACGTTTTGGAAATACATAAAATGACCTAAAGCCATTTGTTGTTAGATTTTTTAGAGAGAGAAATTTTTTTAATTAAAAGTAAAAAAAAAGGTTTAAAAATTACGAAAAGCTTTTAACAGAGTCAACGCTACGTAGAGCAATTTGTAATGGAAAGTCACTTAATACTTCGTGTTGAATAGATTTAATTTAAAAAAATATACAATAACAGCTCTTAGATCCTTACATCCATCTTTAATACTGTATTTGTTACTACATAACATTTATAGTGAATCCACTATATATCATTAACACAATGTTGTAAATACATTTATGAACAAGGCTGCTGCGAGTACATCTTGTTAAATGTTTGTTTCATTATACATTTAATTTCGATGCTGCCAATAAATATCCCTTAAACAATTTTTTTTAACACATATGAGTATTGCAAAACATATCCTAAACTTTATAACGAGCACAAACGCTTCAAAGATTAACAGTTGAAGGAGAAATATGTTAACATTTAAAGTAACATTCAAAATATTTTACCGAATAATAAATACACTTACAGACCGTAAAAACATTAATAGTTACAAACTAAAATTACAGACGATTGAAACAACTCGGACATTCTAAACTTACTGACTGATAATATATACATCATCAACGAGATTCATTACTAACTGACGACATGCATATTATATGACTGAGTATAGACCACAAGACAGTCCAATATTGCATCCAGATAAGAGAAATAAATGTACTGAGTAAATATCATTGCATCATGATCTCTCAATGTCAAAGTTTATATCAATGATCAATAATATCACATAAACCCGAGATCAAGAAAAGTTTCATCTCACGAGCCAACAACAAAATATCTCCTCACCTAATTACATAGTAACTTTAGCAAGAAAATATCTCACCTAATTACATAGTAACTTTAGCAAGAAAATATCTCACCTAATTACATAGTAACTTTAGCAAGAAAATATCTCACCTAATTACATAGTAACTTTAGCAAGAAAATATCTCACCTAATTACACAGTAACTTTAGCACGAAAATATCTCACCTAATTACACAGTTACTTTAACAACAAAACATCTCACCCAATTACACAGTAACTTTAACAACAAAACATCTCACCCAATTACACAGTAACTTTAACAACAAAACATCTCACCCAATTACACAGTAACTTTAACAACAAAACATCTCACCCAATTACACAGTAACTTTAACAACAAAACATCTCACCCAATTACACAGTAACTTTAACAACAAAACATCTCACCCAATTACACAGTAACTTTAGCAAGAAAATATCTCACCTAATTACACAGTAACTTTAACAACAAAACATCTCACCCAATTACACAGTAACTTTAGCAAGAAAATATCTCACCTAATTACACAGTAACTTTAACAAGAAAATTGTTTGTATCCCTTTCAGTGACTAGAATATATTTATAAAGTAACAAAAAAAAATAGGTAATAAGCACAGGCAGAAAAAAAATAATGAGTGCAAAATTTAATCTGTACAGAATTTGTATGAACACCAAATCAATGAGTATCTGGTATATGGCAGATTAAGCTTAGCAAAAATAATAAAGCGATCACATTGATAGAGCATTTTTCAAGCATCAAACAGGTCAACAGCGTCATGAGATGACAACATCATGAGGTATCACTGTAGCCTACAACATCATGAGATGTCACTGTAGCCTACAACATCATAAGATGTCACTGTAGCGTACAACATCATGAGGTGTCACTATAGTCAACAATGTCGTGGCGTAATACTTTTGAACATCACGGATAATTCTAAAGCCAACATCATGATGCATTATTTTGGCCTACGCCATTAACACAGAAGGTAATAGTAAAGACAAAATTAAGAGTTATTTACTTTTGTCAACTGTGTTGTTCCACAACTACTTAAATTGACTCGGTAACAACATATGCATTTTTTATAAACCCATTATTAGAATTATAATGATCCTATACTTTCAATGAAAAAAGTTAATTTCTTGCCACTATGTCTTATTAAAGGGATATTTATATATCCTCATGTCCAAATAATTGACAGGGGCAGTGAGACGGGACAGGGGAAATAGAGAAAAAAAAATCATGTTCTAAAATATGACCTTGTAATGAAACAGTTGTCACATGTTTTTTAAAACTATTTGTCAGGTGTTTTATTTTAAACATTCGTTACATTTTTTTTATATATCTATTCATAAACGTTCTATTGAACAAACTCTACTCAACAAGCTGCGCGTCAAAGTTTAATATTATTCCTTTAAAAAAAGGTCACCTTAAGATATAAGGCGAATTTAAATTTCAAGTCAATAAGTTTCAAAACAATGAAAAAAAAATCAAAAAGCTAATTATTTTACTGGCTTTTTCCTCCTTGGTCGTCTGCTTGGATCCCTGAAACCACGCCCAGCGTCACGCCCATCATGACTTTCATCTGGAGGCTGATTGAAATAAAGGAATAGGAATAAAGACCTTAAATATATTTTTTTATAAATTGGCCAATGAGTGTATATATACTTTTTCATTATTAAAAAATATGAATTCATTCTGAGATATTATATCTTATTATTGTATTGTGGAGGACCTGGGTTGGAATATTGAGAACCTTGGTTGAAATATTTGAGAGGGGAGCTGACGGTAGGTAGGCGACGGGGTCGTACCTGGAATGTAATTATGCTCTCAGACAATGACCGGAAACGTACGTATTCTGGCCTCCCTCCCCCCTACACACCCCCAGCTACGGAAAGTTGGGTGGTAAGAAGGTAGGGGTAGAAGGTGGCGTAGAACAATGTCAGCATTGTTAAGACAGGAAACGAAATTTTCAGTGCCTGTGGACAAGACTATATGATGGGAGATCATTACGAACGACCGGGGAAACCTAAGTTGCGAATCATTGGACATGGGTAAGGGAATGAAAGACTGATAATTTTATTGCTCACACTAAGGGGGCATTCTCAAGTGTTAGCCACATGCCTGTGGCCGGCAATATAAGGAAAGGACGGTAGGAGACAAGACAGAATAACCCACTCCAGGGTAAGAGGCCAGACCTAGAGAGAGAGACTTACCCCACCACAGGGGAAACATCAGGCAGTGAGAGAGAGAGAGAGAGAGAGAGAGAGAGAGAGAGAGAGAGAGAGAGAGAGAGAGAGAGAGAGAGAGAGAGAGAGTCATAGAGAGAACGAGTGTAGTAACCAGAAGTGATGCCTAATAAAGAGAAGACTTGTTAGAATTGGAGACGCCTTTTTTAAAAAGTATGCGAGTTGAAGAGTCAAGAAGTACGAAGGAGCTTCACAGTATTATAGTAACTGCTTCAACGGAAGTTGAATACACTTTTAAAATCACACTATTTTCCAACCCACTTTCACGAAAGAACAACTGAAAATGACACCCATCCCCAAATAAAAAGAGAAATGCGACACCCCGTGATGGAGCCTCACCCCCCCCCCTCCCCATTGTCACCAATTCTTATATTTTAACAAAATGAGGTGACCTCCCTTAACGAACAGACGACCTACTTTCTTTGAGGCGGGAAGCTCTCCCGTCTGTTGTAGGGCCTCCAGGGCGGCAGCCAGCCTTTCACTCTTGCTGATAAAACACGTCTTCTCGGTGTTGTATTTGTTGACTGCTCCCTGCAGGGACACGGCACAATCAACGGTGAAACTCATTTGAACCAAAAACATGATTCGCGATACAAATGCTATCCAAACTTTGTATTTGTACGCCCCCCTCTCCCCCAACGTTGTCTACCTTGATTGAATGGTGTCCCTTGAAAACTACCAAGTACAGAAATGTCTGAATGAAAGATATTTCTGACTAGCTCACAAACGTCCGCGTCGATATATAATATATTAGTGACTGATGATCTAATGATTTCTCACCTGAAATTTGGACATCGGGGCTTTGATGAGTAAATAAACCAGGTCAATGCACACGTCACACAAAGCCTCGTACTCGTACTGGGTGTAGAAACTGAGCTCACGTGTCCAGGTCGGCTGGTCGTCGTCCAGCAGAAGTCGGCGAGCCAGGGCCAGGGCGCCGGCCGCCTTGTAGGACGGACATTCGCTGGCCAGTTTGTAGCTCGTTAAGGACAAGTCACAGACGTACCTGGCCAGGCTCTCCACCTGAAGGTGACCAACACATTCATTTCAGGGGCGGACAGGTATTTTTTTAAAACCACTCTCAAAAATTTTATGCTGAACATATCGTTCATCAAGTTGTTTAACAATACCTTGATGCACCATCCGGCTACATACCTCTGGTGGGTTTTTGTGTACTTGGAGATATCTATCCAAGAAATGGACCATTACTGGCCGACCGAGGAAAAATTCTAGACCTATCAGCATCTCTCGCTCACATCGAAGGATCTGCTGTTTGTGAAACGTGTGGTCAGTGAGGTAACACAGGGTAGAGATCTGGGGAGAAAGACAAGATGGGTTGGATGAAAGGGGCACGGGTAAAAAAAAAGATGAAAGGGGCACGGGGCATGGATTTAAGGGCCACGGGGCATGGATTTAAGGGCCACGGGGCATGGATTTAAGGGCCACGGGGCATGGATTTAAGGGCCACGGGGCATGGATTTAAGGGCCACGGGGCATGGATTTAAGGGCCACGGGGCATGGATTTAAGGGCCACGGGGCATGGATTTAAGGGCCAGGGGGCATGGATTTAAGGGCCACGGGGCATGGATTTAAGGGCCACGGGTAAAGGATTAAAGGGGTACCAGATAAATAATTACGCATTGAGTCGTTTCACACAAATCAGGTAACGTTGTGACGTTTTTTGAAAATTAAGTAGCGCTTGGACTGATGACTGACCTCGGGTGCAAACCGCTCGACGTACTTGGAGGCTAACAGCAGTGCCGTCACCCCGACCAGCTGCAGGTGGGACCGTTGGATTTCATCGTTTTGAAGGTATCTGTCAATAGTGTCCACGCACAGGTGCAAACTCTCGTCTGAAATATCTTCGTGGTGCTGCTTAGGAACACGTGAGACCGTTGAATCAAATAAATAACATAAGTTAAGCTGGGGTAAATTGAGACAGGCTCATGTAAGACAGGGTAAACTAAGATAGGTAAAGATAAATATAATATTAGGTATTATAAGCCAGGATAAGGAAAGATCTAGGGTAAAATAAGACAGGGTAAGGTAAGCCAAAGGAAATGTAATATAGGGTAAGGTAACGTAAGGTTTACAATTTGTAACCCATAAGCCTTTATGTTGTCTTTATACCCACACCTTTATTTCGGAATGTAGAAATTAGCTCTTTAAAGACATTTTATGTCTAATTTAAGGTAAAATTTGAGATTCACTCAACCAAAGTGATCTGAAGAAAACAATCTCCATGTTCTATCTTATCTTATCTTATCTATACAGACGCTCCTTCTATGCAGAAGATGGTTGCGTCCACAGACCATGACAGATGATCTGTTGGCAAGTGATGCAGCATTCACAAGCCACGGCTTTGTGGGTTCCACGCATTACCCAGCCGCCTAACTACATGTAGTGTTAGGTACCCATTAGGAGCGGGGTGACTCAGGGACGCCCTAGGCCCCGGGAACAAACCCTTGCCTTCACACGGATTCGAACCCGTGACCATCGGTACGACAGTCCAGTGCGCTGCCACTCGACCACCGCGTCCGCGTTCTAGCAATGTTCTAGCAATGTTCTAGCAATGTTCTTCAGATAATTGAAGAATAAAACTTCCACCTCATTTCAGTTCCTCTATATTCTTTTTAATGCAGGCTGAGAATTTCCGTATAAATTAGCAGCGATCATTGTTTAGCTTTTCTTTGGGCCATATTTTGTATCCTTTAACACTATCTTCGCAATCTTTGCAATATATGATCTGGTCAAATGTTTTTTGTATCTCCGAAAGCGTGGGTAAAATCCTTAAATTCCTTCTACAGATGTTATTAAATTAAGCTGCAGACACTTACGGCGACCTGTAGCAGCCAGTCCATTAGAATACTCCGCATTCGGGAAGTGATGGAAGGGTTGAATATCAAAAAGTTAGGGACTAATCGCCGACTTAGTTCATCTTCCTTTGGGAAATGATAAAAAATTAGAAGAAAATTTAGTAAAATCTATATTAATTTAAAAAAAATATTCTTGCTTGTTATAAACAATTAATCGCAGCCAATCACGTC
This sequence comes from Ampullaceana balthica, assembly GCA_944989445.1. Lineage (NCBI taxonomy): Eukaryota > Metazoa > Mollusca > Gastropoda > Lymnaeidae > Ampullaceana > Ampullaceana balthica. The sequence goes on along the minus strand of CALYLW010000011.1, from coordinate 1,071,999 downwards.
ATCCTATATGAAAAAGGCAGTTTTCTGTCCGGTCATCGATTGCGATTGGTCCCTAAAACACATATGACTCCTACAGCCAATCATATTGAACACGTTTACGTGGACGTTCAAAACGAGCTATTTTTGGTGCAGTGTTTCTGACAAGACTTTATTTTGAGTTATGCGAGTTGGGATTTATAGTGAAAAGCTCTGTTTTGTCGAGTTATTTATTTTAACTATAATGAATAGTATTTTGACGTGATGCTCATGTATACCGGTCGAAACGGCTGTTGGAGGGGAGCTACAACATGTCACCGAACGGTGACGGAACGTTCTTGGACGGGCTTTGTTGCTCGTATATAATAACACGAAAAGCTCACGCCGGTATGTTTTGAAATGTTGACAATTATTTGTGGAAGTCTTTGACTGCGGATTATTGGAAAGGTCCAGAATAAACTGTTTAGATCAACTTACAACCAGGTTAGACATGTTATATTTGGCGTAGGCAATAACTGGTGTAGATGAGTCCTTAGTATATGCGGTAAAATTCGGATCACGAAACATTTGACAAAAAAAATGCGGATATTACTGGAAAAGGCCAAGAAATTGAATGCATCAACTTACCACCAGGTTAGCCATGTTGTGTTTGGCGTAGACTGTCGTCGTGAGCGAGTCGGGATTGGCGTCGATATCAGTGATGTCCCTTGGGACGTAGTTGACGTCTCTATAGTAGACCGGTCCTTTTGGCAATGGAATAAAGAAACATCGAGCATTTAGATTTTAAACAAAGGTACAGAAATAGAAGGTAGATAAATACAATGTTACATGAATAGAGGGGAGATAAATACAAAGGTATATGAATTAAGGGGAGATAAATACCATGGTAGATGAATTCAATATCAGACCTACAGTTACAACAGACATGCACTCTCTATTACTCCCATGTTTCCGTGTGAATAAAATAAACAACTGAGTGGCAATAAATGAAAAAGAAAAAAATTAATGTAAACTACAGTCGAGCAATCAAACTCACTTTAACTACACGATTATTTACCTCGTTTATAATAGACATACCTAAATAAATGTTATACTTTTTTATATTACACACAACTAAATAAAGGTAATTGCCATAATTTTCTTAAACACTACTATATAAGGGTCAATACCTTGTTAATATAGACAGAAATAAATAAAGGCCAATACATTTTTCATATTAGACACAACTAAATAAAGGCTATTACATTGTTTATGTTAGACAACTAAATAAAGGCTATTACATTGTTTATGTTAGACAACTAAATAAAGGCTATTACATTGTTTATGTTAGACAACTAAATAAAGGCTATTACATTGTTTATGTTAGACAACTAAATAAAGGCTATTACCTCGTTTATATTAGACACAACTAAATAAAGGCTATTACCTCGTTTATAATAGACATAACTAAATAAATGTTATACTTTTTTATATTACACACAACTAAATAAAGGTAATTGCCATAATTTTCTTAAACACTATTAAATAAGGGCCAATACCTTGTTAATATAGACAGAAATAAATAAAGGCCAATACATTTTTCATATAAGACACAACTAAAAAAAAGGCTATTACATTGTTTATGTTAGACAACTAAATAAAGACTATTACCTTGTTTATATTAGACACAACTAAATAAAGGCTATTACCTCGTTTATATTAGACACAACTAAATAAAGGCTATTACCTCGTTTATATTAGACACAACTAAATAAAGGCTATTACCTCGTTTATATTAGACACAACTAAATAAAGGCTATTACCTCGTTTATAATAGACATAACTAAATAAATGTTATACTTTTTTATATTACACACAACTAAATAAAGGTAATTGCCACAATTTTCTTAAACACTACTAAATAAGGGTCAATACCTTGTTAATATAGACAGAAATAAATAAAGGCCAATACATTTTTCATATAAGACACAACTAAAAAAAGGCTATTACATTGTTTATGTTAGACAACTAAATAAAGACTATTACCTTGTTTATATTAGACACAACTAAATAAAGGCTATTACATCGTTTATATTAGACACAACTAAATAAAGGCTATTACATCGTTTATATTAGACACAACTAAATAAAGGCTGTTACCTTGTTTATATTAGACACAAATAAATAAAGGCTTTTACCTTTTAATATTAGACAACTAAATAAAGGTAAATACCTGGATCGAGGACGGGATTGCGCAGACACCAAAGGTAGGCTTCATCTCCAGCATTTCGCCATGGATCTAAATTCAAGGAAAATCATGGTGAGAGACATAGTTACTATTGGACGTAATGCACATGGAATCAATGTGAGGGAACATTATGGTAGACCGAAACATTAATATGAGAAACATGGAATCAATATGAAGGAACATTATGGTAGACTACATAGTTAATATTATACACATAGACTGTCATAGAATCAATTTCAAGGAACATTATGGTAGACCGAAACATTAATATGAGAAACATGGAATCAATATGAATGAACAATATGGTAAACAACACAGTTAATATTAGACACATAGACTGTCATATAATCAATATGAAGGAACATTATGGTAGACCACAACATTACTTTTAGACACACACCACATGATATTAAGACGATGGAATCAGTGGCGTAGCTAGGGGGGGGCGGTGGGGGCGATCCGCCCCGGGCGGCACATGATTTGGGGGCGGCATTTGGGGCATTTGAAAAGTACAGCCCTTTCGGACAACCGCCTTTTTTCTTTTGAAAGAGGAAAACCCGGGTGAAAATAAAATATTCGTATTTTCGAGTCGTAATTAACGGATTCTCAAGACATTTTTTTAATTACATACTGTTTGTTATAACTAACGCATAACCGTTAAGAAATTTAAAATCGTTTAAAAACTTGTATAGATTTGTTTTGAAAATTAAGCGGTATACATCACAGATGACGCTTTTTATAAGAAAACAACACAAAGAACACATCACTGCTGGACCGAATATACTATTAATACCGCCGCGTTCGTTATTGCGTGGATTTTCGACATGCACAGAATGATACGCGAAAAATTACCCACATGGCATTGTGGTTCAAATATTGTGTTTAACATGCAAGTAGTAATTTATATTACTGTTTAAGTTTAAGAAAATTATTCTACTATTATTATTTACTAAAAATTATCATTATTTATGTATTTTTCATTAAAGTAGCACAAACAGAATGTGTGTGTTTCATTAAAATACGTTTATTCACTAAAACTTTTATGCATATCCTATTAAAGTAATGTTTTGATTTAGATAGTTTGAATTAGTCTATTTTAGTGAAAATTATTACGATTTTTCGTAAGAAAGATTAATCGCGATTATTGTTTTTTTCCCCCAAATTTTGCATAATGGTGAAAATTTGTTAAGATCGTGGATGGTGTATTCACCATTGAAGAAAATTATATATTGTTTTTGCTGTGAACTGTTTGATTATTTTTTACAATCAAATTTTAACACGGAAAATAGTTTTAACAAATAGTGGAAATTTAATCTCAAAATAAGTCAACACGAGTTGAGACTACTGAATAAGTCAACATGAGTTCAGTCTACCGAATAAGTCAACATGAGTTGAGTCTACTGCAGATTCGATCATTTTCCCAATGGAAGGAATTAGAAATAAGAATTGGACATGGTGCAAACTTTTGATAATCTACAACAGAATATTGATAAAGAAATAAGAAAAAATGAAAGGAAATTCTCACAATACTTGATATAATTAGATTCTTAGCTAAACAAAATTTGGCGTTGAGAGGTCATCGTGAAAGTATTCATGAGGAAGACATCAATTCAATTGAAAATATAGGACATTTTCTAGAGCTTTTGGACTTGTTGGCCAAGTACGACCCAGTATTATGTGAACATTTAGTACAAATTAAGATGGGTAATAAATATAGTGTCTCCTATTTGTGGAAAATGATTCAAAATGAATTCATAGACCTATTGAGAGGTGCAGCGAGAAAAACAATAATGGACCAATTAAAGCAAGCTAAAAACTTTGTGTATGATATTTGACAGCTCTCCAGATATTTCCCACAAATATTAAACTAGTCAAATTAAAAGATACGTAGTTATTGATGTTGGTGAAGTTAAAGTTGTAGAATCGTTTATTTACTTTGTAGAAAATAAAGGAAACGCCAAGTTAGAAGGGAAAAACATGTGAGTGGGGAAAATTCACAAGACGTGGTCCTATCTTTAGAACATGAAGTACAACGAGAAATGTTTTAATCCATGGATCGAATTATAAAGGAATTAAAAGAACTCTTTGATCAGTTGCATGTCCATGTAAGAAAATATTCGTGTATAATCCCATATAACCTACTAAGTGAAGAAATTGAATGTCAAATAAATGATTTTATTGACATTGATAAAGAACAGTTCCATAATGAAAGAAAAATGATCCAGGTTTTGTGGCTGTACCTATACTACAAAAAGAGGCATTGCGTTGGGAAAAATGGAGGAAAAGGCCCGCTTGTCGTATTAGTTTATAAATAAAGCTTAAATATATTGTTTTCATTGCACAATTTGTTTGTGTATTTTGTATTCTAAGAATTTTTATAACAATTATTGTTATCAGTGTCGCTAGTTGTGAAAGGAGCTTCTCCAAACTGAAGTTGATAAAAAATTATCTTCGTTCCACAATGAGTGCATGATTTAAGACAGGGGTTGGGAAACCATGGCTCGCGAGCCAGATGTGGCTCTATTGATGGCTGCATCTGGCTCTCAGACAAATGTTCGACTATTCTTAAAAAAACGTTTATTCAGATTCCTTTGAATTGCATAAACAATAAACAGCATAACAATGATATTAAAAAGAATTAAGAGACATAATTATGGTACTTTTAGTGTTGAAATTACACAAAATGCACACATTTACTTGAATTTTTAGTTTTAAAAATAATGTATGGCTCTCTCAGACAAAAAGTTTCCCCGACCCTTGATTTAAGACTACAAAATCTTGCAATATTGTCCATAGAACAAAATATAACAAATTATTTAAATTTTGATAGCATAATACACGATTTTTCTACTATGAAAGTTAGGAAAATAAATGTATAAATAATATGTTTACATACTAATGTACACAATTTGTTTGTAAAAATATAATTAAATCATTTATTTATAAATACAAAATAAAAGCATACTAATTGGTAATTTAATTTTTTGGTGTAAATTTGGAATACGTTTGTCTCATGTGCAACCTCAGTAACTTTCTTGTAACCTTTAAAAAAAAAGTATCTCGTATTTTTATAAAAATATGTATTTATAGGTATAACATCTTATTTGGCCTCCTTTATTGCCACTAACTTAAATATGGCATTCAATGGTAGAAATGTTAGCCACTTTACTTTGTTTCAATTACAATTATTTATTTATGTTTATTAATTTATAAAAACCATGATACTATCTACTTAGAAAGGGCGGCAAATTGAAGACCGCCCCGGGCGGCAAAAGGTCTAGCTACGCCACTGGATGGAATATAATAATTGTGAGGCATATCATTACTATTACACACACCACATGGAAACTCAGACAGTTGTTATTAAAACAAAAGAAATAAGTATATTACATGACAGGTACTCCTCTGGAGGAGGGAACTCCATCTCACCCGGCACTATAAAGATAGAGAGAGTTGTGGTTATTACAATTTTAATTAACTATCTGTTATTACCAGTTTATTTAACTATTGGATATTACCAGTTTTTTAAACCTTTGGTTATTACCAGTTTATTTAACCTTTGGTTATTTACTGTCTTAGGCATGTTTAATTCCTATAAATCTGTTTTTTTGGCGTACGGGCATTGTTAAACATATGGAGCAAATGTTCATGTTTAATGTGTGCGTATATGAGTTTTGCTGTGTAAGGAATGCTTTCCATCATATATCTTTGACGAAATTTATGGTTTATAGTGTGTAAACTGAAGAAAAATGTATGCCTATGCCAAAATCGTATGTTAAATGAAGTGAACTGTATGCCAACATCTTATGTTAAATGAAGTGAACTGTACGTTTATTCCTACCAAAGGCCTTGTATGAAGTGAACAGTGTGTCTTTGATCTTTGGTTTAATCGGCTGCGCAGTTTCAACCACTGGAGGGCAGAGTCCGGCATTTTGACCCCTGTCCGTCAATGTTCCTTTCTGTTGAAAGATAATATAATATAAATTAGATTGTGGACTGAGAGGGTGGCGAAGACAAAATGACGACTATGAAAAAAAAAGCATTTCTTTCCTTGGGGCCAAGTGAAACAAAGCCATCATCATATACATGTAGCGATGGGAAGGTGATGATATGCAAATGTGGATGTCATTCATGTTGAAAACATCATCTTAATCCAAACAGTCATGTAATGAGGCGCTTTACAAGACAAGAAATAAGCAATATAATAGCCCAACTCACTCACTCACTGGATGGATGTATCCGTAACGTTAAGACGTCATTGTTTGAGCTTATAATACAAGGTGTGCATCAGGAGGTGTGCATCAGGAGGTGTGCCAAATAATTATAAATTAAAGATTATTTTTTAAATAGTACAACAGTCCATAGGAGTTAAAAAGCGTGTGATGTTTCTCGCCGTAAAAAATATTATATGACGTCATTGTTTTAGCTTATATTTTAATTTTGGATGAGTTGTGAGTGATAGAAGGATAACTGTTTAAGACTTTAAAAAGAATACCTCAAGCCCACCAAAATATCAGTTACCTTCTCTTACCTTCAGAGTCTTGGCGGATTTTTCCGTCTTGGAGGTCTTCTCCACGTTCTTTGACCACGGTTCACTCTCGTGTTCCAGTGGATACGATCGTCTGCTGTAGGCCACACAGTTTCCGGTGTCGGCATTCTCACCGGCTCCGGTGCTCAACCCATCCTTCAAGTTCCGCTTGCCGTTGTCGTTGAGGCGGCCGGCCATCTCACGAGCTCGTTTGTGCTGAAGCCTTGTTACTACCCCAGAGCCAACATCCATCACTTGGCGACTAGAGGAAATGAGGTTGGGTGACAAATAAAATTGTCTTTTTAAAAATTCAATTCAATTACTTATTTTCATACTTTGAAATAAGCAAAATTAGGAATTCATCGTATCTCTTTTTATCCTAGGGGCCGTCCATAAAGTACGTCATGCTATTTTTGACCATTTTAAACTCCCCCCTCCCCCTTGTCACAAACTGTCACACATCTCGGACCCCCCCCCTAAAGTACGTCACACTTTCGAACAAAAATGTTTTTAAATCCCTTATATTAACTTCACCGCCATCTCTGTCTCTCTGTCTTGGGCGGGCACCGCGGAAAAACAGAAGTAAAAAATGACCCACTTCCCGTCATGCCATCGAGCTGAAATTTGGCACATGGACTCGTGTCACCTAACAATGCATCGTATAAAAATTTCAGATCGATCGAACGTACGGTAATTAAATTAATGCATTTCTAGTTTATCTATTTAAAACTATATGTAGAAGTCGCTATTGTTTACATTTTACGGGTCAATTGACTTCACGCCAGCCATCGGTGAACACATCTCGTGTTTTAACCAGGTGTTGAGTTAACGCGTTGACGCCACCCATCCATGTCCACACCCCCTCCCCCTTCCCCCAGTTTTAAAGCCAGGGGAGATAATTTCGGTTTCAGTCTGTAAATGTTTGTCGCGTTTGCACATAATCAATACTTTTAGTTATGTCTCATATATAAGGGATTTATAGTCAAATACTTTGTTTTTACGGGGTTGTTTTATTTATTAACAAAATAATCAAAATTTAATATAAAACAGCGTGACGTCACACATGGCCGTAGCCCCCCTCCCCCTGTCACAAACTGTCACACTTTCTTACACCCCCTCCCCCTCTGGAGCATGACGTACTTTATGGACGGCCCCTTATCTGTTATAGACGCTCCTTCTGCACAGAAGATTATTGTGTCCTACGCTTATATATGGTTTGCGTCTAGTCCTTTATTCTTATTAGAGTTGTAAATGTTGATAAAGTGTTGGTTTTCTTGGTTTCTTCAGGCAACCCGAATTCCGGACGGGAAGAACGAGAATTTGTATATGTGTGTTCTTGCAAATGGAATAAGAAAAGAGTTTTTATCCTTATGTCTATCTCAGGGTTGTATTAAATTATCTTTGTGTTGTATTTCTAAATTAAGAATTTTTAATGTTATATATATAAATATGTATTTGTGACGTTACTGTCATTCATGTTCCGTTTCTGTATTGGCTCGGGGCATAGGTTTTAAGACCATTGCCCAATAAGCTAGTTTGACTACGCAATAGGAGAACGTATACTTTTCCACCATAAAAAAAAATTGAAGTTAAGCTTTGGCGGAGATCTATTATTAGAAATATCCATGATATTTCTTTGGACGAATTTCGTTGGACGAATTTCGTCACGATATTAATCTAATTTCCGCATCGTCTATTCACAGGGTGGCCACACCTGTGGTGACTGAGGGCCATTTTGAAATATAAATTATTTTTTTTGCCGAGAGGCGCATTGAATCACCATGGATCATTAAACCTGGCTAGGAAATCTTCCATTAATCCTTGTAATATATCTTTCATAAATTGTACGCGAGCCGCAATGTGACCACAGAAGAGCCGCATGCGGCTCGCGAGACACGGTTTCACCACCGTTGGTGTATAAGGATTTTTCTGTCAATTATATTTTTAATTCTACGTTTATTTGAGTCACCCCTTGTTACCTTGTCCAAAAAAAAATATAATTTTATTATTCTTACAATTTTTCTACGTATTGTTTCTTCTATATTTATGTTGAAAAACTTTGTTTCATGAAAACTTGTTTTAAAAAAAACAACAACACGCGTTTATTTGGTACAACGCTCTACGATCTCACAATGACAAGCCCTATAGGTTGAAGTGTCGTTTCTCATTATTAAAAAAACAAACAAAATGATGGTTAAGGTGGATTGCCCTTCGTGCTTTCTCTGCCAGTGGCGCCAAGTATATCAGTGCCATCAATTATTCCAGTGCCCCCAATTATGCCAGATCCACCAATTATGCAAGATCCACCAACTATGCCAGTGCCATCAAGTTTGCCAGTGCCATCAAGTATGCCAGTGCCATCAAGTATGCCAGTGCCATCAAGTATGCCAGTGCCATCAAGTATGCCAGTGCCATCAAGTTTGCCATTGCCATCAAGTTTGCCATTGCCATCAAGTTTGCCGGTGCCATCAAGTTTGCCGGTGCCATCAAGTTTGCCGGTGCCATCAAGTTTGCCGGTGCCATCAAGTATGTCGGTGCCATCAAGTATGCCAGTGCCATCAAGTTTGCCATTGCTATCAAGTTTGCCGGTGCCATCAAGTATGCCAGTGCCATCAAGTTTGCCATTGCCATCAAGTTTGCCGGTGCCATCAAGTTTGCCAGTGCCATCAAGTTTGCCATTGCCATCAAGTTTGCCATTGCCATCAAGTTTACAGTACAAGTTTTACAGGGAGAACACAATGTAGAGAGCGATTACCTTTTCCCTTTTAGGAATGATCAGGTCTTTGAGAATGACCAGACCCTAAATTTGAAGGTTCAACGCTATGTCCTCGAGACAAGACGTTAAAATTTAACACAAATTTCGCTCAAAAATGACTAGACAAAATATTAAGAAGTGTTTTTTTCATTATGAAAAAACAAAACCAGATGAAAATTTTTGTTTTTAAAAGTTTGATGACACTTTTATCTAATGCTGCTAAAATTACTATATCACAACAATACATGGGTATTATTGGGCCATAGCAAGGAGCGAGTAAGCTCTTGTTGGTTACAAAAAAAACAACAACAAAAATACTAATTTTTATTTATATCCTCCTTATGATCACCCATGGGGTTAATGCTAGAAGAGAAGAACGCAAATCTGTACACTTTAAAATCTCCCCTGAATTTACAGAAACATTTTTAATACGAGACACTTCCAATCTAAATACACGCTTTGTCTTCTTACTGTTAGTGACAGTCGTCTAGCAACAGATATAATATAATATATAAAATTATGTCTCGTCCGCAAAGACAGGAATAAAACCAAAACGAATTACCTTCACCAGTTCCGTGTGATTCCGTCAGGAGATGACTGTCTACTTTGCCCAAGTTTAGTTACACAACTCTTCCCTAGGATAAAGCTCTCCTGCAAGGACCACGCATCTCACCGGACCGACGCGATGGACTCTGCTGCAATCGCTGGTTCTTGCCACTTGTTGACTCGCTGACCCTGGGTGGATAGTATCCCACCATCTTGGTGCTGGGAGGGGAGGGGTGAACATTATTTAAGAGAAAAACAAATACATTATAAAATAACACATGTGTCCTGGTCATGTTGGCGTAACGTGGTGAAGTTTCTACCACAAACTCCGCCCCCTAAATGTTAAGTAACCTCTGACCTGTGTAATTCGTGGCCTAAACTCGATGGGAGACATTGAGGGAAACAAGAGATTTGACCAGACGTGTGAGTTGGTGACACGCAGATCTTGTTAGGGGACACACTCGGTCACGCATGACTGGTGCAGGTCATCTAAGCGTGGAAATGTTTTTGTTAGTGTATCACGTCACTTCCGGAGACAAAGACACGACACGGGTTGATGTGTGGAGTATCAATGAACATCAGGAGAGGGGACATACAGAGGGTGACATACAGGGGTTGACATACAGGGGTTGACATACAGGGGTTGACATACAGAGGGTGACAATCAGGGGGGTGGGTAGACAAAACAGCAGAATACCATCTAAACTCAACCTGGATCACAGTCACTCAAAGATGTTTTTATTTTTTTCCAGTTACATGTAGTTTGAAAACGAATTGAAAAGGAGGTGCACCGGGGCTTCATTAAATCTGAAAATCCAACCTCACACTCGAAGAAAATAAAATTTATTATAAATAAATAAATAGCAAAAGACACATTGAATTGCCAAGAGGACTATTATTTTATTAAATATTTAGGTGAAAGAAATCAACTTTCAAGTCATCAGTTCTCATGAATTTATTGGGTTAGATTCTAAACCAAAACAAAACAAAAAGCAGCAACTTCCGTTGATTAAAAAAAAACAACCTATACAATCATAAAGCAACAAAATTTATTTTAAAAAAAACCTTTGTATCACCAACATGAGACCATAAAGATGTATCTTGTCCTCATATCATTGAATGGGATCCATGTTTAGTAATTTCTCGTTTCATTGTTGTTTGGTTGTGTTTGTGTGTCGATAGAACTGACTTGAACTTCTTTTAAGGGCTATGCGTTCATGTTTTAAAGTAGATAACCGTTAATCATCTAGACACTAACCACCAAACAAAGCTACTACAACAAAACGTGTTTCGTGCACTTGCGTCAAGTTGCTATATTCCCTTGCGAGATGCAAATCTTTGATACATAGTCTCGCCCCCTTACAATAACAAGGTTCTAAGTCGAAATTCTGACAAAAATGAGTTATAGCCAACGGGTTATGTATACTGTATAGTCCATGTATTAATCTATCATGGTAAAAAATATGAAAGCTGTATCATGAGACAATTTTGTGGGAAGTACAGAATAACAAGTTTCTAACTCTATATAGACCTACTAACGTCAAATTTTCAAACGCGAATATCTCGGTTCGAACAAAAGTTCACAAAGAAACTTGTTATTCTAAGGTCATGTTACCAGTGTTCGTTGGTCGGAGTGCAATATAAAACAAAACACCCTTGTGCAAAATTGCACAGAATCCATTTTTGTGAAAAATGTTGCACCCCAAAACACAGATATTACCCTTATAAAAAATTGCTGTGCGGTATATTTCTAAACTGCTGTGCGGCATCCATCAGATATCTGCGCAACCGCAAAGCCGCGCAGCTTAAAGGGAAAATTGTTTGTAACTCTAAAAAAATAGAAAAAAAGTTTTTAGACGAGAGTCTCAAAAATGTCCCACCCCATCCCGGAGTTCAAGTGTTTCACGCTGTTAATGGGTAATGGGAGCGGACATAGACACAGTCAAGTTAGTATTTAGTCTTGCCTTGTGCTAAATTTGTTTAGTCACACAACTCCTACCTCCGACAATTCACTCGCCAATGACGTCATGTTATCTATTTATTGTAAGGTCTGTTCATAGCACACATCGACTCCAGCCACACAGAAGACTCCGTGTACCCGGACCAGGAATTACAATGTGCCTACAACAAACAAAAACTGGCGATTGTTCGTCTGGTTATGATAACGTTGTTATCTGTTAGGATCCTTCGGAATCAAACTTGTTCAATTGGTCAAGTGCCAGTGTGTGGTGTGTGGTGTGTGGTATGTGGAGCTACTTCCTTAAGGGTGGGGTTTGATATCTTTTAATGTGGGGGTGGGGGTGGGACGTCTCTTGTTTTAGAGGGGTTGTGCGTGTGGGTTTGTGTTTGTTTCTTGGTGTGGCGAATGGTGTTTCTCCTGGTGTTGTGAATGGTGTTTCTCTTGGTGTTGTGAATGGTGTTTCTCTTGGTGTTGTGAATGGTGTTTCTCTTCGTGTTGTGAATGGTGTTTCTCTTGGTGTTGTGAATGGTGTTTCTCTTGGTGTTGTGAATGGTGTTTCTCTTCGTGTTGTGAATGGTGTTTCTCTTTGTGTTGTGAATGGTGTTTCTCTTGGTGTTGTGAATGGTGTTTCTCTTCGTGTTGTGAATGGTGTTTCTCTTCGTGTTGTGAATGGTGTTTCTCTTGGTGTTGTGAATGGTGTTTCTCTTGGTGTTGTGAATGGTGTTTCTCTTCGTGTTGTGATTGGTGTTTCTCTTCGTGTTGTGAATGGTGTTTCTCTTCGTGTTGTGAATGGTGTTTCTCTTCGTGTTGTGAATGGTGTTTCTCTTCGTGTTGTGATTGGTGTTTCTCTTCGTGTTGTGAATGGTGTTTCTCTTGGTGTTGTGAATCGTGTGTCTCTTGGTGTTGTGAATGGTGTTTCTCTTGGTGTTGTGAATGGTGTTTCTCTTCGTGTTGTGAATGGTGTTTCTATTGGTGTTGTGAATGGTGTTTCTATTGGTGTTGTGAATGGTGTGTCTCTTGGTGCGAATTGGTGGGGGACGTGATCATTTTTACTGAGTTGAGATCCATCTCTTTTAGTGATGGGGAAATTTATAGAAAAGCGATTGAAGAGTTTTACACAAACAAAATGATTTTAAGTTCATGTAAATCACGTTACTATTGCTTAGCTCTCGCCACTACAGTAACAAAATAAATAGTCACAACTTTTAAATTGTTTTTATTATTTCTTTTAAACGATAAGTACGTAAGATAAGACTTAATTTATGTTATATTTGCATTTAAGGCTATTTCTATTTTCACTCACTTAACCTATCTTCAAAAATGTTTCTCAATACTAATTCAGAGTTATGTTCATGAAATTACGGTTTGATCCCTAACAAATAAGAACTAGAAAATTAACTCTGTTATATTAAGAACGATACTTTTTAAAGTAACCTCCGAAAGAAAATTAAAGGAAATTTTGTTGAACGAAGACAGAAAGAATGCGCATGCTCTGAGTCGCGTCCTGTGTCCGTTATTGGATGCCAGGTTTAATGTGCTCATGGGAAACAACGTGGAAGTAACAGAACTAGGCCATAATATTTGTGGGTGATCCCCAGTATTCTCCAAGCTACCATGACGCTGGGAGCTAATTTTATAAGATGGGATAATCTAAAAAAACAAAAAAAACAACAAAAAAAAACAACAACAAACAACAAGAGACTTAAATCTGTAAAACAAGTGGACCCCTGGTGTGATTACTGTCACGTGACTTTGATAATCCCAACCACCGATTTGACGTAGGTTATTAATGTAATATTCTTGAATGTCGGCTATTTAAAACCATATTCGTACTTTCTACTTGGAATCGTACTTTTGAGCAACTCTTAAAGGTTATCCTTTTCTTATTCAAAAGCGTGGAGTGAATAATCAAAATATTAAGTTGTTTTTTACTCGCTGTAATATTAACATTCGGGCATATATTTAGAATCGAGTACTTTTTTTCGAATCCACAGGCTTATCTTAAAATTGAAGGTTCGCTACAGAGTACGACTGATCAATGTCACACGGACGATGACACATGTCGCGAACTGGGTTCAGACAGATAAGAAATATCTACACCATCAGCTTCTAGTCAGCCACAGATCCAACACACTGGATTAGGCTATTGATTTCTATCAACAAATAGTAACGTTTTAAAGTTGTTCTCCTAACAATGTGTCGCTAATCCAGGAGATTACCAGGTTATTGTGTTGGAACAGAAAAAGGGAAAGAATACCAGACATCGTTGTAGCCAGTCCCACGGTTGTTAGACAATTGAGCCACACAGGCAGTAACTTCACATTGAATGCTGTTGGTTTAAATAAGTGTTCAATGGAGCTAGCGAGTGAGTTGCGGCGGTCTGAGTCCGTCCACCGCAAGACGGCACGTGAGACTCCTGTTCATTACGGAACTTTTGATTCCGAGAGGAGTCCCAGAGCAGACGACCCGGTGTTCACTGTTGAAAGCCGATTTGGGGCAAATGATATTGTTGCCACTGCCCTTCCAGCCAAGGTTCCAGCCTTACACGTGATTGGACTTTCGTATGTGGTAGGTGGTGGTATATTTACATGTGATTGGACTTTCGTATGTGGTAGGTGGTGGTATATTTACACGTGTTTGGACTTTCGTATGTGGTAGGTAGTGGTATATTAACACGATCTTGACAGTGAGCTGTTAAACTCACTGATTAAAGGGATTGTGAGGTTGGCTGTTCAGCTGTTCATCTCACTGATTAACGGGATTAGGATGAGCTGATAAGTATTTCTTAAATCCTGATAAAAAGGAGGTTTTGGTTAAACTTATACCATTAGCCAAGAAATATAAATTACGATCGTTGAGGTCTTAAAAACCCATGACCACCACACAATGTATTAATTTATTCGAAAGTATGGAATACATTGTAACGATTACATATCGTATAATATAATTAAATGAGTTTAGATTTTTTCTGTACAATAAAAACACCATGTTTTAGATCACTGAGCTCATGTAACAAGTTCAACATTGTAACCACCTGTTATCTGATATCACAACACAAGCTGGCTGACTGCTTGTACTATAAAATCCAGGACAGACCAATGATGTGAATTAATTTGAAAAACGATATTTCTGAACAATGTACTTTGAATTAAGTGGAGGTTAAAGGTTAGGCGTTCGGTTTGGCGTTCTCATTTTTTAAATCCTTTATAAACTTTATATTAACTCGTGGTGTCTGTTTGCGTGCCGAAAAAACTTTGGATCGATTTTAACCCACTTCCCCGTATGCTGGCGAGCTGAAATTATGCAGGCAGACTCGTGTGATGATAAAAATGATGTATCAAAATTTCAGATTGATCGAATGTATTGTGATTAAATGAATGCATTTTTAGATTATCTTTATTTATCTCCATGTAACATGTTAATTTTTGTGCTTGAGTGTCACGGTGCGTTTTATATTGAACAACGTTTTCTTTCGCACGGTAAGGTACGTATTATATTGACGATACTTAAAAAAAATATTGCCGATATTGCATTATATTAAACATGTTTTACGAGACATAACTAAAATTTTGTAGTTTTGGATTGTCTTGCGCTGCGTATTATAATGAAAATTCTTTTAGTTATGTCTCGTATATAAAGGTTTTATAATGAAAAACTTGTTTTTTACGGGTTTTTAAAATTTATAGTCTAATACTCATTCAAAATGTTCGGGGCCTTCATTTAAGGGAGGCGTCAATTATTGTTACTTTGGGAAATCTTGGATCTCTCTCTCTCTCTCTCTCTCTCTCTGTCTCTCTGTCTCTCTCTGTCTCTCTCTCTCTCTCTCTCTCTCTCTCTCTCTCTCTCTCTCTGTCTCTCTCTCTCTCTCTCTCTCTCTCTCTCTCTCTCTCTCTCTCTCTCTCTCTCTCTCTCTGTCTCTCTCTGTCTCTCTCTCTCTCTCTCTCTCTGTCTCTCTCTCTCTCTGTCTCTCTCTCTCTCTCTCTCTCTCTCTCTCTCTCTGTCTCTCTCTCTCTCTCTCTCTCTCTCTCTCTCTCTCTCTCTCTGTCTCTCTCTCTCTGTCTCTCTCTCTCTCTCTCTCTCTCTCTCTCTCTGTCTCTCTCTCTCTCTCTCTCTCTCTCTCTCTCTCTCTCTCTCTCTCTCTCTCTGTCTCTGTCTCTCTCTCTCTCTCTCTCTCTCTCTCTCTCTCTCTCTCTCTCTCATACACATCGCCTACTTTCTCCTCACATCTTCCTGTAACATTTTTAATAGTAATTAAAATTAATCAATTCTAAGCTTGTTACAACGATCTTAATCCATAACAAAATTTAGAGGAAAAAATACACAAAAGAAACTACTAACCAAAATACATAAATAAATAAAAATAATAAAATAAAAAGAATGATAGATTCATTAGTTTATTTCACCAGATGGTATACATTTGCAGATTTGAAGATTGTATGAAATTCATTCCTGTGAAAGATTCGAGTAAAAACATCAAAATCTGGAGTCCTCAAAACGCCGCTCCTTGTCATTAAAAAAAGAGAGAACGAGAAAAGTATAAAACTAGATGAAAATGAACACTTAAGAAAGTAGTAATAGCAAAAAGCAACTGTCTTCTGGTTTTTTAAGATGTTTTATTCTGGGAACATAAAACCTATTGTTTTCATTATTACATTAGATGGGTATTAAACAACTCAATTTTAGAACCACTGCCAGAGATCACAGAAGCACCTTTGAATCACTCCTTTATATAACTTCAAACTCCAGGACATTTATCAGCCTGTCACAAGCCGATAAGTTGGTCTGGGAATCTGGGCCTACATTTACGACCATAGATGGGAGCTTACTGTGTTTATAGGAAATAAGAATGGACTTGTTGCTAAATGATTTTACACACAGAGAGAAAAGTAAATCGTATCCTTGGGGAATCAAGGGGAAAGAGAAAACATACTTAGAAACATTTTCTGTTGGTAATTTAAAAAATGAAATGAAAAATAATCATTATAAAAAATGCAACACTTTAAACTGACTAGGTGATTTAACACAAAATAAAAAAAACCCGTAAAAACCAAGTTTTTCACTATAAATCTTTTATGTACGAGACGTAACTAAAAGAATGTTCATTATAATACGCAGCGCCAGACTATTCAGAAATACAAAATTGCAGTTGTGTCGTAAAACATGTTTAATATAATGCGCACCGATCAGGAATATATTTATAAAAAGAGTTGTCAATAAAATACGCACCTTATTGCGCGACAGAAAGGTTGTTCAATATAATACGCACCGCGACGCTCTATCTCAAAAAATAGCATGATACATAGGAATAAATAAAATAATCTAAAAAATCAATAATTTAGATACGGTACATGATCTTAAATTTTGATACATTGTTTTTATTATCGGTACAAAACTGCCTGCAAAATTTCAGCTCGCTAGATTACGAGCAAGTGGGTTAAAGATCAATCCAAAGTTTTGGCGACAAGCAAGCAAGCAATCAAGGGCGGCCGTAGACACCACGAGTTAATATAAAAGATTTTAAAATATACATTGAAAAGTTCCAGACAGAGCTTTATGCGACATCTATTATTATAACGCAGTATTTCTTCAAGTAACCCCGATCTTGTAGGTGTATGTGCCAGTGCAGCGTATAAACTGTTGTTGAGCCTTCTCGTCAATGAGGGGCATCCACCGATCATCATCGGCGTATACGATTCCTCCAAGGGCATAGGCTACCTACGAGAGACCTCCAGGCATCCCTATCCTGGGCCAGCCTCTCCGCGATCTTCCAGTCATGGCAAATTCTCTTGGTACTGTGCGGACATTCCATGACGGTTGTGGTCCTGGTAGAGATAATGGTTGTCGGCCTAATAGCTTCAAGTTCAAGATTTTGGCTTTCACTATTTGGCGTCATGTTTTCCTCATCTAGAAATCGATCCCCTCCCAGAGCTGAAATGTCTTTTGTTGCTCTCTTTGGTGTTTTTGTAACAGATTTTTTTACGTGGCAGAGTTGTTAACTTTGCCCGCAACCACCTGGGGGAGGGGGGGCTGCCCATCATTGCACAATGGGTAGCTGCCTTTATTCGGGTTAGGTCCCTAGACTTTGTGGATCCTTCCCCTTCCCACAAGGCAGTAGGGCTGATTTTGGTCCACCGTGGGTATTTTATTTCCCCGATACCCTCCATATCTGATGGGCTTTCCCCTTCCGCCGGCTTGGGGGTCGCTCGATGGAAGATTGGCATCTCCGCACGAGGTATAAACTGTAGACAGTCACACGAGGTATAGACTATAGACAGTCACATGAGTTATAAACTGTAGTCACACGAGGTATAGACTGTAGACAGTCACACGAGGTATAGACTATAGACAGTCACACGAGGTATAGACTATAGACAGTCACACGAGGTATAAACTGTAGACAGTCACACGAGGTATAGACTATAGACAGTCACACGAGGTATAGACTATAGACAGTCACACGAGGTATAAACTGTAGACAGTCACACGAGGTATAGACTATAGACAGTCATATTTAATGCCACACTGAGTTCACGCCTATTCGACGATCTGGTCCATTTTTAACCAATTTCCGAAATTAGCCGCCTTACTTAAATGAACTGTCATCATACATATGCCATACATATACCATCATACATACTGTTTCATAATAATTATCATTACAATGTACATCCCGTATCAAAACTCCCAAAGTCGGGACCACCTTAAACTTGTTTGTTTGACATATTGCTAGTGTTGAGTGTATTTAGTGCTAGCTTCCAAGGAAAGTCGGGACCACCTTAAACTTGTTTGTTTGACATATTGCTTGTGTTGAGTGTATTTAGTGCTAGCTTCCAAGGAAAGTCGGGACCACCTTAAACTTGTTTGTTTGACATATTGCTAGTGTTGAGTGTATTTAGTGCTAGCTTCCAAGGACGTCTGGAAAAGTCTGGCTGTACTGAACCCAACTCGGTGACATCACGAAAACTCTGAGACCGACCAACACAGACAAGCTTGAACATTTTGACCGTCATCAAAGAAAGATGTTTTAGCCGACATTGTCTCGCAATTTTAGCCAATGATATTGTGTGCTCCCAACTTGTAAAATGTATACCGCGAAACCCTTTTTTAAAACATTTTATTTTTCAATAGAAAAATCTTTAAATGTGTCGCGATTAAATAGATAGCTTTCTCAGACTGTAGAAACAAAGTAATAAGTCCTTTTATTTATGTAACACGGCTTGAAAACAGTTACCGCAACCAATATTTATATAGAATATTTTGTCGCAGGTATAATTGATAGAAGGAAACTAAACCCTTGTAGCGCCTCAGTGATTTACTGTAAAACAGAGCAATTGATCTTGATTTTTTTTTAAAAGAAAAAGATAACTTTCCAATGGTCCTTGCTGATTAAATTGGTCATCAAGTTTGAAATTAATTTAAAAAGCTAAATATAGCATCGTTGGGTGTATCTTGAGTTGTTTATTGATTAGTGGTCATTTTAAAAAGTCGATCTGGTTTTTCGGGCGTGGAATGCCTGACCAAACTAGGAAAATTAAGACACTATATATATTTAAAATCTATATATATATAATTCTCTTCGTGGTCGGACCCTGCGAGGCAACAAGAATCTTCATGTGCAACAGATACTAATTTTATAAAGCAGCGCACCAAATTACTGCACCAATGCATCAAAAGGTGTGCAAATTAAATATGCGCTGTAAATTTTTTTTATGACGTCATTGTTTTCGCTGAAATTTTAATTTTGCAAAAGGGAACAATGTAAAAAAGAGGATTTGATGAAGGTTAATTATAACATCAAAAAACAAAGGGGGCGCCATAGGCGCTCTACAACCCCTATTATAAAATACTTTGTGTGCATTTCAGAAAGTTTAATATTTCGTATTGATCAAACAAGGACAAGTTAGTTGGGCTTTTGAAAAAGGTCGGCGCCGTAGGCGCTCTAAAAAAGTGCATTAAAGGGGTAAAAGAACTCTCCATGAGCAAGTCTGCGGCGTATGCTACGCCGCTGGGCGTCTAGTTCTAGATAAAAATGAAAGATTAGACTTAAACCATGGATAAGCGCAAGACACAATAATCTTTTGTATAAAAGGAATGCCTGTTATATATAAGATATTTTTTTTTACTCCTGACGATTCATCAGGTGGCGTTTAAGCTTTAAAATCAGCGACATGAAAAAAAAATTGCCTCATCTTTTGTTGATGATCTTTTGAATCTGAAATACTGTATTTCAATTGAATGTTATGTTACAAGGATTAGGCTCCATGTCGTTCAGTTAGAGTTAACTTTAGTAGTGCATCTCAATTTACAGATGACTTGAGCTTTCTTTTGCGCGCAAGCCTTAAACCACAGATAAAACATTTGGTTATGCAAAAAAATCGCAAAGACTCTGCTTAGGATTTTGAGAAAAAACAACCCTTGTTTATCTTAGTTAAAAAAGCACATTTTAAAGTTCAAACAAGACAAACATAAAAAGTGATCTCATTTTAAAGAATAGTCTAATGACATTCGGATCAATCAATTGAAGTGACTTGAATTTAATTTGTGACTTAAGATATTAGCTATACCCCACCATGGCTACAGACTAACTTTACTTGCAGCGTAACTGGGAAACCCTTAAGATTAACAGCCACCGCTCCCCTTTCCCTTTAGAGTATTGTCTCATATTTCTAATCTATGAACAAACCTATTCACACCTCATTTAATTGATTCCACTGTCCGTTTACCCCCCCCCCACCCGTCCTTGAGGAACTGGTCAAAAACTTTAGCTGTGGATTTGGGAAATCCAACCAAACAAAACCGAGGAAGCAAAAAAATTGAATATTTTCATCCTCTCATTTAGCATTCGTAAAATTTCCCTTAAAAATACATGATTAAATTTCGATTTTTAATATTTCTTGTATATGTTTCAAGCAATATTCTGCAAACTTATTGTATTTTTTAAACAATATTCTTTAGGCTTATTGTATGTTTCAACCAATATTCTGCAGGCTTAGTATGTTTTAAGCAATATTCTGCAGGCATATTGTATGTTTCAAGCAATATTCTGCAGGCTTATTGTATGTTTCAAGCAATATTCTGCAGGCTTATTGTATGTTTCAAGCAATATTCTGCAGGCTTATTGTATGTTTCAAGCAATATTCTGCAGGCTTATTGTATGTTTTAAGCAATATTCTGCAGGCATATTGTATGTTTCAAGCAATATTCTGCAGGTTTATTGTATGTTTCAAGCCTCATTTTTCATGATTTACACTTTAAGATCTACTGCTTATTATTATTATTCCAAGCAACGATTCTTAAAAAAAGAAACTATTCTTTAGATAAAATTTTTAAAATCTAAATGTAAATAGATATTTAAAAATAAAAATAAAAATCCTATCATATTAACGATGTAATACTGGGCGCACAATGACTTTAACAGTCAAGAAACTATCTTAAAAAACAAAAGCCTTTCATCCAACCTTAACAAAACAAGGTGCCACTCATGACATTTATATAAGAGATTATAAAACTACATAATTTATGTCCGGTGGGATGACATCATTGGAAAGCTATTTGCATATTGTATTATTATTATTTTGACCAGGTGCAGGAGAGGCCCGGCCAGTGGTGGAATGGTGCATGTTTCAGGGCGCCCAAGAAAAAACTTGTTTTGAACAATTTGTGTATGACGTTTGTATCTGGTGAGCTGACGGCGCTGGTGGGCACATCGGGTAAGAGATTATGAATATTTAGTCGTCTACTTTACATACGTTTACCGCTTGATTCTCCTTTTAGGAGGCGCTTACTGGTGAAAAGACTGAACACTGTCACGTGCAATGGTGAAGGAATTTATCCTCCTGGCTATAAATCCGTCAGGTGATTTAAAGACGGTACTTTTGACAAAGTTGCGGGCTCATCCTTTACAAGTCACGTGGTCTTGTATCATTCTGTATGGCAAGGACCTTTGACTGTCCAGTTGCTTGCAAAGAAGGCATTTAAGTTTCGGTTACTTTTTGCCTCGTGCTTTCCAACCAATTAGCTTTTTTTTTAAAATGAAAGACATGAGGGCTCCTTCCTCCCTGAATGAAAAAAAAATCGAACGTTGTACAAATGTGTACCAGCCTGTTGTAAAAATGTGTACCAGCCTGTTGTACAAATGTGTACCAGCCTGTTGTACAAATGTGTACCAGCCTGTTGTACAAATGTGTACCAGTCTGTTGTACAAATGTGTACCAGCCTGTTGTACAAATGTTTACCAGCCTGTTGTACAAATATGTACCAGCCTGTTGTACAAATGTGTGCCAGCCTGTTGTACAAATGTGTACCAGCCTGTTGTACAAATGTGTACCAGCCTGTTGTACAAATGTGTACCAGCCTGTTGTACAAATGTGTGCCAGCCTGTTGTACAAGTGTGTACCAGCCTGTTGTACAAATGTGTACTAGCCTGTTGTACAAATATGTGCTAGCCTGTTGTACAAGTGTGTACCAGCCTGTTGTACAAATGTGTGCCAGCCTGTTGTACAAATGTGTACCAGCCTTTATTGAGATCACCAAAACACTCAATGTGTCTATTACAGTATCGCGTCCGAAAATATTATGAAAATGTATTCCTTTAGTATTAAAATATAAATAACTCTGGAATATTGGCAGCTTATGGCATTAGTGTAGCTTGTGCTGGTTCAAATTCCCCACAGGTTCTGGTAAGACATCCCTTCTGGATGTGATATCCGGCCGAAGTGACGGTGAGGTCACCGGTGTGGTCAGCTACAAGGGGGAGCAGTGTACGCGTGACGTCATGATGCAGAAGTCCAGTTATGTCCTGCAGGCGGACAGACTCCTCCCCACCTTGACCGTGCGAGAGACCTTGACGTACATGGCGTACCTCAAACTTCCGGGCCACTCAAGTCTCGCGGAGATTGAGGCGAAGGTCAGTTGCTTCATAGGAATAACTATTTTATTTTTTATTCGGTAACTACTTCATCATAATTAATTAATTTGTCATAATGAACCAGTTGTGGCGGCGCTCTAAAACCTGCTCAGCTAACATAAGAAAAACAATCATTAAAATAAATTTTAGTCTAAATCACTTTGATGAAGTTGAATGTCGTAAATGAACTTCTTACAAGCGTGGGGTTGATGCACGCGCGACCTCTTCAGGAAATGTTGCACTAGGGTGGATTGTGATGGTGTATGAGCAGGGCAGGAAGGTTTCTCTCAAAACTACGATTGTAACTGTTATTTGTAACGAACGCTCTTCAAATGAGTTTATAAACCGAAGAATTTTATGTACATACAGAGTGATTTACAGACAGGTTTTGATTGGAGGGACACGGTGTGTTAATAATCTCCCTTTCACATGGTGAAGTAGTTTGTTCTATGCGTCTAAACTTTATTACCGGTCACGCTCAAAGACTGAAGATATAAACATGATTTGTGCTGTTAACCATCCACTGTCATAACACAAAAATACCCGAGAGACAAACCAGATTTAAATTACCCAAATCAATGACGTATTTAGAAGAAAAAAGAAGTTTAACCTACAAGGATTAAATGTTTTTCTTCTTAAGGTCCAGTCTGTCATCATGGACATGGGACTGAGTCATGTGGCTGACAACAGAATAGGCGGAGCCGTGATCAGGGGCGTGTCAGGAGGAGAGAAAAGAAGGATCACCATTGGCGTTCAGTTGCTGAAAGACCCGGGTAAGGCAGAAACAACAATATCATGCGTTATAGTAAAAAAGTCACGATTATAATGAAATCTATTATAACAAATGCTAACTCTTTTTAACAAAAGAGCGAAACTGCCATCTGGTCAGGCACTCAAATGAAAGGAATGGAAAATAAGGAAAGAAAAATAAAATAATGAAGAATGGTGAAAATAATAAATGAATAAATTTTAGATGAATAGATAAACAAACACACAGTGAAATATTAATCGTGAAAGTTTTTAAAGCTAGGATCTAGGATTATTTCCAGCAGACAGCTCTGAAACTTTGGAAGCACGTACAGAAAATGTGTCAGTTAAGAAAGATGCTTGCCAAAAATTTCCCCGGCCTCCTGTTACAGTGAGCATTTCAAGTACGTGGCGTGACATCACATGAGTTCTGAAAATGCCTAGACTGTGGGCTTTGGTTCTGATACTGCCTAGACTGTGGGCTTTGGTTCTGATAATGCCTAGACTGTGGGCTTTGGTTCTTTTGTCCAAAGAAGACCATTCATAAAATAACATTTCACACTGCAATATACATGCAGAAACCTTTCTCCCCAATCTAATTACAGTTTAGTGCAATAGTTTAGTACAGTATTTTAGTACAATAGTTTAGTACAATAGTTTAGTACAATAGTTTAGTACAATAGTTTAGTGCAATAGTTTAGTACAATAGTTTAGTACAATAGTTTAGTGCAATAGTTTAGTACAATAGTTTAGTACAATAGTTTAGACGCTAAAAAACCTAGATTTTCTTTCTCTGGACTTCACACGCATTCATTTAATCAGTACCAGGTGCTTATTTTATATTAATGTGTCCACTGTATTCAATTATCAATACGTTTACATATCTGATATCTTTACAATAAAATGTTAAAAGCTATCTTGTTTTCACCGCAGATATCTTGCTTCTAGATGAACCGACTTCCGGTCTAGACGCCTTCACCGCGCACCACCTGGTGTCGAGTCTTGCAGACATTGCCCACAAAGGGAAGATTGTCATCATGTCAATCCACCAGCCTCGTTCTGACATTTTTAACTTAATAGACAAGATTGCCATTTTAACAATTGGTCAGTTAGCCTACCTCGGACAGCCCGGTCAAATGGTGCCATATTTCACCAGTATCGGATACCCCTGTCCACAAAACCAGAACCCCTGTGATATTTATAGTAAGATTTTTGATTTTGTAAGATAATACGTGGCTAAAGAAACGTTCTTTATTGAAATAGCACGAATAATGACAATAAAATTACATACGTCGAGCTGTTATGGCTACTTCTTAAACGTGTCGATATCTTGGGCGATGAACAAAAGATTAAAAAATGTATACACTCCAATATTTAATTAAAAAAGTAACAAACTAAGTTTTTGACTATAAATCCTTTATGAACGAGACATAACTAAAAGAATGTTCATTATAATACTCAGCGCAAGACCATCCAAAAATACAAAATTGCAGTTGTGTCGTAAAACATGTTTAATATAATGCGCGCCGATCAGGAATCTATATATATAAAAATCAAAGTATGTCTGTGTGTGTGTGTGCATGTCCTTTGTAGCTGACTAAACCATTCATCCGATCGTCATGAAATTTTTGGAGACTGTTAAGTACCTACCTGGGATGGTAACTGGCAACTTTGTTTTCTAAATTTATCACTCATGGGGCGCCGGGGGCCCATAATGTCATTTTTTGCTTATATGAGCTATATAAAAATTAGTTTAAGCGCTAGCTACTGGGTAAATTGTTGGATCTTAACCAAACTTTGTGTATGACAACTTGATAGCCAATATTAAAATACTATAGGGCACTAAACTGCTAATATGCATTCCTTTGGGGCTGGGGGCCCAAAAATTCACATTTCTTAAACGTTTAAGATTTTATTCACCATTCAGTCATTAGCAATCTTGACAAATAATGACACATGTATAAATTATAATACAAATTGAAATGAACAGGGGTTTTGAACTTTATATCTTGCACTGAATGGGCCCCGGGGCCCTTAATGTCTTTTTTGGTTATATATGATATATAAAAATTAGTTTATGCGTTAGCTCCTGAGTAAATGAATGGACCTAAACCAAAAATTTAATACAAAAACCTGGTAGCCCATATTGAAATACTATAGGGCACATACCTTCAAATGTCCATTCTTTCGGGGCCAGGGACAGCAAATGTCTTCTCATCGGATATGTTTAATGTGTTCAAATTTTTCACTTTTTCACGATCTTGAAGAATATATCTATGAGCAAACTTAATTAAAATGAAAAGGTTTTTGAAATTTACATCTTTCACCGAATGGGCCCACGGGCCCCTAAATGTCGTTTTTTTCTTATATTAGCTGTATAAAAATTAGTATTATATTGAAATGCTGAGAAAATTAATGTATCTTAACCCATTTTAGTATATAAAAAATCAAGGGTCTATATTATATTACGATAGGGCACTAAACTCCTATTTTCATTCCCACAGGGCAGGGGGCCCAAACTGTCTATTTTAGTAAATATTTAATATTTTATAGTCCATTCAAATTTTTAAACAATATTGAGAAATATAAATAAATGTATGTATTTTGAATTTTTTTCAAATGAACACATGTTTCGCCTTATGCGTTAGCTACAGAGTAAATGATTGGATCTTAACCAAACTTTGTATACAAAAACTTGGTAGCCCATATTAAAATACTTAAAGTTTCTGAACTTTTCATGTCAATTTCTTCGGGGCCGGGGGCCCCAAATGTATTTTTTCATATTTGTTAAGATATTTTTCCGTTCACATTTTAATGATATTGATAAACCTGATGCAATTGAATTAAAATGAAAAGATTTTTTAAATTGACATCTCTCACCGAATAGGCCCGGGCCCCCTTTTTGTCGTTTTATTTCACTATATCTATATTTATAAAAATCAAAGTATGTCTGTGTGTGTCTGTGTGTGTCTGTGCATGTCTTTTATAGCTGACTAAACCATTCACCCGATCGTCATGAACCTTTTTGAGACGGTTTAGTATGCTACCGGGATGGTAACTGGCAACTTTTTTTCGAAATTTAACACTTATCGGACGACGGGGCCCCATAATCTCATGTTTTGCTTAAATCAACTATATAAAAATTAGTTTAAGCGTTAGCTACTGTGTTAATTAATGGATCTTAACTAAACTTTGCATATAAAAACTTGACAGCCAATACTAAAATACTATAGGGCAATAAACTCCTAATGACCATTCCTTCGGGCCTGGGGCACAAAATGCCCTTTTTCTTCAACTTTTAATAATTTATTTCCGATATATTTATTAAAGATCTTGAAAAATAATGATAAATGCATCCATTATTATCCATATTGAAACGAACAGGTGTTTTAAAAATTTATGTCTTGCAAATAATAGACCCTGGGGCCCTTGGTGTCGTTTTTTGCTTATATCAGCTATTTAAAATTTAGTTTATGCGTTAGGTACTAAGTGAATGAATGGATCTTAACCAAACTTTGTTTTCAAAAACTTGGTATCCCATATTAAAATACTTAAGGGCAGATAACTTCTAATGTCAATTTCTTTGGGGCCGGGGGCCCCAAATATCCTTTTTCGTATATGTTTAAGATATTTCCCCATGCACGTTGTAACGATCTTGAGAACTATATATCCATGATGAAACTAAATTAAAATGAAAAGGTTATTGAAATTGACATCTTGCACCGCATAGGCCTGGGGGCCCCTTAATTTCTTTTATTTTTCCTAAATTGGCTAGATAAAAAAAATTAGTTTAAGTTTTAAATAATGCGAAAATAACTGGATTTTGACCAAACTTAGTATATAAAAACTTTAGAGCCTATATTACATTACTATAGGGCACTTAACTCCTAATGTCCATTCCCTCGGAGATGGTGCCCCAAATGTCTTTTCAACTGAACGTTATTAATTGCATTACCCATTTAATTTTACACGATATTGAGAAATATAGCTTGAGTACAATAGAAATAAAAAATATAACGTATCACTCATTTTGGGGCCGGGGCCCTTAATATCGTTTCTTCTTTTGTACGCTATTTAATTATTAATTTATTTATCCGTTTGCTATGAAACTTGATTTTTTTTCACACTTCCACTAAGATTTCTTCAGAATTGTTTTAAAACATACCACTCATTGGTTTCTTTAAATTTATTCCTTTTTACTTTGATCGTTGCAACGCACGACGGGTCTGCTAGTATGTTTATAAAAAGTGTTGTCAATAAAATACGCACCTTATTGCGCGACAGGAAAGGTTGTTCAATATAATACGCACCACGACACTATAGCAAAAAAAGTTAACATGTTACATAGAGATAAATAAAGATAATCTAAAAATTCATTAATTTAATTACGGTACATTCGATTTATCTGACATTTTGATATATAATTTTTATAATCGGCACAATTCTGCCTGCAAAATTTCAGCTCGCTAGCTTACGAGGAAGTGGGTTAAAATAGATATAAAGTTTTTTCGGCACCGCCCGCCTCAAGCAAGCAAGCAGACACCACGAGTTAATATAAAGGATTTAAAAATTAACTTGAATACATTGATCATAAACTTAAGAGTCAACATATTACTAATTATAATGCAACCCTACATTTACGCCACTAACACTTTTACCCACAGTTGATATTACGAGTGTAGACAGACGAACACCAACTCTAGTTAAAGACACGGTCAACAGGGCCAGGAATATCTGCAGCACTTTTGCAGACTCTGACCTGCAGACCGCCATCTTGAAACGCATCACTTCCGGCCTGAGCCACCACCAACTGAGTGGAGCCTTTGACGAGGTGGATGGGGAAAAAGCGGACACGTCATCTTGGCCTAGAATATTTACATGTCTTTTAAAGTGAGTTGTGTGGCGTTAAGTGTTGTTGTGGAATATTTAGACCTCTTTAAAGTTACACGAGACCTCTTTAAAGTTACACGAGACCTCTTAAAAGTTACACGAGACTTTTTTAAAGTTACACGAGACCTCTTTAAAGTTACACGAGACTTCTCTAGTTACACGAGACTTCTCTAGTTACACGAGACTTCTTTAAAGTTACACGAGACTTCTCTAGTTACACGAGACTTCTCTAGTTACACGAGACTTCTTTAAAGTTACACGAGACCTCTTTAAAGTTACACGAGACTTCTCTAGTTACACGAGACTTCTTTAAAGTTACACGAGACCTCTTTAAAGTTACACGAGACTTCTCTAGTTACACGAGACCTCTTTAAAATTACACGAGACTTCTCTAGTTACACGAGACCTCTTTAAAGTTACACGAGACTTCTCTAGTTACACGAGACTTCTTTAAAGTTACACGAGACCTCTTTAAAGTTACACGAGACTTCTCTAGTTACACGGGACTTCTTTAAAGCTACACGAGACCTCTTTAAAGTTACACGAGACCTCTCTAGTTACACGAGACTTCTTTAAAGTTACACGAGACCTCTTTAAAGTTACACGAGACCTCTCTAGTTACACGAGACCTCTTTAAAGTTACACGAGGCATCTCTAAATATATCATTTAAAAATTTTCAAGTTAATATTTTCTGGCTTTGAGGTAATTTATTCTAATTTTCAGGATTCTCTTTGTTATGCATACATTTTTGAAAAATAAAAATCGCCTTCAATTTATTTGATTTCCAGCCGTATGAACGTCCATCTTTGGAGAGAGCGTAGTTTCTTCCTGGGGAGGTTTCTGATGCTCCCCTTCTTTGTGCCTTTCATACTTATCTTCCTTGGCCGGCTGGGAGACAACCAGGGCAGTATACAGGACAGACTGGGAGTTATCTATCAGTCCTCACAGGTGCCGCCCTACGTGGGCATCATCAACGCCATTACTTTATGTAAGTCAGTAGGTGGTTCAAAATTTGCTTGATTGATAAGATGCGTGCTTTCATTCTTCATTTACTTGAGATCTAAAAACCTCAATTGTAAAATTGGGAAATAGCAAAAACGTGGCCAACGTTTTAGCAAATCTTCAAATTAACCACAAAAATATATTCATTCATGCATTCGTCTTTGAAACTATAAAATAAATAAATAAATTATAAATGTTATGAAAAGGTTCAACTTTAGTCCTAGTCCTAACGTAAATGTGTTACATATTTTTTAAAATTATAATAAATTGCAAACACAATATTTTAATGGCCCCGACAAAGTGACTTGGATCTTGAAATGTCCAACATGTACAAGTAGATCTGAGTTATCCTCTAACCAACTCTTTACTTAACGAGCTTGACGCTGGTGGCCTCGTCAAACTAGCATAGAACGTGATAAGCTAACTAAACGGAAGGAAATCATATGTCAACAAATACAAACTAATCGACGTGAGCATAAAACGTGATAAGCTAACTAAACGGAAGGAAATCATATGTCAACAAATGCAAACTAATCGACGTGAGCATAGAACGTGATAAGCTAACTAAACGCAAGGAAATCATATGTCAACAAATACAAACTAATCGACGTGAGCATAGAACGTGATAAGCTAACTAAACGGAAGGAAATCATATGTCAACAAATACAAACTAATCGACGTGAGCATAGAACGTGATAAGCTAACTAAACGGAAGGAAATCATTTGTCAACAAATACAAACTAATCGACGTGAGCATAGAACGTGATAAGCTAACTAAACGGAAGGAAATCATGTGTCAACAAATGATAATAAGAATATCCCACAGTCAACAAGATGGAAAATCGAAGGGCTAGAAATAAAAGCCAACAGCAACAGAAAAATGCATCATGGTAATACACATTGAAAAATTAGGACACAATTCTTTAAAAAATAATAATAATAAATATATATATATATCGAACTCTAAATTGTTCTCAAAGAGACAAAAAAAATTTATAAAATAAAATAATAAAATAAAATAAAAATTCGACTTAGGAGTTTTCGAGTTAAGGAAAATGGCGTAATAGGTGCAGATTTACCAAGGACATTGTTGATATTGAGAGGGGGGAGGGAATAGCCAAGGGCTAGAAGGCTTGACAGGAAAGAGAGGCGGTGTTTGATGTTTCATATGAAAGGAAGCCAACTTGCTTTGACATAACGACACAAGCCCGTGATAAGAGACACATTCCCTCCCCTCCCCTTATTGATTTTTTAGATTATTTATTTATTCCTATGTATCATGCTATTTTTTGAGATAGAGCGTCGCGGTGCGTATTATATTGAACAACCTTTCTGTCGCGCAATAAGGTGCGTATTTTACTGACAACACTTTTTATAAACCTATTCCTGATCGGTGCGCATTATATTAAACACGTTTTACGACACAACTGCAATTTTGTATTTTTGGATGGTCTTGCGCTGCGTGTTATAATGAACATTCTTTTGGTTACGTCTCATACGTAAAGGATTTATAGTCAAAAACATGGTTTTTTACGGGTTGTTTTTATTAAATCCTTTATATTAACTCGTGGTGTCTGCGGCCGACCTTGCTTGCTTGTCGCCAAAACTTTTGATCGATTTTTAACCCACTTGCTCGCAAGATAGCGAGCTGAAATTTGCAGGCAGTTTCGTACCAATGATAAAAACAATGTATCAAAATTTCAGATCGATCGCATGTACCGTAATTAAATTATTGATTTTTTAGATTATTTTATTTATTCCTATGTATCATGCTATTTTTTGAGATAGAGCGTCGCGTTGCGTATTATATTGAACAACCTTTCTGTCGCGCAATAAGGTGCGTATTTTACTGACAACACTTTTTATAAACCTATTCCTGATCGGTGCGCATTATATTAAACACGTTTTACGACACAACTGCAATTTTGTATTTTTGGATGGTCTTGCGCTGCGTGTTATAATGAACATTCTTTTAGTTACGTCTCATACGTAAAGGATTTATAGTCAAAAACTTGGTTTTTTACGGGTTGTTTTTATCTAAAATTGAAAATATGAGCTAATCAATGACGTCATATAATATTTTTTTACAGTGCATCTTTAATTTGCACACCTTTTGGTGCATTGGTGCAGTAATTTGGTTTTCCCTCCCTTCTAAAATTAGTAGCGTCAGGACAGACTGACTGACTTGCGTGACAATTGCAAATTATATAGTTTTAATATATATATATATATCTCTATACATATAAGACGCATTTGTTGGCTGTCTGTCTGTCTGTTCCCTAATAACTCAAGATCCAGACAACCAAATAACGTGAAATTTGGAAAAATGCATCATGGTAATACACATTGAAAAATTAGGACACAATTCTTTAAAAAATAATAATAATAAATATATATATATATCGAACTCTAAATTGTTCTCAAAGAGACAAAAAAAATTTATAAAATAAAATAATAAAATAAAATAAAAATTCGACTTAGGAGTTTTCGAGTTAAGGAAAATGGCGTAATAGGTGCAGATTTACCAAGGACATTGTTGATATTGAGAGGGGGGAGGGAATAGCCAAGGGCTAGAAGGCTTGACAGGAAAGAGAGGCGGTGTTTGATGTTTCATATGAAAGGAAGCCAACTTGCTTTGACATAACGACACAAGCCCGTGATAAGAGACACATTCCCTCCCCTCCCCCACTTTACTCCCTCCACAGTGGGATAGGGGAGTAAGATTTTTCTTTTTTAAAAGATTCACATCATGCAGTAAAAGGACATGAATTAGAGTCGCTTAATTCCTTGTGGAATGCACTAGGATAAGAATTTGCGTCCGTTTACGTGGCACTACGGAACACGTGTTCTGCAATGTAACCCCAGAATAATAACTCAAATGTCTTGGAAAATACGACTAATTGAGATTGGAAGCCACAAATCTTGGAGTTACGGAGATCTCAAATACATTAGTCTTATGGAATTTGGCGGACCCAACAATTATTTCGATTTAGGGAGGTTTTCGACGTAGGGAAGTTCGACTTAGCGAGGTCCGAATATATATATACTAGCGTACACCCGTCAAAAATGACGGAAGTTTTCAGCTGAAATCTATTTATTTTATAAAAAATGCACATTTTTTAGAGCGCCTACGGCACCGACCTTTTTCAAAAGCCCAACTAACTTGTCCTTGTTTGATCCATACGAAATATTAAACTTTCTGAAATGTAGCCTACACAAAGTATTTTATAATAGGGGTTGCAGGGCGCCTAAGGCGCTCCGTTAATTTTTTGATTTTATAATTAACCACCATCTAATTCTCTTTTTACAATGTTCCCTTTTTAAATCCTTTATATTAACTCGTGGTGTCTGCGGCCGACCTTGCTTGCTTGCTTGTCGCCAAAACTTTTGATCGATTTTTAACCCACTTGCTCGCAAGATAGCGAGCTGAAATTTTGCAGGCAGTTTCGTACCGATGATAAAAACAATGTATCAACATTTCAGATCGATCGCATGTACCGTAATTAAATTATTGATTTTTTAGATTATTTATTTATTCCTATGTATCATGCTATTTTTTGAGATAGAGCGTCGCGGTGCGTATTATATTGAACAACCTTTCTGTCGCGCAATAAGGTGCGTATTTTACTGACAACACTTTTTATAAACCTATTCCTGATCGGTGCGCATTATATTAAACACGTTTTACGACACAACTGCAATTTTGTATTTTTGGATGGTCTTGCGCTGCGTGTTATAATGAACATTCTTTTGGTTACGTCTCATACGTAAAGGATTTATAGTCAAAAACATGGTTTTTTACGGGTTGTTTTTATTAAATCCTTTATATTAACTCGTGGTGTCTGCGGCCGACCTTGCTTGCTTGTCGCCAAAACTTTTGATCGATTTTTAACCCACTTGCTCGCAAGATAGCGAGCTGAAATTTGCAGGCAGTTTCGTACCAATGATAAAAACAATGTATCAAAATTTCAGATCGATCGCATGTACCGTAATTAAATTATTGATTTTTTAGATTATTTTATTTATTCCTATGTATCATGCTATTTTTTGAGATAGAGCGTCGCGTTGCGTATTATATTGAACAACCTTTCTGTCGCGCAATAAGGTGCGTATTTTACTGACAACACTTTTTATAAACCTATTCCTGATCGGTGCGCATTATATTAAACACGTTTTACGACACAACTGCAATTTTGTATTTTTGGATGGTCTTGCGCTGCGTGTTATAATGAACATTCTTTTAGTTACGTCTCATACGTAAAGGATTTATAGTCAAAAACTTGGTTTTTTACGGGTTGTTTTTATCTAAAATTGAAAATATGAGCTAATCAATGACGTCATATAATATTTTTTTACAGTGCATCTTTAATTTGCACACCTTTTGGTGCATTGGTGCAGTAATTTGGTTTTCCCTCCCTTCTAAAATTAGTAGCGTCAGGACAGACTGACTGACTTGCGTGACAATTGCAAATTATATAGTTTTAATATATATATATATATCTCTATACATATAAGACGCATTTGTTGGCTGTCTGTCTGTCTGTTCCCTAATAACTCAAGATCCAGACAACCAAATAACGTGAAATTTGGTACACGTACACAAAATTATACCGGAAAGGTTATTAAACAGGTTTCGTTCCATATATATAAGATACTGGGGGCCGGGGGCCCAAAATGTAGTTTTTCCCTATATGAGCTATATAAAATAAAAATTATTGAAAATTAAGACGTAAAATAATGACGCAAATTAATAAACATTTTGGTGTCGAGATTAACAAGAAGGCGATTATCGCTATAAAATAATTGTTTTGTTGTTGTTGCTTTGTTGTTGTTGCTTTTGTTGTTGTAGTTGTTGTTTTGTTGTTGTTGCTTTGTTGTTGTTGCTGTTGTTGTTGTAGTTGTTGTTTTGTTGTTGTTTTGTTGTTGATGTTTTGTTGATGTTTTGTTGTTGTTTTGTTTTTGTTGTTGTTGCTGTTGTTGTTTTTGTTGTTGTTGCTGTTGCTGTTACTGTTGTTGTTGCTGTTGTTGTTGCTGTTGTTGTTGTTGTTGCTGTTGTTGCTTTTGTGTTGTTTTTGCTGTTGTTGTTGTTGTCCACATCCCTTGCCCTGCGACGACAATGTCCTTCATGTTTTTATTGCTTTGTTGTTGTTGCTGTTGTAGTTGTTGTTTTGTTGTTGATTTTGTTGTTGATTTTGTTGTTTTTGTTGTTGTTTTGTTTTTGTTGTTTTGTTGCTGTTGCTGTTGCTGTTTCTTTTGTTGGTTTTGTCGTTGTTGCTGTTGTTGTTGCTGTTGCTGTTGTTGTTGCTGTTGCTGTTGCTGTTGTTGTTTTGTTGTTGTTGCTTTGTTGTTGTTGTAGTTGTTGTTGTTTTGTTTTTGTTGTTTGTTTTTGTTGTTTTGTTGCTGTTGTTGTTTTTGTTGTTGTTGCTGTTGTTGTTAAACCTGGGCGAAGCCGGGTACTTGCCCCTAGTATATATATATATTGGCCTATTGGTTGTAATTTTTGTATTGTGTAGCCTATTGTTTACCTCCCCTAGTTCCCGTGCTGAGAGACCTGTTCTACAGAGAATGTCATGATGGCTTGTACTCTACCGCCACCTTTCTAGCAGTCTACTATGTGCACATTCTCCCCTTTAACATCATCGGAAGCGTCATCTTCACCTCCGCCCTCTATTGGTGAGTGGTGCACACTCCGCAACTTTAGGAAATGCAGAGTGAAAAAAAAATCAAAATAGTTTTAATAGTTCTTGTTGTTGTTGTTGTTGTGGAAAGACCTGTGCTGTATTGCCTCTAATTTAGACAGATTTAGAGTCCTATATCATAACTCTTCAATTTAACTCAACGGAAACAAAAAAGCTGAAATATTAAAGATCCGTATACATGTTTTTCAAAATATATTTTTATAATGTATTAAATCGAGGAGACTTAATTATTTCGAACATGAAATTATGAAATTAGACTATGAAAGCGTTTTTTTAAGCATGAAACATGATTTTTAAAAAAAAAGTACACATAATGTGGGAACAAACAAACGCATTGTTGTTCCATCGCTCCAAGTTTTCTCTGACTCACACGCTCCTATGTATTTTTTATTTATTAAAAAAAAATCACTTGATGCTATTTAGAAATTTTGTTTGAAGCTCATTTACACTTCCGCTCCTACCCCCAATCTTTTTTCTAGGATCGCTGGTATGAACCCAGACATTGTAGGGTTCGGTTCGTTTGTCCTGGTGTGTTTCATGCTGACCCAGTTTGGAGAGATCCTGACCATCGCTGTTCTGGGCGTCATCAGGAACTCACAGTTGGCCAACAACACGACGGCTCTCATGTTGTCGGCGTCAGGACTCATTTCCTCAGGTATTCTCAGGTGGGTCGGAGTGGTTTTATTTATTCCAAGTTCTGAATGATCTACTTGACCATGGCCATCTGGTCGGTCATTTTCAAAGTGGCTGAAAGATTGTTAGGCTTTAACAGTCTTTTTGATCATAAGGCGTGCACTAAAACATTAGGCGACAGGTCTTTCTCTTTTTGTGCCACCAAAAATGGAAGTCTCCACCAATTATGGAAGTCTCCACCAATTATGGAAGTCTCCACCAATTATGGAAGTCTCTACCAATTATGGAAGTATCCACCAATTATGGAAGTCTCCACCAATTATGGAAGTCTCCACCATAAATGGAAGTCTCCACCAATTATGGAAGTCTCCACCAATTATGGAAGTCTCCACCAATTATGGAAGTCTCCACCAATTATGGAAGTCTCCACCAATTATGGAAGTCTCCACCAATTATGGAAGTCTCCACCAATTATGGAAGTCTCCACCAATTATGGAAGTCTCCACCAATTATGGAAGTCTCCACCAATTATGGAAGTCTCCACCAATACACATTCGCAGTATTCCCACCACTAAGGCCTTCATGACTGTACTGAAAACACATCTTTTCAAACTTTCCGAATTAACAATCTAACAGTTCTTTGACTCATATAGTTGCTCATTTGTACCATCATGCCATTTTAAGTTTTGTTTAATTAGGATATGAATGTTTTAAATTTAATGCATGTATACATATTTTTTGTTCCTATTTTTATGTGGAGTGCTGTGAGCCCAGCTGCTCGCTGGGGTACCGGCATAGATAAATGTAAGACAGTTGTTGCTTTAATAATTTTTAGATAGATTTATCCTTTGTGTAATCAAATGTACCCAAATATTGTGTTTGTAAACGCAGTCAAATTTTGTTACAGCCCATGATTACAATTATGTTTACAGGACTGTAGAGAACATGCCGTCCGTTCTGAAGTGGGCTGGCTATGCAGCTATTCACAAGTACTCCACTGAAATCCTCGTCGGAAATGAGTTTCACGGCTTGAATTTCACATGTGATACTGAAAAAACAGGTGACTTCCCTTTACTCATAATTAATAATTTGGTAAAACGCTGCGTAAAGCCCTGAGATTCACAATCAAAGTAGCATAACTCTTAAAGCTAAGCGATCATTTTGTTGACCTGTAGTTTCATTGAATAGATTTACACAAAAGGTTTTTTTCACGATCTACTTGCAGGCCAGCAGTGTCTGATGAAGGGAGATGATTTTATAAAACTTTACTACCCTAACGCCCTTGACCAGATGACCAGAAACTTTTTCCTGTTGGGAGCATACTCTGTTTCAGGATTCATCTTAGCCCTTTTGTTATTCAAGGCAAGAGGGATACCAACACTGCACTAGTGGATAGACAGAGGGATACCAAAACTGCACTAGTGGATGGACAGAGTGATACCAACACTGCACTAGTGGATGGACAGAGTGATACCAACACTGCACTAGTGGATGGACAGAGGGATATCAACACTGCACTAGTGGATGGACAGAGGAATATACCAACAGTACACTAGTTGATGGACAGAGGAATATACCAACACTGCACTAGTGGATGGACAGAGGAATATACCAACAGTACACTAGTTGATGGACAGAGGAATATACCAACAGTACACTAGTGGATGGACTGAGGAATATACCAACAGTACACTAGTGGATGGACATAGGAATATACCAACACTGCACTAGTGGATGGACTGAGGAATATACCAACAGTACACTAGTGGATGGACATAGGAATATACCAACAGTACACTAGTGGATGGACATAGGAATATACCAACACTGCACTAGTGGATGGACTGAGGAATATACCAACACTGCACTAGTGGATGGACAGAGGAATATACCAACAGTACACTAGTTGATGGACAGAGGAATATACCAACACTGCACTAGTGGATGGACAGAGGAATATACCAACAGTACACTAGTTGATGGACAGAGGAATATACCAACAGTACACTAGTGGATGGACTGAGGAATATACCAACAGTACACTAGTGGATGGACATAGGAATATACCAACACTGCACTAGTGGATGGACTGAGGAATATACCAACAGTACACTAGTGGATGGACATAGGAATATACCAACAGTACACTAGTGGATGGACATAGGAATATACCAACACTGCACTAGTGGATGGACTGAGGAATATACCAACACTGCACTAGTGGATGGACAGAGGTATACCAACACTGCACTAGTGGATGGACAGAGGAATATAACAATAGACAATAGTGGATGGACAGAGGAATATAACACTAGACAATAGTGGATGGACAGAGGAATATAACACTAGACAATAGTGGATGGACAGAGGAATACAACACTAGACTATAGTGGATGGACAGAGGAATACAACACTAGACTATAGTGGATGGACAGAGGAATACCAACAGTACACTAGTGGATGGACAGAGAAATACATTAACAGAGTAATACCAAAACTACACTAATGGATGGACAGAGGAATATCAACGGTACACTAGTGGATGGACAGAGGATTGGGTAGACAGAGGATTATCAAGACTACACTAGTGGATGGACAGAGGATTATCAAGACTAAACTAGTGGATGGACAGAAAAATATCAAGACTACACTAGTGGATGGACAGAGGAATATCAAGACTACAGCAATGTTCCCAAGACTACAGCAATGTTCCCTTACTTTGCACACGGAGCAACGAACCTTAGAGGAAACATTTCACTACATTAGTGAACAGATCAAGAAGTAGATGCCATTACAAAACAAGGCATCAAGAAGTAGATGCCATCTCAAAACAAGGCAGTGGGAATACCTACAGTTAACGAGCCCAAGTCGAGTACAAAAATTACTTTATTTGAATAAGTTCTATCTAATCATTTAAACATGTATTATATACGTTTTTGACATTAAAATAAATCTTTGTTTCTTATTCATTCCGAATTACTTACATTTAAACACATTTAAATCATAGTCTGCATTTATACATTATACTTTATTTTATAATTTTTCATGTTTATTGATAGGATAGTGATTGGCACACTGAGTATATAATCTAATGTCGTAACACTCGTTAAACGAAACAATGTAAAATACGATACTATGCGTGCCATGCTGAAAAAATACTCATTTTTCAAAAACTTTTATTAAAATTTATTCAAATAAAATAACGTATGAAATGTTAAAGAGTGTAACAACTTGGAATACAATTAAGATTTTAAACATAAAAAGTAAATAGAAATATGAATTTATGACAAATAATTAATCCTTTTTAACTAGAAAACTGTCTTAAGACATTTGTTTTTTGCCGACGCTTCAAAATTTGACGAAAATGTGTCATAACCGTTTCGTAGACATTCTTAACACTCCATTTGAAGCATCCATCTCCTTAATTTTGTTTTTGTTCTTGAGAATAGGGCAGATCGTTGATGTTGGCCGATTGTAAGTGCTCGCTAGACTACCCACACTCACACCTTGTTCTCGCTTTTCAATAATTTTACGTTCATTTCAACAGTTATTTTTTTCTCTCTTATGATTGTCTTCTTGTGGTTTTCTCTTCGAAAACATTTTAGCACAGGTTATTACACTTTGCACATAAAAATTACGAATACTGTCTGAATACAAAATTTGTAAAAACGTGTGATCACACACGAAAACAAAACTCTGTTTCTAAGCCACGTGCTAAAATATTTAGCGAAAAGTCTTTTTCTTTTTGTGCCGCCAAACAATGGAATTCTCTACTATTACACATCTGCATTATTCCAACAACTAAGGCCTTCAAGACTGCATTTAAGACACATCTTTTCAAACTTTACTTTCACAATTAATGAAACTACATTTCTTCTATTGATAAACGTAGCTTATGTGTACTGTACCGTACTGTCATTTATGTGGTTGTTGGTATATGAATGTTTGTTTTTAATTATTATATGTATGTTATTATCTTTATGTAAAGCGATGTGAGCCAAGTTCCTTACTGGGGTACAGCGCCAAATAAATTATCAATTTATTTATTATTATTTATTAACAGACCGAGTGCTAAACAAGACTAATGCATCGGCGCGGAAGTCCCGGCTCACAAGCGAATGTCGGGAAAAAGGGACTTTTCCTTTCTGCGTTGCTCATTATGCGAAATGTCGCTGGTTAAGGAAGCAACTTCTTCACATTTTTTTATCGTTATGCGAATGACTCGTTATTAAAGGTGCTCGTTATGAGAGGTTCCAATGTACTCACAAATATTTATATAAAAAAGTGAACCACTGCTATGAGATGTAACCAATCATTTTCATTGGGGAAATAATTATTATTTCTAACTGATGAAACTTTGTCTTAAAAGGTTCATGAATAAATAAATATTAATTTGATATTAATGAATATATGCAATCTCTTTGCCCTGATTAAATTGTAGAGAAATACGATGTAGTCATAAAAAAGACTGATGAAGTTATTGGTCACAAAATATGTTTATTGGATTACATTGATAACTACATTCCCCAGCTGTGTCCAACGCGGAGCCTATTTGACTTACAGGGAGAGAATTCATTCATCTAACTGTTGTCTTGAATGATGTGTTGACACTTCGGTTACCCTTTGTACTGTAGGTAATGATCAGCATTTTGTTACCCTTAATACTGTAGGTAATGATCAGCATTTTGTTACCCTTTGTACTGTAGGTAATGATCAGCATTTTGTTACCCTTAGTACTGTAGGTAATGATCAGCATTTTGTTACCCTTAGTACTGTAGGTAATGATAAGCTATTTGTTACCCTTTGTACTGTAGGTAATGATCAGCATTTTGTTACCCTTAGTACTGTAGGTAATGATAAGCTATTTGTTACCCTTTGTACTGTAGGTAATGATCAGCATTTTGTTACCCTTAGTACTGTAGGTAATGATAAGCTATTTGTTACCCTTAATACTGTAGGTAATGATCAGCATTTTGTTACCCTTTGTACTGTAGGTAATGATCAGCATTTTGTTACCCTTTGTACTGTAGGTAATGATCAACTAACATAACCTTTGGACCCATCTCTAGATATTCAAGTCTATAAAGTAGTTTCAAGGAACTATGACTATGGTAATTGAATACTGCAAGGGAAATAATCATAAGGTCTCTGTTTTCTATCGGCATAATAGTTTAGTTACAGTCCTTGCGTTCGACTGTTGTGCACAATTAAAAAAGTTGAATATTTGCCAAGCCATGTGGCGGACTTCATGACAACGATATTTCAGAGACTCACGAATATTAGAATCCTTGAATTTAAAAAAAAATGTATACGCATTAAAAATATTATTTAATTCTATTACT
Source organism: Ampullaceana balthica (assembly GCA_944989445.1). Classification (NCBI taxonomy): domain Eukaryota; kingdom Metazoa; phylum Mollusca; class Gastropoda; family Lymnaeidae; genus Ampullaceana; species Ampullaceana balthica. Next base: position 1,030,787 of record CALYLW010000011.1, on the reverse strand, counting down.
TTCTAATTTTGCTAATACATGTTTTTTTCTGTGAGTGGACGATGTTGTTACGTATTGCACTTTTTGATATCAATTATTGAATAGTTGTTGAGAAAAACGAGACGTTCAGTATCAGTATGTTGTTTTCATTTGTTTGATTTGACTTCCCTCATAATGCAGTGATACCATGTTATTACATGTGAAGTTTTACATCGCAAAATCAAAACTAATTTTTGTAACATTGCGTTTCTGTCTTTGCAGGTGATTTTTTTTGGGGGGGGGGTTGTTTTGTGTAATGCTAATATTTTAAGTACAAATAAAATAAACCAACATTTCGATCAATCAATATCATCGATTTTTTGTTTCTTTTCATGTAACGCTCAAATTTTTATCTCATGGAGAATGGGGTCGATTTTTCGGCCATTGCTGATGTATTATTTTAAGGTATTGATGGCTAAAATTTAACAACCACCTTATTAAGAATACTTCTAGAAACGCCACTGGTTGCCCCTGGCAACAAACAGACTTAACTTTCATATGATTGTTTGTGAGTCAAGTTTACAGTCAGTATTAGAAGGTGATGCCTGGGACTACTGGGTACCTATAAATAAATTATTTACCTGACACAAACTGTGTCTTTGCAGTTTGAACAATTGATCCTAAATTGAAACTGCTTGTCGGGGAGCCACAGGCTGTCAACGTTTATCCAAGTCAAACTTGGACGTTTCCATCCATTGGTTGAAGGATTTCATTCAAAGTTTTCTTTGTCCCAGGCTTCCAGCCTCCCAAATACAGATAAGATAATAAAGATATAGATAAGCGTAGGACGCAATAATCTTCTGTATAGAAGGAGCGTCTGTAAACAGATAAGATACAGAGCTCAGCTCCAAAGAGTCGCATCATTCCACTCTCCTCTTTACGAGACAGCCATTGTCCTCCCTGGTCCTTCTCATTCATGCTATTCATTATAAAATGACACGATTCTTTAGCTAACATGTCTTATAGCTAACATGTCTTATAGCTAACATGTCTTATAGCTAACGTGTCTTATAGCTAACAGGTCTTATAGCTAACATGTCTTATAGCTAACAGGTCTTATAGCTAACATGTCTTATAGCTAACGTGTCTTATAGCTATCAGGTCTTATAGCTAACATGTCTTATAGCTAACAGGTCTTATAGCTAACATGTCTTATAGCTAACGTGTCTTATAGCTAACGTGTCTTATAGCTAACATGTCTTATAGCTAACATGTCTTATAGCTAACAGGTCTTATAGCTAACATGTCTTATAGCTAACATGTCTTATAGCTAACGTGTCTTATAGCTAACGTGTCTTATAGCTAACGTGTCTTATAGCGAACGTGTCTTTTAGATAACATGTCTTATAGCTAACAGGTCTTATAGCTAACGTGTCTTATAGCTAACGTGTCTTATAGCTAACGTGTCTTATAGCTAACGTGTCTTATAGCTAACGTGTCTTATAGCTAACGTGTCTTATAGCTAACATGTCTTATAGCTAACGTGTCTTATAGCTAACATGTCTTATAGCTAACGTGTCTTATAGCTAACATGTCTTATAGCTAACGTGTCTTATAGCTAACGTGTCTTATAGCTAACGTGTCTTATAGCTAACGTGTCTTATAGCTAACGTGTCTTATAGCTAACATGTCTTATAGCTAACATGTCTTATAGCTAAAGTGTCTTATAGCTAACGTGTCTTATAGCTAACGTGTCTTATAGCTAACGTGTCTTATAGCTAACGTGTCTTATAGCTAACATGTCTAATAGCTAACGTGTCTTATAGCTAACGTGTCTTATAGCTAACGTGTCTTATAGCTAACATGTCTTATAGCTAACATGTCTTATAGCTAACATGTCTTATAGCTAACATGTCTTATAGCTAACGTGTCTTATAGCTAACATGTCTTATAGCTAACGTGTCTTATAGCTAACATGTCTTATAGCTAACGTGTCTTATAGCTAACATGTCTTATAGCTAACGTGTCTTATAGCTATCGTGTCTTATAGCTGACATGTCTTATAGCTAACATGTCTTATAGCTAACGTGTCTTATAGCTAACATGTCTTATAGCTAACGTGTCTTATAGCTAACATGTCTTATAGCTAACGTGTCTTATAGCTAACATGTCTTATAGCTAACATGTCTTATAGCTAACGTGTCTTATAGCTAACGTGTCTTATAGCTAACATGTCTTATAGCTAACATGTCTTATAGCTTACATGTCTTATAGCTAACATGTCTTATAGCTAACGTGTCTTATAGCTAACGTGTCTTATAGCTAACATGTCTTATAGCTAACATGTCTTATAGCTTACATGTCTTATAGCTAACGTGTCTTATTCTACTATGCAACACGCAGATAAAATACTCCTTATCTTATTTAAAAAATGTGTAATACATTTAATAAATTAATATCTTGTCAAGTAAATATAGTAGATACAAGGTTACATATCTTCTGCGCTTTTGGGAGTGGGGGAACTGGGGTATGGCACACATATTTCTCGAGATGAAGTGAAAAATTGTCTATTATTTATTTATGGTACAAAAACTGTTTAGCCCTAATTAATATTTTCTAAATCAGTTAGAGGCGTGAAACAGGCTGATGTTCAAGTTAACAGTTCATGTCGGCTTCAGTGAAATCTGTAGACAATTCTTATTTCTAAAGTGATTCGCTATTAATTAAAAAAACGGTGGGATATTTTTTAATAAAAAATCCAATGAAATCTTAATTCCAAATAACGTGACGACATCCCTCCAGAACTGACCAAAGGACAGAAATGTGATGGGAACGTCTCAACTGACAGTCATAACAAACGTCTCCGCACAGTTGTTCACTTTACGACTGTCGACGAACAATGCAACGAAAAACCATTGACTTTTAAAAGTACGCGTACAGTTGATCCAATAAATCCTTAGATTCAGTGAACATATTTTTACTATTTATTCTGACACATTTCAACTTTACACCTTCTGCTTTTTAAAATGACTTCCATTGCTTGAGTCCAAGCATGTACACACAATCAATATTGACTGCACCGGTTTAAAGTAACAGACGTCATACTTGTTGATGCTTGTCAAATTAAAAACATTCACGGCGTTGTGTCTTATATCGTTACCTCCAACGTAAACAAGTCTACAAGCCCATGCTTTCGCTAAAAGCAGATACACTAGATTAATTTAAGTTTTGTTGACCATTTTTCTGCAACGGTTTCATCGAGAGATGATTAAATGAGGTTGGACGCTACTCAACAATTCCCTTGACCGCTACTCAACAATTCCCTTGTTTAGCGACAGGTCACACCTAGTGACCGCTACTCAACAATTCCCTTGTTTAGCGACAGGTCACACCTAGTGACCGCTACTCAACAATTCCCTTGTTTAGCGACAGGCCACACCTAGTGACCGCTACTCAACAATTCCCTTGTTTAGCGACAGGTCACACCAAGTGACAGCTACTCAACAATTCCCTTGTTTAGCGACAGGTCACACCAAGTGACCGCTACTCAACAATTCCCTTGTTTAGCGACAGGTCACACCAAGTGACCGTTACTCAACAATTCCCTCATTTAGCGACAGGTCACACCAAGTGACAGCTACTCAACAATTCCCTTGTTTAGCGACAGGTCACACCAAGTGACCGCTACTCAACAATTCCCTTGTTTAGCGACAGGTCACACCAAGTGACCGCTACTCAACAATTCCCTTGTTTAGTGACAGGTCACACCAAGTTACCGCTACTCAACAATTCCCTTGTTTAGCGACAGGTCACACCAAGTGACAGCTACTCAACAATTCCCTCATTTAGCGACAGGTCACACCAAGTTACCGCTACTCAACAATTCCCTTGTTTAGCGACAGGTCACACCAAGTGACAGCTACTCAACAATTCCCTCATTTAGCGACAGGTCACACCAAGTGACAGCTACTCAACAATTCCCTTGTTTAGCGACAGGTCACACCAAGTGACAGCTACTCAACAATTCCCTTGTTTAGCGACAGGTCACACCAAGTGACAGCTACTCAACAATTCCCTTGTTTAGCGACAGGTCACACCAAGTGACCGCTACTCAACAATTCCCTTGTTTAGCGACAGGTCACACCAAGTGACCGCTACTCAACAATTCCCTTGTTTAGCGACAGGTCACACCAAGTGACAGCTACTCAACAATTCCCTTGTTTAGCGACAGGTCACACCAAGTGACAGCTACTCAACAATTCCCTTGTTTAGCGACAGGTCACACCAAGTGACAGCTACTCAACAATTCCCTTGTTTAGCGACAGGTCACACCAAGTGACAGCTACTCAACAATTCCCTTGTTTAGCGACAGGTCACACCAAGTGACCGCTACTCAACAATAGTAGTATAGGAATGAGAGAAACAGGTCGCAAAAGTGTGGCGCGCCACCGTGCCGCCACCACAGCTGTTACCCATACCGGCGGCGGCGTGCGGTAATTAATTATGTTAATTAGAGGTGTCATGTTGTTATACAACATGTTAATTATCTTAGACATGATAAATATGATAATTATGTTAATTGAGATATCCTGTTGTTATACAACATTGTTGTTAATTAATTATGTTAATTAGTGCGTGTGTTCTTGTGGTATATTATATTTTCTGTTTAAAGGGGGATAATCGTGTTTAAGGTTTACTTCCCCTTTTATAATTTTTTTCAATGTATTTAATTTTTAATATTTATTTCATAATTGAGTGTTCCTCAAAATATTTTTATTTAAGTATTAAGTGGTTCTCAAGCTATATTTTTTTTTATTTTTATTTTTTTATAAATTTATTTTATTTGTTGAATGGTAGTATTTTAAGGTCCTCAGGGTATTTTATTATTTTTTTTAAAATTGTATTTTATTTGTAGAATGGTCGTATTTAAAGGTTCTCAACCTATTTCTATTTATTTTTCATTTAATTATTAAGTGGTTCTCAACCTATTTTACTATTTTTAACTGTATTTTATTTTTCTAATGGTCATGTTTAAGGGTTTTAAGCACGGTTTTTATGTGTTTCAGGTTGTTAGGGGATGTATTTTATTTGGGGTACTCTGCTGGACAGATGTTGTTTGTGGGGAATTTAATTCAAATAACATAGTGGGGGCAGTCGATGGTATAAGTTACAATTAGGAAGGGTTTAGTATATTTTATAATTAATTAGACAACTTTAGGAGGGGTGGAAAAAACCGCGGGTTTGGCTGTTGATCTGATGTTAGCATAGGTGTGGTAGTATAAAGTATGTACTAAAACTGACGAAGTGGATTTAGAAGGCGTGGGTTTAGGTTAAAATCAATAGTACAGATGACGAGAGGGTTTGGATGGACAGATGTTACCACTGGCTGTATGGCCGTTTTAATAAGTTAGTGGGGGTATGGAATGTGGTCCAGGACAAGTAATGCGTTGTTTTAGGTTAAAATCAATAGTACAAATGAGAAGAGGGGTATGGGCGGGGGCAATTGCAGATGTTGGTGGTTAATTTAAGGTTGTTTTCTTTGTAAATTTAAATAATTGTAGTAGTAGTTTTATAGGATTTTGTAAGCTAAAGCAACAGTTTTCATCTTAGTGTGGGGATCTATGTTATGAAAAGGTCTTTTTTTTTGTTGTTCGTAGTATTTCTTAATTCTAGGATTTCCACTAAGTTTATTCGACAGCTTCAGCCATACTTCTTATCTTAGTATTGGAATATTTTCTAAGTTTAACGGTGTTTCCTTTCTTCCTTGTAATAGTTTTTATTGGATTCATAGTTTAAGTCAAGAGGTCTTTTATGTTTCTTTTCTTAACTAGATGGGATCAGCTAGTAGTAGTAATATTTTATAAGGTTAATCGAGTCATTTTCTTCATGTTTTTATTATTCATTAGAGGTGCTTATCTTAATATCACGGGCAGTTTTATAAAGTTCAATGGTCTTTTTGGTTGTATTTTTTCATAATTAGATGTGCTCATCTACCCTTGACAATATTTTCTAAGTTGAAGGGTCTTGTTTTTTGTTGTTTCGTAACTAGAGATTCTCCTCTTAGGGACAGGGACATATTTTTTACTTTCAATGGTCGTTTTGTTTTTGTTACTTACGCATTCTCCTCTTAGGGACAGAGACAGATGTCTAGTTTCAAGGGGACTCGAGTTTGTTTCTTTTCTTAACTAGAGATTCTCATCTTAGTGTCGGAAATAGTGTTGAAGATCAATGGTCTTTTTTGTTTTTGTTATTTACATATTCTAATCTTAAGATCGAACACAGTTTTCTCAGTTACATTGTCTTTTTTGATAAGACTATTTTCTTAACTAGAGATTCTCCTCTTAGCGCAGATCACGATTCTATAAGTTCAATCGGTCTTTTTGTTTTTGTTTTTTATTACTTACTCATTCTCCTCTTAGAGACAGCGACAGATTTCTAGTTACAAGGGAGTCATTTTCTTAGTGTTTTTATTTATTTATAAGAGTTAGTTATCTTAATGACGCGGACAGTTTTTATAAAGTTAAACAGTGTTTGTTTGTTTTTCTTTCTCCATATACTATCGGTACCAAATTTGGTAATTTTTAAAAGGTTGCTTGGCGTATTTTTGCGATAGATATTTTAGTTTGGTTGATCAATATTATTTAAACTTGAAGAAATTTTTAATAGTGTCAGGTAGACGCAATAAGGTGCGTATTTTATTGACAACACTTTTTATAAACATATTCCTGATCGGTGCGCATTATATTAAACATGTTTTACGACACAACTGCAATTTTGTATTTTTGGATGGTCTTGCGCTGCATATTATAATGAACATTCTTTTAGTTACGTCTCGCACATAAAGGATTTATTGTCAAAAACTTGTTTTTTTTAACGTTTTTTTAATTTCACCAAGTTAAGTGACGGCGTAAATTCAATTTTTTGTATACGAAGTATAAGCCGATTCTGCGTTACTACTTTAGGTGCAATATTCAATTTGATAAGTTTCCAAGTTGATTTCAGTTTACGAGGATTTAGATTTAAAGAAAATAAATACGACATTAACAATTTCATTTAATGAACTGTTGGTGGACAGGATAAATCTAACTTGAGGATCGGATCCAGCCCGCGAGCCGTAGTATGACATCCCTTGTTGTAAACCAATGATCCCTTACTTAATCCCAGTCTTAGAGGAGTTACATCATTACCACCCCCCTCCAAATACAGGCAATCCCATCTTGTTACTCAATGTGTCTCCTTGACGGTTCTAGAGTTGAGTCAGAGGATACCATGAGAACAATAATTTTAAAAATATTATTTTAATATTTCTAAATCATCTTTGATGAGTGAGGAGATTGTTTTGTAGCAAAGCTGTTTGCCACCACAAAGCCGGGTGTCACCACACAGCAGGCTGCTGCCACCACACAGCTGGGTGCCACCATACAGCCGGGTGCCACCACACAGCTGGCTGCTGCTACTACACAGCTGGGTGCCACCCAAAGCTGCGAAAGGTAACAAATACTCAAGCAAATGGCCTAAAATGTTACCTACCAGTCAATCTAGAAAGGTTACCCTTCCTTGCCTTTAGGAGTTCATTCCATGGCATCCTTATTCCTAAAGTAAATGAAATATATATATTTTTTTAAAGTTGTTAAAATATTGCCCTGTCTCTCGTTCACATTCCGTCATGACTTTCCTTTTGAGAGATTTCAATATGTATTTAAGAAGAAGAAAAACAAAATAATAATAACGATATAAACATCAGCCAGAGTTTGACGCGGTTGAGTAAAGGCCTAGAGCCAAAGATCGACTGAATGGGGAAGACGGGGGGCGCACGAGATTATCTGGTAAGCCGCGCAACGCCGCCAACCAACCCAGCGGCCCTCGTGTCACCCTCGTGTACCAAGTGAAGGAGGACTTCTGTAATCGTGAACACATTGTGCTGTCAGAGGGGGGACGACTCGTTAGCCAAGGGCCCTAGATTTTCCTTGGATGTCGTCATCGCACGGAGGACTTAATGTGATCTAATACTTTGTCATCTTTTTCTTTCTTGGTATTTTTTGTGACCGGACAGAGAGGGTTCAATTAAATTAACCCTCTTCCATCATCTGGATGTGACTGCGGAATTAAGGCGGATATTCGCACAAGAGACGTACATCGAGGAAAGATTAAGAAGGTTAAATAAGTTCATTAGGATTATGATGGCAGATTAGCACGGGTAAGCAAACATGATTTATTACCATTAATGTGCTAAGCATTACAGAATGACAAAGAGAGAGAGAGAGAGAGAGAGAGAAAGAGAGGGGAGAGCTGAGAGATAGGCAGATAGAGGGAGAGAGAGCGACACACTCACAATTAGACAGAGGGAGACAGCCTGAGAGACCAAGAGTTCCAATGTCCTTTTTTATGTATCGTGTGGTTGAGGATATGTGTCGTTGCCCTGGCCACTGTAGCTGCCACTGTCACTATATTTAGTGATGTCATCTCAAGGTTTACTCCATTTATCTCTATGTGTCTATCAGTCCCTGCACGGCCTGAATGCCGAGATCTTTAGATGTTATTGGACGTGACGGGACACGGGTTATGTGTCAAACGGACATGAGCACCACCAATAAGATAATGGGGCGGGGGTGTGTGAAGTGGGGACCCAGGCATTTCTTATATTTTTAGACCTGCTACAATAGACTGAAATGCGGGTGAGACTAAAATCAGGCTTAGTGATAAGTAGACGGGTTCATGCAAACAGGGTATGTATGAGCCCTGACAAGACGTCATAAAACAATGTTGTACCCATCTGCTTAGGGGCCGTCCATAAAGTACGTCACGCTCCAGAGGGGGCGGAGGGGTGTGTAAGAAAATGTGACAGTTTGTGACAGCCATGTGTGACGTCACGGTGTTTTATATTAAATTTTAATTATTTTGTTAATAAAAAACAACATTTTTGTTCGAAAGTGTGACGTACTTTAAGGGGGGGGGGTTCCAAGATCAAGATTTGTGATAGTAAGTTTGTGACAGGGGGAGGGGGGGGTTAAAAATGGTCAAAAATAGCGTGACGTACTTTATGGACGGCCCCTTATCTAATAGACAAATTATTATTGTTTTGCTGCCTCGCCATCATTGTTGTTTAGCACATCTAAAAACAGTGCGAACAGCTGCACGACAAGACCTCAAATGATGATGTAATCAAAACTCCAAATTTTCAGGTCTCCTGGTTTGAATCTTCCATTAAATTGATGGCGTCATCACGTTGGGGGTGGTATTAAAATATACATACATTTCAATTTCCATTGGTTTATACATAGATTTTTATAACATATTTGGCTAGTGGATTTGTTTCATAAAATGTATAAAATATGAAATTTTGAAATTTTGAAAGAAAAAAAAAGACGCCCCCCCTGTAATTGTAATATTTATTTACCCAGTTTATATAAATAATTATATATTATCAGATGTTTTCGTTAACTTAAAGAATATTAAATGATCTTACAAACTTCCCAACACTGCCTGAGTTATATACCGTGAGAAACACTTAACTTTGTCTCATTATCTCATTCACACCTTAGTTTTGACCAATGTTTTTGTATGGACTGCCTGAAAGTAAAATACAAATCCCCCGTCATAGGTGGACACATGTTTAAATAGACTGTAGATTTATCTCGCCATAGGCGGACACATGTTTATATAAACATCAGATTTCCGCCCTGTGATGTCATCCATTACGTATTTAAGCTCTAGTGGTCGGACCGGTAGATGGCGGCACTAGTGATACAGAGAGGTCTCGTAGCGGTCCTCACAATGTTGGTCTATTGGACACATCATGGATTATTTACACTTTGTCATAGTGACACAATAAACTTGTACTGTCGTTGTGACATAATAAACTTGTACGGTCATTGTGACATCGAAGATGCTGTTGGAAGAATGCGATTGTGTTAAAAAATGAGGAGCCCTGGCCTGGAGTCTAGACATTCATGTGAGTTTATTTAGACTGTTTTCACCTGATGGCACGTAATAGGTCGTCTGGCTACAGGCAAGCTTTTCATGGCTTATCTCCGCTGTCGTAAGAGTAACTTCACCGCCTGCAGTGGCTTTTGTGGACATGTTGCCCGAGTGTTTACCTTATCTAGTCTCAGTGTATCTCGTGCACAGGTGTCCAGGGAATCTCTTCGGCGTAATGGTATACACGGGAACTGCAGTTGTGTAATGGCGCCCCCCCCCCACTTAGCGTCCCCCGTTTCCTGATGTTAGAAATTGTAATGAAACCAAAATTAGCCATTACTGTCCCTTGGGTTAGCAAAACGGGAATTCCCGACACATACAATTTTGTGCTGACATAGACGAAACAAAACAGGACGATATTGACTGCCTCCGTCACAGGCGCAACAAATAATGAATGGTTTACAGCACAGTACCACGTCCTGTGATTCCCATCATTTCACAACTAGTATCCAAAGCCTCCCTGTTATAAGCGCCATCTTTCCCACCATAGATATCACCATCATATCCACGACTTTATAATCAAGATTATAATTTTTGAAACATACCTTTTGAAGCCTAAATTACTTATACATTTGTTAGATGCGTATACAAATGTACATACTCCCGGTTGAGACACATATAAATAATATAGCGTTATTTTATCATAAGCTTTAACAAAATTCATTTGATTAAGTTATTTTATAAGTTATTCTGTCCTCTTAAACTAATAAACTTTTAAAATGTTGTCCGTTTACTTTACTGCGTTGTCCTGGTCATCTTAATGATTTTATGAACTTGGACAAGAACAACGCTAATTTATTATTTAAAAGACAAAAAAATTTATCTTCTTAAACAATAGTAACATAAATGGAACCATTCGTCGATTCATTGCTTCGTTTTTTGCTCCACTATCGTACAATGTGAGAGACGGTTTAGTTTGATGTCACCGCATATCATCTAGTGGACGTTCGTTAACTCTGCCGAATCTATGATTTACATCTGTTGGCTTATGAAGTGCTACTTCGCAAGTTTCCATAAAACGTTCTCACCAGGGTCGAACGAGTGCTCGCCAACGGGCTCTGGCGGCCTTATGACCACTGGTAAGACCCAGTGGACAGAGGATCGTCTGTGCAAACAGGCCTGTGAAAATGGTGAGGGGCGGAGGGAGGCATGGCTTGTTGGCTCGCACCGTGTAATTCAAATGTTTAATTAACATGTGTCAGCTGGTTGTTGAGTACAGCCGTCGAGATGTTCTCTACCCAAGTCAAGAGATGATTTGTCATTCGATACGAATTTGAGGAATCTCCACGAACGCACAGTGAAATCGTAGGTTCATTTCCACTAGGTCACACATGTATTATAGCAATATTGACTCCATGTCAGGGTAGTCGACTTCAAAACTATCTTTTTAAACTCTGACTTTTGTCACTAGAGAACACACTTGACATTGCTCAACTAGGACATACGATGATCATATGTTATATGGAAACAGATGATGTCAAATTAAATAAAAATATATTAAATATTTATTTTAAAAAATGACGATACTATGTTTGCTAACCAAATATAAAACTTAGTTATTTTAGTAGGAGGGTGGATGCGTCCGCGGGAATTCATTCTCCTTTGTTTAGGGCCGTTTTAAGATCAGAGGCCCTTAGCTCTAGGGCCATTTTATAGAACGTCAGAGGCCTTTAAAATATTCCCCAAACAATAATTTATTAGAATTTCTTGAAAAGGTGGACATTTAAAATCGACCCCTGGCAAGTGTTCAACTTGCCCACCCGTCAAGCCCAGTCTGCCCCCTTTAGCGAACAAATGATTTCCCCTGTCTTTTGAATGACAACTTCACATTGCATAAAAACATTTAAATTAGAATCTTTCAAATCTTAGCACAGCATGTCACTGAAGGCTTATTTGTTAATTGTGCGTGTTCGCCATCCGCCATCTTGAAAATTTGTTTATAACAAGAACGCGTCTTTTTGGACCTAGAGGTCACGTGGCTTGAAATAACACTTGAGAAATGAGACTTAGCCACATTTTTCATTGTAAACATTGGAGTTAGCCGTTTCTTCCATTATATACATAATTTTTATTTCAATTTTTTTATAGATAAAAACATTATCAAAAAATAAAATTTAGTTCAAAATATTCTTTTTTTTAAATCCCTTATATTAACTTCGCGGCCGTCTCTGTCTGTCTCTCTCTCATCATCTCATGGGCTCGGCGGGCGGAAAAACAAAAGTCGAAAATGACCCACTTCCCGTGATCCGATCGAACTGAAATTTGGCACACGGACCCGTCTAACCTAACAATGCATAGTATCAAAATTTCAGATCGATCGAACGTACCGTAATTAAATTAATCCATTTTTAGTTTATCTATATAAACTATATGTAGAGGTCACTATCGTTTACATTTTACGGGTCACTTGACTTCAGGCCAGCCACCGGTGTGAACACGTCTCGTGCTTAAACCAGGTAAAGCGGCGTGCTTTTGTTTACATTTGGCGTTTCACGGTGAACTTTCCCCAGCGATCGGTGACAAGACCTTTCCCCTCTCCCACCCCCAACCCCACCCTTTTTGGGTTAAAAGCAAAGGGGAGTAAAGACAGATTCAGTCTGTAGATATTTGTAAATACTTTAAGTTCTGTCTCATATATAAGGGATTTATAGTCAAAAACTTTGTTTTTACGGGTTTGTTTTATTAAATCCCTTATATTAACTTCGCGGCCGTCTCTCTCTGTCTGTCTCTCTCTCATCATCTCATGGGCTCGGCGGGCGGAAAAACAGAAGTAAAAAATGACCCACTTCCAATGATCCGATCGAACTGAAATTTGGCACACGGACCCGTCTTAACTAACAATGCATCGTATCAAAATTTCAGATCGATCGAACGTACCGTAATTAAATTAATGCATTTTTAGTTTATCCTTATATGAGGTATGTAATTTAAAATAACGATTTGTTATTGTTTTTTTGCCACGTGAAAGTTTGAGCATTGAGGCGACCCAACGAAACGACGGTGCGCTTTTGTTTACATTTTACGTGTCACTCTGAGCTCGGTCAAGCGAATCGGTGACCAGACTTTTCCCCTCTCCCCCTCCCACACACCCCTCCCCCCACCCCTCCCCCCACCCCTCCCCCCTAGGGTTATGAAGCAAACTTGTGTTAAGACAGATTCAGTCTGTAAATGTTTGAAAATAATCAATACTGTTAGTTATGTCTCATATATAAGGGATTTATAGTCAAAAACTTTGTTTTTACGGGTTTATTTTATTTAAATCCTTTATATTAACTCGTGGTGTCTGCGGCGGACCTTGCTTGCTTGCTTGCTTGCTTGTCGCCAAAACTTTTGATCGATTTTTAACCCACTTGCTCGCAAGATAGCGAGCTGAAATTTTGCAGGCAGTTTTGTACCGATGATAAAAACAATGTATCAAAATTTCAGATCTATCGCATGTACCGTAATTAAATTATTGATTTTTTAGATTATTTTATTTATTCCTATGTATCATGCTATTTTTTGAGATAGAGCGTCGCGGTGCGTATTATATTGAACAACCTTTCTGTCGCGCAATAAGGTGCGTATTTTATTGACAGCTCTTTTTATAAACATATTCCTGATCGGTGCGTATTATATTAAACACGTTTTACGACACAACTTCAATTTTGTATTTCTGGATGGTCTGGCGCTGCGTGTTATAATGAACATTCTTTTAGTTACGTCTCATACGTAAAGGATTTATAGTCAAAAACTTGGTTTTTTACGGGTAATGTCTACAAGACAGGTGTAATAACTCAGTCATTTAGCCGTTTTTTCCCTTGTGGCCTTCATATGTTATGACAGATGTGTGGTGTGAGTGGTCTCCCCTAGTAAGATGTTGAGGATTACAGAGGTATCTAGGTCGGACCGGAGCGCTTCATGTGGAGATAAAAATTTGATTTGTGTCACGAAATAAAGTACCAAGCTAATGTATTGGCATTGGGTAAGTCGTTTCGTGGGAGTGAGGGGTGGGAGGGGGGGGCTACAGGAACATAATTCTTGGGTTTCAGAAGTGAATAACGGGCAATGACATTATTGCTATCTCTGTCATCCTTAAAAACTGAATTCAAAGTCTGTATAGAGTAGAGAAATACAACCACGAGACGTTGGTACAGATGCAAGGCCGAGATTTTTAGAAAGAAAACGAATGCAGTTTGATTTAGCCAAAGTTTCATTCAGCTTTATGACATTTCAATAATAATTCCTTAGATTTTATCTGAGGATTTCGGATTGGTTGCCGAAAAGACATAATAATTCCACTTAGTGTTACAGGAAGTCAAAAATGAACCACATCACTGACTACCATCATGTGGAACACATCACTGACTACCATAATGTGCAACACATCACTGACTACCATCATGTGCAACACATCACTGACTACCATCATGTGCAACACATCACTGACTACCATAATGTGCAACACATCACTGACTACCATCACGTGCAACACATCACTGACTACCATCATGTGCAACACATCACTGACTACCATCATGTGCAACACATCACTGACTACCATCATGTGCAACACATCACTGACTACCATCATGTGCAACACATCACTGACTACCATCATGTGCAACACATCACTGACTACCATCATGTGCAACACATCACTGACTACCATAATGTGCAACAAACCAAGCTCCAATATGCCGTGGTTCATTTCACTTACGCACTGAATCAGAAATTACCAACAGGCGAAGAAAAGTAAGAAACTAATTTATATTAAAAGATTACACAGACACGAGTGAGTAGATAGTGTAACTGAGAACAATAAACACTGTTAGTCAGCACACCTGCAACCCACTTCAGATCTCAATGAATACGCTAAGGCCTACTCAACTGCTAAGTAGTAAACAACAGCATAACGTACGGGCGGATGGGTTCAAGAACAGATAACAAGAACATGCTATTTTTGATTGAGTACACAGTGGAACTGCTCAACCACGCCCTAATTACTGCCCAATGTGGACGCGTAGGTACTGGCTAGTAAGATTATGCACGTCACGTGACATACACATTTTGTAAGTTTCAAATTTCTTAGAAGAATTATGACTTCCACTACTTTGAATTGTAATGAATGAAAAGGTCTGCTTGAAGACATGAACCAGCACTTAAATTTTTAAACTCTCATTCTATTACAGACATAACTTTAAGAATAATTTCATTGCATACGTACATTATATCATGGACATATAATTGTTAATTGCAAGGAAGAGTCAAATACTCTCTCTGTCGCCTTTATGAACTCAACACAGTGGACTTGAAATACAAATATGCTTTTTAATAAAGTTTGTATAACTTCAGCAATGTGTCCTTATCAGGGCCAATAACTCTAATAGTGATTGGCTGAGTTTGCCACAACTTGCACCAAAACTATCTTTAAACAAAGCAGTAGCCTTTGTTACGCCCTTGTATTTGTAAACATAACGCCAAACGCAGCACTGGTTAATTAGTTCTAAAAATAATTGAGCCATGGGAATTGAACCCATCACTATCGAGATGGAAACTAAATATTTCAGATCGTACCATCCAACAATCATCGCACACCACACTACAAGATTCAATGATACCTATAGATCCTTTATAAATGTAATACACCATTCACTGGGCTCTTTACGGAACGCGAGTTTTAATTACGGTCGGAAAAAAGTTGGCTTCTACGTGGCTCGGGACGCGAGTAACATCATGAAGCAGACTGTGATCCGAGGCCAAGAGTAGGTCACCCTGGCGGGCAACATGCGAGGACCGAACGGTTAGGTGCTAGTGATGTCATGCATATATGATTACAGTCGTTGTATGGGTCTTTGACAAAACATATATGAAGATGCAATGTTGATGATGAAAACCAAAGCACCCGTTAAAGTTTGGGTAATCCTAAGCGACCGTTTTCTCCCCGTCGCTTATAGCAAACAGTGAGAGGTACTGTTTAGGGCCTGGAATGATAGTACGGATTGGTAATAAGTACCACGAAGAACTCTGCGGACGTCAGATCTGAGGAAACTTTCTGACAGGGTGACACCCTTAGGTTGGCCACTTTGATGATCCCCTATATAGCGACGGTCCGTGGACAATAGACTCGTATGCTGAGCCGGGATGGTACCTTTAGGTTGGCCACTTTGATGATCCCCTATATAGCGACGGTCCGTGGACAATAGACTCGTATGATGAGCCGGGATGACACCCATAGGTTGGCCACTTTGATGATCCCCCCTATATAGCGACGGTCCGTGGACAATAGACTCGTATGCTGAGCCGGGATGGCACCATTAGGTTGGCCACTTTGATGATCCCCTATATAGCGACGGTCCGTGAACAATAGACTCGTATGATGGGCCGGGGTGGCGCCGATGTTGTAGCGAGTCGAAGTAGGAAATCCCACCCCTCCTTTGTGAGGTCAATTTAGTGGAAGGCACCTCCGACCGAGTTTCTGGGTGCCCAGGCAGCCCTCTCAGAGGGGACCACCCCGGGGGTGTCCCTTAGGTATTAGTTCTTGCTGGGGGGGGGAGTTGCTACGAGAATATCCCGGGAAGACCTATAAGAGCATTAGGCTCAGGGCTTTTGACGCCATTCCACATGTAGGACTACTGCCGGAAGGAAGTATACGACAGCTTAAAGAATTAATGTAGAGTCCGTTTAGCTGAGGGGCTAAGCGATTATTTGTCGCGGTTAGCCTTCATTTTGGAATTGTTATACGTGGGTTACATCGGCCTTTAACAAATGTTAGACTCGCTTCTCTTTTCCTTAACACATTGATCAAATTTTGTCAAGAGTTTTAGAGTTAATGTTAGTGAACCCATTACGACAATAAATATGTTCTTCTCCCAACAATACTTGTGATCATCAAACTATATTGTTGCATTATTTATCACTCGCTTATTTCAAACCTCTCATCCTCATATATTTTTCTAGACTTTATGTAACCCCGCCCACTTTTTAATGTAAATAAAAACAACTCACCCCACTACCCATATAAATTCGATTCGTCCAACCTCATGGGATTCATTGCTTAACGTCGTCCCGCATGTCTGACAAACCTCTAACACCATTCCTCTATACGCATGGAATAGCTAGCGTACACGCACTTTTGTAAACAGCAAACCTTTCGTTTCTCACACCCTAGTTATGGAAAGTAGGAACGATAAGCCGTTTAAACTTTAGAAATGCAAATATGAATTAATGCCCAATCTCGTGATAAAGTTTGGAGCCTATTCATAAGTCTAATCGATACATGTGCATAGTTGAATAGTTTCATGAACACTTATGTAATCCGCCATTCGTCTCTAGTCGACACAACTCCAAGGGGGGATAAGACCCGTGACCTTGATGACAATATAAGGACTGGAATTGTGGACGATAACCTCCTTTTGGGATGACAATCATTAATCCTGTCCAGTGCGTAGCTGGGGTGTTTGCCACCTGGGGCGGGACAATATGTGTGCACCCTTTCCCCAAGTACATGCAGACTACAATGATAAGGCCATCTGGAGATATGTCCGACCTGTAGGACAGCAAAGACAGTACACAGACAGAAACCAGGAGTTAGAAGGCTAACAGGCCGATCGAGAATTAGATGAATGAACGGGCTGGAGAATGACCCTCATTTTATGAAGGCTCGGGCATGGAGGCGAAAGGCCACGGGTCAATTGGAATGGAGGAGGTTGACTGAGCAGGCCAGGGCCTTACATTGGCTGGAGCACCAATGGTGATGGCTGTGATTTTCATGGGCCCTCGAATGCTTAAACAGTTGATCGAAAATGCGCTTCTTTAAGATAAAGAATTAAGTTCGCGCGAGGGGGCAGAGTACACCCCCCCCCCTTTGTGATCAGATTCCAGCACCACGTTTAGTATAACGACTTCACTGTAACTATAATAAGTCTTACCCATAATACATAAATAATGTGTACGACAGTTAAAAAAAAACGTAGGTATTGTCATGAGTATTGAAGTGAAAATTTTTCTGTACTGGTGCATGAATATGGCGTTGTTGAGTGCAAACATCGAGAAAGTTTGGCCCCAATCTCAACGTGGCATCTGGACAGACATCAGAACTGGGGTGGCACGTGATTCATCTTTGAAACTCTCGTTGTTTACGTTACCTGACCAACCGCCTTGCTCATCAGATCTGTATTTTGGTCTGGACGCTCGGCGTGGTTAAAACTTCTTAAAAGAAACTCTGCTGGGGAAAATTTCTCAGCTGGTCTTACGGTTTTCTGGAAATAATTTACAGACGCACATGTTATCAGCGGCGTATACCGTAGGGTTAATCTCGCCCGTGGTGATCAACGAATTTAGCTTGTAATTTAATGAAACAAATCCCGGACTTGGGTCTGTACATATCATCGTTCAATGAAAATAATACATGATAATACATAATGTTAAAAAATAAAATAGAAAAAAGAATCAAATTAAACCTCTTTCCGTAGTGCCCCGCCTCTTAATTCCCCTAACCTCACAGCATCTGTCAAAACTTTAGCTTTAATGCCGTTTATTGTCATCACTGGCTATTAGAATCATCTGCTTTATTGAAACGATTCTTAAAGAAACGTTTCAGATTCCCTTTCAGATGTTCTTCACAGTAAATAGACATCTTAAATCTTTCAGACAGAAGATCTACTATGGAAACAAACAAACGGTGTGAGAGATGAAATGACATCTTTAGTATTCATTTAGTATTCAGTAAGAAGTTGAGTGTCCTATGTTTTTGCAGTGACAAAGAAGTTTCAAGCAGAATACAACAGCGGGAGGAGTGTGCGGGGAGTGGATTTTATTTTATGTAGAAGATTATCCAAATACACGCGGATAGTAAGTCAAAGTAAAAAATACCTTGGTTTTAGACAATGTAGCGCATTCCTTTAATTCCATTTTACGTAGAAAAATACTCTATTAAAATTTTTAAATAATAATAATAATAATAATAAATTGATTATTTATATAGCGCTATATCCCAGTAAGGAACTGGGCTCACAGCGCTTTACATGAAAGAAATAACATACTTATAAGTATTAAATTAACATTCATATCACAACAAACACACAAAATTACAATACATTATACATAAGCTACGTTAATCATTTACAAGTAATGTTGTTTCATCAATTTTAAAAATAAATTTTGAAAAGATGTGTCTTAAGTGCAGTCTTGAAGGACTTGGTTGTTTGAATACTACGTATGTGTAATGGTAGAGAATTCCATTGTTTGGCTGCACAAAAAGAGAACGACCTTTCACCAAACGTTTTGGTGCGTGTCGTAGGAACAGAGAGAACGCGTGTGTCTGCAGAAGATCTTAGCTTGCGAGTGGGTGAGTAGACCGACAAAAGTTCAGTAAGATACGATGGGCATGAGTCCGAAAAGAAATTGTGACAGAGAACGGCCAGTTTGTAATCAATACGGGCTTGTATAGGCAGCCAATGAAGTGAGCGAAGAAGTGGAGTAACATGGTCATGTTTTTTTGCCTTGAGCACCAGTCTGGCAGCTGAATTTTGAACTTTCTGTAGTTTTTCAATGCATTGTTTTGGCGCACCTGACAGAAGAGAATTGCAGTAATCCATACGAGCCAGTACAAGAGCACAGACTAGAGTTTTTGTTGCACTAACTGTTAAGTAATGACGGATTGATTTTAAACGTGTGTCTGAGTATTTGTCCGATGTAATGTTTTAGAATCGACACATGACAGATTACATGAACGTGGAGAAAGCTTATTTCACGAGAAGTCGTCTGCATCTTCTGTCCCGTGGAACCTAACACTATTTTCTGTTTTGTTATAGATCTAAGATATTATATAGAACAATATCATTGAACCGATCAAAAAAAGTAAAAATGACATGCTGCTGCTAAGATTTGAAAGATTCGAATTTAAATGTTGTTATGCAATGTGAAGTTGTCATTGGGATTGTTTTTAACTGGCTGGCGATCCTTGTACTATGGTGGACATCCCAGGTCACGTGGTGGTGACCGACACCTAGTCATAAGTGCCCAAACTTAAAACAGACCGGAACCACTTGATAATTTGACTGACCACGTGATAACTTGAAGACTGACCGAAGCACTTTAAAACGAAGCTGGACCCCGAAGTCCACTAGTGATGTACCAGGAAGTTGGTAGTGTTCAGCTTTCCATGGTACATATGTATAATTGTGTTAAGTTTAGGATGTCTATGTTTGGGAACTATTCCAAAGTAAAGTTTTTCCAGAAACTCAGTGTGTTCGGGCAATTATGAAGTTTTTTTTAAAACGCTGTTCCTGTTGGTAGAACTCCCATCACACCTGCTTACAAGAAACAGCCAACAACGGGCAGACAGTGTATTAAGTAAAGCAATCTTATCATACAGCCATTTACAACCTCGATACGTAGGATGGAGTGACCACTGAACCATGAACACCCCACACCCCACCAATCTCATTTAGAAAACATTTCTTGTTGTCCCACAGGTTTTTATTTATAAACTTGTCACAGAAAAGAACCAGAGCGCAAAGGAAGACCGTCGATGACTGCAGACTTGATTTGGGTCGGCGGTGCATGCAGGACGGCTTGCATCGCTTCTCAGTCAGCTTAATTCAGGTGTACGTAACAAGGGGCAGCCGTGGTGTTCATTCATTCATTCTGTGCTAGTCATAATAATAATAATAAATTTATAATTTTTATAGCACTGTATTCCAGCAAGGAGCCGGGCTCACAGCGCTTTACATGGAGATAATAACATACATATAATAATTAAATAAACATTCTAATAATAATAACCACATAAATGACAGTACAATACACATAAGCTACGTTAATCATTAATAAAACAAACCCGTAAAAACAAAGTTTTTGACTATAAATCCCTTATATATGAGACATAACTAACAGTATTGATTATTTTCAAACGCGACAAACATTTACAGACTGCATCTGTCTTAACTCAACTTTGCTTCATAACCCTGGGGGGTGGGGGGTGTGGGGAGAGGGGAAAAGTCTGGTCACCGATCGCTTGACCGAGCTCAGCGTGACACGTAAAATGTAAACAAAAGCTCGCCGGTACTTCGATGGGTCGCGTCAACGCGTCAACTCAAACTCTCACGTGGGAGAAAAACAATAACAAACAGTGAATTTGAATTACATACGTTATATAAGGATAAACTAAAAATGCATTAACTTAATTACGGTAAGTTCGATCGATCTGAAATTTTGATACGATGCATTGTTAGGTGAGACGGGTCCGTGTGCCAAATTACAGCTCGATCGGATTACGGGAAGTGGGTCATTTTTTACTTTTGTTTTTCCGCCCGCCCAAGACAGAGAGACAGACAGAGAGAGATGACGACAGAGACGGTGGTGAAGTTAATATAAGGGATTTAATAAAACAAACCCGTAAAAACAAAGTTTTTGACTATAAATCCCTTATATATGAGACATAACTCACAGTATTAATTATTTTCAAACGCGACAAACATTTACAGACTGAATCTGTCTTAACTCAACTTTGCTTCACAACCCTGGGGGGGGTGGGGGTGGGGGGAGATGGGAAAAGTCTGGTCACCGATCGCTTGACCGAGCTCAGCGTGCCACGTAAAATGTAAACAAAAGCACGCCGGTACTTCGATGGGTCGCGTCAACGCGTCAACTCAAACTCTCACGTGGTAAAAAAACAATAACAAACAGTGAATTTGAATTACATACGTTATATAAGGATAAACTAAAAATGCATTTATTTAATTACGGTACGTTCGATCGATCTGAAATTTTGATACGATGCATTGTTAGGTGAGACGGGTCCGTGTGTCAAATTTCAGCTCGATCGGATCAGGGGAAGTGGGTCATTTTTAACTTTTGTTTTTCCGCCCGCCCAAGACAGAGAGACAGACAGAGAGAGATGACGACAGAACGACAGACAGAGAGACAGAGACGGCCGTGAAGTTAATATAAGGGATTTAAAAAGAAATGTTATTTCTCTAATTTTGAAAATAAATTGAGAAAGGGGTTGAAATATAGATTAGAAATGTTATGTGCCATTTTCCCCCCATTAATATATGAAACCAATTTACGCTTAAATAAACACATATGTTAAAATGAATAGACATTATCAATCACATAATTTGTTGTCAACTGATGTTATGTGGCATAATTTTGTATAAAATACACTGATTTTATTACTGAAATAAATTGGTCATCGTATGCCCATAGAGAAAAGACAGACACTTTCACATAAATATACGGATATGTTCAACACCGAAATCATAGACTTGTGAGGGTCACATAGTTATTAACAACTAATTGAAAATTTACGTACGCACTTGTCATATACCGGGACTAAACTTATGATCTGTATACTGGATTTGTTCAATATATATTTTACATACTGGTATACAATACCGCCTCTGAATATGTCGAAAATACTTGTGAATTAAAATGCAAATAAAATTAACATTAAATATACTTAAAGCAAATGTATCTAAACTTTTTGGAAAGAGAGCCTTATTCCATGCAGACAAAATGTGTGGGGACCGGATTAAGATTATAAACGAAAAATGACATACTTCGGGACCAGTGGCGTAGCTAGGGTCATGTGCGCCCGGGGACATGACGCAAAATCAGCGCCCCTTGTCTGACCGAAAGATTCTGGGGGCTCATTGAGCCCCCAATACAAATTTGAAATTTTACGGTTTATATGGTTAATTTTCGAAGCTTCTATTATTTTAATGAAATAGAATACAGACTAATAATTCTCTATACGATTGTAAAAAAGTTATTTGAAAAAAAAAGACTCTACTAATTATACAATTAGACATAGTCTACAAAAAATTGATTCTCCTTGATTTGAATGTCGCAAACTCGTCAATCACGTTGTCAAAATTAATATTCTCAAGCGTTTCTCTTTCGATGCTAAGGAGTGCAAGATCACTCAGACAATCTTGTCCCATTGAAGCACGTAAATAAGACAAAATAAGCTTCAGTTTGCTGAAACTTTTTGTTGAAACAGCAATTGTTAGAAGTATTTGAAGTGAAATGCGCAGATTCGGAAATACGTCATCTCCATATGAAACAATAAAACCAAGAAGATCCAAAGGAGTTTACGATAGAACTTCAGTCCGGGTACAGAGCAGCATTTTTCAGTCTCTGATTTATGTGCACAATTCGTGACCATTGACGTCAGTGTCGTATAAATTAGCAAAATCTAAGCAATTTTAACGAAGTTTATCGACTTTTGTCTCAGCAAGAAGAGTTTTGACGTTTAGTAAAAATCCAAATTTGTTGTTTAGATTTTTTAGACGTAAACACCGTATTGATACCTCCTGTTGGAGTCTATCAATTACGCTGTTCATATCACCTACAATTTCTTCTTCTTCTGAAAGTCCTGCATCTCTTGTTAATTCTGCAGGCATCCTTCGATGTCGTCTAATCCTTCTGTCAACCTCGATTCCCCAAGTTGTGCGTCTTCCTTTCCATTGTCTACGGCAACCTGGCTCAAATTATCACTAATGTTGATTATTTCTTGCTCAAGCGATTCAAGATCAGATGCTGCATCCTTGAAATTCACAGTAGGATTCTACAACCGTTTCTGGACTCGATCAATTTTCCCAAGTATGATATTCCAGAAATTTAACAAATTTAACTAGGAATTTAAAGTTTAATATACCTGCCAGCAAAGTTTCTGCATCACTTCTGGTGTCAGGTGTCATATTTGTATGTTCTGATAATTTTTCCAACAGCCCTACCAGTTCATCTAGTCCTTCATAAATTGATTTAACACCTTCTGATCGTGCGCTCCAACGTGTTTCAGACTCCCTCATCATTGTGATTGGCACAACTCTTTAAATTTTTCCCAACGAGTTTTTGAACGAGAGAAAACAAAAATTTATACTTTCAACTGTTCCAAAAAACGTGATAACAACTGGATCCTGTTTAGTTGAGTGTACTCTTGCTAAGTTTAAGCTGTGGTTGTCACAGTTGATGAAAAATGCTCTGTGATTTCTGGCACATATTCGGTGTTGAAGGCCGGATATATGCCCAGTCATTACAACAGCATTGTCATAACATTTTGACCGATAGTCGGGTAGAGGTATGTTATTAGATTCCAATTTCTCTACGATAACTCTTTCAAGGCTTGCTGCGTCTTTGGAATGTATCTGGATTAAACCTAAAAATGATTGTTTGATGGTTTCTCTTTTAGTTTGAAAATCCACATAAACAAATCTGATGACTTGAGAAAGCTGTTCCCGGTGTCTTAGATCGTGTGTTGAGTCAAGTAAGATACCGTAGTACTTTTTTTCCCTTCTGATTTCACTCAACAGCTGATTCCTTACAGTCGGTGAAAGTAGGTGGATAAATTCAGTTTGGATTTCCGGTGATAAATAAGATACTGAACCTCGATTTTCTCGGGAACGTTGTAAGTGTTTTTCTAACAGTGGATCATACTGATCAAGTTTGATCACAGAGAGACAGGAGAGAGAGGCGGTGTATGATGTTTCATATGAAAGGAGTCCAACTTGCTTTTGACATACCGACACACGCCCGTGTGAGGAGAGACCTTCCCTCCCTCCCCCACTTTACGCCCTCCACAGTGGAATTGGGGAAGTAAGATTTTTCTTTATAAAAAGAGTCACAGCATGCAGCAACGGGACGCGAATTAACAATTCTGTAAGCCAGTGGTTCTCAAACTTTTGAGATTCAAGTACCACTTGAGAAATGTGTTTCTTAGCTACGGACCACTACTAAAAATTGTGCTACTGCTGAACTGGAAAATTAAATATAATTATACTGTGTATATCTTATCTGTTGCAGACACTCCTTCCATACAGAAGATTATTGCTAGCTATAAGTAGTATACATGTTAGTTAGTAAAACTATACTAATATACTATGTTTTGCGTGCTCCAAAAACAATATTGTATGGCTCTCTTTTGTAAAGAACAAATGTCATTTATATTAGTCTCATAGTCTTCTGATTTAATTCTACTTGCTGACTATAAAAAAAAACGTTAAATCATAATCAGTAGTTTGTATTGTAAAGACTGCTATATTAGTTTATTTAGTACGAACAATGTTTTTTTTATTTTAAGCAACGCAGAAAATCCACTTTTACAAAGTTGCAAAGGGAAAAAGTACTTTAAAAACTATCCGAGACAGTTCGGAGTACTCCAAAATTTCATTAAGCCCACTTTCTGATGCAACATATTCAAAGTGGAATCGCTAGTCAGTTCAATGAATTGGTTTAATTATGATGTTGTTAATTTTATTTAATGAGACAATGTGTGCGAGATTAGGACTGGAAACCCACGAAAATCCACTGAACGTTAAAAATCACCAAAGTAGAATTAAAATTGGCCCTGCATTGATTGAATATGACCAGAAATCAAATTGATCAACAGTTGTTTTTTTATTTCAACATTTTCTGGTTTCTCGGTGATTTCGTATAATTGATCAAATATCTCAAAGTTACCTTGAAATAATCTTCTTTTCCAAAGATCAAGCTTTTTCGTTAAAGCTGACACTTTGTCACTGAGAGTAATATAATGTGTCTGCTTTCCTGCAGAATTAAGTTTATTGAGTTCTTCAAAAGTTTCAGCCAAGTAAGCCAGAACAGCAACCCATAAGCTATGGTTCAAATGATCAACAAGCTTTGAGTTTTTTCTACAAGAAACTCTCTTACGTCATCACGTAATTCAAACAGTCTGATAACCAGCGAACTTCAGTATACATCAGTAACTGTTATTGTTCAAGATTCATATTCGAACATAAGAAATCAAAGAGACGAGAATTTACTAGACGAGCCTTGATAAAATTTAAAAGCTATTTAGACCAGATCAGAAATATATTTTAGGTCTGCGTTAATTCTTTTACTTGCTTGACTCTCTCGATGAATCATACAGTGCGTAAATTTCATGCTTTGCTCGCGGACCACCAGGCACATCTTCGCGGACCACTAGTCCACGGACCACAGGTTGAGAACCACTGCTTAAGCCACTCCTTTTTTTGTCTTGGTCATTTTGGTTGCTTTTAGTGACGCCTCTGTCTGTTCTATTTAAAAAAATCGCCTTTGTCTCTTACTGCTTCCCTACTCTCACACCCAGCAACTCAGTTTTTTTAAATCGTCATCAGCAGTCCTACATTGTGGATGATGATGTGTTATTTATGAGTAGAATGGCGCCCCTTAACGCTCAATGGGGGCGCCAGAATCATGCTTGCCAACTGATTTGTAATGAAGATATTTTCAAAGCTCCAACATTCAATCTTGCAAACATATTTGGGATATATTAGTTTACATCTAAATAAAATTAAATAATGAGTTTTAATACTCATTTTGGCGCCCCCTAACGTGGCGCCCGGGGACATATGTCCTCCCCGGCCCCCCTCGCCACGTCACTGTTCGGGACTAAGTTACATGCTTTCTAATTATAGGATTGTTTCTTGGTTGTAATTTGTAAGAGTGATTTTTTATATTTGAGTACTATCGCGATTTTCGAGAATTTTATACATATATTATTCCATCATTAGAAATGACTAAAATTGCATACATTATGGCCAATTTATAGATGTTTATAAGATATTTATCTTATAATATGTATTTTACAATAAATATATCGTGTCGAAATAAAACTAGTGCTGAAAATCTGTTGTAAAAAAGTTTGATACAAAAATTGTCTTAAATGTTAAGTATACCGACGCAATTTCATTTCGTTTTTCAAATTTACACAAATAAACAATATAAACTCATTGATTTTGTATTAGGACGTCATCAAATTTCGTACACATCACAGTACATAATTTCATCGGCGTTTCGTAATCAATATCCACTTTGGTACACAATAAAACGTCATATATTTTTGCAATCATTAGACGTCACTGTATTGTTTTCACAAAAAGGCACATAATTTAGGCTCTCTTATAAATATAATATCATCACAGTAAAACCCACAAGTCAATTAAGTATGTAAGGTGAGGCCGAGATTGTTAAAATTTAAACGCAGGCTGTGTTTTGCCCGCGGGCCGGGCTTTGAAAACCCCTGGCTTATAGATTATAAAGGTTTTTACGAGGTCACGGTTAGAGAGGAGCACACACTTAAATGTTACAACTCTTATAAAAAAAAGCACCAAAAAAAAACTGTTATCTCGGTTCATCAGAAATTATGTAGATATTACTTAAATATCCTGGTGCACTTTGAGCCCGGCACAGGTGGCCCAGTGCGTAATGTGATCTTACCACGGCAGCTCCTTTTAATCCAGGAGGAAACCTGAGACCAGGCTATTACGGGGACAAGTTTTACCCCTGTCCCGTCCTAAGGACTCTTTTTTCCCCATGGCAACATGTCATCGCGTCTTCCAGTTACAAGGTTTTAGCTTTGGATGTGAGACATTCCTAACATAACAAAGTTCACCTGGGAATGGCGAACGTTTGTAAATTTTCTCATTCTTGAAGAAGTCACCATGAGATACGGTTACAGTGGCGTCATAGAGCAGTGGCGTAACCTCGGAGATTTGGATCGGGAATGGGTGATGGGGCGAACGGCCAGATTTACTAAAAAAAATATCCCGGCAAATATGGGGCTTAAGCGGTAGGTGACACAAATTTCTTATGAGTGAACGCGTTAACGACCAGCTACAAAGACCCGTCATCGAAGAGGGAGATTAATTTCTCAACACGGTCTCGGGGCACTAGTACTAGCATCAGCTATATCCTACTATGCCGTTACTTATAGATCTTCCATGTTCAGTGCTCCAAGAGTGCATGTCCAAGAGTGCATATCCAAGAGTGCATGTCCAAGTGAAACCATCGAACGATCTACTCATGGATATAGTAATCTTCATACTAACCAAGAAACTACTATCGGCCGATTTCATTGACATCTACAAGGTTTCGGCTATCGAGTTCTGTTTGGGACAATCTCCAGCACTGTTATATAAACATATTCAACCAGACAGAGCATACACCGACTCTTTGAATACGTTTTGAATGACACACATAAAATCAGGGGAAATTTAATCATCCATTACCTAGTACCAAAAGCATTCACCTGTGGGGCTAGGACATTTTCCCACTTCTTTAATTTATTCATTGCTTCATTACTTGGTCCCCGTTCTCGTTAAACAATTGGTATAAAAATACCAGCCAGCCATCCAACAGATTCGTTTTATTCAAGTCCTAGAGAAAATATTTCATCTCGTTTAGTCAAGAAATACGCGTTTGAAATTATTTGACGTGAAAGGTTTTTCCAAAGAGTCCAGCTTTAAACAGCGTGTCGGATTAGTGAGATGTGAAACACGGCCAAAAGATGTACAATTTTTGTTCCACTAAAAATGAAATTGTAAACATTGGTTTCGAAGAACAAATTCTAGTAATAGTTGTCCCTGGCCACAGATGAAATGGTACAAACTCTAGTAATAGTTGTCCCTCGCCTCAGATGAAATAGAACAAACTCTAGTAATAGTTGTCCCTGGCCCAAGATGAAATAGAACAAACTCTAGTAATAGTTGTCCCTGGCCTCAGATGAAATGGTACAAACTCTAGTAATAGTTGTCCCTTGCCACAGATGAAATGGAACAAACTCTAGTAATAGTTGTCCCTGGCCTCAGAGGAAATAGAACAAACTCTAGTAATAGTTGTCCCTGGCCTCAGATGAAATGGTACAAACTCTAGTAATAGTTGTCCCTGGCCTCAGATGAAATGGAACAAATTCTAGTAATAGCTGTCCCTAGCCTCAGATGAAATGGAACAAATTCTAGTAATAGTTGTCCCTGGCCTCAGATGAAATGGTACAAACTCTAGTAATAGTTGTCCCTGGCCTCAGATGAAATGGTACAAACTCTAGTAATAGTTGTCCCTGGCCTCAGATGAAATGGAACAAACTCTAGTAATAGGTGTCCCTGGCCTCAGAGGAAATAGAACAAACTCTAGTAATAGTTGTCCCTGGCCTCAGATATATTTTATAAGGCATGTTTTAGGTATATTTGAAGACATGTATTTAGTCACAATTGTGTATGCTTCGTGACTTGAATGATCACATGACACAGAAGTCGGTGTGACACATGATCGTGGTTCAACTGACCACACGTTATAGAGCTGAGACAAACAAACTCAGACACCCGACTACGACATATATAATAAGCCCCACAGGCTGATCTCTGTCTTGTTATGTGGGCCGGGGAGCGGTGTCATCTTGTGTCATTGTCACCTGACATCTTGTCCGCCTGTAAGGCTGTCAGTAGTAAACTGTCCATTGTCAACAAGTTTTCGTAGAATGGGGCACAGACGCTGATGGGCGTCATTATACCGACAGGAGCTTTTATCAAGATTAGATCAACATGTTTGTCCGTTACAAGGGCTAGATGCCGGGTAGATACCAGGTAGTCAGGTATATTGACCACATACACATTGTTCTTTTAAACTGCTGCTATTGAAAAATGGACGAAGTCCTTTTTTGAAAGTAAAATGTTTACAATTTATTATTATAACATTGTTAATTTTTAAAATTTGGGAACAACTTACTTTAATATAAAATCCATTAATGTTTAAAAAAAAATATTCTGCGGTACTATTTCGACGAGTATCTCAGCTGAATCTCAGGTTTTCTCTTGGAGATTTTGTGCAGATTCTCTCGGTGTTAAACATTCCCATTAAGAAGCAGTAGTCAAATTTCTACTGACATAAATATTCCTAGTGACATAATAACACGTCTACTTCGACTGCCACTTCTCGGGCTCTCATTAGCAAACATATTCGCAAAGAAAAGTGTGTGTGTGTGTGCGAACGGATGCAAACAGCAGTACGAAGAGATCAGAACAACGTGAGTGAACGTGGTTCAGTCAACCGCAGTGCTCATGTCACGAGACCAACGATGGGCAGGGAATGGAAGGAAGGGTTTGCCTGCGTCTTCTTGCTCTGGCGAAATAGATTACTTATCAGATTACTTCCTTTCCTTCTTTATAGTCCGTCTCAGTGCGGTGCGCATAGTACGGAGCGGTTCTTGTGTGCACACTACTACTTATCTATATATATAATCTATATATATAATTCTCTTCATGGGACCATGCAAGACACCCCGACCAACAATGGTCCTTGCGTTTCACTTGCATTGTTCCTTCACAGAAAACGTGTTATTCGTAGTGTACTAGTTATCACGCCCGCCTCATGTGGGGAAGGTCCTGGGTTCAAGCCCCAGCGAATACATTGTTTTGTTTTTATTTTTAAAAATGTATGTTTGTCCCCGTTCTTTTGCCCCTTTATTGCATAGCATACGTCGCAGACTTGCTCATCATAGACAGTGCAAAGAACGGTTTGGGGGGGGGGTGAGATTACAGACACAAAAATCAGCACCAAGTAAATAAAAAAATAGCTAGTAAACGTGAAGACATGCACACTGAGGTTGTTGTTACCCGCCTCCTATTTAAAATTACCATCCCTTAAACAAAAACTGTGATTTGCCGACCCTAGCGAGGGTTAGTCGTATTTAGAATTGTTAACTGCGTGTTTTTGTGTGTGGTTTGTTTGGAAAACTGATTATCAATTATGTAACTCCGATTTTATACCGATTATCGTTTTATAGCTGACTTCATAGAAGTTAGGGGTGTACCGAATTTCGCCTGCAAATGTCTCGAAACCAACAATGAGTTGGCAGCCCCCCCCCAAACAACGTTCACTCGCGTTGTTTTGATTTCCTCGTGCTGTAGTTCTTGTGTCCGTTCTTTCTCCACTTTTTTGCACTCTCCATGAGCAAGTCTGCGACGTATGCTACGCCGCGGGGTGTCTAGTGTATTATAGACTGCGTCTTGCTTGCTTGCCCTAGTTTCTGGCAAATAAAAAAAAATATTTAGAGAATTTAGAATTTACAAATTCACGCTTATAGTTTAGTATAACAATCAAATGTGATTCATTTTGAACCATTTTATTTATATGTAATTAGCTTATCTTCTACTGTGATGAAACTCACAATTAAACTTTAAAACTGTAATTAAATAAAGTTGAGGCATTTCACACTGGAAAGCTGACTTTGAAAAGTTCCCAACCGTTGAAAAATGTGAAATTAGACAAAACTATCAGACAGCAACTGTTAAAATCAGTGAGCTAATATAAATTAATTAGGGTGGTAAAAACAGACAACAGACATATGCACTTCACTAAACTAAGAGTGGTAAATAATTATTTAATCATTCAGTTCGTAACGCGAATGTTTGGTTAAAAATACAGGTTTAAAATGATGTCATGTTTCGCAGTTTCTAAGACCACACGAACGGTTGTCATCTCTAAACACTAGGCAGACTCTCTAACCAACTTTGCTGTGGAGCATACACAATTCATAATACTGTTAGTTTATTTGTTTTTCTTTTCTGTTATCAAAGAAAATTAGGCCTAATTTTTGCAAGCGTCTGTCTATATGCTTTAGGAACAGATATTCAAGAGTTTACAATGTGATGTTTTAGTCCAAGAACTACACATAACTCAGCTCTTTTAGTTACAATGATTACTAATGAACAGTATGTTTGACTATTCCACGTCATTGTATGTGGCTACTTGAATCGTTAGGCCTTAATGGTCACTCCCCTTACTTCCGGTCTTTCAAGTTCAATTGTTCGTTCTACCAGATTACTGTCCGGTGATTAAGTTCCGCCCCCCCCCTTTCCCCCGCTAACAGATCTATACTCTTTGTTCATGCTCCAATGTACATCATGAATCGTCCTTCTATATATTTCCAGCGTAGACATTCTGTTTGCCTCGCCACCCTCGTATCTCCCCCCCCCCACTTTTTACACACAATATGTTTAACCGTGTTTAGAACCTCTTAAGAGCTTAGTTCTCTTAGTTTCTCTAAGACATGGGTCTCAAAACTTTTCTGCCGGAGGGTCGCATTAACTGTCAAACAGCAGTTTGGGGGCCGACTAATAACCTCCAATTATTAAGTTTTGTGGTAAACTACAGGTAAAAATATAATCTTTTTTGTAGATTAAAAGGTCTCCAGGGGCCGGATGAGAGGGCCTCGTGGGCCGCATCTGGCCCGCGGGCCGTAATTTGGAGACCCCTGCTCTAAAACATAATTTATTGACCTCCATCTTGGGGAGACGCGCCCCCCTCAAGATTTGATTAGTGCAAAATTCTAGGATACTTTTGGCATATAGGCCCTGAATTTACTTTTATATATAAGTTATATACTATTTTATTGCAATGAGTCAATGAGTTATTTTTTAAAAAAAATTACACTCTCTTTGGTGTAGAGATTATGTGTGTACTTTGTGAAAGTGAAGACTGCTGGACGTTTAATAGAATTTGCTTCAAGATTCACTCGTAATCTCTAATGTTCCAAATAAATCGGGAATGTTCTTTACAGTATTTTCTATGATATCGGTGTATATTAGGGGGCGCACTCTTGTTGAACGCTCTCGTATTAATATTATGAATGTTTGACGAGTCTGGCGTATTTCCTGTATCGTGTTTACTTCTTGTTTGCACATAGTCTTTTATAGACCTGCTTGTTCACGTGTTAAATTGCTGTTAAACTTCTACCCGAGGCAAGCACTGGCTTTTTCAAGTGTACATTTTCCCTGAACAATAAACTTATTATTTTTTTTTAAATAAAAATTATTTGCTTAAAGTAGACATAGACAATTGGATTCGGAGAACAACAAAATAGGTTTTAAGTGTCTAGTAGTTCAGAAGTTTAGTTTATTAAACCCAGGGGCCCCCGACAGGACCGGCTTTAGGGAATTGGAGGCCCTAGGCAAAATGAATTTGGTGGCCCTAAAGGTAATAGAAAAATAAAAAATAAATACGGAAAGAATAAAATTACACAATTATTTAAAAACTACCTGTATTTATATCTAAATCAACAAATAACTGAAAGTTATACAACCATGGTCGTGCAGATGTCGTAAACCTTCAACAAAAATCAACCTCTCGTGCTTTGATGGTAGCAAATTCCGCAATAAATTGTGAATAATCCAGAGACTGGACTATATCTCGTTCGATAGATATCATTGCCAGACTGTTCAGGCGTTCTTGCGTCAAAGTCGTTCTCAAATAGTTTTTTTTATATTAATTTCAAACTTGGAAAAACTTCTTTACCCCGATGCAACAGTAATCGGAATTGTCAATGCTATACGAGGGGCTAAAGCGACATTTGGAACAGCAATATTCAAACCATGATCATAATTAAAACGTAAAGCATCAAGAGAAGACGAAACAGTGTCTGAAACAACGTTGGAAAATATTTGCAATTTCCCTGCATAAATCCTGCTGATCAATATCTGAACCAGATGCATCGGTGAGCGCAATATTTCAAATCCATGCACGATTTCATCAAATAGTTTTGGTCGAATTCTGCAATTGTTTTGAGTTGTGCAGAAAACCAAAAAGACCAAAAATAACGTTCCATTTGCTCAAAACGTGCAGTCAATGACATAACTCATTGATCTAACAAAACATTAAAAATTCTACTCGATATGTTTCCTTTGAATCTGTCAATGATTCATCTATGCTTTCATAGTCAAACTGTTTGTGCACTTTCTGTCTTCTCAAGATTGTGGCAGCTGGAAATATGATTTCATCTGGTTCCATCTCTAATTTTTGAGCCAATTCTGTGGCCGAAATTTGAGCGGATACTAATCCATTTTCTTTTATTTTTTTATGAAATCGGTTGCACTTTTTATACGCTACATTGCAATGTCAAATTGCATGTCTTTCGATTGCA
The DNA here is from genome assembly GCA_944989445.1 of Ampullaceana balthica. Lineage (NCBI taxonomy): Eukaryota > Metazoa > Mollusca > Gastropoda > Lymnaeidae > Ampullaceana > Ampullaceana balthica. The sequence continues at coordinate 997,168 of CALYLW010000011.1, read as the reverse complement.
TCACTTTGCTGATCATATTCATTTGAAACAATAAATCGTACCAGATGACTAAAGTTACCAGAAATTGAAGTGTTTTTAGTTGTTTCGCCAATCCAGTTGCTTCGGTCTTTGCATTTGGATCGTTGGCATTTTCAGACACTTCCACCAATGCATTGTACACTGCTGCTGTTTGATAACGAACAGCTTTAACAGTATCGATCCTGCATTACCCAGCTGTGTATCGGAAATAGGCTTTACTATCAGAATTTTTGCATGAGTTTTCAAGATCTTCCATCTCTGTGTTGAAGCACTAAACGAAACATAAATTTGATGCAAAACTCCAAAGAGTGTCGCTGCAACCACTGAAGATTTCGCCCATTCTCCAAGAATTAGATTGAAACTGTGACATCCATATAAAATGATTTCAGATTGAGTTTAAGTAGACTTTTTAGTACACCACGATTGCAGCCTTTCATATTCGCTCCCATTATCATAACCTTGGCCTCTGCAGTTCTGGAAACATGAATTCAGATCTTCAAGCTTTTTCAAGCATGCTTCCGCGAGACCTAAACCAGTGCTGTCGTCGACAGCCAGGAATCACACAAAATATTCATTGATTTCTACTTGCGTACTCACAATGTTGCATATTCCCAAAATCATAGTTATTTGTTCTTGGTGACCAGCATCAGGTATCCCGTCCAAAATGATGGCATAATATTTCGAATTTTGAACATTATTTATAATTTTTTAAGGCGGCATCACCGATCAGATTAACTACCTCATTTTGAATTATTTTGCCCAAGTAATGATCATGAATTTCTTTGTTTTTTTATACGTCTTAAAAGATCTTCTAGGCATGAATCGTACATTCCTAACAATTCAACCAATCCCAAAAAAATTCCATTGTCTGGTTGAAACAATCGATCCACAATGCCACGAAGTGGTAAATTCCGTTCTACAAGAAACTGCACAATTAAAATGATTCTTTGTAAAACATTGTTCCAGTGCTGAGTCTCTTTTTGCATACGTTTTTGTGTTTCCTTGTCAATTGTCTTTCCTTTCCTTCAACCGATTTTTCAGTTCAATCCAAGCGCCGATAGCACGAATGTGCTTCATGGACAATTCATGGACGCGAATTAAACTTTTTCCAGTCACTCCTTTATTCTTGTCTTGTTCATTTTTTGGTACTTTCCAGATTCACTTAATCCCTTGTGGAATGCACCATGAAAAGAATTTGTGTCCATTTTCGTGGCTGTGCGGAACACGCGTTCTGAAATGTCACCCCAGAATAATAACCCAAACGCCTTGGAAAATTTTACTGAGGGAGGTTGAAAGCCAAAAGTCTTCGATTTAAGGAGATCTAAAATAAAATTAGTCTTATGGAATTTGACCGGGACCTAACAATTAATTCGATAAAGGGAGGTTTTCGTCTTAGAGAAGTTCGATTTAGCGAGTCCCGTTGTATTTTCCAAATTATTTATAATTACTATGTTTTTGACCTATAGGTTTTTGATTCTGTCCCATCGAAGCAAGTTGTGGAGAATGAAAATGCTGAAAAGCATCAATTAAGTGCATTTTTAAATGAACTTTTCAATGCAATAGGCTCAAGGTCTACTTACAACAGCATTTAACTTTTAAATATTAAATGTTTAATACTTAAAACATTTCATATTCAACAGTTGTATATTTAGCGTAAATTTAGGTTACACGTTTGCCAATCTTCTGAAAATGTGTCTTAACAGATGAATTTAAATTTTAAAATATTACAATTCAAACATGCACTATTTAAAAATAATCAGCGGGTAAAGGTTGTCGTAGACTCGTAGTTCGCTCTTTAAATATATTTTTTTTCATATGAGTCCTTTGCGAGGCCCCCACTAATCGGAGGCCCTAGGCGGCCGCCTAGTTTGCCTATGCCTAAAGCCGGCCCTGCCCCCGATGATTTAGGGCCCCCAAACTTAGCATATTTTATAATAAATGTGGACAAATGTATGCAGGAATTGCTGAAAATATGATAAATTAATAAAATCTCATCTATTAAAATGATGTCTTTTCCGACACGATAGTCTTAGCAGTCAAAAAGCCTTATTTGGTAGGCTCAACAACAGAAATTATTAAAGACTATTATATATATGTTTTAAAGTTGGCAACTCAGTAGAGATATCGTGGCCGAATGAGAAGTACTAAGTCTTGTGGTGCAAGCGGTGGCGGGTTCGATCCCCGGGTGGAGTGAGAAATTTTTATTCATATGTTTTTTAATTTTATAAATTGTCTTTTACACTCAATTTTAGGATACCGGCAAAAAGTTAATTCTTCGAATTTGGTTTTTTCATGAATAATCATTTTGGATGAATATTTACAAGTTACAGTCTTATATTAGCTGCTAGCAATCATTTTATCTAGTACACTGGCTGGATAGGGCCCCAGTTTGAATTGCAGCCAGGGGCCCCGTGCAGTCTTAATCCTTCCCTGGCTTACACTACTACAATTAGTTATAATTAGTAGTATTAGAGAAAAGGTAACATTAAAATGAAAGTATTTATTATCAGGCATTTCTCTACATTTACTTTTAATTTTATTTTACAGTGTACAGTATTAATAATAATCTCTATATATAATTCACCAAAGCGAGTATGTGCAAATGACCATGACGAATGACACTCGCTGGGGTCGACCAATCAGTTTATGTTTTGGCAAGCGGAGGTGGTGGAGAGAGGGGCAACAATTGTGCTTGCATTCACTTGCGTTGTTCCTTCACAGAATAACATGTGATTCGTTATTTTCACCCTTTTTGCGAACATGGTGGAATATCGCTAGGGTCGGCCAATCACAGTTTATGGTTGGCAAGCAAGCTAGGGTAGTGAAGGGTGGCGGGCAGGTAAATAGCCTCAGTGCGAATGTCTCGAGACCAACAATGCGTCGGTAGTTTCTTCCCACTGACGTTCACTCGCGTTGTTTTGATTTCTTCATGCTGTAGTTTGTGTCCGTTCTATCCCCCCTTTCTTTACACTATCCATGAGCAAGTCTGCGGCGTATGCTACGCCGAGGGGGGCGTATTTAGTAAGTGTAAGGATTATTCCTGCTTCAACATCAATGCATGTCTTCATTTATGATTCTCATAATTTTTATTTGTAAATGTAAATTGTATGATTTATATAACATTCTCATAACTAATCGCTATTAAAACCTTATTTTATTGTGTTAAGTACGGTAATAAACGTTAAAGATAACGACTGATTCTAGAATTAGTTCAAGCTGTCTATTACCACGTCAATCTATCTCTGATAAGATACAAAAAAGTTATTAAAAATCATGTTATTGCTCATACTACTACAGGGCTCTATAGCTCAGTTGGTTAGAGCGCCTGCCTAGTAAGCAGGAGGTCGAGGGTTCAACTCCCCCTGGAGCCTACTTTTTAAATTTTTTGTTTAGTTTCCCAAATAAAATTCTTAATACTCGAAATAATGATATATGCCGGTAACCAAAGTGGGTTATTAAACAATCATGATACAGGGACTCAGGTAAGAGTTGAATTGTCTCCCGTCGCTGTGCTCAGTGACTTGTTTGATGGAAGTTCAATTTTGGAAAGATCAACATATAGATGACATGTAGAGGTCAACATAGAGATGACACGTAGAGGTCAACATAGAGATGACACGTAGAGGTCAGGTGATGGTGGAGGGGGGAGATTGGGAGGCCGAATAGTGGTAGATCAGGAGGAGTCAAATAGAGTTGTATACAATGTTCCCTCTAAGGTTCGTTGGTCCATGTGCATAGTAAAAAAAAACAAAAAAAACTCGTGAGCAAAGTTGCACAGCATCCATATTTTGTGGAATATTTTACCAAATTTACATCGCGGTAATTCTAAACTCTTAAATGGAACATTAGTTGTATCCCGTGTAATGTTAACAAGTACATTATCCAACACAGCTTTTCAATTTACTGCTCACACACAAGATAACCATCGCAGGAATACATGACCTAGATGTGCTTTGCACAGAATCACCAGAGTGCGTGCCTCATAAGAAATAATAAGAAATATAAAAAAATAATAATTTAGGAGCAGCCGCGGTCATACACAGGCTTATCATTTAGCCGTCTTTATTTACTAGCCACAAATATTTTTTTTCTTAGAGGAAACATTCGAAATACATTTCATTCAATTATAACATTTTAAATGTCAATCTACCTTTTACCATTGCTTCGCTACATTATGTAGTTCTTCAAACTTTCACTCTCAGTCGTTTTCATGCTTAAGTAATTGAATATTTGAACTGAACATAGCATAGAAGAAATGATTTAGTCGTTAGTGCAGCTCTCCATTTATGTGGATATGTCTCGTCACTGTGAACAAGGCGATGGCAGGAAGTAGTGGCATCATTAGATGACACCTAACAACAACATGACTAGCAAGGTGCGGGTGTTTGTCACATAGGATGAACAGATCCTTTGTCTACGGCTGCTCGACAGACAAAACTAACCCGCCCCTTTCCCACTTGAACAATGCTGGGACACAGGAAGTGTTTTAACAACAATGATCTCATTTTCTATGTATCATAATTCAACACTAAACTCAATGGGAGATTGGCATCCTTAACATCGACCAAAGAGTGATTATAGGGAGAGGACTATGGATTATGGGGGAGAAAACTATGGATTATGGGGGAGAAAGCTATGGGTTATGGGGGAGAAGACTAAAGATTATGGGGGAGAAGGCTTGATTATGGGAAGGGTGCTGATTGATATGATTAGTGGGGCGGATTAAGTAGTCCATCCTGGGTGCGCTTTTATCTTCATATTGAAGAGTGCTTTCATATTGAAGGGTGCTTTCATATTGAAGGGTGCTTTCATCAGTCAAGCTCCAAGCTTTTAAGTTGAATGATTGCGACTGAAGTATCTTTCATCATAAAGAGGGAGTGTGTGCAATAGCCTTAGCTTCCCCACCATTGGGGAAAAGTCTTTTTTAAATCCTTTATATTAACTCGTGGTGTCTGGTTGCTTGATTGCCAAAACTTTGGATCGAATTTTAACCCATTTTCTCGTAAGCTAGCGAGCTGAAATTTAGCAGGCAGTTTTGTGGCGATGATAAAAACTATGTATCAAAATTTCAGATCGATCGCATGTATTGTGATTAAATTATTGAATTTTTATATTATTTTATTTATTCCTATGTATCATGTTACTTTTTGAGATAGAGTGTAAGGGTGCGCATTATATTGAACAACCTATCTGTCGCGCCATAAGGTGCGTATATTATTGACAACACTTTTTATAAACTTATTCCTGATCGGTGCGCATTACGATAAACATGTTTTACGACACAACTGCAATTTTGTATTTTTGGATGGTCTTGCGCTGCGTATTATAATGAACATTCTTTTAGTTACGTCTCGTACATAAAGGATTTATAGTGAAAAACTTAGTTTTTTACGGTTTTTTAAAATTATTTACCACATTGTGTCACTTTATAGAGAAAATGACTTAAAACAAAAAAATTGCTATTTATTAAGTTTGAGAAATAGTTTAATAAGCTCAAATTTCAATCTTGGTATCACATTTCAGTTCTTGTACTTTAATCCTTATTCATCTCAATTAAATTTTGTTTAAAGCTTTAAATTTAAATATTGTTCAAACTTCAATTCACCTGCGTTTCAAAATGATTTGAATTATCTCATATTTTTAAAACGATCCTAAAGAAATTTTGAAGATTTTAAAAGTATAAACATCAAAATGTTCCAACTGGCTCAACTGAGCCCCACTTTGATCAAGTAACGGTGATACTGTTTTAGCCGTGTCGTCTGCCACTCTGCCTGTAGTCTCTGACACGAGCCACCAGATACACGACCAGATGTATGTATAGTTTGTATGAGATTGCGGCGGTGTCAGCTCATCTGACAAAATAACATTTACATTTTTTACTGGTTCAAAACAACGGCGCCGGTCATGACGACTGTAGACCAACGGTTCTCAGGCACCGGTCATGACGACTGTAGGCCAACGGTTCTCAGGCGATGGTCATGATTTCTCATGACGACTGTAGACCAATGGTTCTCAGGCGCCGGTCATGACGACTGTAGACCAACGGTTCTCAAGCGCCGGTCATGACGACTGTAGACCAGTGGTTCTCAGGCGCTGGCCATGACGACTGTAGAGCAACGGTTCTCAGGCGCCGGCCATGACTTCTCATGACGACTGTAGGCCAACTGTTCTCAGGCGCCGGTCATGACGACTGTAGACCAACGATTCTCAAACCTTATCTCTCACAGGTCACCGTAAACCCTTACCAAGGTGACCAAAACGTTGAAATGTAAAACTGCCATGTCCACTTTTAGGGCATTTTATCCTTGGACCCAAAGACGCTTACCACATAAGATATTAAAATATTATCTTGTGCATGGCAGTATATACATCGGAATGTGAATGAAGGCATTGTTTAGCATTATAACTTTAAAAACTGAATTAAAGTAATACCGTACTTATGTTTTCTTATCTGACGTCCCACATTGACCTCATAACATTAACGCATGTGGCCATTGAGAAACACAAATTGTAACCGAATTACGACAGAGCAATTTATTCCTAAATAAAATGCAAAGTTCACCGAGTGCAGATTAAATATTACTACAGTGAGTCTATGAATAAAAAACCAGGCCCCATTTCCTAGCACTCATTAAACATTTGAGGCTTTTATTAAACGGCTTAAACGAGTGGTACCATGAACATGTCTAGAACCACTGCAGTGTAATCTGCGTCATCGCGGTGCTGGTAATGGCTGCCTGGTTTTCTTTTAATCCCATAAACACATCGCGGGGACATTCAACTGAACGTAGCAGGGAAATATCAGCCTAGTAAAGTAGCTCTGTGGTCTGGCCAACAGGTCAGTCGGAAAATGAATGACGTCATCTGACCTACACGGTCATGACGCCCATCATTACGTGGTGAGGATTGGACCTAGCGCGGGGCATTGGGGTATACATGGTGGAAGGTCATTTCTACATGAATACACAGGCCTGTAATAATACATAGGCATGTACTAATACATAGGCCTCTACTAATAGATTTGAATGCATGTATTACTAGATTTCAATACCATCATTCGTGGATTTATTATCATAACCAATACATTTGAAAAGCTGTTAACATGTGTTTTTTTAGTGCTGGAAAAATGCAACTGATTATTTTAAAATTAATGACGCATTGATATGTGTACACTGTATATGACAACTGAACCCACTGACGCGCATAGTTAGCTGTTTAACCATGACGCACTTATCTGTATAACCATGACGCACTTATCTGTATAACCATGACGCACTTATCTGTATAACCATGACGCACTTATCTGTATAACCATGAGGCACTTATCCGTATAACCATGAGGCACTTATCTGTATAACCATGACGCACTTATCTGTTTAACCATGACGCACTTATCTGTATAACCATGACGCACTTATCTGTATAACCATGACGCACTTATCTGTATAAACATGAGGCACTTATCTGTATAACCATGAGGCACTTATCTGTATAACCATGACGCACTTATCTGTACAACCATGACGCACTTGTCTGTTTAACCATTATTACGCACTTGTCTGTTTAACCATGACGCACTGGTCTGTTTTAAATACAAGATGCATAATTGAATTGTGTGATCAAAACAACAAACTAAAGCTTTATTAATAGACTAATATACAAATAGACGTTTCAGCTAATACCTTCATCAGTACAAATAAATGAGCACAAATATTTATTACATTGCTAAAACATTGGGAAGCACAGAACTCGTGTGCAAAAGCTGTGCTAAAGACTGTCACTCAAGGATAGGACTGCAAAGCCACAGTAGGAAATGCAACCCAACCCAACGGTGATGCACCATCGTCTTACTTGCGAGACGGAAGGATGCCGATTATTATTTTCATTAAATTAACATTATATAATACATACTATACCGTGGAAAATAATAATTGAGTAAAAAATTAAAAAAAAACCCCACACACATAAATTATAAACGAAAAGAAGAAAGATTGGCACAATTACTTACAAAAATACAAGGTATAAGAAGATGAAAGACGTATCAGAGGTTAAAACTAAAACCACAACTGTAAAAAAGATTCTACAGATACGTAAAGTTCAATCATTTTGAGCCATCGTTGCAAGTCGTTTTATAATTTTTTTTTAGATCCTTTCATTGGTATTACTCGCATATAGAATGCTAGTAAATGCAATAACTGAAATCCCACTATTGAAGTGTTAAGAGACAGGAATAGTACATAGGGCCTGTTTATTTATATAGTACAAGTGTTCTCTAAACCGATCCCCTTTCGTAGATTGCAAAGAATTTCATAAATCACGTTGCCACATGTCCAAGTGAAAACATCTTTTATTTTACATTTCTCAAAAGGTATAGACTGATTAGATCACATATGGACAAGTATTGCAACGGTTACGGTTTCAAACTTTTGTTCTAATGTGTGCTTTCATAGTAGGACAGTTACTTCTTATAAGCATATCTGAAACCTATTTGTCTGTTTAGCCATGACGCACTTATCAGTTTAACCATAACGCACTTATCAGTTTAACCATGACGCACTTATCAGTTTAACCATGACGCAGTTATCAGTTTAACCATAACGCACTTATCAGTTTAACCATGACGCACTTATCAGTTTAACCATGACGCACTTATCAGTTTAACCATGACGCACTTATCAGTTTAACCATGACGCAGTTATCTGTTTAATAATTGTACACTTGTCTCTTTGTGTGGTGAATAAAAAAAATGTGTGCATGTAAAAATATACCCCGGCTTGTGCATGTACAAATATACCCCGGCTTGTGCATGTACAAATATACCCCGGCTTGTGCATGTACAAATATACCCCGGCTTGTGCATGTACAAATATACCCCGGCTTGTGCATGTACAAATATACCCCGGCTTGTGGATGTACAAATATACTCCGGCTTGTGCATGTACAAATATACCCCCGGCTTGTGCATGTACAAATATACCCCGGCTTGTGCATGTACAAATATACCCCGGCTTGTGCATGTACAAATATACCCCGGCTTGTGCATGTACAAATATACCCCGGCTTGTGCATGTACAAATATACCCCGGCTTGTGCATGTACAAATATACCCCGGCTTGTGGATGTACAAATATACCCCGGCTTGTGCATGTACAAATATACCCCGGCTTGTGCATGTACAAATATACCCCGGCTTGTGCATGTACAAATATACCCCGGCTTGTGCATGTACAAATATACCCCGGCTTGTGCATGTACAAATATACCCCGGCTTGTGCATGTACAAATATACCCCGGTTTGTGCATGTACAAATATACCCCGGCTTGTGCATGTACAAATATACCCCGGCTTGTGCATGTACAAATATACCCCGGCTTGTGCATATACAAATATACCCCGGCTTGTGCATGTACAAATATACCCCGGCTTGTGCATGTAAAAATATACCCCGGCTTGAAGTGACGAATCCGCAGAAGCAACTTCCTGTCTAATTGTTTGATTTGACAAATTTCGTGTTAAAGGCAGTAGATACTTCATAATGATATGCACTTTACACTTACAGTTATAATCCATAAAGGGAATCTAAACCCCAGTGATTCATTTTTAAGTACTGGAATACAAGCGCCATGCTTCAAGTAGGCAATTAAAGCAATAAAAGGAGATCTTTGTAATACTGGTGCCCCGCAAGTTATGAGTGGATCAGAGCAACAAAACTGAGTCCACTCTTAGACTTGGTCCGCGCATCGTCAGTAGATCTTTAACCGTGAGCCTACACTGAGGTAGGAGCCGATCTTCTCTTCTTAAAACATTACTGAAATCGTCTATCGTACACATGAGGAGGAAATTGTATTCTATTGAAAGTTTTTCTTCGCGAAATATTTTGGAAAAAAAACTTGGATAAAATTTAAAATGTCCGCAAGAATACCGATTTACTTAGTGGACATATCATAATTCTAAACTGAAACGTATATATAACGCCCCCACCCCCGCCAAAATAAATATAAAAAAATAAATAATAATAAAAAAAACAACAACAACATTTCGATACCTTGGGGTTTAACTAACCGTCACTGTTAGAACTGAGTCTATAATATGTGTCTTAAATGGCTTAATGTGTTTTTATTGCAGATGTCAGACAGAAGATTAGGAGGGATCTAGCACAACATGGCGGACACAAAGTATTTGTTTGCAGTTACCATGGTTTTTATAATGGGTGCCATTGGTGTTTCGGTGAGTTTGATTGCATCTTAACTGAAAATAAAAATACCTGTATAATGTAATATATAAAAAAAAGATCTTAAATCATGTTCTTATTAAATTATTTCTTGAAAATTATTACTAGCCCGAGTACATGGATTAGACTTTATTATGCCTGTGTTATCAGTCTAAGCCGGGGGTCTCCAAACTACGGCCCGCGGGCCAGATGCGGCCCGCGAGGCCCTTTCATCCCGGCCCCTGGAGACCTTTTAATCCCCCCAAAAGAGATACTATTTTTACTTGCATTTTACCACAAAACTGTGTGTAGTATGCCCCAAAACTGCTGTTAGACAGTTCATGCGGCCCTCCGGCTGAAAAGTTTGGAGACCCCTGGTCTAAGCTATCAATTGTTCTATCCATGGATTCGGTCTATATCATAAGTCTTGGCTATTATTCTTTGTATAGCCTTTTTTCAGAATAATGTTATCAGTCTTGGCTCGCAGTCTGTTATCAGCCTATGTATAAACTCTATTGTCATTAAGTCTATGTATAAACTCTGTTGTCATTAAGTCTATGTATAAACTCTATTGTCATTAAGTCTTTGTTACATCTTTCTGTTAAAGAACCACGCATTGTTTGTAAGTGACGTTGCCATGAATCCAGATGGTATTTAGATGTTTAGAGTGCAGCTGCCGATGTTAACCTCTAAGTTTGTTATCCCTAGGGTCAGGAGGGCTGGGGTCCCTGGGGGGACTACAGCAGCTGTTCTCTAACCTGCGGTGGAGGGGTCCAATCGAGGCAACGCCGGTGTTTGAGGTTAGTGAGAGCAGGCGCAATAAAATGATTCGTCATTTATTAATGAAATGAAAATCATCACCAGGAAACAATTACTTATTATACAAAATTAATTAAACAAATTAACACCATTTTTTAGATATGTATTTAGCGTTTCTACTTTTTTTTTGTAGTTGTATAGGTTCCTTAAATCTAATAAAATAGAGTTTAATTTGGAAATCTGAACCTCACATTGTACTTATTTATTAATGCGGCTGAAAGTTGTAGTCACACACTTAGAAATATAGAATAAACATAATTTTTACTTACACCCGCAGTAAAAACCTAAAGTGTGAAGGGGAGAGCATCGAGTATCAATCATGTAGTTTAAAGGTGAGTCATTGGCAGACTTAATATTTGACAGATTCAGGACATTTACCTTCTCAGTAATAACTTTAAGTCGGCCATGCATTTTAAAATATGTTTGCTGTTGTTTAATTATTGATTTGGTTTATTATTTTTTTATGAGGCAGGCACATTTTTGACGTTGGTGATGCAAATATAAAATTACTTAAACTAATTTTTTTTAAAATGCCGCTAGAAAGTTAATTAATCATACATTATCCAATAGTAAGCTAAAAAGGCCTTAATTATAATATTTTAGCACATCTGCATGTTCCTTTTGACGGAAAGCCCCTTTGATGGATAATCTTATAGTTCAATAATCATTTTGTTGGATAACACTTTTGTTGGATTATCCTATTGTCGGAAAATCCTATCATTCATTGATGAGTTGGGATTTCTTTTCTGACATCATTTCTTTCGGTACTGAAATTCGTATATTTTTTTTCAATAACGGATAATCTTCAATCGAGTGTTGATAAGTTGTTATTTTATGGACCTTCAAGGTGATAATTTCCATGTTATTTCGGACAGAGTTGTCCCCCCGGATCGCTGGACTTCCGAGCCTACCAGTGCAGTCAGTTCGACCAAGTATGGACGGCAACACAAAGACTTTCCACTTGGAAGCCTTACTTTGGTAAGACACCCACTTCTGGACGTGCTATTTGTACACACCTGGGGCATCAGTAGCAGAGTTATGTTAAAATAAAAACAAATATAATATATTAAAAATATTTCTGATCAGCATCACTAACCAAAATTTCATCAGAGATCGCTGCCATACATACTTCATTTTTATTTTTTTCAAGTTACATCCCCCCCCCAGCACTAGTTCCTAGATCAGTGATGGTGAACCTTTTTGGGGCCGCGTGTCCAAAATTCAATTTTAAACCCAATTATTTATAGCAAAGTGCCAACACTCCAATGAAACCCTAAAATGGGTGTTTGGCTTACCTGGTCTGATATAGGAAGTAATATTTTAGTCGCGTACCAGCTTATGGGGCTCTGCGTGCCCACTGTGGCACGCGTGCCATAGGTTCGCCATCACTGTCCTAGACCGACACCGATTTGCGGACAATCCATCCAATTTTCCAAAGAAAAAAAAACTCAAAGCTAAAATATAGGTTTAAAAGTAAATATAACTCCCCAAATTTAATCTTGTCCTAAAAGTATCGTGGTTATCATTATAAATTATAAGTATTTATAAAATGGAATATTTTAAAAAATAGTTTATATAAATGTGTTTGGTCTTTAATTTTGGTGAAGTTCCGATTTGAAAAGTAACCAGGGCAACACAAGGATGTTTTAAAAAATTACTGTTAAAACTCAACGCCTTTAACAAGTTGCCAGGGTTACTATTCAGTACAGATTTTCATCACAGTTAAAACCCCAAAAACGTTTTTATTCCCGGGAACTTCTCCACAACGTGCCACTGCTCGGCGAAGATCACGGAGGTCACACCATTTAACAAACAACCACTGTCTCACAGACCACACGCGGCCATTGTGATGATAGTGTTTGTAGCCTATCTGGACATTCCTCGTCCCGATTCAGCCACACATAAACAATGTTTACAACTGTCAGCCGCGTGACCTTTGATCTCAACGATATCCACCCGAGCAGTTGTAGTACCTGAGTACATGTGGGCCACATCGATACATTGATCTCCTGGGCTACAGGGGGGGGGGTACGGCGGGGGTTACAGAAACTCTTGCGGGGGGGGGGAGGGGGTGAACTAATGAACAAGGAAGCATACGAAATGGGGGGGAGGGGTAATTAAAGTATTCCCACCCACCCCAGCCCCACCACTCAATTCTTAAATCTCTGCATGGATTCCATTACTTGGACAGAACAAGGAATACGCCTCCGACTCTCAAACAATGTTTCCTCGTCCGTGTGCAATGTAAAAAAAACAACAACTTGAATGCAAGGTTGCACGACATCCATTTTTTGTGCATATCTTACAAAATTTGCTGCGCGGTAATTCTAAACTGCTGCGCGACGTCAGTTAGATATCTGAGCGGTTGCGCATCTTTAGGGGGACGTTGCTCTCGAATAGCTTGCCTAGTATACATCTTCGAAGACACGACGGCTAGCTTTATTAGAGATTGTGATCTTTGTAGTTGAGTGTGTCAGTCCATGTTCATTGATAACCATCCGTTGTAAAGAGCGACATACATGAGGTTTATCATGTGATTTATCATGTGACTTATCATGTGATTTATCTAACCAATTTAATGCTAATCAGGCCTGATTTTTACAATTCATTTCATGCATGGACATAAAGATATGTTCGTCCTTCATACAAAATGACACACAACAAGACATCTGTGAGCGCGTGCAGCCATGGACGATGAGATGACCTCCAGGACAAGGGTCTTGATATGAAAAAAAAACGAATAAACATATAGTAGTGAACAAAACAATAAACATCTAGTAGTGAACATAACAATAAACATCTAGTAGTGAACATAACAATAAACATCTAGTAGTGAACATAACAATAAACATTAAGTAGCAAACATAACAATAAACGTCTAGTAGTGAACATAACAATAAACATCTAGTAGTGAACATAACAATAAACATCTAGTAGTGAACATAACAATAAACATCTAGTAGTGAACATAACAATAAACATCTAGTAGTGAACATAACAATAAACATCTAGTAGTGAACATAACAATAAACATCTAGTAGTGAACAAAACAATAAACATCTAGTAGTGAACATAACAATAAACATCTAGTAGTGAACATAACAATAAACATCTAGTAGTGAACATAACAATAAACATTAAGTAGCAAACATAACAATAAACGTCTAGTAGTGAACATAACAATAAACGTCTAGTAGTGAACATAACAATAAACATCTAGTAGTGAACATAACAATAAACATCTAGTAGAATGCCAAAGTCTTATTTAATTCCTTGTCATCCCCCCTCCCCTTTTCCAGAGTTGTCCAGCCCTTGTGCCCTGGTGTGTGAGAACAAAAAAGGTGAGCTGGTCAAACTCCGTGACACAGTAGTGGACGGCACCACGTGTGATGATGGTCATTCGTTTGGTGTTTGTGTAGGTGGGATGTGTAAGGTAAATATCTGGTTGTTCTTATGTTTGCGGGATGTGATCTGGTTGTTGTTTAGAGTCTGTATGACACAACTCACTGAAGTCAAAATATATCGCTTATTTATGTGTTGTTTATTATAGACAGTTACCCTGGCCATTGATTCATTCATCATTGGCGCTGGAACGCTATAGAAATAACCCTACTAGTGTGTTTGTTGTATGTTTTTGTTGTTGTTGATGTAGTTTTTCCGTCGTGATCCTAGTTGTGTGTTGTATATTGTTAAGCAGACTAAAAGAAATCGCTTCACTAGAAGTTCAGATACATTTTCAATATCTATTTTTAAAAAAAGATATAAGTTGTTATTAAAATTAGAATAATATTATATATTTATGATATGTAATATGCTGCATACTATGGAAACGTATTTTGTTTTACCGAAATGTAAATATTGATAAATATTCGGTGTACAAGGATGTGGACTGTAACATTTTACTATGAACAGATTGCATAGATGTGTTAACAGTAGGATATTGTATTGTTAAGGGGAGGGTTATCTCTCTGTCGTATTCTTATAAGTGCTTTACTGGTACGCACACTTTGTTAAGCAGATATAGCAGATAAAAACTTTCATTTTAGATGTAAATTCTGGGCAAAGCCAGGCCTATAGACCCCGGGTTCCCAACCTAAGGGTCGCGACCCCCCAAGAAGGGTTTTCTGGGGGTGGCCATCTTTTACATTCAACTAAAAAGATAATTATTTTAATGCAGTTTTGCACTGCTAAATTTGTACTCGTACACATAAATACATTTAACACCGAAATCCGCATAGACAAGTTATAAAACCTTATTGAAAATGCCTTTTTCAACTGGGTGTTGGTCGCTGGTCACATGGCTTTTATAAAAAGGGGTCGCCACCCGAAAAAGGTTGGGAATCTATGTTGTAGACAGTAAGTGTGGGGTAGTTTACTAGTTAGTAAATATGAATAATCTAGATTATAATTACTACTTACAGCACAGAACGTGAAAGCAATTTTTGAGTGTATGTAGGCCATGCCTATAATTCAATCTTACTCTCCACCACCAAAGTGTGCGCACCTCCCATAGGTCACATATCTGGTAAATAAAGGTGCGCCTTCATGTTGTTTGTTGTTCCAGTCACCTATCCGCTCACCCCTGCCCTTGTTTCAGAGATTTTCATCTCCTGACAACTCCGACCGTGACTGAAGTTCTCTAAACGAACGTGTGAGCGGTCCCCCGCCCCTCATGATTTGTTGACCTTACAGTGAACACAGGGCAAGTCACGAGTTTTCTAATGGATGCCAAGTTTCAGTTTCACTGTTTACCACCTCCAAACTAAACTGTGGCCACTTAGACCGATAACATTCCGACCAGTCTGAAGATTTCTGTCAGAATAATCGTTTGATTCCATAGAAGAAAATTCCAGAATGTCTTTATTTGTGTCTGCCCGGAACGCCTAGCACCATGATTTTGAAAATCCTGATCGTTTAGCGTCACTAGTACGTAAACATAGTACACGTCACTAGTACGTAAACATAGTACACGTCACTAAAAGGCGCTACCAGGAACGTACAGTTATTTTCTAAATACATGTACAATGTATATGATCGCATGAAAATTGTTATATAAAAGAAATAAAGTGGACATATGTTTAAACGAGTTAACGAAACACTATTTAAGTCAATCAAACAACTAGACAGACAAATGTTTTCCCCGGTGTTTAATATATTTAGTAAACATTAATGGTATCCTGAAATGAGGTTAATGTTCCTTTTCCTGGGGAAACAAAAACATGGATTTTGAGACGCCTTGAATTGGATACATGGCATGATGGAAACATGATTTAATCGATTATGTACAAACATATTTACGAAACAAATAACCATCGTTCCTACACAGTTCGTATTTCATACATTTTTTTTCGCATTCAGGAGCGGCCTTTGGGGGTGGCAGCTGGGGAAATCGCCCCAGGCCCCGCGCTTAGGGGGCCTTGCGTTTCAGACTTAAGACTATATTTTAGTTAAAAAAAAGAGCCGGCAGATATTGCACTACTGAGTTTGCGCAAGAAATGATCTAATCTAGGGGGGCCCCGCGGGGTCATTGTTGCACCAGGTCTCGCGCGTACCTAACGCCGCCTCTGTTCGCATTTGATCAAAACATGTAACATGTACATAAATTATATGCGCTGCTCGCTTACTAGTGAATAAAATTTGATCTAACAGTGTTATTACTGAAATGCATTTGATTAAATGTTGAATGAGATTGAATTCAATAACATGCTACAACCCCTTTCATTCAGACCGTTGGCTGTGACCACGTGATTGGCGCCGACACAAGAGAAGATAACTGTCTGGTGTGTGGTGGAAAGGGGGAGAAATGTCATACAATAACTGGATCGACACTGGACGTGACTCTTCAAGTGGGTAAGATAAAGTTGCATAATAAAGCAGACTTTTAGCACTGTGATCCCCCGCTTTGCGGCAGTCCTAACCATAGAGACTCGTGTCCTTTGCGGCGGTGGCGCCGAAGTGGTAGCGAGTCGAAGTATTGAAAATCCCACCCCTCCTTTTAGTGGGAGGCATTTTCGATTTTGTGTCTTGGATGCCCAGGAGGCCGCCTCAGAAGCGACCGTTCCGGTGGGGGGGGGGTCTCTCAGCTATTAGGTGCCTTTGGGGGTGAGAGAGCTGAGGGGGGTTTCCGGGAAGACTCATGAAGAGCATTAGGCTCGGGGCTGCTGATTTTCTTCCACATGTAGGATATTGAGTACTGTCTGTGGTGAACTGATTTCACTGCTATAACATTTTCATACCACTTTGCCAATGCCTTTTCTTTTTTTCCCATTCAATTCGTTCCTAATGGAAGGGCCGATTATACCTTATGTAAATTTAATTTAAACTATACTTTTTTTTTACTTGCACTGATCGAGGAATTGCCAACATCTTTACACCTGTACGTAATCTATAGTCTAATAAAGTTTGAAATATATTTGATTTATTTCCACAAATTGTTTGTGCCCTCTTTAATATATTTTAAAAAGATGTATCGCAGTCGATTCTGTATAGTTTCGTTTCAATGTCGGTTAAACGACAGTCCAAATAATTTAGGCGGAACATTTACCTGTAATTAAGCTGTGACGTAGTTAGTGTTAGGTGTGCCTGGGGCCAGAGAAAATGACTTAGGGGTCGTCCATAAAGACTGTCACGCTTCAGGCGGGGGGGGGGAGGGTATAAGAAAATGTGACAGTTTGTGACAGGGGGGAGGGGGTCATGTGTGACATCACGGTGTTTTAAAATTAAATTTTAACTATTTTGTTATTTAAAATTTTTTAATTATGTTTTTTCGAAAGTGTGACGTACTTAAGTTCGAGATTTGTGACATTTTGTGAGAGGGGGGAGAGGGGAGTTAAAAATTGTCAAAAATAGCGAGACGTACTTTATGAACGGCCCCTTAACCCCACCCCTCAAGTAAAATTAAATACATGAGCTGTTGATGTATTAGACGTCATCTCTCATCTTTTGATGTACTAGACATCATCTCTCGGCTGTTGATGTACTAGACATCATCTCTCGGCTGTTGATGTATTAGACATCATCTCTCATCTTTTGATGTACTAGACATCATGTCTCGGCTGTTGATGTACTAGACATCATCTCTCATCTTTTGATGTATTAGACATCATCTCTCGGCTGTTGATGTATTAGACATCATCTCTCGGCTGTTGATGTATTAGACATCATCTCTCATCTTTTGATGTACTAGACATCATCTCTCGGCTGTTGATGTATTAGACATCATCTCTCGGCTGTTGATGTACTAGACATCACATCTCATCTTTTGATGTACTAGACATCACATCTCCTCTTTTGATGTATTAGACATCATCTCTCGGCTGTTGATGTATTTAGTCATCATCTCTCAGCTTTTCAAACAAAACAAAAACCTCTTAGATTTGTTTCATATTTTTTTCCATATAACTTCATGGAACGATAGCAGACTCCTTTACTGTGCATAACATGCACCTATTGGATTAAAAAAATAGGGCGTAAGGATATGAAATACTATACTTTATTTATATGAACTGTTTGAAATCCGTACGCCCTGAAAACTCGTAATTACTTTAATTAGATTGGAAAAAATGCCACGCCTGCGCGTATTTCATTGGATAAAATTAGTTATTCTTATATAAATGTCATAAATGACGTACTGAAATAGCGCTGTAATTAAAACCCATTGATTGATTAAAACGTTAAATGCGCCATTTCATCCTCTGAGGTAGTGGTGTCTGCACTCCCGGGAGAGAGGTATTTAAGCAAGTATATATATTTTTTGAAATACAATAAAAAAGGGTGAAACAAGTTGCCACTTGATCTTTCTACCTGGAACAATTTTCAGTAGAATTTTTTTTTCTTCTGATTTCTCGTTGGCTTTTTGCCTTGCAAAATTGAGGAATATTTAAATAAACGCACATGGCAGAGACATGGCCACTTCAATAAGAGAATTTAATTGTTACAATCGGGTTTAAATATATAATATATATATATTAACTATATATGAAAACTGTTTACAAAAGATTATACGTTTTTCCGTGGAAATGTGGGGCTGGGGATAGCGTATGCCACTGCTATCAAGCACTTTAGACACTCGACATTCAGACATTCACAGCAAATCTTACACATTGTTTGTATTCATCGTTAACATGTTATTTAAACTTTTGGTCTTGTGAAAATAAAACTACAAACAAGCAAGAAACAACAGCACAGCACAACAGCAACCTATTTTGAATTATGTTGTTAACTTCTCTCCGTTTCTTGCAGATAAGGAGACAGAAATAACGACATTTCCCGTGAGAGCAACTAAAATTTCGATTAAACTGTCAGCTACAACACCAGTGGCACTACGTAGGTAGATACAGTTAAATCAACACATTTAATAAGCACGTGGAGAATCAAGAGGAGCAGGGAGCAAAAGCACAACATAGTGCACAGGCTCCTGCCACCCCCCCCCCGCCTCTATGTTAAATGGTTAAATTTAAATAAGCTCAGGTGGGCAGGGGGGAGATCAACTAAAGGAACAGGGGCAAAATGACATTGTGGATATCAGGAACACCCCCCCCCCAGCAGAGCCGTCTTTACACCATTTTGGCCCCCCCCGGGCAAAGAAATAGTGTTGGGCCCCTCCCCCGCAGGAATAAAAAAATAAATATACATAATATATATAAATAAACATATTCCCATGGGGCCCCTATGCTCGTGCGGGCAAATGCCCAACGGGCCTATGCGTTAAGACGGGCCTGCCCCCCTCCCCGTGCCCCATACGTTCATTTTGGGCAGCTAACTTCTACTGCATAGGAGAGGGTTAGTTTCCACCCATCCTACCCTCTTGCCAGTTACACCTCTGAATCTTGCTGGAATGATATTCTTTGTATCCTAAGTATTTACAAGGCCAAGATAAAGCCACAAATAACCCTCTAAACACGAGACAACTTTCATTCAAGCGAGAGAAAATATATTCTAGCGCTTAATCAGAATCGAAATTAATGTAAACTGAAAGTATGTCATTTTTGTTTGCCTGATGAATTCATTTACAAAATTAAAATTTGTAATTTTACAGTCTTTAAGTCAATAAATTAATGAATTCAAAGTATAACCTGTCATTAGCGTTACATTTTCAAAGATGAAAAATATTGTTGCTTTTTGTCGTGTGACAGGCATAAGTAATAAAAGGGGAAAAACTATTTTTTAAAAAAAATCATTCACCTACCCAACGCAGGTGATGTATTATCTCCCTTTCTCATTCTCACATGAATTGTTCTTCACATGATCTGTGAGGTTGTTAGGCTCACCTTTTTGTTTTACATGTAATTAATTTCAATCACAAAACCAAATGCTTTTTAAATTGTAGAATTGAATTTAAATGAAAGACTTAGAAATTTTGAAATAGTTCTTACAAATATCACCAAACTTAATTCAGCAACATTTTAAATAAAAGTAGTTTTTACAATTTTCCAAAAATGAAATAATGTGACTCTGGACGTTCTTATCAAAGCAATATTCATTGTAATTTCAGGCCTTCAAGGTGGCAATGGGAGGGTGTTAGATTTAAGCCAAGATTTGAACTCACCAGGACTCAGTAAACTGGTTGAGTTTGGTGGCAGTAAAGGACATCTCCATACACTGCAGGACGGGGTCAAGCTGAACCTCCGGGGACCAATCAATGAGACCGTGCACTTGAAGGTGGTACAACACTTTGTTATTGGTCAATGCATTTATTTTATGGCTAGAATCAAGTTTTATAAGCAAACAGAAATAATTGGGTGTCTCAAAATTAGAGTCAAGGTTTAAACCTATTAAATAATGTTCCAATGGTCTTTAAGTATTTTAAAAATTCTTATTGGGGCAATATATTGCTGATTTTTATATAATTTTATATTAGGCTGAATTGGAATTAAATTACTAGTTTTGCACATTTAATAATTTTTTCTACAAATTAATTTTTAAAATGGGAATAAAACCTATAGGTGTTTAGGGAATATGTTGAATTAAGCCTGAAAAACAATTTTGTACACACAGAATTTAAGTAGCTGAATATAACTTACAGTTACAGAATATTTTTTAATTTTTTTTCTTTAATTTTACACATTTAATCAATAAGGTACAAACAAAATGTCTCCCCTTTGACTAGATTAAACCTAAAAGTCTGGATTCACTAGTTGAGTATCACTATTCAATACCAGCATCAAGACTCACAGAGGACAGCCCGACAGAACGTTTTACCTGGGTATCTGGGGAATGGACCAAATGCTCTGCTGAGTGTGGGCCTGGTAAGGTGGAGTATAAGGAACACTGATTTGAGTGTGTGGCTGGTAAGGTGGAGTGTAGGGAACATTACTTTGAGTGTGTGGCTGGTAAGGTGGAGTGTAGGGAACATTACTTTGAGTGTGTGGCTGGTGAGGTGGAGTGTAGGGAACATTACTTTGAGTGTGTGTCTGGTAAGGAGGAGTGTAGGGAACATTACTTTGAGTGTGTGTCTGGTGAGGAGGAGTGTAGGGAACATTACTTTGAGTGTGTGGCTGGTAAGGAGGAGTGTAGGGAACATTACTTTGAGTGTGTGGCTGGTAAGGTGGAGTGTAGGGAACATTACTTTGAGTGTGTGGCTGGTGAGGAGTGTAGGGAACATTACTTTGAGTGTGTGGCTGGTAAGGAGTGTAGGGAACATTACTTTGAGTGTGTGGCTGGTAAGGAGTGTAGGAAACATTACTTTGAGTGTGTGGCTGGTAAGGAGTGTAAGGAACATTACTTTGAGTGTGTGTCTGGTAAGGAGGAGTGTAGGGAACATTACTTTGAGTGTGTGGCTGGTAAGGAGTGTAGGGAACATTACTTTGAGTGTGTGTCTGGTAAGGAGGAGTGTAGGGAACATTACTTTGAGTGTGTGGCTGTTAAGGTGGAGTGTAGGGAACATTACTTTGAGTGTGTGTCTGGTAAGGAGGAGTGTAGGGAACATTACTTTGAGTGTGTGGCTGGTGAGGTGGAGTGTAGGAAACATTACTTTGAGTGTGTGGCTGGTGAGGTGGAGTGCAGGGAACATTACTTTGACTGTGTGGCTGTTAAGGTGTGTTGGATACATTTAGTTGGTATGTATCTAACTGCAAGTGTAAACTCAGTTACCTTTCTTTGAATGAGGGCAGGCTACCAATTGAGGGCCGTGAGCTGCGCGGATCGTGAGACCGGTCAGCAAGTCAACGGCACTGTGTGTCCACAACAAGAGATCCCACTCAAAAATAAGTCTTGCAACTATGGCCCATGTGGTCATGAGGATAGGTTCCAGTATGTACTAATGACTAATATTTTATAATTTAATTTGATTTGAATTTGTGCTCAGTCAGTCAAGATATTGATGGATTTAAAATAACACTTTTACCACACAGAGAACTACATTTTAAAAAAATTAAGTAACTGCAAATATCTTTAATTTTTCAAATATATTTATTGAATTTAAGATGAAATATTATATAAAAGAATTAAATAGGTTTAAAAATCTTATTGCCAGCAACAGTACTTTAAAAGACCAAATTTCAATAGATTTAGAATTCTAGTTTTATTAAAATTAAAAGATTAACATACCTAAAAATTCTGTTTTCAAGACAAGTGGTTTTTTTTATGACGAACTCTAAAATAAACATAAGACGAAAACATTTTCCTAACATTTAAGTCATTAAAAATATACAGCAAAAAGAAACATAATTCAGCAAATAAATAAAAATAAAATATATCGTCAGCATAACTTATTATTTTTTTCCAGATGGGTTGCTGGTCATTTTGGCGATTGCAGTTCTGAATGTGGAGCTGGGGAAGAGACACAATCCATTTACTGCCTGGAGAATGTCCCAGATGGACAATCCAGATATGTGGCAGATGATTTCTGTCAGAATCATATTGGGGAAAAACCTGTTTATAAACGAGCTTGTATGGGTCCTGGAATCGATTGTCCGACTTGGGTGGCCAGTGAGTGGACTGAGGTAAAATAATGATTTAAAAATAACAGACAATTTCATGCCTACTATCATTGACTGAAATTAGAATATTAGGTACAGTAGCGTGGTTAGGGGGGGGCAATGGGGGCGGTCCGACCTGGGCGGCACACGTTTAGAGGGCGGCATTGTGGGCATTTGAAAAGTAAAACAATTTCCAACAACCCCCCTTTTTCTTTTGAAGGGGGAAAACCAAGGTGAACAAGAAATATTCTAAATTTTGAGTCTTCATTAACGGATTTGCGCAACGTTTGTTTGATTACATAGTGGTTGTTATAACTAACACAAACTGTTCAAAACTTTAAAATCACTCAAAAAGGGTATTCATTTGTTTGGAAAATTAAGCAGTATACATCACAGATGTTGCTTTTATAAGAAAACTGCACACAAAAAAACAATACATCCCCGCTGGGCCGAATAATATGTGATATTAATATTGCAACTTCTGTATGGGACCCATCAACTAATGAAAACTAGGGGACAGCCGAATATGCGGAATGCCGGATATCCGGACCAAATATCAGGATTTTTGCCACTATCCGGATGCGGCAAATACCTATGGCAGATCCGAATAGTATCTGGATATCAATGTAGTAAAGAATTTTTACAATTAAATTAAATTAATATTAATTAGTTTATAAACAAATACATAAAAAGTATTAAAAAGTAAAAATAACAATAACCAGAAATCAGTACATTTAACAAGAATTTTCCTTAACAAGACCGAGTTTAACCGGAATTTACTAACTAGTAACTATTGTATTTACTCATATCATTAAATTATTTTCATTGTTATAGCTGATATAGTAGTTTTATATTACAAAATGGTAATTTTATGTTAAAAAATAATAATTTTATGTTAAAAAATAAAAATTTTAAGTTAATTTGTAATTATTAGTTTATACGATAAACTATATAGTTAAACAGGAGCCTTGGAAACTGGGACAGGCTGAGAGTTGGCTTTCGTTTTTAATTTCTTTGTCATTGACTAGTACGTTGATAGTGGTCAATCTTTCAATTCGTTCAATTAAGTATTTAAATTTAAACATTTTACTTATATGATATAAGTTATATCATTTTAATAATAATTTATTTAAATTTTTTATATTTTTTTCCGTTGAACTTTATATGGCAGCTGTAATACTAATAGTGATTTGATTTGGGAACTTAACAATAAAAATGTTGCTTGTCTTACGTGTTATATCTTATTCAGTCTTATAATTTTAAAACTCTATTGTGAATATAATAATGATACAAAATAGGTTAAGTAACAAATTAAGGTATACATTAAATTATTAATATATAACAAAATAAACAAATTAACAAGCGTTGATCCATTCAAATCATTTAAATCTACTCAAAATATAGTAAAAGAATCAATTTCAATACGAGAAAAATATATTAAGTTAAAAAGTTACAAGTATAGATATTTCTTTACTACATAAGACAACAATCTAAGTTAAATAACAGCATATTAAACGTAAATTATCTGAATAAAAGAACAGTTTTATTATGGTTCTAGGTCACGACTTCTTGTACATCACACTACACACTCAGTACAACACTGTTTGCATGGTACACACTACACAGTTCGTTGAAGTTCTTCGAGTTCGTTCATTCAATTCATTGTAAAATGTTCATCGTTGACTTTAACAATGTAACAACGTCGATACCAGATACTCTTCATTTGTAGGATAATAAATATTTTAACAAATAGTATGAAATACTTGATATGAGGTAGTAGAGCTATTAGCTCTTACACTTAAATGTGGAGATATCCGGATCCAGAATCCGGATCCGGCAAATATTAGGGCCAAACTATCCGGATTTGGCAAATAGTAAAAAACTATATCCGGCTGATCCCTAATGAAAACATTGTTAAACTAGAACAAATTCAAAAAAGAGCTGCCAGATTCATTACTGGAGAAGATTCAAAACTGACAAGAATAACACCATTAGTTAAATCATTAAACCTTGAAATACTAGAGGATAGAAAAACCAAGAGTAAATTATTAATTATAAATAAAGGAATTAATTCTAATTTAGAAATACAATACAAAGATAACTTAATACAACCCTCAGATAGACATAAGGATAAAAACACCTTTCTTATTCCGTATGCAAGAACAAACTCATACAAATTCTCATTCTTCCCGTCCGGAATTCGGGCGTGGAATGGGTTGCCTTAAGAAACCAGGAAAACCAACACTTTATCAACATTTAAAACTGTAATAATAATTCAGGACTAGACAAAAACCATAGATAATCGTAGGACGCAATAATCTTCTGTATGGAAGGAGCATCTGTAACAGATAAGATAAGATAAGATGTTTTCACATTTGTTCACCTTAAATAAGATTAGCATTGTGTTTGTTTTATTATTTTATTGCAAGTGTTATACTTTTTATATCAGAGGTCTTTAAAGTTTAAAAAAAAGGTTTTGGATCACTTTCACTCTGGCACTGTTAGTTGCTGCACTGTAATTGAAATTTAAAAAAAATAAATATGCACATGCTCTCATCTTAATTTCATTTTTCAAAAAACTAGGACATAGGAACATGACATCAAAAAGTGAAATTTATTTTAATGAACATAAAATAATTTCAACGAAATGGAAAGGCCTGTTGTAGGGTAATGATATTATCAGTGTCAGAAGCATTGTTTGCTACTAGTGCAAGCAGGTTAGGTTACTAATGCAAGTAGGTTCGGTAGAGAGCACCTGCTGGCAATGTTCCCTTTAAGCTGTGATATATTCAAATGTTGTTCCCACAGTGCAGTGTGATATATTCAAATGTTGTTCCCACAGTGCAGTGTGATATATTCAAATGTTGTTCCCACAGTGCAGTGTGATATATTCAAATGTTGTTCCCACAGTGCAGTGTGATATATTCAAATGTTGTTCACACAGTGCAGTGTGATATATTCAAATGTTGTTCCCACTGTGCAGTGTGATATATTCAAATATTGTCCCCACAGTGCAGTGTGGTATATTCAAATGTTGTTCCCACAGTGCAGTGTGATATATTCAAATGTTGTTCCCACAGTGCAGTGTGATATATTCAAATGTTGTTCCCACAGTGCAGTGTGACTTGTGGTCATGGCAGACAGTCCAGGACTGTCCACTGTCAGCAGGAAGGAGATGAGGACAATGAGCTGCCTGTTGTTCTGGATAATTCCAAATGTCCCTCCCACGACAGACCCCACACAATCCAATCTTGCAGCTTGGAACCCTGTTCTGATGGGAGCAACAATGTCATGGAGGCAGTAGTGGTAAGCACATGTTTTTTTGTAAATAGGTCACTAATTAGCTATTCAAAGAGTTGCAATGCTTAATGAACAAAAGTAATGATTATTATTTAGTACATGGTCAGAAACATTGGACCAAATGCTGCAATATTAAAAAAAAGATGATTATATCTCTAAATTTTGTCATGTAAACTGTACAGTAACAAAACATTTACACCTAGGTTTCATCAAATTATATAGCATCACATTGTGTAGAATCAAGTTGTATAACATCAAGTTGTATAACATCAAGTTGTATAACATCAAGTTGTATAACATCAAGTTGTATAACATCAAGTTGTATAACATCAAGTTGTATAACATCAAGTTGTATAACATCAAGTTGTATAACATCAAGTTGTATAACATCAAGTTGTATAACATCAAGTTGTATAACATCAAGTTGTATAACATCAAGTTGTGAAGCACTAATCTGTTAAATTACATGTATTTAGAAAAGTGAAACCCATACGTTTCTGGAAAGTTCTCTATTATTTTTTTTCCATTCGTGTCTATTCCAGGAATAGGCCAAACGTATTAGATTTATGATCATCCACTTTTTCTCTGATCCTGATAGAGTTAAAATTGTTTGTGAAGAATCACTGACTAATCTGTTGACACTATATTATCCAATCACGAGTCTTGACAAATAAAATGATTTAACTTGTCAAATCTTTCCTAGTTTGATTACATAAATAATTCTCTGATGTTATTGTTGAAATGATCATGAAAGTGCCATGTAAACATGCATGCTATACAATAGTGAAATTGTAATTTTGATTTCCATGAATTTATTCTTAGACTGGTTTAGTGAAGTTTTCAATATTACTTTTAATCTCACTAAATGTGAATATTTTTGTGATTAAAAAATGCCACAATTTATCATTTGCTGAAGTGTATGATCGTTAAATTTTCACATGGTTGGTTTAATTCTGTGCTTATCTTTCGTCAGATGCAGACAGATGTCGTAAATTGCAACAATTCATTATATGGGTGCTGTCCTGACAAAGTGACACCAGCATCAGGGGAGAACAATCTTGGTTGTATAGAAAAAACAAAAGAAGGTAACAACAGTTGTCTTTCCTTTTATTTTTCCTGTAAATAATTTTCAACACTGAATGCTGCCAAATTAAACCAAAACATTTATTGCCTTACTTTAATTCTTTTGAAAAAGTACATTATCGTTTTTAGAATTTTGTTTAAATTAAATCAATTTAGGGACTCGTGATTTCTTAAAAACAAGTTTAAAAAAAACTTTAATTAATCCTGGATGACATATGAACCACATAGTTTATGGGTTTGATGTATGGGTTTCAACCATATGAATCATGTAGTGTTTGTCTTTTTACATAGTAGTGTCTAGATTCTTCAAAGCATATCTTATAAAATTGCAACTCCAAACCTTTCCTCCAAAAAAAAATAAAAAAATTCTTTATCCCTGTAATGGCGATATAATCCAAGTTTGTGGAGACAAAAAAATAGGGCCTTACGCACAAGCTTCATTACAAACTTAGATGACGAAATGACAAGCTGACTCACTCAATGAACGCTCTTAATTAAGGAATTTCAGCTTGGGAGGGGGTTGCTGCATGGTATATTTATGTGATTTAAAAAATGGTATAAAATTGGACACTCATGTATAAATGATGTTATGCCAATATGAATATCAACATATGACACCAATATGTCACGTGACCACGCCCCTTTTTTCCATTTCATATCCCAAGGATCTTGATTAGAATGTGGTAGCCGCGTATAATGTGTACTTCCTTTTGTGATCATTCATTTGTGTCCTATTCCCAAATAGGAGCCACGGGGAGGTACATAAATACACAGAAATATAGAGTGGGTGGACTGGCAAGGTGTCAAACCTCCTAAATGTTTCATGTGTATTCTATAATGGGGTCCTAACACAGTAAATCCACCAGGGTGTGGTGGCAGCTGTGTCCCTGGTGTTGTAAGCTTACATTGCAGGCAGCCTAACCCGGCGCCAAAACCCATTCATTAGCTTCAGGGGCCAAATACTGGCTCATTAGGAGGTCATCAACCATTTGATTTATTTCCATGTTCCTAGTTCTAATGTGTAACAGCCGCCATCAACGTGTAAATACTTTCTACTTTCTCTGATATTTAATTCAGAGCCCTATGCTTCACTGCTTCACGCTGCTGGTCTTTGTTTTTATCGTTACTCCAGGGTGTCTTAGCAGCGGTGCGATTCGGTGGCTCACATCGACTGCTCTATACGCTCATCTCTTTAATAATTTTCAATAAAATTTAAATTTTATGAAGAATTTTAGTGAATTTACGAGAAATAATAGCATTTTATGTTAAACAAGTTAAAATATATTTTCTAGTGCAGATGTAATATCAAAGCTAATTGTTTTTATACAAAATATTTTATAATCGTAAACACTATTATCGACCCCAACAACATTTGTTAAATAAAATAAACCGATTAATATTATTCTGGAAACCCTTCGAAAACCTTCGCGTCTGCGTTGTGGTGTTTAGGGTAGAAATACGAGTTGAGGGATTAGAAGGCGTCATCTAGATATTACGTATTACCCCCCACCCCATCCACCCCATTGTTTCTTCTAAGGTACGTTGGCGCTTGTGCAAAATAACAAACTTGTGCGCAAAGTTGCTCAGCATCCATCTTTTGTGAAAATATTTTGTGAAATATGTTATCCTTTTTAAAATTTCCTGCGTAGTAATTTTAAACTGATCCGCGTTGTTGGTCAGATATCTGCGCCGCGCAGCTTAAGGGAACATGCCCCCCTCCCACACACACACACATTTACCGGTGGTGCCCGGTACATGTTTTTCGCTCCTTCGCGCATACGTTCAAATTAGATGTAGACACACAATTTTGAGCATTTTTTCTACAAGTTTAGAACAACGATTCCCCGAACACTGAAAGCGGAGTTTAGTTTTCTGTAGTATCCAGGCGACGCTCTGATCCCCCAAGCTGACCCTTGATCCCTTAAGCTTGGGCCTAAACGTCGGTGTTCGTAACCAGACTCTTGTGATGTGGCTGCTAAAGCCATGAGATTAATATATTGTAGCGGCTCGCTACCAGACATGGCGTTGGGGATCAAAGCCGTGATATGATACTCGGGGTAGAGTTGAAGAGAACTTCTAACTACATGAAGCCCAAAATAGATATAACACACACGGAAACACGGGCACACACTGGCACACATGGACGCACAGTGGCACACATGGACACTCACTGGCACACATGGGCACACTGTGGCACACATGGACACATGGGTACACACGACACAATAGCACACTTGAATTTATGAGCACACTCAGGTTTACAGGCTAGATGAAAATAGTTTTGAAGAAGATTTATGTTTTCGCCTAATATGAAGCAGAATTTAAAATTAATGTTTAAAACATGTTGAAGTGAATAAAACATTGAAACTCAAAATGACTTTTATAACGGTGTTCAATCGTCAGAACGGTAAAAACCGTAAACGCATACAGCGCAGTTCCGGGCAGAAAAATTTAAAAAGCAAATCAAGAAATATAACATGTAAACCATGTATTAGAAACACTTACAATCTCAAATGAGTCAGCTCACGTAATCACTCCGTCTTCACTGTGTTGTGTACTATTTCACGCTTTCATTTTACGAAAAAGTTTTCAAAGGAATTTAGAGAAAAATAAAAACAGTGATCTTGGCATCTTGGGCACACGAGCTGTTAGGGTCAAGCTCAAGGAATATTACCGTACTTTTTTGAAACCTGGCCACGAACTCAAACTGACCTCTTGGACGTATTAAACTAATTCGTGCCACCTTCAAATCATTAAATATATTTCTCAGTATATCTGTGGTTGAACTCAAGATCAGACTTCTTTCGGTGCTGGTGGAAAAGGCCAGATTAAACCCCTGACCAGAATATACCCGGACTATTCTGGCCTAGACCAGGGTAAATTCTGGTCAAGGGTGTAATATGGCCTGTCATACCGGGGTAATAGTTTTGGAGGCCAGTCACAACAAACACTAAGGGTTAAGCACAGAATAGACCCTATCACTATTTATTTTTTAAATCCTTTATATTAACTCGTGGTGTCTGCGGCCGCCTGACCGACCGACCGCCCTTGTCACCAAAACTTTTGAGCGATTTTTAACCCACTTGCTCGTAAACTAGCGAGCTGAAATTTTGCAGGCAGTTTCGTACCGATAATAAAAACAATGTATCAAAATTTCAGATCGATCGCAGGTACCGTAATTAAATTATTGATTTTTTAGATTATTTTATTTATTCCTATGTATCATGCTATTTTTTTTAGATAGAGCGTCGCGGTGCGTATTATATTGAACAACCTTTCTGTCGTGCAATAAGGTGCGTATTTTATTGACAGCTCTTTTTATAAACATATTCCTGATCGGTGCGCATTATATTAAACATGTTTTACGACACAACTGCAATTTTGTATTTCTGGATGGTCTGGCGCTGCGTATTATAATGAACATTCTTTTAATTACTTCTCGTACATAAAGGATTTATAGTCAAAAACTTGGTTTTTTACGGGTTTTTCTTATTTAAATATCAGATGCAACGGGGCTCACAGGGTTATTAAGTTAAATTTAATTGTTATTTATTTTTGAGTACTGAGTTCAAACGTTAAAATATGTTAAAAGCTGGTAAAAACCATCCCACAAAG
Source organism: Ampullaceana balthica (assembly GCA_944989445.1). Classification (NCBI taxonomy): domain Eukaryota; kingdom Metazoa; phylum Mollusca; class Gastropoda; family Lymnaeidae; genus Ampullaceana; species Ampullaceana balthica. The sequence continues at coordinate 966,204 of CALYLW010000011.1, read as the reverse complement.
ATAAAATGATACAAGAGAAAGTATTTAAAAAAATGAATTATTGTAATAAACACAAGTGTTACTAAAATAAAATGAAATCAGAACTATAGTCCTATTTCAAATAAAAATTAAGGTGCTTCGATACTTGTTCCGCATCTCAAAATTGACTTAAATTTAAAAGATAAATAAAACCAGATATATTTGCTAGAACCGATTGTATACTTGTGTATGTTCTCCGTCACATTTTCCAAATAACAACATACTTCGTCATCTATAACGTATTTCACATAATTTACAAAGACCATTGAATCCATTTTTTGTGGCGATTTAGAATTTCAGACCGGCGGCGTTTTGAGTCAAACTAAAGTTATGTAAAACAAATATTAGAAATATGATCTTAATTCCTATTTGCTAAGTGTAACTTGAAACTGCTTCATTCATTCAACAACTGGAATAACTTTATTTAGTTAAAAACGATCTTGGCTCCATTGTCTCCTTTAAGGTCCAATGTGCAAAATAACTAACTCGAGTGCAACGTTGCTCAACATCCATTTTTCGGTGAACATTTTACCCCCCCCCCAAAAAAAAACAGATAATATATTTTCATTATCAAAATTTGATGCCCTGTAATTCTTAACTGTTGCGCGGCGACGGTCAAATATCTGCGTGGCCAAACAGCCGCGAAACTTAAAGGGAACATTGGTCTTGACCCCCAAACGTTATGTGATTCAGGTGTCACCCGAGTCATCCCCACACCTAACAACAGTGAGGTCAGTCAGTAATGGCTTGCAAATAGTTATTTTTAATCTAAAAATGATATGACACATAAATATATTTCCATAGTGCTATGTCAAGATTTAGTTGAAGTAATACAAGCATTAGATAATTAGCAGAGCCGTCTTTACACCAGTTTGGGCCCCCGGTCAAAGAAATAGTGTTGGGCCCCTCCCCGCAGGAATAAAAAATAAATATACATAATATATATAAATAAACATATTCCCATGGGGCCCCTAAGCTCGCGGGCTCCCGGGCAAATGCCGAACGGGCCTATGTATTAAGACGGCCCTGGATAATAGTAATAATACTAAATTGAAGAAAAAAAACCCACACGAAATAAAAACAATTACACGTTTATAAAACTATTACAGCACCATTGCTCCATGGACGGTCGACTCTATATCACACTGTTCCGGTAATTTATATTCTAATTATTCTTCTGTATAGAAGGATCGTCTGTAACAGATAAGATAATATTATTTACATAACAGTAATAACGAGCAATGAATCCTATACATTAGCTCATAACACAGTAACAGAGTGAGACATTGATACATATTTAATATTTTAAACAAGAAATATACCCGCACTTTGTAGCGGGTGTGTGCTGACCCTTTTCCCCAGTATTAGTTGTTAGTTATTACATGTTTTTTCCCCAAGTTATTTATCAGATTTATCTATTACCAACTATTTTGATAATAATGTAGTACCCGTAATAAAAAAACCCATAAAAAAACAAGTTTTTTTTACAATAATTCCTTTATGTACGAGACATAACTGAAAGAATGTTCATTATAATACGCAGCGAAAGACTATCCAAAAATACAAAATTGTAGTTATGTGTCGTAAAACATGTTTAATATAATGCGCACCGATCAGGAATATGTTTATAAAAAGTACTGTCAATAAAATACGCACCTTATTGCGCGACAGGAAATGTTGTTCAATATAATAAGCACCACGACACTATAGCAAAAAAAGTTAACATGTTACATAGAGATAAATAAAGATAATCTAAAAATTCATTAGTTTAATTACGGTACATTCGATTTATCTGAAATTTTGAAACGGCACGAGTCTGCCTGCAGAATTTCAGCTCGCTAGCTAACGAGGAAGTGGGTTAAAATTCGATCCAAAGTTTTTTCGGCACCGCTCGCCTGCCTCAAGCAAGCAGACACCACAAGTTAATATAAATGATTTTAAAAAAGGCAACTGCTTTGTACCACTCAGCTCAGCTCAATTTAAGATAAGAACACGAAAATGTGCGCACCGTAATTTGACAATAAAAGATTTTTGAAAGCGCACCGATCAAAATAAAGTATTGGAAAAAAATACCGCACCAAAATGAACTCGTTTTGAATGTCCCCATGAAGTTGTTCAATATCGAAATGAGATTTAATATTTATCTATTTGTCTCAACATTTTCTGATCTTTTAATTGATGGCTTTCGGGCAAAAAGTACAATTACAAAAAATATACGCAAACCATCTGCAGGTTAAAATGAACCGTCCTGCCAAATTTGGTTCCCGTCAGTCATTTGGTTTTTCCGTGATTTTGGAACTTACAGTCGAAAAGTGGACCATGCATACAAACATAAAAATATACAAACACCAACTGAGCTTTATATATTAGATAAACGTAACAAAAGGAAATACATCTTAATACATTTTATAGAATTTTGTTTTAATTCTACCGCAAATTAGGAATATAAATATTATAAACTCATGTACGACCAAGCTTATGTATTGTGAAGATGATATCGTGGAATTCAAGTTATCTGACTAGAAAGTGACTTTCAGAACATTTTTATCTTTCAATCAGATGCTCATATCAACTGATAGCTTAACTTAATTTATTATTTGTCTACACGAGGATTCGTTTTTATAACTTGTAGTGTTATACATTATATTTAATTTTCAAAGATATCTACAAACGTTAATAGATATAGGTATTTAGTATTTACTAAAAATTTTGCTGCTGCATATATTTAATTAAAATGAAAAACAAATAGAAAAAAGAAAATTATTTTTGTTCCAACAAATCCTTAAAAATATATGTTTAAATTATAAAATCTATAAGTTGTGTTAAAATTTTGTTGTTCGTTGTGCTGTGTATTAGATTATGAACGTGTCCTGATTTTTGTTCTCAATTATCTAAAAAAATAACAGAAATTCCGTACGCAAAGAATTTAAAATTTAAAATTGTTTAAAAGGATATGAATTAAAATGTATTTTAGGGCTTTTAAAATACACAACAAAGACAAAAAAATTATCTTAAATCAACTACTTTTAAATATTTTCATATTCTTGTCATAAATCTTAATAATTTTCCATAAAATAGACGAATTCAAATTATTTACACATTACTTTAATTGTATAAGCTTAACATTTTTAATGAATAACCGTATTTTAATGAAAAACACAAAATATGTGTGCTTTTATTTAATGCAATAAAGACAAAATTAATTTTTAATAGCTTACCTTACAATAATTTTCTGAAAACTGAAACAGTAATATAAATTACTACTTGCAAGTTAAACACAATATTTGAACCACCATGCCTTGTAGGTACTTGTTCGCGCATCATTCTGCGAATGTCAAAATTCCACGCAAAAACGGTCGTGGTGATATTAATAGTACATATTATTCGGCCAAGCGGTGATGTGTTTTTTGTAGGGCTGTTAACGATTAATTTAAATTTAATCATTAACTTTTGAAAAATTAACGATTAATTAATTGTTAATTTCGATTAAAGCTAAAAAAGTGAAATTTATGGTGTCATGAGTAGGCCTGTCAACGGGTACCCGGGACCCGGGTACCCGTTGCCGTGTAATTACGCGGGTAGTAAAATTCCGCTCGGGTACTCGTGAAAATTTGTAATATAAATTACTACTTGCAAGTTAAACACAATATTTGAACCACCATGCCTTGTAGGTACTTGTTCGCGCATCATTCTGCGAATGTCAAAAATCCACGCAAAAACGGTCGTGGTGATATTAATAGTACATATTATTCGGCCAAGCGGTGATGTGTTTTTTGTAGGGCTGTTAACGATTAATTTAAATTTAATCATTAACTTTTGAAAAATTAACGATTAATTAATCGTTAATTTCGATTAAAGCTAAAAAAGTGAAATTTATGGTGTCATGAGTAGGCCTGTCAACGGGTACCCGGGACCCGGGTACCCGTTGCCGTGTAATTACGCGGGTAGTAAAATTCCGCTCGGGTACTCGTGAAAATTTGGCTTCAATGTCTATATTAACCGTAGGCTAAACTTCGGCTACCATGCGGCATTTTTTGTGTGTTTACATTGTGGCTCGCGAAACAATTTATCAAATGAAATTTTGTGTTTCCAAAATATGCTTAGAATTACATCTAAAGAGAAATATCTGTCAACGGGAAATATCTGTCAACAGGAAGTATCTGTCAATGGGAAATAGAATACGGTCCAAACAAACTACAATGTATTTTTTTTTCTCTCAACGTGAAACTGAAATCGCACAACACATTTTTTTATTCTTTAAAAGAATCATATAAAGAAAACAAGAGTCCTCTGCCAAAAAAAAAGGATGGACTGCTTAGAGATGAAAGACGCTGTTTGTTAATTAAAAAAACATCCCTGCTTTGACTAACTTTGCTTTGAAATACGCCGATTGATACTAGCTAATGTTGTTTATCTACCCACTTCTCCTCCCTTCACTCTCATACCCACACCCCTTGCATTCGCTTGTACTTCTTGTGTTCATTAACACGTGGTGACCTAGAAAAACTGATGTTAATAATGCGTACAAGGTTGTCAGTGTTAAATGTTAATAAATTAAATAGTTACTAACAGTGTAAGATGGGCAGATGTCGGCCGTGAGGATTGAATGCATAGAGTTGAAAGAGACCGTGTTTGTTTTTTGTTCCTAAAAACACCCTTTGCTTTGACACTAACTTTGCTTTGAAATAGCCGACAGTGGGTCACCGATTGATACTATCTAATGTCGTTTTTATACCCCCCCCCCTCTCCTCTCTTCAATCCTATAACCATGTGTTTCTCAAACTTTTTACTATAGCGGACCGGAAGGAATTTTTTCCAGGAACCGGTGCACTATTTTCCCTGTACTTACATGGTAGCGAAATGTATTTTATTTCCTTTTATTTCATTCATTTAAAAGCTTAGCGTCAAAAATGACAAATTCTATTGGATTAGTATTATGGTAGCAATGGGAGGATTATAATTATATTTTTCTCTCCTTTCTTGATAACTTCCGCGGACCACCACTTTGAGAAGCACTGCTATAACCGACACTCCTTGCGTTCGCGTGTGTTTCCTGCGTTGATTAACACCTGTTTGCCTAGCCCAAAAATTGATGTTAATAATACACCCAAAGTTAATAAGATGGGTAAGACGTCGTATGGAATCCGGCCAATCAGTTGATAGCGACACCGCAAAATGCAACCATTGCAATGAAATTGTGTCTACGAAAGGTGGCAACCCAACGCGATAAAACGCCACCTGAAAGCTATTCATAAAATTGATATTGATAAACAAACCGCCGATCCACCCAATATCAGAAATTTGTTGGCGTCAACAAAAGCAGTACCACTGACCAAAGCACGATCACTTGAGATTTACCGCAGTATTGCGTTCTTCATCGCCCTTAGCATCGACTACCGACGCCAAGTGGATATTAACATTCAAGGTATATGTTACGTCATTGCTGTTGACATTTTGTTTGCATGTTCAGTTTACTGTAGTTTTAGTTTATGAGTATGACGAATGCATTTACAGCAAGAATTGAACAAAAGTTTTTAGTGCATTATATTTAATTGTAGTTACTGAAAGTAAGCCGTTAGCTACTACTACTGCGTGAAATGAGGTGCATGGATGGTGGCTAGGTTGCATTGTATAGCGGTATTGATGGGGAAGGTTATGCGACGTTAAGAACGGGTAACCCGGGTACCCGTTCGAAATTTTCACGGGTACCCGGGCAGCTTTTTTCAACAAAATTGACAGCCCTAGTCATGAGTAACAATTATTAAAAGTACTTGTCGCAAATCGAAATAACACTGAAATGTCTTCTTAATATGACATATTTTAAATAACAACGCATACAGACAAGTGTATTGACATTATTTGGTCCAGTGATGAGCGGGTCTTATTGAGAATGTAACCAGCCGAGCTGAACAAGTGTCTGATACTGCAGTTACTGTAGTTGATGTTTGGTTTGCAGGTGATTTGTAAGCTAAGTGATAGAACCATGGTAGCCATGTTCCCTTTAAGCAGCGTGGCTGCGCAGATATTTGACCGACGCCACGCATGAGTTTAGAATCTCTGCGCAGCAAATTTAGTAAAATATTGCACAAAAAATGGACGTTATGCAACTTTTCACACTAGTTTTTTTTTAACTTTGCAAACGGACCAACGATTTCTCTCAATGGACACAATAACCTTTATCAACATTTTGAACATTCATATCAGTCAATAGTTTAAAACCAAAATGTTTGTGTAATCGTCCGGAAATTAGTCTATATTTATCGGCCGAAATATTGTACTTTTTTGCTTCCAGTACATTTATAAGTGGTGGGTCGATTAATCGTTCAAAAAATCTTTAATCGTTAAAAGATTTTAACGATTATTGGAGAAATTAATCGTTAATTTCCGCTGCCCTATTTTATTTTGGTATTTTTCTTATAAAAGCGTCATGTATGACGTACACAGCTTAATTTTCCAAACTAATCGATACCTTTTTTGAGCGATTAAAAATTTTTGAACGATTAATCGACCCACCAATTAGTTATAACATCCACTCTGTAATCACACAAATGTGGTGCGAATCCGTTATTAAAGACTCGTAAGTACGAAGTATTTTTGTTTCACTCGGGTTCTCCCCCTTCAAAAAAAGGGCGGTTGTCGGAAATGGTTGTATATTTCAAATGCCCATAAATGCCGCCCCAAAATGTGTGGCGCCCGGGGTGGACCGCCCCTCCGCCCCCTAGCTACGCCACTGATATGAAGCCACGCAGGGGGTATTGAATCACCGCGCAATAACTTTTATTTAAATATAGCACCAAAAAAAATGGATGCTGTGCAACTTTGCACATGATTTTTCGCTCTTTGCACCCGGACCAACGTACCTTAGAAGGAACCTAGGTTGGGAGGTGTGAGGGCAATACAGTTACACCAAATGTCATTGGTGTCGTCATAACAACAAGAGTTTGGTTGGTGGGTGGAAGACAAACACCACGTCATAAAACAACATATTGTCTGTTCTTAGCTGTAGAAATGAATGCGTTAAGAGCACGGATTTTAGATTGATATTTGGCACTTTGACTCTATAGTTAAACAGCTGCGTTATTTTAAGTGCACGCCGTCTCGATTATGACGTGACTTTGAGGTCACCCGCAGCTATTAACTGCAGTTGCCGTCCGTCCTTTGTACTCCTCAGATCATGTTCTCAATGGAAAATTCCATGCCCATGGCTACCACCATGGTTTCTGGTTGCGTGTTTTTAAGTAATGGGCATCCATATCAGGTAACTTTCAACTTTTGAATCATCCGTAAAAAAAAATATTTAAAAAACTATGAATAAATAAAATATAAATATAAGATCCACAGTGGTGCTTTAAACCTTAAGTAAACCAGATATGGCGGGGGTCTGTGCTCGAAAGTGAGCCGTTGAGAACTTCGATGTTTGCCAAACCAATATTTGCTTGTGTATAAATTAACTCCACAAACTAGGTCACTAGGTCAATAATCTCCTCTATCTGTTTCACCGCCTGCATATAGCCTTATTTCTAACGTGAAATAACTATTTTTAGCTTTGTAATTCAGTACGCCCTAAAAAAAATGTTGGCTTGATAATTGAAAGTTTTGGAGGTGACTTGGATAGCTGTTGTTTGATAGCAGTTGTTTGATAGCTGTCGTTTGATAGCTGTTACCGTGACTTACTGAAGTTGACGGGGACTTATCCCAGACTTGCGACTCAACGTAATTCTATATCGTAATGGCGGATGGAACCATACATATTTTTACTATTTCACAACCGCCAGCCAATCAGCGTCGATAAAATACCCTCCATTTTTTTTAAATTGGATCTCTTTTTTCGAAGTGTGAAGTGTGAAAGGATGTTGACCCTAACTTGCAAATTCAGATTTTTGCTGTTGTAAAGAATAGAAGTAATAATTGAAACACATTGCCACGATTCGTTGGACTTGTTGAGTTGTCAAAAAATCCCATCTCCTCCACGCTGTGCCACCGAACACAGAGAGTAATGGGACTGTCAATTTTTGTGGGAGAACTTGTGGGTTTGTTTGTTTGTTTGTTTGTACAATGGAGTTTTTAAAGTGTTGGTTGAGAAGATTAAATGGAAGCGAGATACAATGAATTTGACATGACTTTTGAGAGAGTTGAAAGCGATATCAGACAACTTGAATGCAAATGTAATTTATGGTTCTTCAAAGGCAAGTAGGCGGCATGATCTCTCATATATATCCAGGGGGGGGGGTGAAATACATTTATAGGAAATTCTACTCTGAAAATAACCGGACAAATGTAGGGATATCGGAAATATAATGAGTGCAAAAGATGATTATATGTGATTACAAATACATCATGAGGAAATGGTCTGAAATATAAATATCACGCCATTAGGACATGTTTGGAAACACATAAATATAACCCAAAAAAAATTCTTAGACAATATACATTTATATCTTAAGGGAAATGGTAGGGTGTGTAAAAATAATTCCACATGGAGGTGGTCGGATATTTAAATAAAACAAGATTGGAAATAATTCCGAAATACAATTATAATACATCGGAAGCTATAAGACAACTGTCACCAGATATTCAAGGACGTGGGAAGGGGCGGTGGTCTCACCAGGAAGGCAATTGTAGTTTTTGGAGAGGGACTCATTTTACGATGAGTTTTTTTTCTTCCAACTTTTGAACTAAGCCTACGCCCCTGCAGATATTTCCTGGTCATGACCCCATTATAAATGATGTTTAGACTGAACGCTCTCAGTGGGAATTCTTGAGAATGCGCGCCTTATCTTGATGCGCCCCTTGTGCAAATGTAGGCAGTGCAACAACTGCGTCTTCTTTGGCTTATGGCAATGTGACACCAACAAAAAAATGTTTAAAATAAAACAATATCCGTGAAGATTTAATTATGATTAGACATTTTTAACATTGTACGTACCGATAGGAGTCTGGAGCGTTTAACAAAACATTGTACGTACCGATAGGAGTCTGGAGCGTTTAACAAAACATTGTACGTACCGATAGGAGTCTGGAGCGTTTAACAAAACATTGTACGTACCGATAGGAGTCTGGAGCGTTTAACAAAACATTGTACGTACCGATAGGAGTCTGGAGCGTTTAACAAATTATTGTACGTACCGATAGGAGTCTGGAGCGTTTAACAAATCATTGTGCGTACCGATAGGAGTCTGGAGCGTTTAACAAAACATTGTACGTACCGATAGGAGTCTGGAGCGTTTACATCAGTGGTTCCCAAACTTTTTTGACCCACGGACCCCTTTTATACTCAAAATTTCCCCACGGACCCCCTAGTAAAAAAAAACTTTATAAATGCATAGTACAAAACTTACAAAAGCAACATTTTGATGAAAAGTACGGTATTTATTAAAATTATTACTTTTGTTTAATATAAAATTGGAGAAAAAAGAACTTGGATTAACGTGATGAGATTTTATGAGTGTATTTATTATGCCTGACTCAATGTTTGTGTGTAGGAACCGCAAATCCTCACGAGCACCAATTTCTAGTCGTTTATTTTTTAAATTTTAATGATGAGATTCATAACGCCACTGATTCTTTGTTCTATCAAATAGAAAGACAGTAAAACTGTAAAAAAATTATGTACAATAACCTTTAATGCATGATATAAAATTTGGATCTGACTTTGTAACCAGAATTTGTGGTATCCTAGTTCAAACAGTGGCATAAGTTCCTCATTTGTGGATATTTCAATAAGCTGCTCCTGTATTAGTATGTATTCATCTATGTTTGGAATCTGAGTTTGTCCATGCGCTAAAGAGCTCAACTGCCAGTCGGAAATATCCTATAGTGGCAAATGCCTACAAAATGTCCACATGAAGAGCCGTTAAGATTTGACAGTAAGCAAGCAAATCCTTAACTATGTGGCAATTTCAAAAGATTTGAAAACCGAGAACATTCTCCTGTTCCTAAGTTTTGTTTGCAAAGAAAAAGATTTGCAACAAACTCAGATATAACGCTTTTAGTTTTGATTAAATTTAATTGGTTACCTTGTAGAAGTTGTAGTTTCAAATTAGTTTTGTTGAAGTTGGGTAAATAAATCATTCATAAAGGATATGTCATTTTTAAAGTTAATTGTGATGCTAATTGTCTTTGTTTTCCAGGAATTTGGACAATGAATTAAACAGAGTATAAAATCGATTTAAATATGTACGTGATGATAACCAGCGTACTTCTGTGTGAATAAATAATCCATTATAGTCTTCTTCTGCATTTTCCAAACCGTGGTGAGCAAATAATCTCTCATCGAAGGCATTCCTTTTGATTTTATTAACTGCTCTAATGACATACTGTAGTGATCCATGCAAACTTTAAATATGATTTTTTGCGTGAATATTTGATGTTGATGAATGACTCAATTTACTGAAAATACATTTGGTACAGCATGTTTTAAATATGCCAGAAATTCAAGTGTATTGCTTTAACTTCAAACATTTTTTTAAAATTCAGTAAATAACGTTTCAAGTTAAGTATCTGTTTCCAAACATTTAGGCATACTTCAAATATCCATTAACACCATATTGTCGGCATTGTTTCTTTGGCTCACTCAGTGCTGGATTTACCTATTTGCTAAACAAGTTATAACTTAGGGCCCCTGCCTTCTTGGGGGCCCCCGGAAGTTTATGTTCATATTTGTCACTGCTATAGATTATCTAGACCTCAAAAAGTCCTTAAATAGCTTAGGGCCCAATCAAGTCTTAATCCAGCCTTGGGCTCACTCATTCTTTTATCTGTTGTAACAGACCACTGTTAAGAATTATTTTCAATGGAATGCTACAGTAAAGCCCTATTGAAAACATTTGATGATAGAATACAATTTAGATAAATATAACTTCCTGACACATCGAATAATACACAACTTTGCAACCCTCGTAGATTCAAGTTAAAAACTTGTATTTTTCTACTTATAGTTATAGGGAATTCGGCATTTCTTCTGCATCAAGCTTGACCTTTCAAAAAATCAAGTATTTTTATTGGTTATAGATATGGGAATTACAGTAGTTCTTATAGAGTGGCCTAACGGAGAACACCTTGAAAAAGCAACTGCCATAGGAAGTCTCTCAGATAACACTAGAGCTGAAAGGAAAGCACTAGAGCTTGCCGCAAAAATTCTAACAAGTGACCCCCACTCTAAAAACAGCCAGATTGTCATCCCCACTGATGCTAAGACAGTGCTCCAGTCTCTCAAAAACCCAAACTCTTTGATCAATCAGACACTCAGTACAGAACTATTGAAACTGAGCAAAATAACAAAAGAACTTATTCTCCAATGGATCCCTGAACATTTGGAACTTGAAGGAAATGACACTGCTGACTCCTTGGCAAAAACTGGAGGCAGTCAAAACCAGGCAGAGCCATCTCTACACCACGAAGAAATCAAGGCAATGCTCAAAAGAAGTGAATCTGAAAGATGGTCCGAGCTCAAAGAAAACAACCCAAAAAGTGATGCATACTTCAAACTCCTCCGCAAATCACAAAACATCATTTTCAGGCTAAGGACTGGCCACAACAAACTAAGGCAACACATGTTCAGCAAACTTCGAATTGGAGAAAGCGAAATGTGCCCCCTGCGGGATAGCTGCGGAAAATGCGGAACATGTTCTCCAAAACTGTCCTCTGTACCACCATACCCGGACAGACATATGGCCCCAGGAAGCTACCCTCGATGACAAACTCTATGGTGGACTGGAACAACTGACAGCCACAGCGCAGTTCATCACAAATATAGGACTTGCTGTCTAAATCCTCTATCAAAAGATTTTGAGAACGAAGAAGAAGACAGTAGTTCTAATACTTTTTTTTACGTAAAACAACATTGTATCCATGAAGGATATCACCTAAGATGGTATTTAATTAGTAGAAAAGGCATTCAAATACTATTTTATTTATTATTATTTATTTTAATTTCAATAATAATAAAAAAATTAATGAGTTTTATTATTTGATTTTTAAACCTTTCGCGGACCCCCTGACATTGTTCAGGGACCCCCAAATCAATTTTTATTTTCCACGGACCCCCTGAAAGGTCCCGCGGACCCCTGGGGGTCCATACGGACCACTTTGGGAACCACTGGTTTACATGATGGAGAAAGATATGTAACTGAAGTTACACATGAACATGCCCAGTAAAGTTACACTTGAAACATCACGCAATAATTACGATTTGTCTTCTTTCCTGTCACTGATTGTCCTTGGCAGAAACGAGCAACTCCTGTATTGTATTTTTTTGTGATGAGCCGGAACTGGCTGTCATGGCCACTTCGTTTTGAAATAATTTACTTGCGCTGTACAGAGATGTAGATTTTTAGTTTTGAAAACTTTGAATGTTTTATAGTAGAACTGAAACTTTGAATATTTGGATACCTGAAATAGAGTTTGTTGCATGGTTAGCCTTTAAAAAAATAAAACGTTAAGAGATTTGGACTTTGCTTATTCATCTATGTCGGAGTAACTTGCTTTACACTGCTACGTCTTCATCTATAACTGAGTAATCTGCTCTGACAAAAACCATTCATTCCTTCCCCCGTTACCCACCACCCCAATGAGTGAACAAAAATATTTAGAGAATGTAAGAGCATTTTTGTATGCGGGCTTTGTAAAACGATGAAATGTTTGGTAATTAGCTGCGTTTAGGATTGCAGGGAAACAAAACGGCCAATGAGGCTGCATTATCTCCACTTAGATGTTTGTGTTTGTTATACAGTACACAGAATAAAATTTCATATGCAGGAAAAAGCGGGTGGAGCTAAATTTATGGAACATACGTTTTTTCTCAGCCGCATTATAAGTTTAAAAAATATTTCTAATTAAAGTGAAATTTATGGGAAGATTGTCATTCGATCCTTCGGATTCGTGCTCGTCCGGACTTTGTAAAATATGTGGAACATGTGGGGCGGAAGGTTTTCACCAATAGTGATTGTATTGTTAAAGGGCATATGAGGAAAAAGGGATTACTAAAAATGTAAAGATCTTAAGGTAGATGAGGCTTGTTTACACACTAAGTAATTTGTAAATATAAATACCTCCAAAAAACATTTATTTGAGTTTTCTATCTTTATTACACGATGGATATGACGGAGAGGGTGGTTAGTGACCGTTACACTACACCCCCCTATGACGGAGAGGGCGGTTAGTGACCGTTACACTACACCCCCGTATGACGGAGAGGGTGGTTAGTGACCGTTACACTACACCCCCGTATGACGGAGAGGGCGCTTAGTGACCGTTACACTATACCCCCCTATGACTGAGAGGGCGGTTAGTGACCGTTACACTACACCCCCGTCTGACGGAGAGGGCGGTTAGTGACCGTTACACTACACCCCCTATGACGGAGAGGGTGGTTAGTGACCGTTACACTACACCCCCCTATGACTGAGATGGTGGTTAGTGACCGTTACACTACACACCACTATGACGTAGAGGGTGGTTAGTGACCGTTACACCACACCCTCCTATGACGGAGAGGGTGGTTAGTGACCGTTACACTACACCCCCCTATGACGGAGAGGGTGGTTAGTGACCGTTACACTACACCCCCCCTATGACTGAGAGGGTGGTTAGTGACCGTTACACTACACCCCCCTCCCCCAATAAGCGAGATGAAACCTAATGTTTAAGTCAACCTGTCTAACATCTTTAGTGGGGAATGATATTCGTGAATAAAATCCCATGGTCGACTACAATGATAATTATGGAGACAAATAAAATAAGTCAGGACATGGCTTAGTTTAGTGGAATTGAACAATATAGTCAACACGTATAAATTTTTACAGCCGATCTGCGAACTTTAAAAAAAAATCTGAATCAGCAGTAACAATATTCAACAGCTATTACACTAGTATCTACCCATGGCTAGCCACTTCCTTATACTGGTTGTTTAATGTCAGCTATTACACCAGTATCTACCCATGGCTAGCCACTTCCTTATACTGGTTGTTGAATGTCAGCTATTACACCAGTATCTACCCAGGACTAGACACTTCCTTACACTGGTTGTTGAATGTCAGCTATTACACCAGTATCTACCCATGGCTAGCCACTTCCTTATACTGGTTGTTGAATGTCAGCTATTACACCAGTATCTACCCAGGACTAGACACTTCCTTACACTGGTTGTTGAATGTCAGCTATTACACCAGTATCTACCCATGACTAGCCACTTCCTTACACTGGTTGTTGAATGTCAGCTATTACACCAGTATCTACCCATGACTAGCCACTTCCTTACACTGGCTGTTGAACGTCAAATACGAATGTCACGCAGCAATTCACTATTGAACAAAACAAATCAGCATAACAGATCTAAGAGAGATGATCGATGTGAAATTGAACGACAGTTGGTACAAAGACGAACCAAAATTACTAAGGTACAATTATGTACCGGTACGGGATCTTACGGACCAAACTATAGGTACGGCCACGTTGTTTTTTTGTACTTGGTTTCGACTACTTCGATCGACATGGGACGTAACAGGGAAGGGGTGCGTATACGAACAAGTCTTCCTACTGATGTTTTATAAGTCATGAATGAAACCAGCGGCGTCACCAGGGTTGGTGTCGATGGTTTACTGGTGGTTTTTCCCCACCCTCAAACCACACTTAATATTCATGATTAAATTTTTTTTTAATCTGCACCCATTCTTTCTTAATATGATGTTAAAGAAAGATTTCAGCCATGTTTTAAGATTAATTTCCGAAGGAATAAAAGACATTAAAATACATAAATAGTAAAAAAAATAACTTAATATTTAAAAATATAACTATATATATTTCAGATTTTACTTTCCTTGCGTGAGATATTTATAACTTCAATCTCAATAATCTTCGCTTTATAAAGTTCAATTGACAAACATCATGGGGCTAAAGAGCCAGAATAAACCTCCAGTCCCTCGCTAAAAATGTTTTTTTGTTGTTGTAAACTTCAGTTCTGAAAAGCTTCCGTAAGTTCGATGAGATAATTGGTGAGAGATTTTTGAAATTACAAGTCAAATCTTGATTTTGAAACTTCAAATTTTGACGATTATTTTTCTTCAATTAAATTAATATTTACGTGAACGATTGGGTGTATTACGAATAAAATGTATCTTTAAGATAACTGGTCGACAATGTTAAGTGTGGAATTTTCCCCAGTTACTCTTCGTAACTTCATCAAACTCTTACCTTCAACAACCAACAAAGACATCCTCTACTTTGATCATGTGTCTCGATCTGCACTGAATAATCTGTCTTTTGCTTTATTTGAACTAAGGGAATCCGGTAAACAATAGTTTTTTTATACAACAATATAATTATTTAAATTTCGTCTGTATGTAAGTATGTATGTATGGCAACCGTCCGTCCTCATGGGTCGATGGCGTGTACTCCTGCTAATTTATTCCATATTGGACTTTATTTAAAGTTTCTCGTAGATTTATGCGTCCTACAATATAAGTACCTTTCGTCCAGCAAAAATGTAGGCGTTTCTCCACTGGTCATGGTTTTGACAAGAGCAAATCCCTTAATCTGAATTAATTACTTGTAAAACAGACTTCCGCAACTATTCAGACCATGAATCACGGTACCCAATAAAATAGGGGAGATTAGGGAAATCATCGATGCTGTTCAAAAAGATGGCATTCTGTATGTCGTGCAAAAATAAACAGTGGAGCAGAGCTCCCAAACACGTTCATACGTGTTGAACGCGCTCATCAGATTATAATCTTCTTATACAAGACACAGAGAAAAAAGATAATAAAAAACCCGTAAAAAACCAAGTTTTTGACTATAAATCCTTTATGTACGAGACGTAACTATAAGAATGTTCATTATAATACGCAGCGCAAGACCATCCAACAATACAAAATTGTAGTTGTGTCGTAAAACATGTTTAATATAATGCGCACCGATCAGGAATATGTTTATAAAAAGTGTTGTCAGTAAAATACGCACAATATTGCGCGACAGAAAGGTCGTTCAATATAATACGCACCGCGACACTCTATCTCAAAAAATAACATGATACATAGAGAAAAAAAGATATAAATAAAATAATCTATAAAATCAATAATTCAAATACGGTACATGCGATCGATCTGCAATTTCGATACATAGTTTTTATCATCGCCACCAAACTGCCTGCTAAATTTCAGCTCGCTAGCTTACGACGAAGTGGGTTAAAAATCGATCCAAAGTTTTGGCGACAAGAAATCAAGCAAGCAATCAAGCAACCAGACACCACGAGTTAATATAAAGGATTTAAAAATGAGCACCTATTTTAACTGAGCGACAGCCAACGATCTGTTCATAAAAAATCCTCTTTAATTAATACACCGACATTGCATATAGTCGGTTCTTCAACATGTGTACTAACCAATTCACTAATTGCCTTTGCTAAATGTCGACTCTACAAAATGTCTACGAAGCCACTTATCAACTCTTTCGTATGAAAACTCACACTTAAACAATTTTCTTATATCCCTTTAAACACGACCTCACTTGAAACCATTAACCCTTTATTGTCTGGTTTAAGTTTGCTGTAAACAGTTGCAGCTGTTCGTTGGCGTCTCACTTCTAAAACAGACGTCTAAAAAAGTCATAATTTGTGGCAGTGACGTCAAACACAATACTCTTGTATGGAGGCCAACAATCGGGAGCGAAAATGCAATGTTTACAAGTTTTTTTTCTTCATTTTACCTTTGTGCGTATGTGTATGTGTGTAATATAGAAATTTCGAAATAACCATTGTTTAATATTGTTTGCTGAGATTTAAAGATAGTTTTTAAATTACGTGGCGTACTAGAGAAACAATTGTCTACCAATAAAATGTAACACTTTTTAACAAAGGACATCGAAGCACAGTACTCGATGAAATGCAATCTCTGACACATGAGTTGGTCTGTGATACAAACTGGTCATTTACTCACTAGCTCTGCTAAAGAAACTTAAACATGCAGTCATTTGAGATAGAAATGAAAAGACGTCATAATACATCAATGACAATTGCGGTGGCGGTACAATAACACGACATTCTCTAGGAGCACGCTGGGTCCCGGGACATTTCTCTGTGAACACACTGGGCCCCGGGACATGTCTGTGGGAACACACTGGGCCCCGGGACATGTCTGTGTGAACACACTGGGCCCCGGGACATGTCTGTGTGAACACACTGGGCCCCGGGACAAATTTTCCAAAACAAATGTAGGCCCTAAGTTATTATTTGTTCCGGGTTAAAAGACACTATGATAAAGTTGTGCAAATAATGCCAAAAATATTTTGCAAGAGGAATGTATGACGTCAAACTGGGGGAGGCGGTTCTTCGTCTCATCAAAATAATGTTTTTAGATTTGATGCACAGCAGGTGCAATTTTAACATAACATTTAAAAATAATTTTGATGTTCAAGTAGATCTAATTAAAAGTTTTATTCGCTTCAGATAAAAACCACAAATTGTTTTAGTCTTACAATGAAAAGCCAAGCACCTGTTGGGGTAGAATACATTCATACACATTTATTTTGTCTTTAATCGTTTTATTTACCGGCAAATAAGACGAGTGGAAAAAAATGAAAAGAAAAAGAAAAAAAAATTAATTAAAAAAAAACAAAAAAAAACATGAGTTTTTCTAAGAATGTAAGGTCATCACATGAAAAGTAACAAAAATTTGAGCTCTCATCTGTAAGTATCTAGTTCAGATTGCTGTGCCGCGGCCAAATATGTATGAAAAAACTCGCGAAGACGAAAGAAATGTTTTGTAACGAAAAGAGCAATGGTAGGCGTAAGAGAAATCTGTCAAATGATGGAAATCAAATAGGCCACCATATCTGTCAGGTCACATGACAAGTGGTCATAAAAAAATGGACTAATTGTGTTTGTACTGACTACTGACGAGTACTACACATCAGTATCAGTTAGGCATTTGCTCTTAAGGTTTTATAACTACGTCTACTTTACTAGTTGTTGACCAACGTTACGCTACCATAAGTAACAACATTTCACTTTTTTGATAACTGAAAACAAGCACAACACAATCTAAGCCCCATCGTGTCAGGACAGAATAGCCCCGGGTGTATTCTGGTCATGGGTTTAATATGGCCTGTTACACCGGTATTGCCCGACTTGGTCGCGGACTTTTTATAATTTTTTCTGCCAACCGTCTTAACTCCTGGTGGGCGCTCATGAAATCCTTAGATGTACCGAAACCCGATTGGAAAATACTGACATAGTAAAAGATATCTACTTGCTCACACTACGCCATGTTTAAAAGAAATGTGAATTTAATTTAATTTTTTTTAAAAAAAAATGTTTTATTGGAAAAATAAACAACAAAGACAAGTACTAAACAGTAAACAACTTTGTTTCGTGTTTTACTGTGATAAAATCTTGGAAAGATGTAGGTGAGCTGCGAAGCAAATGATGTGGCGGAGCACTTATCTATAGTTGACTCTTAGACGCCCCACTGTCATCAATCTACAAATAACAATACATATTATCTCCCTTGTTTCACCCCGGCAACACAGGAACTCGAGGAGGTGAAGAGGTTCAAAACCCAACACGACTTTGACAGACTCGCGAGAGATGGCTGCGCGAAGGAGATAGAATCAAGGACATCGCGAACCTGGTCAGGCGCGCCTCTTCAAATAATGGCTTAAAAAAAACAACAACAGCCAGCTTACTTATTGTTCTATTTTGAAAACGCGGGTCACTTATAATACTAGGTAGTTCCGTTCAAATCGGGGCCAGATACTTCAAGGAAAAAATAAACAAGTTAGAGTAAGCGTTTATCCAAGGTTTGTAAATACCTTTATCACTAAACAATACAATTTTGTTTTTAGTTTAAAATATGTAAATTGCATTTCTTCTCACTCAAATGAATGGTAAATAATTATTTCAAAACATAGTAAAGCGAAATTGCTATAAAATGCGGCGCTAGATTAAAAAAAATAATTCAATCGAGCCACTGACGATTTCAGGCATTAAATGTTAAAACCAAGGGTGGGGGGGGGAGGGAATACATTTTCCATTTATTATATAAAGATATGCGTTTACACCAATATTTACTAATTCAAAATTAAATTATATAAATATATGCGTTTACACCAATATTTACAATGTACATGTTGAAGTGAAGTAATTCAGCAACACTACTATTAAAATAGTTCAGCTGATCTCTAATAATAAAACAAACAAAAAACTTTGAAACACAAAACTGGTAGCCCACTTACACCCTGACCAAGATTTCTAAGTGAAATTCTTCAACTCGGATGGGCTTATAAAAATGGCCCTAACTTCGACCCCTCTTTGCGATCGTTGCATCGCTTCAGAGTGAAACCGGCATATCTCCGTGAGTTTCCAATACTGCGCACGCCTCGTTTGGACAATATGAAAAAGATTTAATGCCCCGAGAGAGAGCACTTACACAGAGCCCTGGCCCTCCAGATGTCCTCCACTGGAGATCTCCCTTTTAAGCCGAGTGGCCCGTTGAGCTGTTGACTTATCGGAGCGATTTCTTGTCGTGACAAGCGGCTCTTTAATGCCATCGAACCGACTTTTCGGTACTATCATTTAACGTTGACTGTTGACAACAGCTTTTAGCCCGGTCGCTTATCACGAAATGTCGGGAGATTTTAGAGAGTTCGGGGTGGACTTAACAAACGTTGGAAATATGCAGGATTTGATTTGCGTACAGAAAAGGATTTAAGAGGCAAAATAGAACCCAATTTGTAAAAAATTTAAATCTTCCCCAAATCGCACATTTTTCCGATTCACTTTTACGGCGTTAGCGGTTATATCATAGAATGAGAGACATTTTTCACCTTGATACATGGAAATAAGAACCGTTGTCTCCATAGTCATATAGAGCGAAGAACCATTCATCCAATAGGTGCATGAAACTAAAATGTTTATTTCCATAGGTACCTAGAACAAAAAAATCCTTCTTTCCATAGCCATATGGAGCTTAGAACTGTTTTTCTCATCATAGGTATATGGAACCAAGAATCCTTGTTCCCACTGGTAAATTAAAATAATAAAACCGTTGTTCCCCTGGTACATGGACTTAAGAACCGTTGTTCCCCTGGTACATGGACTTAAGAACCGTTGTTCCCCTGGTACATGGACTTAAGAACCGTTGTTCCCCTGGTACATGGACTTAAGAACCGTTGTTCCCCTGGTACATGGACTTAAGAACCGTTGTTCCCCTGGTACATGGACTTAAGAACCGTTGTTCCCCTGGTACATGGACTTAAGAACCGTTGTTCCCCTGGTACATGGACTTAAGAACCGTTGTTCCCCTGGTACATGGACTTAAGAACCGTTGTTCCCCTGGTACATGGACTTAAGAACCGTTGTTCCCCTGGTACATGGACTTAAGAACCGTTGTTCCCCTGGTACATGGACTTAAGAACCGTTGTTCCCCTGGTACATGGACTTAAGAACCGTTGTTCCCCTGGTACATGGACTTAAGAACCGTTGTTCCCCTGGTACATGGACTTAAGAACCGTTGCTCCCATTGATAAGGAAAGCTGGTGCACGAGACTAGCTAAGTGTCAGATCAGTCTAGACGTAGCGTCGTTAAGCCTTAGAGAGGGCTGATCGCAAGTGGTGCAAGTCAGCCTTGGGGCAAAGCAATGATTGAATGATCTTATAGTCCTTTCCGGGGCCGTCACCTTAACGGCAGTGGAGTCCAGTTAATACATTTATTGTGTGTGACCACTGTTGTTTAGTATTAAACGTTTCTGCAAGTTTTCAAAGTCTTCAAGTGGATTACTTTGATTGGTGTGCAACTCTGGAATATTATTGTGCACGTTGAGGTTAATCGGTTTCCTTATTTCTTCCGAATACAGGGCCGCTGTTTGGAATGCAATTTTATTTCAATTTTGTTATTGTTTGTAATAAATCTTCATACAAAGGTCATCGGATCTTGGTAAAAACAACTTTTTAAAACCTCGTATGTCAGCTTTATGTTTCTATTGACTAAAGTGAGACCCGATTGCAGTTGTTTTAGTTTAAAAATAAAATAAAATTATGTTTTGATTATTTTAGTAACTTTGAAAGGGAACCCCTCCCCGCCTCACAACTGATCTAAAAACAAACAATTAAGTCTTTGGTCATGTGACACGTTTCAGTATTTCGTTGACTTTCAAGCATTAATACACAACATCGGGCAGCGAAATATGTATCCCGTATAACCCTACTTTCTTGTTCAATATTGCAACGCTTTACAATTTTACTTTTTACAATCATATGGATCTATTTCGGTATTTCTTAATATTTATTAAGTTCTAAGGAAAAACCAATTTACTGTAATTCTGTCTTAATGGGAACTCACATACTTTGAACATGTGTGGCTATCACTGTTATAAGAGCGCCTTGCTCTTAAAGGGAAACACATCTATGAAAGTCTGTTACGACACATTTACGCCGTCTCATCTTTCAGAAGGTTCTTAAATATTTTTGCATTGAAGGACATCTAAATTAGTGAGATTTGAATGATCCGCATGTTGACTTCAGACAAATGAATTGAGTTATTTTTACAATTATATATTTATCTGTTGCACTGCGTACTGCATCTTAAGACACAATGAATACTTTTCACACTGGCCGATCCATTCTGTGTTCATGTGGCATTTATCTTCTTGGTTACATCTCAATTCACAAACCATTCACTCTTTCATCGATAAATAATCTCTTATAAATTGGATAGATTTTATATGAGCCCGCCATTTTGAGGTTCTTTACTGAGAGTCTGTTGATAAATTAAATGTCGGGACCCACCGAAGGCTCCAGGTGAAATTTTTACCTGAACCGCGTGTCTGCTCAGCAGACAATGGCCCAGGTAGACATTTAATCACTCATTATCATACGAAGTCATTTGTGTCCATGGCTGCAAAAATCTCGCCATGTTGTGTCGTGCGTAACCAGATGCAATGCAGGACAGGGCAGTTTAGCATTCAGGTGTACAGCAGGGTACGAAAGTTTAGCATTCAGATGTACAGCAGGGCAAGATAGTTTAATATGCAGATGTACAGCAGGGCAAGATAGTTTAGCATTCAGATGTACACCAGGGCAAGATAGCTTAGCATGCAGATGTACAGCAGGCCAAGATAGTTTAGCATGCAGATGTACAGCAGGGCAAGATAGTTTAGCATGCAGATGTACAGCAGGGCAAGATAGTTTAGCATGCAGATGTACAGCAGGACAAGATAGTTTAGCATGCAGATGTACAGCAGGACAAGATAGTTTAGCATGCAGATGTACAACAGGACAAGATAGTTTAGCATGCAGATGTACAGCAGGACAAGATAGTTTAGCATGCAGATGTACAGCAGGACAAGATAGTTTAGCGTGCAGAGGTACAGCAGGGCAAGATAGTTTAGCATGCAGATGTACAGCAGGGCAAGATAGTTTAGCATGCAGATGTACAGCAGGACAAGATAGTTTAGCATGCAGATGTACAGCAGGACAAGATAGTTTAGCATGCAGATGTACAACAGGACAAGATAGTTTAGCATGCAGATGTACAGCAGGACAAGATAGTTTAGCATGCAGATGTACAGCAGGACAAGATAGTTTAGCGTGCAGAGGTACAGCAGGGCAAGATAGTTTAGTATGCAGAGGTACAGCAGGGCAAGATAGTTTAGTATGCAGAGGTACAGCAGGGCAAGATAGTTTAGCATGCAGATGTACAGCAGGACAAGATAGTTTAGTATGCAGAGGTACAGCAGGGCAAGATAGTTTAATGTTCAGAATATAAAAGAATTCTAACATAAAAGACAATGTAATGCCTCCTTATTGAACTCATAAAAAATATTGATGTTTGCGATATATAGCGGGTTTCAAGTCACTTTGGTCACTTACCAAATACAAATTGTTTTGATCTTTTGGGGACTTTAAAAAAATATAAATGATCGTTTACCATTTCGTCTTCTTATATTTTCCCCGCTTTTGTTTGGGGAGTTGTGTAGTTGGTAACTGCTCATTCTAAGATATGCATGAATAGAACACCGATTCTGTGCGAGTTGTGCAGTTGGTAACTGCTCATTCTAAGATAGCAATGAATAGAACACTGCCTCTGACAGGACCCCCCTCTTCTCCCCACGTGTCTAGACCTGTTTCAACCATTAAAGAAGGAACATATAGCACTGCTCTCACCCGCCAATAACATTTTTTTTAAAAATGTTTGGGAAACACGTGTGAATGGGTTTTTTGATATATCAAGTTGAGTTTGGAAGTTGGAAGTTTATCATTTTAAAATATTTTGTTGACTAATTCATTGACTGTTTTTAAATGTTTTTAAATCAAAGCTGAAATCAAAGATTCCATAATCTTTACCAGACACTTACATCTTTAGTAAGCTACTCTGGTTTACTTAAGACAAAAATTACTTCATTGACCATTACAAACAGTTTAAGGTAAAAATGTTGTTCCTCTTACTTTTGCTGTGGCTTTCTGTAATGATACCCCCCTCCTCCCACACTTTCTGATCAGATTTCGGTAAACCCTCCCCACACTTAAGAATGAAGATACGATGTAACGTTTTGAGCGCGTGTTTTGTCTATATGCAAATTATTGTTATCTGCCTTTCATTAAACTTTGGCTGCACCGACTCATGACGGCTGACGTACAGGATCCAGGTACACGTTCATTCCACCCCACCCCCTTCCCCCGGCTTTCCATATAAATCTATGCTGCCACCGGAAGATCTGCATTATTACACAAATATTTATTAGGCGATGAGCCAGGAGTGGATATAAAGCGACCCGCGACTAGTTAGTCGGCCATTTCTGCAGCATCATGTGTGAGTGTTACACGAGTTCTTGATTCGAAGTCTGTCATGTGTGTATGAGAGAGTAGTAGAGATGGGAGAGAATAGAAGAAAGGCAGGGAGGAATAAAAAGGAAGAGACTAATGGGAAGGTAGAAGACTAGGCGAAGGGAGTATAGAGATGTATGAAGTGCAGCGAGTCAAAGGGATTAGACGCAGAGGGAATAATGAGGCGAGATTTGAGAGGGAATGAAAGGAAGAGTTCTAAAGAAGAAAGTTGAAGGAGATCTGCTAGGGATGACGTCTTACGTGTGGTTGGAAGTTTGATGGAGATAAGAACTAGAAAGCTGAATGGTATGTGTGTAACGGAGAAACGTAATAAATTAGACGGATGTGAAGAATTATGTAGGAGAGAACATCTAGACAAGGCGGATGTGGTACTTCATTCTACTTTGTATTTCATGTTTGTAAAAAACTCCCAGAATTCAATAATGTTAGATATCATTTTCTCATAAAGCAACATTTTCTAAGAACGTTTCGCCTCTATGTGTTTTCTCGAAAAAAGTAGCTCTTTTGACACTAATTTCGTCTACGCATACATATTAGTAAATATTGATTTCACAAACCTACCATTTCTATACCCCAATTCCACTAGTAGTGCCATAACAACCGTTTTGTTATGTATGGATATACGAGAAGGTGCAGGGGAGCTCACTCCCGCTTTATTAAAGTATGTACTCGACTCTTTAGCCAATAATATTCCCTTCTATTGGCAGACTATCAGTGATGAAGTTGGTTGGAGTTTGTGTTTCGATGATATAGATCAGGAATGGCCAAACTACGGCCCTCAAGCGGCCTTGCAGACAATTTTATGACTAATTTCTTATACCCGATACACTGTATTTCGCTATGATTAGTTTTTGGATTTTTTAAAACCTTGTTTGGCTGCTGTGTTTATATTAGAATATTAAAAAAAAATGATTTCCTTCAAAATGTTTGATATCAAAAAGTTGTTATCAGTCTTTGACCTTTGAAAAAATAAAATAAATTCTAAGATGTGGGGTGGGGGGATTATTCTCGGAAAAACCTATTTGTAAATAAAACCTAAAATACAATTGTTTGTAAACATGCAAGAATGTTTTTTGTGGGTCTACATATACGTGCAATTTAAAAAAAGAAGCATCTCCAACACCATGATGAAGCCGGTGCTGCTCTAGGGAGATGGGGCATGGAGAACAACCTGACCAGAATTCAGTCCTTTACTAACAATTACCTAAGAAGAGTTCTCGAGATTCACTGGGCTGACAAAATCAGCAACCTGGAATTGTGGCTTGTACGTGTGAACAACCATTTGGATACTTAAAGTTTGATAAATACACAAACATAAATAAACATTCTGATAGATTAAAATTAACATGAAATTCGTAGAATTTTAGCAAGCAATCAGAGCCAAGTTTTTTAACAGTTTATTGAGAACTTAAGGCAGCTGCTTATGTGAAGTCAAAGTTTTAGACAAATATTGAAACGTGACACTGAGTGTGTACACATTTTTTTAATGTAATAAAAGCATACAACTAAAATGCTACCTTACTTTGGTCAGAACTATAATGAACCTACATGTGGAAGAAAACCAGTGGCCCCGAGCCTAGTGCTCTTCATGTGTCTTCTCGGAAGACCATCTCAGGTATCTGGCCCCCAAGGGGACGTAACAGCTGAGACCCCCCCCCCACTGGAAGCGGTCGCTTCTGAAGCGGCCACCTGGGCATCCAGGACAGACAGTCGAAATTGCCTCCCACTAAATTGGCCTCACAAGGAGGGGTGGAATTCCCTAATGCGACCCGCTACCACTATGGTGCCACCCCGACAAAGCATACGGGTCTCCATGGTTAGGACCGCCGCTATGCGGGGGATCATCAATGACCTACCTAGGGTGTAAACCCCACTGGAAGGTTTCCTCAGAGCTGGCATCCGCTGCGTTCTTCGCGGCACCTTTTTGCTAAGTCGTGCTGGCGCTCGTGGCCCTAAACCGTCACCGCTCAATGGCGTTGCTATTAAAATGAGCGAAACGGTCGCTTCGGAGTAACCCGACCCTCAACGGGTACTTTGGTCTTCATCATCGGCATTGCATCTAGATGCTTTGCCTAAGATCCGTACAGCGACTGTAATCATATGTGACTAGCACCTAACACCTAACATAACGGACTTCGGCATTGTTTGCCAAGAGTTGTCGGTTTCAGGTCGCGGTCAAGTCCGCGACCCTATTCGTCCCTCGAGCACTGTAGAAGCCACCTCTTCTCGGCGGTCAGAACTCTAATAGAATATGCGTCTTCTGTATGGGAACATCTGCCAAAGAAAACAGCTAAATGAGAAGAAATTCAAAAAAGAACTGACAGATTCATTACTGGTTAATATACACTACTGACAAAAGTAACTCCATTGGTTAAATTACTAGACATAAAAACACTGGAAGATAGAAGAACAAAGAGCAAAGTTGTAATAATATAAAACGCATTTAATTTTAACTTGGAAATACAACTCAGAAATCTAATACAACACTGAGATTGACATAGGGATAAAAATATTTTTATTGTACTTTACACACGAACATACACACCCTCCTTCTTAATATCCTGAAGAAACCAGGAAAACCAACACATTATCAACAATGAAAGTCTAATAAAAAGTGCAAGACTAGACAAAAACCATAGATAGGCGTCGGACGCAATAATCTTCTAAATAGAAGGAGCGTCTGCATTAAGAAAATTCCCCTCCCCCATATAAGGGAGAGGTTGCTGTGATGTCGAGGCGCCATTCTATACTTCGCTTCCCTACCCATTCAGGACTCTACCAGTTCGTGTTATAAATAGACTTATATCTCACATCATGTGGCCCAGTACAGTACACGTATGTGGTTTGTGTGGCAACTTTGAACTTAAGTTGTGTCAAACACATATGATTGAAGATGCACCATAACGTCTTGATCTGTCTCAAACACATACAAACGAGTTTTCGTGACTTCTAATGCTTCTACACATATCAAGACACATGAAAGATCTACCGCGACTTCTACGCCTGTGTCAAGAACATTTGTTAGATCTATCGCGACTTATCCATGGACACCATATTAGCCTGGAGTCTAAAGCCTTCACACGACCCGGACAATAAGTTGATAAACCGACTGTCCGGTAATTTAAAAGAGTTTTTCCTTTTATCTGAAGGGTTTAGGGAGCCCCTGGACACAGTCCGGGGGACATCCCTTGGTCTCATTTAAATAAAAGCCTCATTTATCAACTGGCCGAGGTTGGGGGGGGGGTCTATTGCTTGTAACCAAGGGACGCTAATCCGTCTTCAGAGCACCGTCTGCTCTGTATATCTATCCACGGTGACCGTTACTTTCGCTTACGTCGTTTCTTCCGCATGATGTCCATTAGGATTGTGTGGTCCGATTTGTCTCGAGCGTAAACTTTGTATTTTATGTGTTTCCGCTCTACTTTCCAATTGTTTTTCCACATCTCAGCTGATTTACATGAACTTTTAACTCAACTATTTTATGCCAAAATTTAAAAATTGGAAATCGCAAACTAATTTAAAATGTTAAAACTATTAATATTGTAAATAAAACTTACTCTATTGACAATGTAAACTTTGGGAAGTGCACCTAGTCTTGTATTGCTTAGTTCATGTTTCCAATTAACTTGTATTGATCAGAAAGTGTGAGTTTTTTTTCTCCCACAATTCTCTACTCTGGAAACGTGTTTTGTTTCATTTCTTCTTCTTCCTTCTTTATTCTGAAGAGCTCTGTTCCCAACTTATCAACAATGTCAATGTCCAGACAACGTACAATGTAAACAATGTATCTCAATGAAATCCGGAACTGCACCCGATTTTTTTTTCTTTTGAACTTACACTCAGAAACTTGGCCGCCTGCTGTTCCACAATTTAAGCTTCTGTTTTTTTTTAGTGATCAGGACATATACGTACTGTTACCTCCTGCTGAATGTTAGTTTGAATTCAGCCCCGAGAGTAACCTGAATTAAACGCGTGTATACCGTAAAAACTGTTTTCATTTGTGACTCCTAGGTTGGACAACTCTAAACATATTTCTCCCAAAGTCATGACACATTTATCATTATTATAAAACGTCCATTATAAAAAAAAACAACAAACAAACAAACAAAAACATAACCTTTATAAACGTCCACATTTAATTGTTGGGCGCTCATCATTGCTGGCAGCTTTGACTATTTAATTATTGTTCTTATTATTTTCCTAATTATTATGCTTGCTCTCCTATGGAGATTGGTTTCATAAATATGAAGGAGGTAGGTATATTGTGGAGTTTAATTGTATGAGGCAAATGCAAAACAACCAGAGTTTTCTAAAGTTTCCCTTCATGATTTTAAAATATATTAATTTTGAAAAGACCTACATGATTGTTGTCACGCATACCTCAATTCGTTATGTCCTAAAATTACGCTATATCTTGTTTATATTGCGATTACTCTTAATTTTGCTACATACATTTTCCCTGCCATCACTTTCACAATTAAATCAAGAAGGCCCTGGTCCATGCAAAGGAACAGTTCCCCAATACTCCGTTCAGACGTTCGTGCAGCCCCACTCCCAATGCCAAACAAAATCCGCGTCTGTCGCTAACCAATAAAAAAGAGCAGCACAAAGTCATCGAAAAGCCCTTTAATACAATGAGTGAGAATTCTTAAAGCCTTTCCTGATCCAATAATTGACATTGTACTTGTTTTTCTACTTATCCTGGCTGTCATCGAAAGATGACAGGTTCTCATAATCCTACATGCGATGACTTCCGGCTAAAGTCAAGTTGATGACTGTTTTATTTCCAGGACCAGTGACTTCTCGGGTACTTCAGAAAAAAGGGAGAGGGGAAATTTTTAACAATTATATCTGAATAATAAACTATACAACTTTAAATGCAGAGCTCATCAAATCGAAAAGTGGTTTTCAAAAGTCAGTTAATTTACAAATGTGTACGGTTGTGAAATACGTAATTTGGACATGTCGACTTATACTCAGCGCTAAAGAGTGTTAAATAAAACAAACCCGTAAAAACAAAGTTTTCTACTATAAATCCCTTATATTTTAGTCATAATTAAAAGTATTGATTATGTTTCAACTCCACAAATATTTACGGGCTGACACCGAGTGATGTTCCCTGTCTTTTAACGGTGGATGGGTCGCGAGGGGGTGTCGGCACGACGGTCGACGTCTAAGCGTCAACTCAAACTCACGTGGAAAAAAACAATAACAAACCGTGAATTTGAATTACATACCTCATATAAGGATAAACTAAAAATGCATCAATTTAATTACGGTACGTTCGATCGATCTGAAATTTTGATACGATGCATTATTAGGTTAGACGGGTCCGTGTGCCAAATTTCAGCTCGATCGGATCACGGGAATTGGGTCATTTTCGAGTTTTGTTTTTCCGCCCGCCCATGAGATGATGAGATGATGAGACGGAAAGCGTGTTAAATAAAACAAACCCGTAAAAACAAAGTTTTTGACTATAAATCCCTTATATATGAGACATAACTCACAGTATTGATTATTTTCAAACATTTATAGACTGAATCTGTCTTACCTCAACTTTGCATCATAACCCTAGGTGGGGGGGAGGGGTGGGTGGGGGGAGAGGGGAAAAGTCTGGTCACCGATTCGCTTGACCGAGCTCAGAATGACACGTAAAATGTAAACAAAAGCGCCCGTCGCTTCGTTGGGTCGCCTCAATGCGTCAGCTCAAAATTTCACGTGGGAAAAAAACAATAACAAACCGTGAATTTAAATTACATACCTCATATAAGGATAAACTAAAAATGCATTAATTTAATTACGGTACGTTCGATCGATCTGAAATTTTGATACGATGCATTGTTAGGTTAGACGGGTCCGTGTGCCAAATTTCAGTGCGATCGGATCATGGGAAGTGGGTCATTTTTGACTTCTGTTTTTCCGCCCGCCGAGCCCAAGACAGAGAGAGATGATGACAGACAGAGACGGCCGCGAAGTTAATATAAGGGATTTAATAAAACAAACCCGTAAAAACAAAGTTTTTGACTATAAATCCCTTATATATGAGACATAATTAACAGTATTGATTATTTTAAAACATTTACAGACTGAATCTGTCTTAACTCAACTTTGCATCATTACCCTAGAGGGGGGGGGAGAGGTGTTGGGGGGGGGTTGGGGGGGGGGAGAGGGGAAAAGTCTGGTCACCGATTCGCTTGACCGAGCTCAGAGTGACACGTAAAATGTAAACAAAAGCGCCCGTCGCTTCGTTGGGTCGCCTCAATGCGTCAGCTCAAAATTTCACGTGGGAAAAAAACAATAACAAACCGTGAATTTAAATTACATACCTCATATAAGGATAAACTAAAAATGCATTAATTTAATTACGGTACGTTCGATCGATCTGAAATTTTGATACGATGCATTGTTAGGTTAGACGGGTCCGTGTGCCAAATTTCAGTTCGATCGGATCATGGGAAGTGGGTCATTTTTGACTTCTGTTTTTCCGCCCGCCGAGCCCAAGACAGAGAGAGATGATGACAGACAGAGACGGCCGCGAAGTTAATATCAGGGATTTAAAAAGTGGATAACGCCGAAATGTTAAAATTATAGACGAGTTGAATATTTCTTACAATTTGTCTTTAAATCAAAATATTTGACAGTGGTTTTATTATCAAATTGACAGTGTTTTGGTTGTCTAATAAAAACTATAGAGACCTGTAGCTTTCTGAAACTGCAATATATTGGAGATCGTGTCTAATAAAGGCATCTATTCACACCCATCTGCCACTCACAACTATCACACACATACAGTCATATCCAACACACAGTCATACCCAACACACAGTCATATCCCACACACAGTCATACCCAACACAGTCATACCCAACATACAGTCATATCCCACACACAGTCATACCCAACACAGTCATATCCCACACACAATCATATCGCACACACAGTCATATGCTACACACAGTCATATGCCACGCACAGTCATATCCTACACACACTTCTCCCATACACGCCCATATCCCAGACACCCATTCCCCCCACACACCATCTCTCATATACTCACAACCATTTCCAAAACAAACATCCATCACATACACCCATTTCTCTCACACACGGATCCTCCACACAACAATCACACATACGGACACACATCACGCACACAGATTTAAACCAAATCTTAATCTCCTGGTACAAAATGCATTCAATTTCCACATGTTTTTATTTTACCTCCATCTTTCCGTGAGCTTAAAATGCCGTTTTTTTAACATGGCCCAATGGTTTTCCCATCGCTCTAAAAAAGGGAGGTTATCAGATAAAGATAAAGTAACGTAGAGAAAACAAAACAAAAAACAGTTTGCACTTAGCGTGTATTTCTAATGGGGGTAAAAAAAACAACACCCAAACACTTTCTCACATATGGATTTAAAAATTGAAAATAAAACTAATTTCGCTGACTGCGTGAACCAAGCGTAGAAACAGCTGTTGTTCTGACACTATTTCAGTTTGGATGGAATATAAATCTTCAACAAATTATGTTTAGTTATAGCCTAGGGTGCATCTGGTGGACATTCTGGGACAGCTGCCTGATTTTTAAAGCCACATGAATCTGCTAATAATTTAAGTCAGAGCAATTATTATTTTTAATAAAACATAAATAATGCATTTACATGTATTTCCAACTTGTTCTCTTTTCTCCTAGTTATTCCCTCATCCACCGATGTTAAAAAATGTTCGTAATAAAATCAATAACCGAATTTATAGATATAGTGTAGGTACCCCGGCATATTACGCAAAGCGCTCAAAGAAATTTTAATCGAATCTTTGGATTAACCCCTTTGCATGGCATAGGTAGACAGAGGTGTGGCTAAATTGTCTTCTTCGTGACTGGCTAATGAATTCGAATTCGATGTAGCCGCCCCTGACTTTTATGTGTGGTACTGTAAGTCAAAATCTGAATTGTTTAACTTTCTTCGTTGGTCTGTTATCAGCGAAATTGGAGTTAAATTCCGTCAGTGAAAAATGGCAGAAGCCTGTGTACATTGGAAACAGTCAGTTTAATTTGGATAAAATTAGTGTACATTTGTTACATCCAGTGGCGTCACTAGGGGGGGGGGCCGGGGGGGGGGCGGGCCGCCCCGGGTGACACCCATCAGGGGGTGACACCCGAGCCTAAAATTTTACTGTGTACGATTTTATGTCAGAAAACAAAAGATGACAATTTTTTTAATCTAGAAAGAAATTAAGAAACACAATGAAATACGTTAAACGTGAAAATTCTTATTAAAAAAATATCAGTTAACTTGCAATAATAAAACAGTCCCAACACATGAACAACATTAAAACAAATTAGGAAAAAAAGAAAAGAAATAGTTGCAGCAGAGAGATCTTTAAAAAAGGCTGGAATGAAAGAGGCAGTGTCTTCTGTTTTAAAAGATATAAAGCCATTTGGGCTTGGACACACCGACAGCATGAACGAATCCCACCTCACGACTCCCTCCACCACAGTGCGGTGGGGGGGAATACGATTTTTATCACAAAGAAAAAAAATCACAAGATGGGTTTTCTTTGTTGATGTTTTTCTTGAGGAAAATTATGATTTCAATGTCTTTGAGTTAATATTTTTTATATATATATTTATTAAAGGCGTGAAAGCATAGATAGATGCATGTTTATATACAGGTAGTCCTCCGGTTACGACGGTCCCATCCCGACTTACGCTGTTTAATGCTTACGAAAGCGCCCCCGTAAAGAATAGTATTACGCGTTATTCCGTATTTTAAACAAACAATTTTTCCATGAGGTAACGATTAGTAACGAATTCTTTTCTCTATTTGAAATTTAAAAAAATATTGAAAAATATGTATGATTATTATTTCATCCTACAACTTTCGTTTGCGAATTTTTCAAATGGCGAAGTTTTCAATCAAGTCAATAAAGCTGAGTAAGCTTACAAGTTCCTTTTCAATGCTCATTAGAGAGAGCATATTCAGCCCTTCTCGTCCCATGCAAATTCTAAATCATTATATATTCTTTTCAACTTTGAAAAGGATCGCTCTCAGCTGCAGTTTGATGTCATCATTGAAAGATAGATGCGAAGTGCGATGTGTACATTTGTAAATGACTGTGTGAAATATAGCTCATTCAAAAGCAGCAAAATCTTTAGCTCCGTGCAAGTTTTTTGAGTTTCGATTTGTGGTAATTCCTTTTCCTTACCCTGAGCCTGCACAATAACTTTTTAAAGAGTTCTGAAAATTGGACTAATTCTGAAGGTAAGCAGTCTTCGAAATCACTCATGAACCTACATGTGGAAGAAAATCAGAATCCCCGAGCCTAGTGCACTTTATGGGTCTTCCCGGAAGACCCCCTTAGCCATCTGGCCACCAAAGGGACGTAACAGCTGAGGAACCCCCCCCCCTCCAAAAGCGGTCGCTTCTGAAGCGGCCACCTGGGCATCCACGACATACAGTCGAAGATGCCTCTAACTAAGTTGCCCTCACAAGGAGGTGGTGGAATTTCCTACTACGACCCGCTACCACTTTGGCGCCATCCCGGCAAAGCACAAGGGTCTCCATGGTTAGGACCGCCGCAGACCGGGGGATCATCAAAGACCTACCTAGGGTTGCAACCCCCACTGGAAGGTTTCCTCAGAGCTGGCTTCCAATGCGTTCTTCGCGGCACTTTTTGCTAATCCGTACTGGCGCTCCTGGCCCTAAACCGGCAGCACCCGATGGCGTTGCTAGTAAATTGAGGGGGACGAAACGGTTGCTTCGGATTTACCCGACCCCTTCTTGGAAATCACTTGAATGTTCTTCCGTTAACTTGGCTGCTGCCCATCGGGTGGCGAAAGTGCTGAGCTCAGTTAGGTTTGTAAGAAAACCAAATTTCTCATGGATGTATTTATATGCACCTAACCAATGTTGTAGGGCTTAAGAAAGTTTGTCAATGATTACCAGAAATACCCCCTATCTTGAATTTTTTTCTCCAGGAGAATACTGTTTTGTTGATGTCCCTTTATCAAACTGACGCTTTCTTTTTTGTTTGATAATATTGAAGATTGTTTACACTGTTTTTACCACGGACTTTTCCTTTCCTTTGTCTTCATAGGAATACAATTAAGAATGCTAATTTTAAACAAACTCAATGAGAGACTTCCTTTCTAAAATTGTTTCCCAAATTTCAAGTAA
The DNA here is from genome assembly GCA_944989445.1 of Ampullaceana balthica. NCBI lineage: Eukaryota > Metazoa > Mollusca > Gastropoda > Lymnaeidae > Ampullaceana > Ampullaceana balthica. The sequence goes on along the minus strand of CALYLW010000011.1, from coordinate 932,172 downwards.
AATAGCGACTTCCAGTTGTTCAATTTCCTTTAGAAATCCTTCTTCTTCAAGTCGGCAGTCACGTGGCTGATTTTCATTCGTTGCTGATTCTTCAAGTGCTGCGATATTTTCATGGAATGAGCTATTAACAGACCTTACAGCATGTCAGGCTGACCATCTTGTGTCAGACAATGCTTTGTTAGCATGTATCAATTTCATATGTTTTTGAAGTACCTGTCAACAATGAGTAGATGCAACAAGTCGGGTATAAAGATTTTGCAGAAGACAAAAAAATCTGACCGCAGTAGGACAACCTGCTGCTCTTTTCCCAACCAAATTAAAGGAATGAGCAGTACACGTCACATAATGAGCTACAATGCACTTCGCTCGAAGAATAGCCTGGTTTCCGTTATACTTCCTACTCATTTGCAGCATTGCCGTATGACTGTCCAAGGCATTTTCAGGGATTCGTACAAACATAATAGCCTGCATCTTTATTATACACTATAATTCATAAAAGTTTGGGGGCCCTTAAATTATTGGGGGCTTTAGCCCGTTCATCACCCCCCCTTTTAATCCACCATAGGGAGATGGGGTCACGCATCTGTAACGATGTGTGACGAGGGGGAGGGTGTGTTTTAAAAATGTTACGTCACATCAAAAACGCGAAACTTTAAATAAAAGTTCCACTTAAATATTTGATTGTTTACCATTTATTTAATTACGTTCTTAATGACTTCATACGTGTTACGATATTACAGTGCAGACTTACCGTAAATACATATTTAAATGACAAAAAATAATTTGCAGCATGCTAATATTTATTGAGAAAATACGGCTTGGGGGAGGGGTGTCAAAGCTTTGTGACGTCATATCGTAAAAAAAGGGTGGGGGTCTAAGTTTTTGTGACAAAGTATGACGCTGGGGGAGGGTGGGGTAAAATCGGCAACCTCGCGTGACGTCATTTATGGACGGCCCCTTCAGTCGTGAAGGGGTGACACCATGAGCTACCGCCCCGGGTGACACCAACCCTAGTGACGCCTCTGGTTACATCCATTTTAAATTGGATACAGTCAATATAAATTGGATACAATCATCGTACAACAATTACTATACATTTGTTATAGTCACTGTACCATTGATACAAGCACTGTATGTTGGATACCATTGTTGTAAATTGGTACAGTCAGTTAACATGGGGTACAGCCTGTGTAAATTTTTAGACTCGGATCAAAATCAACTTCATTTAAGTAATCTTACGTAACGCTTAAAATTTCATCACGTACTTTTAATTATTATTAATTTTAAAATGTAATTTTTATTGCTCTCCACCGGCTCTTGATATAGCGCCCACTAACATCCATTTAAAGGTTCTCATTTAATTTTAACGAGACACCCAACACACCCACGTGATGTTATCAAAGGCTTACCCCACATGCCCCTGTGATCACTGTTTAATTTTGGGAAATCCCGAGTGGGACAACCTTGCAACATGCAATATTTCATTGCAAGATAATCTTTCACTTATACACACTCAAAGCCACACACACACACACACACACATACACGCCCACACATGCACATGCACGCACGACATGCGCACACAGCCATACACACGCACGCACAACATGCGCACACAATAATACACAGGTGCCTGGTTCTCATAAACAATTAACCTTCCCTTAACGTCATGGCAATAAGGAATAGTCGTCTAGCAACAATTAATTGCCTGTTCTCAGCCCAGACGTAGGAAACAAGATTATTTACGACTATAGAAATGACAATATATTTATGCAAACGTATGGAGTCAGTGCATTATGGGTAGTTTGAATTTCAAGAATATAAAAGCAGTATGTTTAAATATATGATTCCTGTTGGAGTGTCATTACTGATTCATGTTGGAATGTTATGACTTGAGAAGTAAAGCACGTCCGAAGTAACAAAGTTAAAATGAACAGTAGCATGAACTTAAATTAACATGTCTTAAAGGGGACTTTATAATATGTAGACTTAGAGCAGGGGTCGGGAAACCATGGCTCGCGAGCCAGATGTGGCTCCATTGATGGCTCTCAGAAAAATGTTCGTTTATTTTAAAAAAAAACACACCAAAAAAACGTTTATTTAGATCCATTTGATCTAAATAGCAATTGCATATTAAAAAAAGCATAACAGTGATATTAAAAATTATTCAGAGACATAATTATTGTACTTTTAGTGTTGAAATTATACAAAATGCACCCATTTACTTGAACTTTTGTTTTAAACATAATGTAAGGCTCTCCCAGAATTACTTTTCCAACTACAATTGTGTTTATGACTCTCTCAGACAAAAAGTTTCCCGACCCCTGACTCAGTGTAAATGATATATATTTTTATAAAAAAAATTGAAATTGCCTTTCTAGTTTCAAGCTCAACTTTATTCTATCGTTTCACTTTGGAAATTGACACCCGTCTAAGTGACATTTTAAGGCATAAACCAGACATCTCTTAGATGATGTCATTGGAGGTTAGTGTGGCGGATCCGTTGTCTAGGGAGATCTAGGTCCTCCCTTTGCCACATATATCAACCAGCGTCGTCAACTCCGACATTGTCTCTGCTGGTTAATGAAAACACAAAGTACACCACTGGAGGTTGGAAGTATTCCATGACAGTTAGCTTTATATTTACTCTATAAACATGACCATCTACTGTGAAATAAGCGCCACAGGGCCTCAATGATTCAAATTATATAAGAATACGATATTTAGAGATTCACCTAGAAAATTTCTTGACTTCGTTTTGTTGCAGTATTTGCCTCCCAGTAGTCTGACATTTCAACCTATAATTTTTTTTTATTGGTTATTGTTAAATTTATTCCTTGATCTACCTGTGGATGGCAACTTTTCAAATGTTTCAATTTCCGCTGTAGATGCTTGTGTTCATGCTAGTCTGTCAAACACCTACTTTTTGAATTTATTCAAAGATTTAATTTTGAAAAATATTAACATTGCTATAAGGTTACTTCTTGGAAAATTTTGGAGTTAGTGTAATGGTCTGACTGACAACCCAATCCTACGTCCTAAAAACCCAATCCTACGCCCTGACAACCCAAACCAACGACCTGACAACCCAAACCAACGTCGTTCATACAAACCAACCCTACGTCTTGGCAGCCAAACCGTAAGAAATGCCTTTTAAAATGTATGCCAGTCGTTGTGCTTTCGTTGTAATTTTTTTAAAGGTTATAAATTACTCGTGTTTCGCGTACGTTAAAATAAAGACTATCAAATTTTGACATTAAAATTCCTTTGAACAGCCTGTCTTTTAACCCTCTTTTTCCTCTTTCGCGAACTCTCTCTCTCTATCTCTTTCACCATCTCTCTACTCTCTCCTTCTCTCTGTCTCTCACTCTCTTTCTCTTTTACACACACACACACACACACACACACACACACACACACACACACACACACACACACACACACACACACACACACACACACACACACACACACACACACACACACACACACACACACACACACACACACACACACACACACACAGACACACACACACAAACACACACACACACACACACACACACCAATAACCGGTGGAATAAACACACGTTTTATTTGCTTACATTGACCGGACACCATGGAATAAAACAAATGTCAATGTCTTTGAACTTTCAATATAATATTTGACAAGTACCACCTAAACATACTTCACAGTTCAGTTATTGAGTAAACCTTTAAAAAAAAACCCAACACCAACAGCAAAAAAAAAGAAAAAAAAAGTATAAAGCAAAACTCATTTGCACTATATCACCCCATTTTAATCTTTAAAAAAAATAATAATAATAAAGTCTAGCATCAACCGTAAAAAGAAACTTAAATTGCCTGTCAAGTTTGACTTTATTAAAAAAAAACCGCGAAATGTCTAAAATGTATATGCTACTAAAAACAACACAGAGCAATAAAAAAAGAAGAAAATATATATATATACCCCACCCCCCCAACCAAATCCCTGCTGATTTGACCTGCTCAGTGCATCCAGAGTAAATAAACCTGACGAGCCAGTCCAACAACATCAGACGCGGTGCTTGTTTCGACGGCCAGAGGTGCAGTTTGGCGCCTGCTGCATAATAGTATACTCTCCAATACAGTGGCCGGCATTGTCAGGGTTTTACAAAGAAATGACGTTTTGTTTCACCGATGTGAGGGAGAGAGTGGGTTATGCGCGGGAGATAACCAGGTCATCACAGGCTTGCTAATTAAACGTGATATTTTAACACCCAGGTACGGTAACTCTGTTTCATTTGGAACTAATTTTCTTTCACGGCTTTTGTTGGGTAACTAACTATTCGGTAGCAGTCTCTTTCTGCTTTCGACTTTATTTCAACTTTTAATGTAGTTTTTTTAAAGAGATTTGTAGGTCTTAAAAATAATTTTACAACATAGAACAATAATAAATAAACAACCGATTAGGTTTATACAGCCTGTAAGATGTGGTAAATTTAAATAATTTCTTAAACTTACTTTTGCCAATGATAAAACTTAATTAGTTTTCAAATATTTGTAAACAAATAATTTTAATGAATGTAATGGTTATTACCTGGTTAACGTATGAGACAAGCCTTCACGATTTGAGATTTTTTGCCTTTATTTCGCATATTATTTTATTTTTAAAAATAATTTTTGAAATTATTATTTTTTAAAAATTAATACTTTATTTAAAATCACGTCAACTGCCTGCGACATGTTTGAATTTAAGAAAGTGACCCATTTTGGGATTGAAATATATTTTTTTCCCACCAATACATAAATCATAATACGTTAAAACTTAGGAAGTATTTTGATAAACACTTTTAATTGATGTGCGGTACCTTTATTGTGACTACTTAATATATCAATTTCCTTCGACGTTGTTGGTACAATATAATGACTATCTATTGCGGTTCGTGTATAATTTTATTACTTTTTTTTTCTTTTCAAAAAGGAAATCTAAATAAAGTTCAAATTATTTGTTTAATTTAAGACTCCCAATTGTTTGAGGCTTTTTGAAAAGTTATTTGGTTGTGTTGTGATTGAGGAACGCGATATTTCCCCCAGATGGATTAAGGGGAAAACAAATTTCCATGATGGACCCTACTCTCTAGCTCTCCAAGTTTTGGATATTCACAGGATGGGCTGTTTCTTTAGTCTGCTTCAAAGATACGATCCTCTTCTGACAGTGACGCCATTTCGATGCTGTTGCAGACACCTTACCAGCTTTCACTGTGCGACACACTAGAAGGAGACACAACAGCTCCCGCGTGTCATGTTCCCCAGACGAGCTTTTCTCTGGGGCGTGTTCTTGGAATGGGCGACCACTCTGATTCTGTCATCAACGGCCTTGACCTCGCTCTCCGACGTGCCCCAGTGTCTTCAAGGTCACGACAGCGGCACCTGTGACAAATACGTCAGGTACTACTTCTACGACCAGAACATCCAAGAATGCCGCACGTTCTGGTACGGTGGTTGCGGCGGCAACGCCAACAGGTTCAAGTCGTGCCTCGAGTGCCAGAAATCATGTTCTCCGAAAGTCCCGTGCCCTGGTCAATCCACGGGGCCCAGCACCCCCGCGCCCGAGGTCGGGAGACTCGTTTCACTCTCGAGGCAGCCTAAAATTCTCTCATTTCCGGTTTCAGACCCTTGCCAGTTCCCCGAGGAGAGGAGCCTCTGCATGAGCAAATACATCATCAAGTGGTTCTACAACCGTACATCTGGTGACTGTGAGCGGTTTTGGTACGGTGGTTGTCCTGGTAGTAAGGTTCGCTTTGAAACAAATGACGCTTGCCGCGATCGCTGCCGTCCAAATGGTAAGTCGATTATTTTTTTAATTTTTATTTTCTAAATCTGCTTCTTTTAATCACTTGGTTAGTCATTTTAAGATTTAATCACAAGAACAATTATTGTCAAATGTTTTTGTATCCCCATCTATTCAGCTAAAACCTGTCTACATTCCCATTCAATTACAGTTAAGGATTTTATTGACAGGGTTAACACAATCATTGGGGCGTCATGGTATAGGGCGTTATAGTCTGATGGCGTGGTGGAATTGGAGCGTGATGGTATGGGCGTGATGGTCTGTGGGCATGATAGACTTGAGGCTTGATTTTCTGGTGGCGTGATGTTCTTGGAGCGGGAACTATTTGAACAATTACATCACTCTTACAGGCGTACTATTTCAACACGTACATTGGTTTTTGCTGATGCAGTGACTTTAAGTAACTATGAGTTTGGAAGGACGCAGTGTAAAATGATCTGCTAGTGACGTCAGTATCCATTAGTACTTGCATCATTCCCAGCATGCTCTTGGTGTGCCAAGGTGGCTTCTACCGTGCTACATGAGATGTTACTCTCTTATTGTTATCAATGGGGTAAAATTTGTTTACACTACAAGAACAACACATGATTCAGACTTCAGACTTTACTTTAGGGTGGGGGTTGTCAGTGTTGGGGAACACACACAAAAACATATGACCAGACCCAACGTTTTTTTAGAAATGGGGATGACATACCGTTATGCCCATAATTAATTTGGCACTTGCTGTATAATTCCAATCTAGTTTTATATACTGTAAGAGATAAAATCATTTATACGTTTTGAAATGGCACTGTGCCTCACTGCTAAGTCCATAACTTTACTAGCGTAGTGCTCCAGCAAGTTGTTGTTTGGAAATATTACATACCATTAATTTAAAAGCATTTTTATCTGGTTATAATCTGTTACTTAAAATGGTATTTTGTCAATTTAATTTCAAATTGAAAAACCAATAAATTAAAAAGCTCATAACGTGTTCAGAGTGAGGAATCTAGGACCATATTTATTGGTCAAAGTATTTATTTATCTAGGACCATATTTATTGGTCAAAGTATTTATTTATCTAGGACCATATTTATTGGTCAAAGTATTTATTTATCTAGGACCATATTTATTGGTCAAAGTATTTATTTATCTAGGACCATATTTATTGGTCCAAGTATTTATTTATCTAGGACCATATTTATTGGTCAAAGTATTTATTTATCTAGGACCATATTTATTGGTCAAAGTATTTATTTATCTAGGACCATATTTATTGGTCAAAGTATTTATTTATCTAGGACCATATTTATTGGTCAAAGTATTTATTTATCTAGGACCATATTTATTGGTCAAAGTATTTATTTATCTAGGACCATATTTATTGGTCAAAGTATTTATTTATCTAGGACCATATTTATTGGTCAAAGTATTTATTTATCTAGGACCATATTTATTGGTCAAAGTATTTATTTATTTCGGACCATATTTATTGGTCAAAGTATTTATTTATCTAGGACCATATTTATTGGTCAAAGTATTTATTTATCTAGGACCATATTTATTGGTCAAAGTATTTATTTATCTAGGACCATATTTATTGGTCAAAGTATTTATTTATCTAGGACCATATTTATTGGTCAAAGTATTTATTTATCTAGGACCATATTTATTGGTCAAAGTATTTATATATCTAGGACCATATTTATTGGTCAAAGTATTTATTTATCTAGGACCATATTTATTGGTCAAAGTATTTATTTATCTAGGACCATATTTATTGGTCAAAGTATTTATTTCAAAACTGTGTAAATGTTTTTGTTCAGCTCAGGACCAGTGGACTTGCGGATTGCAATGTTCAAGGATCAACAGTTTGAGTTGCTTCCCTCTATCTCAACTCTATATCCATCTCCCCCTCAACTTGATACTGGCCCGGTGTAGTCACGTAAAGGAGTAGTACCGCTATCTTCTTTAATTAAAGCGCTTCGTTGCCAACGTTTTGCCGCTATATTCCCTTGATTGTTTTCTGTACAGTCTGAAGATGGCTATCGCTGCTCACCGCCTCCGACATAAGGCAGTCGATGGGAGGCGAGGCTTTCTGTCTTAAACGCGTTCAAACAAAAACAAACAGCTAAGTATCGTTTTATTCACAGTTTCAACACTGTGCTAGATTTGTAAAGATCGGATTTAAAATAAGCAATGGGGAATAGAAGGTTCGTCAGTGCTTCTCACAGCTTAATTTATCCACAATGATGGCTACATCTGTAAAGTTTTTTTTCCACAAAGATGAAGGCATCAGCATGTATTAATCACATATATTTAGTCATCAGCAACGTCCATCAGGGGTCCGTAAATATTTGCTTTTCTACGGGACATCACTTTGAGAAACACTGACGTGAACATAACCACGAATCCATTAAGTTGTCTAAATATCATAAATGTATATAAGGGGAAGATGGGTTGCATGAGCTGGTGGTGATTAACCGTGTGGTTTGGGTTCAACATTTTGTCGGCTGTGATATGACGATAGCTAAGTTATTTCTAGCAATTCGCACATTTAACCGTACGTGGGGTGAAAAGAAATAAGAGGAAGATTGCAATTTTCCCCAAGCATCCCTAATTATAAAAAACAACAAAACACTTTGCCTGTCTGTATATTTAAGTGACTGCCTTTCTAGGTGTCTGCCTATCTGTGTGTCTGCCTATTTTGTGTTTGTTTATCTATGTTTCTGACTATCTGTGTGTCTGCCTATCTGTGTGTCTGCCTATCTGTGTGTCTGCCTATCTGTGTGATTCTTGATGTATCTGACGTTTCTGACGTTCTGATGTGTGTCTATCTATGTGTCTGTTTATCAGACGTTTCTATCTGTGTGACTTTCTATCTAATGTTTCTGGCGATCTGATGCGCGTTGAGCTCAGATTTCTCGCCACATTCTATTCAGACACATGTTTTCTGTTCTTGATTTATTTATTCCATAGATGTTATCGGCTAGGATACTACGTAACCCATTCTGGGCCATAGAAAGGAAAATTTTCTTTCTTGCGAGTACCTGAAAAATGACACCGCGAAGTTTCATTGATCAATGATAAACACATGTTTTGTTGGGAGTATAGGGCTATTAGGAAATATTTTAAAAGGTGAAAGTTCTGCGTCTCCTGATGTACCAAATATCAGTCTTTATTGGCTCGCCCCACCTCAGCACTCCTCCCTTGATAAAGAGATAATTTCTTGAAGCGTTATATTGATGAATGTTAACACATTTTTATTGAAAATTTAATTCTAATTTAAACTCATCAGAATTAAAACAAGCTTTAATTTAGAATATTTTTTTAGATTTCACTATTTGACTAGTCTGTGTCACCAATTGACTAGTCTGTGTCACTATGTGACTAGTCTGTGCCACTATTTGACTAGTCTGTGCCACTATTTGACTGGTCTGTGACACTATTTGACTGGTCTGTGCCACTATCTGACTAGTCTGTGCCACTATCTGACTAGTCTGTGCCACTATCTGACTAGTCTGTGCCACTATTACAACAACCATACACATCTGTAACACCTACACCCGTGTACTTATCGTCGCCTTAAACGAAAACCTTTAATCATTGTGCTGTCCCCTTTAACAGACATCCACACCTACTTTCCTGTCACAGATTACGTGATAATCCGTAACCCTTTGTCACCATTGATTTCTTCTCTATCCTCATATCATGATAAGTAACTGATTATGTCTTACCGCACTACAATGACTCTCAACACCTGCCGATCCTTCCTTCACATTAGTCAGCGCTTTAATTAAAACAATCCTATGTGGATAACAAAACGAACTGATCTAATATAATAAATGGGTTAATAGAGTTTGCATTTTAATTACGGGGCCAGGGGCTATTGCGGTTACTTTAAAGTGCGAGAGAATGAGAGAAGGGGAGATAGATGGAGAGAGAACAAGAAAGATAGCAAGAGGGGTGGAAGAGATCTCAATAGCATTTAGATTTTAAAAGATAATAAATTAGTTTTATAAATAAAAAAACTAATTAAAATTTATCAAACCATACCTAAAAAATATAAATAAGATCAATATAATTTTCTTTCCTGTGCTTCTTTCTTTTAACTATATATTTAAACCCACTTTTAACCATATGTTTATACCCCACAACCGCACTTTTAACCATATGTTTATACCCCACTTTTAACCATATGTTTATACCCAAAAACCCCACTTTTAACCATATGTTTATACCCCACTTTTAACCATATGTTTATACCCAAAACCCCCACTTTTAACCATATGTTTATACCCCACTTTTAACCATATGTTTATAGCTCAAAACCGCACTTCGGGTGTATAACACCAATTAATTTGTCATCTGGTGAATTTTTAAAGATTTAGATGGCAAAAACATTTTGAAAGAATGCCGCGTCTTTGGTTTTGACGTCTTCAATAAACTACACTTCATCTCAAAATGTTTTTTTTTAAAATAAGAGAGCGAGAGAGAGAGAGAGTGAGAGAGAGAGAGAGAGATGGGGGAAGCATAAAGAAACAAACCATTGTGACATGGTTCCACTCCCCACCCACATTTGTTCAGTGTGGTCTTACATCACTTGTCAATGTTGTTGGTATATTTTCTTGGTCCCTGTCACCCGACCTACTACTACCAAATGTTAGCTGTGTGGTCTCTTGTTTTGTATTTAACTGCTCAACACTTGGGCGTTTCCTCCCCCCCCCCAAAAAAAAATAATAATTGTTTATAATTTGTAGCACAGGCAGGGGGCGTTCTCAGATTTCCCTTGCCGTTGGTCTGAGCCCCTTTTTCCCATCAACACTATATCCTTCATCGTGGCTGTTCTTGTCTGTTGTCCCCGGCGTGTGAACAATGGAATGGCGTGAGAAGGTTTTGTCATCACAATTTCTCGTCAAGTAGAGAGCTGACTCGTCAAGTAGAGAACTGACTCGGCAAGTAGAGAACTGACTCGGCAAGTAGAGAACTGACTCGTCAAGTAGAGAACTGACTCGGCAAGTAGAGAACTGACTCGGCAAGTAGAGAACTGACTCGTCAAGTAGAGAACTGACTCGTCAAGTAGAGAACTGACTCGTCAAGTAGAGAACTGACTCGTCAAGTAGAGAACTGACTCGTCAAGTAGAGAACTGACTCGGCAAGTAGAGAACTGACTCGTCAAGTAGAGAACTGACTCATCAAGTAGAGAGCTGACTCGGCAAGTAGAGAACTGACTCGTCAAGTAGAGAGCTGACTCGTCAAGTAGAGAGCTGACTCGGCAAGTAGAGAAATGACTCGTCAAGTAGAGAACTGACTCGTCAAGTAGAGAACTGACTCGTCAAGTAGAGAACTGACTCGTCAAGTAGAGAGCTGACTCGTCAAGTAGAGAGCTGACTCGTCAAGTAGAGAACTAACTCGGCAGATAGAGAACTGACTCGTCAAGTAGAGAACTGACTCGTAAAGTAGAGAACTGACTCGTCAAATAGAGAACTGACTCGTCAAGTATAGAACTGACTCGTCAAGTAGAGAACTGACTCGTCAAGTAGAGAACTGACTCGTCAAGTAGAGAACTGACTCGTCAAGTAGAGAACTGACTCGTCAAATAGAGAACTGACTCGTCAAGTAGAGAACTGACTCGTCAAGTAGAGAGCTGACTCGGCAAGTAGAGAACTGACTCGTCAAGTAGAGAACTGACTCGTCAAGTAGAGAACTGACTCGTCAAGTAGAGAGCTGACTCGTCAAGTAGAGAGCTGACTCGTCAAGTAGAGAACTAACTCGGCAGATAGAGAACTGACTCGTCAAGTAGAGAACTGACTCGTAAAGTAGAGAACTGACTCGTCAAATAGAGAACTGACTCGTCAAGTATAGAACTGACTCGTCAAGTAGAGAACTGACTCGTCAAGTAGAGAACTGACTCGTCAAGTAGAGAACTGACTCGTCAAGTAGAGAACTGACTCGTCAAATAGAGAACTGACTCGTCAAGTATAGAACTGACTCGTCAAGTAGAGAACTGACTCGGCAAGTAGAGAACTGACTCGTCAAGTAGAGAACTGACTCGTCAAGTAGAGAACTTACTCGTCAAGTAGAGAACTGACTCGTCAAGTAGAGAACTGACTCGTCAAGTAGAGAACTGACTCGGTAAGTAGAGAACTGACTCGTCAAGTAGAGAACTGACTCGTCAAGTAGAGAACTGACTCGTAAAGTAGAGAACTGACTCGGCAAGTAGAGAACTGACTCGGTAAGTAGAGAACTGACTCGTCAAGTAGAGAACTGACTCGTCAAGTAGAGAACTGACTCGTAAAGTAGAGAACTGACTCGGCAAGTAGATAACTGACTCGGCAACTAGAGAACTGACTCGTCAAGTAGAGAACTGACACGTCAAGTAGAGAACTGACTCGTAAAGTAGAGAACTGACTCGGCAAGTAGATAACTGACTCGGCAAGTAGAGAACTGATTCGTCATGTAAAGAACTGACTCGTCAATTAGAGAACTGACTCAGTTCATGCAGTGTCAAGTAGAGAACTGACTCGTCAAGTAGAGAACTGACTCGTCAAGTAAAGAACTGACTCGTCAAATAGAGAACTGACTCGTCAAGTATAGAACTGACTCGTCAAATAAAGAACTGACTCGTCAAGTATAGAACTGAATCGTCAAGTAGAGAACTGACTCGTCAAGTAGCGAACTGACTCGGTAAGTAGAGAACTGACTCGTCAAGTAGAGAACTGACTCGTCAAGTAGAGAACTGACTCGGCAAGTAGAGAACTGACTCGGCAAGTAGAGAACTGACTCGGCAAGTAGAGAACTGACTCGTCAAGTAGAGAACTGACTCGTCAAGTAGAGAACTGACTCGTCAAGTAGAGAACTGACTCGTCAAGTAGAGAACTGACTCGTCAAGTAGAGAACTGACTCGGCAAGTAGAGAACTGACTCGTCAAGTAGAGAACTGACTCATCAAGTAGAGAGCTGACTCGGCAAGTAGAGAACTGACTCGTCAAGTAGAGAGCTGACTCGTCAAGTAGAGAGCTGACTCGGCAAGTAGAGAAATGACTCGTCAAGTAGAGAACTGACTCGGCAAGTAGAGAACTGACTCGTCAAGTAGAGAACTGACTCGTCAAGTAGAGAGCTGACTCGGCAAGTAGAGAACTGACTTGTCAAGTAGAGAACTGACTCGGCAATTAGTGAACTGACTCGTCAAGTAGAGAACTGACTCGGCAGATAGATAACTGACTCGGCAAGTAGAGAACTGATTCGTCATGTAAAGGACTGACTCGTCAATTAGAGGACACTGCATGAACTGAGTCAGTTCTCTAATTGACGAGTCAGTTCTTTACATGACGAATCAGTTCTCTACTTGCCGAGTCAGTTCTCTACTTGACACTGCATGAACTGAGTCAGTTAAGTAGAGAACTGACTCGTCAAGTAGAGAACTGACTCGTCAAGTAAAGAACTGACTCGTCAAATAGAGAACTGACTCGTCAAGTATAGAACTGACTCGTCAAGTAGAGAACTGACTCGGCAAGTAGAGAACTGACTCGTCAAGTAGAGAACTGAATCGTCAAGTAGAGAACTGACTCGGTAAGTAGAGAACTGACTCGGCAAGTAGAGAACTGACTCGTCAAGTAGAGAACTGACTCGTCAAGTAGAGAACTGACTCGTCAAGTAGAGAACAGACTCGGCAGATAGAAAACTGACTCGTCAAGTAGAGAACTGACTCGTCAAGTAGAGAACTGACTCGTCAAGTAGAGAACTGACTCGGCAAGTAGAGAACTGACTCGGCAAGTAGAGAACTGACTCGGCAAGTAGAGAACTGACTCGTCAAGTAGAGAACTGACTCGGCAAGTAGAGAACTGACTCGTAAAGTAGAGAACTGACTCGTCAAGTAGAGAACTGACTCGTCAAGTAGCGAACTGACTCGTCAAGTAGAGAACTGACTCGGCAAGTAGAGAACTGACTCGTCAAGTAGAGAACTGACTCGTCAAGTAGAGAACTGACTCGGCAAGTAGAGAACTGACTCGTCAAGTAGAGAACTGACTCGTCAAGTAGAGAACTGACTCGTCAAGTAGAGAGCTGACTCGGCAAGTAGAGAACTGACTCGTCAAGTAGAGAGCTGACTCGTCAAGTAGAGAGCTGACTCGGCAAGTAGAGAACTGACTCGTCAAGTAGAGAACTAACTCGGCAAGTGGAGAACTGACTCGTCAAGTAGAGAACTGACTCGTCAAGTAGAGAGCTGACTCGGCAAGTAGAGAACTGACTCGTCAAGTAGAGAACTGACTCGGCAAGTAGAGAACTGACTCGTCAAGTAGAGAACTGACTCGGCAGATAGAGAACTGACTCGTCAAGTAGAGAACTGACTCGTCAAGTAGAGAACTGACTCGTCAAGTAGAGAACTGACTTGTCAAGTAGAGAACTGACTCGGCATGTAGAGAACTGACTCGGTTCATGGAGTGTCAAGTAGAGAACTGACTCGTCAAGTAGAGAGCTGACTCGTCAAGTAGAGAACTGACTCGTAAAGTAGATAACTGACTCGGCAAGTAGAGAACTGACTCGTCAAGTAGAAAACTGACTCGGCAAGTAGAGAGCTGACTCGTCAAGTAGAGAACTGACTCGGCAAGTAGAGAGCTGACTCGTCAAGTAGAGAACTGACTCGTCAAGTAGAGAACTGACTCGGCAAGTAGAGAGCTGACTCGTCAAGTAGAGAACTGACTCGTCAAGTAGAGAACTGACTCGTCAAGTAGAGAACTGACTCGGCAAGTAGAGAGCTGACTCGTCAAGTAGAGAACTGACTCGTCAAGTAGAGAACTGACTCGTCAAGTAGAGAACTGACTCGGTTCATGGAGTGTCAAGAAGAGAACTGGTTCATGGAGCGTCAACAAATATCTCATCATATGAAATTTGGCATTTCATCCCCACGCCCGCCCTTCTCTTCATTAAAGGATCATCCTGTGTGTGTGTATGTGGGTGTGTGTTTTTGTGTAGGTGTATTTATATATGCGTGTATTTATTTGTGTTTTTGTGGGTGTCGACTTGGTCATTTAAAATATCAACAAGGAAAAAAGAGGTAACAGTTTGTAAGCATGTCACAATTTTATAACACATTCCATCAGCGTGTTTCTTCTGGAATCTCAAGATCCCCAATTAAATATGTTTAGTGAAAAGATAATTTAAAGGAAATTTTCTCATCTCCAGTAAAAAATTTACTGGGGGAAAAAATGTATTTAAAAAGCTTTCGAATGACATGTACTAGACTCGTTAGCTCTTGTTAGCAGGTTCTTCTTTAAAGAAGGAGTGCCTGTAACAGATACGATAATCGTTGTCAAAATATCAAAACACGACCACATTCATATGGAAGAAAAGTACCTTCATAATGTTCTAAGAAATACATGTATGGGCTTTTCGTCCTGGGTGTTATTTCTATTTATTGAGACGCTTAAAATGCTGGTCATTTTGTCGAGGGGGTAGGAGTAAAAAGAAATTTAGGTCTGTCAAGGCCCAAACTTTTTTGACCCATGGACCACTTTTTATAGTCAAAACTTGCCCACGGACCCCCAAGTGAAACAACCACCTCAATGCATAGTGTAAAAATTACACATTCAAAAAAGCAAAATTTTGATGAAGAAGTATTTATTGAAATAAATTTTTTTAAATAAAATATTTTAAACAATTAATAGCTTGGACGAACGTTATTAGATTTTATGAGTGTATTTATGTCCGACTCAATGCTTGTCAGTACAAATCCCCATGAGCATTAATTTCTATTCAGTTTCTATTTTTTTATGATGAGGTTCACAACGGCACTAAATCTACGTTCTGCCAAATAGGAAGATGGGAAAAAGTTAAACAATTTCTGTTCAATAACCCATAATGCACGATATAAAATTGGGATCTGTTTTTGTAACCAGAATTTGTGGTATAATCCTTGTTGAAACATGGGTAAGTTCCTCATTTGCAGATATTTCAACAAGCTGCTCCTGTATTAGTATGGATTCATCTGTGTTTGGGATCTGAGTTTTTCCAAGCCAAAAGGGTTCAACAGTCGGGAATATCCAATTGAAAAATGTCTTTAAATCTTTGGTTTCATGTGTGCATGAAGAGCCGTTAAGTGTTGACAGTATGCCAGCAAATCTTTATCTCTATTTTGCTATTTCGAAAGAATTGAAAACTGAGAACATTCTCCTCTTTTCAAGTTTTTTTGTCAAGAAAAGGGTTTTGCAACAAACGCAGATATTACATTTTTAGTTTTGATTAAATTTAAATTTAATTGGTCACCTTGTCGTTTCAAATTAGTTTCGTTAAATTTGGTAAACAAATCATTCAAAAAGGCTATTTCATTTTTTGAGTTAAGTGTGTCGTAAATCATTGTCTTTGCTTTCCAGGAATTTCAACACCGAAACAAAGAGAGCAAAAAATCTATTTAAAAATGCACTTTTTGATAACCAGCGTACTTTTGTGTGAATAAGTTAACGGTTACAGTCTATGTAATTTTCCAAACAATGTTGAGCAATTAGTCTCTCAATGAAGGCATTCCTTTTGATTTTATTAACTGCTCTAATGGCATACTTCAGTGAACCATGCTATATTTAATTATATGATACAATTTAGATAAATATAACTTTCCGAAGCATAGAAAATTACTCAACATTGCAACATTCGTTCATTCACGTTAAAAAGTCTATTTTTCTGACCTACTTATAAGGATTCCGCATTTCTTACGCATGAAACTTGACCTTTCAATAAACCTAGTATTTTGATTGGTTATAGCTATGGAAATTACCGTTGTTCTACTTCCTTTTCTAGGTAAAACATCATTGTATTCCATGACTGAAAGCACCTTAGATGGTACTTAATTAGGGGGAAAAAGCACTCAGATAGTATTTTATTTATTTTAATTTCCATTATAATAAAAATCGATCACAATTTTATTATTTTATATTAAACCTTGCTCGGGCCCCTGACTTTGTTCAGGGTCCCCCTAATCAATTTTAATTTTCCACAGACTACCTGATTGGTACCGGGGACCCCCGGGGTCCGTATGGACCACTTTGGGAATCACTGGCCTAGGCGAGACTAATACAATCAACATTTTAATTTTAAATTCAGTTTCATAATTTTTCTAAATCAAATATTTTGAAACCCTGATGTTCGAGGAAATCTCTGAAATTCGGGATAAGAAAAACTTAACTCCTGCTATCCGGGGTAGCAAACTTCACCCCCACCCCATCCTCTCCTTTTATTCCAAACCACGGGAAGAAAGAAATCTATACTAATTAAGGTCAGATATGATTGTAAACGACAGTTGAACATATATTAATTTGAAAACTGATCAGCAAGTCTTCCATTCTCCCACCACATTTCAGTAAAATCTTGATTGGCCCTACCATCAGGCTCGCCCCTGAACAGGCACCTGCAGTATATGTGGACACTCCTTTACCTTTCGTTTAACTACCTGCTTTCCTGTGATAACGGTCAGAAATGGATCAAAGTGTAACAAGGGCTCTCTTAGAAACTGTTTTATTTGTCCGTTATCTTGACACGTCACTACACAAAACTGGGTGACGTAGTGCACAATCTTCCCTTGTTCGTCTCGTGCTGTGCGGTTTCTACTATTTGGTAAGACAAGGTGCCTTCCAGTGCGGAAGAAAATGGTTATTTTAAATCTGAAAGTAAAAAAAATTGCACGTTACAATAAAACAAAAGAAAGAAAAAAAGGGATAGTTTCAATAGATACCATCCTCTATATATATATATATATATATATATATATATATATATCACACACTCACACATTCATACACACACACACATTCATACACACACACAAACACACGCGCGCTATTACCATCTCTGCATCCCTGTTACTGTCTCACTAACCATTTATAGATATATGAATTCTTTCAGCCCGCACTTTTGCTTCCGGTTCAATTTTTCTATCGTACCTCCACTGACTTGCGTATCATTCTTCTGATCATTGATTCTTTTATGGACTTTTTATTTTAGCTTTAAATAGGATATAAACACGATATAATGTAAATTTAATGTATAATTTTAAGTATTGTTTTAGTTGTACTAACGATTTGGAGAAACATATGAATTTGCGTATTTGTGAATCCTAGTTTGAGCTTCATATCTATCTCTCCTCGCTCTCTCTCTCTCTCTCTCCATCCCTCACTCTCTCTCTCTCTCTCTCTCTCTCTCCATCCCTCAATCTCTCTCTCTCCCTCTCTCTCTCTCTATAGGTTGTATTATTTACAAATAGATAAGAGTTTCATCAATATATTCTCAATGAGTCGCTCGATTGAACCAACATAATACAAGATGTTCACACAAAAAATATCGTTTTATTCCACAAATAACCTTAAATTGCAGAAACTTAACTTAATGTAAGCGCGCACAAAATATATGAAATGTTCAAACTGAGTTTTTAAGTTAAGAAAATTTGAGCAGTTGAAAACACCTTTAATTCCTTATTACTTTAAAAAATCTCTTCGGTTAATAAGAAAACTAAGGATTTTTTTTTAGTTGGGCCAAACAAATAATGTTTACTCAGGTTGCACAGACGTTTCAATTTAGCGCCATTTCGATATGTAAAATGTTCAAACTAATGACATACAAATAATTTTTTAAAACCTTTCTGTCCTGGATACAATCCCTTTCCCCAAAACTATTCCACACTCCGATAGGATCCCGTGCCCCAATATCCTCATGTTCTTGTTAGGTGACGTGTTAAACAACAAGGCCCTTTATTTATATGTTAACTAAAAGGTTGTGTGTGTTTATTCATTATGACATCACCAGAACGCCGGGTATACGCTGACGTATATATACTAGAGCTGTTAACGATTAATTTTAATTTAAACGTTAACTTTTGAAAAATTAACGATTAATTAATCGTTAATTTCAATTAAAGCCAAAAATTAAAATTTCTGGTGTCATAAGTAACATTTATTAAACGTATTTGTCGAAAATCGAAATAACACTGGAATGTCTTCTTTAAATGACATCTTTTAACCAACAACGCAAACAGACAAGTGTATTGTCATTATTTGGTTCAAGTGATGAGTGGGTCTTATTGACAATATAACCAGGCGAGCTGAACAATCGTTCCCATAGCTTTAGGTTGTCTCAGCTGAAGTTTCTGATACCGTAGTGGATGTTTGGTATGCAGGTGATTTGTAAGCGAAGTGTTAGAACCATGGTAGCAATGTTCCCTTTAAGCAGCGCGGCTGCGCAGATATTTGACCGACGCCACGCAGGAGTTTAGAATCACCGCGCAGAAATTTTAAAAAAATATTGCACACAAAATGGACGTTGTGCAACTTTGCACACGAGTTTTTTTTAAAAACTTTGCACACTGACCAATGAAGCTTTGACTTAGAGGGAACATTGTACGGTAGGCAAACGATTTCTCTCAATGGACACAACCTTTATCCACATTTTGAACAGTCATGTCAGTCAATAATTTAAAACCAAAATGTTCGTGTAATCGTCCGGAAAGTAGTTTATAATTATCGGCCTAAATATTTTACTTTTTGACTTCCAGTACATTTATAAGTGGTGGGTCGATTAATCGTAAAAAAATTTAATCGTTAAAATTTTTTAACGATTAATCGAGAAATTAATAGTTAATTTCCGAAGCCCTATATATATATATATAATCTAAAGCTATGTGAACGATTGTTTAGCTCGGCTGGATATATTGTCAATAAGACCCACTCATCACTTGAACCAAATAATGCCAATTCACTTGTCTGTTTGCGCTGTTGGTTAAAAGATGTCATATAAAGAAGACATTCCAGTGTTATTTCGATTTTCGACAAGTATTTTAATAAATGTTACTTATGACACCATAAATTTCAATTTTTTGCCTTTATTCGAAATTAACGATTAATTAATCGTTAATTTTTCAAAAGTTAACGATCAAATTTAAATTAATCGATCAAATTTAAATTAATCGTTAGCAGCCCTAATTTATATATATATATATATATATATATATTGTCGATCAATCTTGGCTATCTGGTATATGGTATAGCGTTCAATGGCAATACTCAATAGTGAATTAACTGAATATAGCCTTTCCCGGTCCCCACTCTCCTGGGGTCAAGCTTGTACGTGCGAACTGTGGTGCCTCCCCCTCCTCGAAGAGACAGAACTGAATAACACCGCAGACCAAGATACGAATTCTCCTACATTTTCTCCCACAACTTGATAGCAAAGTTCAGTGTCAGAACGAACATGAACCTCAACTTAACTTTATTGAATTATGCGGTTATCCTCCTTTCCCCAACAATACGCCGTGAGGTTTACCTCGTCCTTCCCGGGGGGGGGGAGACCCATATCGTGTTGTCTGATACATGACACCCTCATCACAGCACCTTCACCCCCCCTCACCTTCAAATGAGTTCATTTTCCCATGCTGATACTCCCCCCCACTCCACGACGGTCTACTTCAGTTTCATCATTCTTCATGGCCTTTTATTCACTCCTGTATCGCTTTAACTCTTGCTCCTCCGGAACAATCTGGGGGATCAAGGAAGATTTTCCCATTGTCAACCGACTAATGAAAAGTGGAAGGAAAAAGTAAAACTTAAATGTGAACGGTTGCTTTGTGCTTATTCCATGTCGTCTACCAAACACACAAACACATGAACGCCATTAGCCACTAGCCGTATTTACTTGAAGTTTCTGTGGCAGAGTTAGTGCATCTTCTGTCCAGTAAATCTTGTCTAACGAAAGACACGGAATTGTGGAGACGCCCGCTGGACACAGGACCAGCCACAAAAATATCATCATTAACACCCCACTGGTTTCCATTACTCTCTCCCCCTCCCATTTACCTGTAGAACTCCCCTCCCCTGCCCCGTGTACATGTTGGTCTTCTGGTGGCCACCCCACAGCACCCCCTCTCCTAGCCTTAGCCTTAACCCCTTCACTTAACCCCTAACCACGTTCCTTCGTGACCCAAATGTGAAAATGAAAAATGTGAAAAGTCAGGTAAGAGAGACAAGTCTAAATCTAAATTCTTATAATGCATGGACTTTAAAAAAAATAATGAGACGACTATGTCATTATTTAACAAGAATACACACAATTGAAGGTTTCATTTCAATGATTACTTAACATGCATACAAACGAGTCAATTTTTCAGGTCCAAATTTTCATGCATACAAACGAGTCAATTTTTCAGGTCCAAATTTTCATGCATACAAAGTATTCAATTTTTCAGGTCCAATATTACTTTGAATGGGTACAGTTTGAGGCGACTAATTTTAGAGGAGTTCACTGTAACTTTACTGACGCATCAGCGGTTCTTAACTTCTTCGAAGCCAATGGATTTATGTTAGAATTCAAGAAAGAGCATGGACAAAATATGAAAGTAATGTCAAATAATGGTCGCATAATTTGATATGTTAACCATATGTCCTGGGGCAACACTCAGGTGCTAGGACACATAGCACACTCAAGTGCTAGGACACATAACACACTCAAGTTCTCGGAACATAATTCACCCAAGTGCTATGCTACATAACACATTCAAGTGCTAGGACCCATAAGACCCTGGAAAGAGCTAGGACACAGCTTACTCAAGTGCTAGTACTAGTACACACAACTCACTAAAGAGCTAGGACACAACTCGTTACACACTTAAGTGCTAATACACACAACTCACTAAAGAGCTAGGACACAAATTGTTACACACTTAAGTGCTAGTACATATAATTTGTGCTTGGACATAGACGATGACACACATTAAGGTCCCATGACACAGGTGTTGACACATGGAACTGTTACATGAGTCAGGTGTTGACACAGATGAGGTCTTATGACATAGGTAATGAAATACCCTAACATTCTGTGACACACATTTTGATACAAACTAAGGTGCTTTGACACTTTATTTGACATACAATAAGGTCTTGTGACACAGATGTTGACAAAGTAAGGTCCTGTGAGTGTGACACATATATTAACACATGGAGGACCCGTGAGACAAATGTTGACACACTAATGTCCTGTGACACAGATGTTGACACACTAATATCATGTGACACAGATGTTGACACACTAATGTCCTGTGACACAGATGTTGACACACTAATGTCCTGTGACACAGATGTTGACACACTTATGTCCTGTGACACAGATGTTGACACACTAATGTCCTGTGACACAGATGTTGACACACTAATGTCCTGTGACACAGATGTTGACACACTAATGTCCTGTGACACAGATGTTGACACACTAATGTCCTGTGACACAGATGTTGATAATGTGTACATTAGGTATAAATTGACAGTTTTGAGTCCACGAGTCTCATTCTCCAGGGGACTCTGACCTTTCTATGTTTGAACACACTGGTCTCTCATTGGTCACCGGTCCTTTAGCGACCTCTTCATCTCATGGGCTGGCGGGCATGAGAATGGGTTAACAGTTAACACCTCTAATTTTTGTTTTTAAATAAATAGGAATATGGGGCGATTACTACCGCCAATAGAATAGAAAAAAAAAGTGTGACGCCATACACAACTGCTCTTGAAACTTGTTTTGTTTCAATAACTAAATCTTTGACCTACACGTCTTCCTTACAATGTCTCTGGTAGAAAGTCTTTAGGTGTGCCTCGTGTCATACGTAACATGTTATTAGCTACACAATTTCTCTATGATGTCGCTGATACGATAATTCTGACCATCCAAGAGATAAGAGCTGATGCAGCAGCGACACTTTCAATTCCTGATGTTAAATATACGTCACGACCACAACTTAACAAACAATTTTTAAATGTTTAAGAAAAGTGAAACGGTCACCTTGCCTAGCCAATAGTTAGTATCCTTAGCAGCCATTTAAAACATTAATACAGGTGATGTACTGCCTGTGACACATTGAGAACCACGGCACCGAGGCTATTCAGTGCTTTCAACCGTTGATCCCAGTCAGTGTCGCTACTGAATGGAAGTAAGGTGCAAGGTTTGTGAACATTGTGCAGGGGCGGAATGGGTGGGCTATGAATACCCGGGGGGGGGGCTAGAGCTCCAGGTTCTAACGGGACCCGGGCACACACTCGTAAAAACCGTTGGAATTAATTGATGGTCGGCCATAACATTACAAACTGAGCAGGGGGCTGATCGGAAGTGCTGGCCTCTGCGGACGAGATCACAAAGGGGGACAATGTGTGTGTGTGTGTGTGTACCGACGCCGCCCATGATATGCCGAGTATACTACGACGGCCGGAAAAAGGTGTTACTACGAGGGGGTCCTCCGCGAGTCGTCGTTCATGGATCACAGACGTCGTGACCCGCGAGGAGAGCTGTGCGTTGTTGTTGTCCGTGTTTTCTTAAAAAGCCTTTAACGTGTCGTGGATCCTTTGTGGTGGACAGCGTGTCCCTCTTGTGTCCGGCATACGATGACCACTCCCACTTATTTGATACTATTGTTGGTGGTGATCGCGGGGGGCATCGGTCACAGTGTGACGACCGACGTGGGAACTGGTCGTGTTAGTAGGTCAGGACCTCGTCACAGAAGTACAGGTAGGCCTGGCAGAGTTTTTTTTTATTACAATTTGGTGGATCATGTTTTGTTGTTATCGCTGGGCTGAACGCCGTTACTTGTGTAGTCTGAAGATGTTAGAAGTACGTCTGAAAAAACACTGTTGACCCCTGGTTCAACGAGATATACTTTTATACTTACACTGTTTAATGACATCATACCTTTTACAATTTTTGGCTTACACAATTTTTATAAAATCAATTCGATATTAGCTTAGGGGGCCGTCCATAAATGACGTCACGCGCCTAGAAGGGAGGGGGGGGGTCACGCATTTGTGACGATGTGTGACAAGGGGGGGGACTTTAACAAATGTGACGTCACATCAAAACGCTCTACTTTAAATAAAAGTTCCACTTAAATATTTGATTTTTTTTTCAATTTATTTAATGAAGTTTTCAATCGTGTCACAATGTGTTACGATATTAGAATGCAGACTGACACTAAATACAAACTTAAATGACAAAAAAGTAATTTGCAACATGCTAATTTTCAATGAGAAAATATGGCTTTTAGGGGAGGGGGGTTTCAGAGCTTCGTAACGTCATATTGGGGGAAAAAAAGGGGGGGGGGCTAAATTTTTGTGACGAAGTGTGACGAGCAGGAAAAAGGGGGCGGGGGGTAATAATCAGCCAAAATCGCGTGACGTCATTTATGGACGGCCCCTTATTGGACATACAAGTCTCTAATATCCCTAATAGATGATTTCATATTGTTATTGGTTTGCCATTGAAAGTAAGACAATGGCAGCGTAAATCCTAATGAAGATATATTCAATGTATGTTTCCACGTCAGATATTCTTTACCCTTCGGTATCTTAGATCACAATAGGACACCAGCTGTAATCACGGTATATAACTTAGACCCTACCACGGTATATAACTTAGACCAATGACCAATCTACTGAATATATCTTAGACCAATCTACTGAATATATCTTAGACCAATCTACTGAATATATCTTAGACCAATCTACTGAATATATCTTAGACCAATCTACTGAATATATCTTAGACCAATCTACTGAATATATCTTAGACCAATTACCAATCTACTGAATATATCTTAGACCAATCTACTGAATATATCTTAGACCAATCTACTGAATATATCTTAGACCAATTACCAATCTACTGAATATATCTTAGACCAATCTACTGAATATATCTTAGACCAATCTACTGAATATATCTTAGACCAATCTACTGAATATATCTTAGACCAATTACCAATCTACTGAATATATCTTAGACCAATCTACTGAATATATCTTAGACCAATTACCAATCTACTGAATATATCTTAGACCAATCTACTGAATATATCTTAGACCAATCTACTGAATATATCTTAGACCAATCTACTGAATATATCTTAGACCAATTACCAATCTACTGAATATATCTTAGACTTAGACCAATCTACTGAATATATCTTAGACCAATTACCAATCTACTGAATATATCTTAGACCAATCTACTGAATATATCTTAGACCAATCTACTGAATATATCTTAGACCAATCTACTGAATATATCTTAGACCAATTACCAATCTACTGAATATATCTTAGACCAATCTACTGAATATATCTTAGACCAATCTACTGAATATATCTTAGACCAATCTACTGAATATATCTTAGACTTAGACCAATCTACTGAATATATCTTAGACCAATCCACTGAATATATCTTATACCAATCCACTGAATATATCTTAGACCAATCCACTAAATATATCTTAGACCCATCCACTGAATATATCTTAGACCAATCCACTGAATATATCTTAGATCGTTACATTGAATATATCTTTGCTGTTATTACATTACTTGTATTAATATTATTGACATTGGTTATAGGAAAATCCTTAGTCAATTTTGAAAAGCGAATATCGTAATTTTTCAACATGATTTGTGTTGGTCTCTTTGTACAAATGAAAATACATTTAATGAATTCTTTAAGTTTTTGTTTCACATATGCCGTATTCGACTATTGAAGGATTATGGTATACAATGAATAATAAGATTGTGTTTTACTTGGAGAAAGACACGAATCAATCAATATTTTTGATCATGATTTCTCTTACAAAAAATCAGAAGTATGTGTCAGGAAAATGTTCCCGAACAGAATTTTAAAAAGTAATAAAATAAACTTATAATTTAAGTAAATAATAATTATAAATTATTGATTGAAAAATATTATAAATTTAACAAAAAATTTGTCCATAAATAACGTCACGCGATTTTTGCCGATTTTTTACCCCCTCAACCCCCCCTCGTAACGCGTCGTCACAAAAACTTAGACCCCCCCTCCAAAAATACGTCACAAATCTTTGACCACAAAAAAAAACAACAAACAACAACAACAAAAAACACACTTTATTTTCTATTTGAAAATAAGTATGTTTCAAATAACTTTTATCCTCATTTAAGTATTTATTATTTATTTAGTGAAGATCTACATTGTAATATCGTAACCCGCGTGAATCATTTTTAAAAAACGTTTAACCGGCCTTCAGAAAACGACCTGTGTTAACATCCTTAGATTATATTTATTTTAATGCATACAAATTAAACATTGACTATTAATCATCACGGTTAACGTCTTTGTTTAAGAAATTTTATTTTAAATTTAGAAATAACATTTTTAAAATGTATTTTTTTAAAATCCCTCAATTGACTGACGGGCATCCCGTAAGAAAGAGGTCGGCGAACAGAGGTAAATAACCTCATCTGGGGTCAAAAAGGAAATTCTTGGGGGTAATGCAGACTCATTTGGGACATATAAAATCCACTACAATCCACTAGATATATTAAAATACGTCATGTATACGTGTACGCTTGGAACATATGCCCATTATTGAACCGGTTCCTTCCAGAAAATGCATTTTATAAAAAATAATTGACAATTATGTAGATTTCTTACCTACGTACTATACGAAGACACCTAAATCTACCCTACTTTCATTTATATTGACACGAGTGACAATAATCTTAATCCACATGACTTGTCTGTATCACGTATCCTTTCTGTGATATTTAAAATTAATGCCTTAAAAACTGAGCTAAGAAGAAAAGTTGTTTTGTGCTCCTCTCGAATTGCGATGTCAAGAATTTGATGCATTCAATAAAGTTAATGAATACTTGACTAATTTTAAATGGGCTCATTTACCATTATATCTAGAACAGTGCTTCTCAAACTTTTTAGTATGGCGGACCGGCAGGAATTTTTTGCCATTGCACCAGAGACCGGTGCACTATTTTGCCCTGCACTGACAATTTTTTCTGTCCTTTTTTGAAGAACATCTGCGGACCGGCAGCGGATGGCCCACGGACCGGCACCGTTCCGCGGACCACCACTTTGAGAAGCACTGATCTAGAAGACTAGAATGGCCAGGGGCGTTTGACCAAAAACCAATCGAACAATTATATCAAACTTAAAACGTTTTTAATTCTATCAAATAGATTCCCCCCCCTCCCCTTTTAAAGAAAAAGGATATTCCGTGTCGTTTTGACTTAAAATATCTACACATAATCCTATTCAGATCATTTTTAGACACTTGTCATGCTTGTAAAACTCACCAGTAGCATTTTCGCTAACGACGCTCCCCCAAATCCCCGAGTCATGTGAGCAGGACCTAGAGTCTGGGGGTTGGGGGGGGGGTAACGCACACATAAACTTGTATATTTTGGGGTAACGGGGGAAAAAGTCCATGAGAGAACCAAACGGAGCTGCGGTTACATCACAAATGCTTTGATGTCAACATCAAACGACGCAGTGTAACAATTTCATACGTTATCTTGTGGATTCTCAAACTTAAGGATTATAATTAGATTTAATTTTCATGTCTTGATAGCTTACGCCAACCAGCGTCTGATGGCCTACCGACCGGCACATTGAGAAGCACTGATTTTATAAAAAAAGAAAAAGAAAAAAAAAGTCATTAAATAAATTGTAAGCGACCAAATATTTCAGTGGAAGTTTTATTTAAAGTTACCCTTTTGATGTTACGTCACATTTCTTCAACCCCCCTCCCTCCCCCTCGACACGCATCGTCACAAAAGTGTGACCCCCCTCCCCCCTAGGTGCGTGACGTCATTTATGGACGGCCCCTTATGCAGTCAAACGGTGTGGTGACAAGAAGTGTTTACATAATAGAACACGTTCATTTAACGAGGCTTGAATGTCTGAGTCCTGTCCATGGGTGCTATGTCCGGCTCATCAGTTTGCCTTCATTAAATGTACTGGCCACAGAAATCTGCCTTTCAGTTTCGTCAATGGATCCTTGAATGATATGAAATCAGATTTACCAGTTCCAAATCTCCGCAATCTGCTAATTCCTACAATACATGCACCACTTCCCACGACCCGACGTTTGCCACATTACCTCCCCTCATCCCGCCAATAACCCACGTGATCTAGTTTGACAGAATTGTCTTGTTACCGCGCCATTGAAAAGCTTCCGAGACATTCAAAAATGACAAAATGATTCAAGCAACTTTCTACTTCAGGAATAGCGTTAACCAAAACTCATTTGGTGCAGTAACCTATAATACCCACTGTGCGCAATTTTGCCTCGACATTAATGTAAGACTTTGATTGCCTGCTTTTTTTTCCGACACGATTTAAAAATGACATCTATTGGAGTAATTATGTCAAGGCCTGCGACGTGCTATATTATTCAGTGTTGAATTTAATGTCCGGCTGTCGCGTAACTGTGGGGCTCAGCTGATGGGAGCGGATGAGGGCTGGCAGCGAGCAAATTTTTGAGCGTAATTTTTATACAGAATACAGTAACAGCCCCCGGTATACAAACAACCACTGGTGTGTAAAGTACCACCGGTACATAAACAACCACCGGTATAAAAACACCACCAGTTTAAAAACAAACACTGGTGTGTTAATAACCATTGATCCATGTACAACCACCAGTCGGTAAACAACTACCGTTTATAAACAACCACCGGTATAAAAACACCACCAGTTTAAAAACAACCACTGGTGTGTTAATAACCATTGATGAATGTACAACCACCAGTCGGTAAACAACTACCGTTTATAAACAACCACCGGTATAAAAACACCACCAGTTTAAAAACAACCACTGGTCTGTTAATAACCATTGATCCATGTACAACCACCAGTGGGTAAACAACTACCGTTTATAAACAACCACTGGTGTGTTAATAACCATTGATGAATGTACAACCACCAGTCGGTAAACAACTACCGTTTATAAACAACCACCGGTATAAAAACACCACCAGTTTAAAAACAACCACTGGTGTGTTAATAACCATTGATGAATGTACAACCACCAGTGGGTAAACAACTACCGTTTATAAACAACCACCGATTAGAACCATTGCCTGTTAATGTGTGATAGAGTGGCGCTGCGAGCGATGAAAGAGTATTCACTGCCTTCTATTTATTACCTGTACTTGGCGAGCTACCGACTCAACTAGCACGAAATATTGCCGTTAATGGCTGCCTACATGCTGTTCTTTCAGTAGAGGTAGCTCTGCGTGTGTGTGCTTCCAGTGTACAAGCTCTTAGCATGTCACTTCACATCTGCCCCAGCTCCTGTCTTTAATTTCCCTTTAAAATTTTCACTTTTATTGGCATATCGTTTGCTCTCAGACAAGGGAGAGAAGCACAATAAAAGCTCTAGGGCAGCTTTTTCCAAGCCTGCATCCAATTAACCTGAACATGGTTCTCGTGGTTCCATTTCTGACACATCGAAATTCATTGTAAGATTTTAATAAATGTAGTAACATTTAAAAAAAAAGTTTTTTTCTGGGCTTGACCAACCGCCAATCACTTTCGAGTTTATAACTTGGCCAACGTTAACAATACCTCATTGGCAAAAAAAAATAATAATTAAAAAATGTGCAAAATGTAAATCCATTGTTTATTTTTATATTCATTACATGTTTGTGGGTGAGTGAGACGTTCTGGTATATAAATGAAAATATTTCGGGGATGGATCAAAATTTTACACCGCCTCCTCCCACGTTTATCGCCCAATATTCCTTGCGCAAATGTATGTGTTTAAAGGTAAACCTGCACAAATGTATGTGTTTAAAGGTATACCTGCACAAATTCAGGTTATTAGCAAATCATTTCCAGATTTCCAGTCATGTGATCTCATATATGTACATAACAATTGAGGAGGGGTGGCAACTTTGGTGTATAATTGGAGATTAAAAACTTTAAAGCGAAAAACAATTTCTGAGAATCTCGCGATCTTTTCATTCTAAGAACACTTATTGTTTAAGTTCTGCGTTATTATTTCTTTGAAATACCTTAATCAACTTCTTTATTTGAAAATGTCATTTAATTTCTTTAAATGTCTTAAACTTATAAAATGCTTGGGGGGAAAAAATATTATCTGAAATCTTTTTTTTATCTACGGATTTTGCACCAGATAACCTCTTTCCTTGTAGGCGATCCATTTTTCTATCATAATGCTGATGAAATACCAGATATCATATGTTTTACCGACCCACTCAGTGTCACGACGTCAGAAGAAAGAATTCAAGAATCTACCTGGAGCCTCGAGTTGTCGGGTTGTTGTTGTTACTGACTTGGACTTGTCACAAATGTTGGGAACGTGTCATAACTTAGAGAGCAAGGTGCCCCTTGTGAGCAACTTTTATATAGCAAAATAATCAAGACATTTTCTTGTTGACGAGTAAATTTTCAAAATATTTTCACCCTGTTTCACTTTCCATTAGTAAATAACAAAATATGTGTGCGAATAAACTCACGCATGAGTAGATCTGGACTTATTAAGTGAAGAGATCAAACCCGTTGTGTGATAAAAAAGGTTGACCGCTCCGTCTCACCTTGCGGGCCCCATGCGATCCTTCACATTAAAAATTTGCTCCCCGTCGGATGTATCGAATGAAACATTTGCTCCCCGTCGGATGTATCACATGAAATATTTTCTCCCCGTTGGATGTATCACATGAAACATTGCTCTCCGTCGGATGTATCACATGAAACATTGCTCTCCGTCGGATGTATCACATGAAACATTTGCTCTCCGTCGGATGTATCACATGAAACATTTGCTCCCCGTCGAATTTATCACATGAAACATTTGCTCCCCGTTGGATGTATCACATGAAACATTTGCTCTCCGTCGGATGTATCACATGAAACATTTGCTCCTTGTCGAATGTATCACATGAAACATTTGCCCCCCATCGGATGTATCACATGAAACATTTGCTCTCTGTCTGATGTATCACATGAAACATTTGCTCTCCGTCGGATGTATCACATGAAACATTTGCTCTCCGTCTGATGTATCATATGAAACATTTGCTCTCCGTCCGATGTATCACATGAAACATTTGCTCTCCGTCGGATGTATCACATGAAACATTTACTATCCGTCGGATGTATCACATGAAACATTTGCTCTCCGTCGGATGTATCACATGAAACATTTGCTCTCCGTCGGATGTATCACATGAAACTTTTGCTCTCCGTCCGATGTATCACATGAAACATTTGTTCCCCGTCGGATGTATCACATTAAACATTTTCTCTCCTTAGAATGAATCACAACTGAACCTCTTCATTGAGCTCGTATCTTAATTCAAGTTCCTTTTCACCATCCCAATTTCGTCAATCAAATGGAAAGTGGCCGGTATAGGGCCAATCTCTCTAACTGTCCCCAGCTGTGCCCACTCACTTTTGGGCGTCTGCCCCCAGTTCTCTTCTCCAGGTCATTTTGGGTCGACCTCTTTTTCCCTTGCCTTGGGGGTTCCCAGTGAGGGCTTGTTTCGCAATGCAGGATTTAGGCTTTCAAGGTGTGGCCAATCCATCTCCATATGCGCTGGCATATTAACTCTTCCACTGGCTCTTGTTGTGTGCGTTGCCAGAGGTCCTCGTTGGTGATGACAGTGTGCCAGCGGATTCGGAGAATTATTCGGAGACATGTGCTAATAAATGTTTGAAGCTTTTTTTTAACAGGCTGCAGTTGTTCGCCATGTTTCTGCTCCATATAGCAAGGCAGGATTCACTATATGGTAGTTTTTATTAGAAAGTAATAATAAGGACTCTATACATTATGTTGTTAGAAATAAAATAAAAAGCTTCATTTCCCCCCTCATGGCACACTCTTTCAATTATCAATGTTTTTTTTAGCCAAACAATGCTCAATAGCCAATATGGCTATAGATTAGACAATCTTGGTGTATTCGTTCTGGATTGTAATTAATATTTCATTAACTTAAGTCTAGAGAAGCTGTTTGAACATCTATCATTACAGTTGTAAGCAATGTTTGAATTTATGATATTATTTTTGGCAGGGTATCTTCAAGCCTCAATATCGTAATAGACTTGAATAAATCAACTGGTCTTGAATTCATTAATTCTGTTTTTTAACCCGTAGTGTTAAAATATCTCTTGCTTGACAAAGTCACGTGAGCTATTTTGAATACTCTAATTTGAAGGCAAATTTTCTAAATCCAGTAGATAAGCTGTTGAATGAACATTATAATTGTTTTCTAAATTATACATAAGTGCCAAAACCTCACAGGAATTTCTAGAGTAATCTCATCTTATATAGAATAAAACTTGCTTCTCGACTGTTTTTGTACATAGCATGGATACATATTTGCTTCGATCACCAAAAATTTGCTCTCTCCTTCTTGGACAGGGAGATTAGATTAAAAGGATAAGTCTCCAAATAAAATTTTATCAAATGTCAAAAGAGCCTTTAAGCATTCCATTAGTTTCTCTGTGAGTAGCCCCTGCTAAGGATTTGTTTGAGCACTATACGTTTGTAAATCTTTGACATAAATTAGAAAATAAAAATATTTCATTGTGACTAGCTAAGTTCCTGCGTCTGTTCGTGTGTTGAGCTTTTTGTCTGCTTCTATCAGTTCTTCTATAGCTTTCAAAATAAACTCAAAATGGCTCCATGGTATATTCACTATTTTGTATCATCAAATCTGTTTAATGTCTTGCTTGTAGAAGCAATTAGATATTCCAAGCGGTGGATGGACATGGAAAAGAATGCATGACGACGTTCTAGAGTACTAAAATAGTTAGAGAGTTTGTTTCAGTTGGATTATCATGTAAACAAATTAGCTTTTATGAACTGTTTGACACTGAGATTTGTTTGTTTGTTTTTGTCCTTCTTGAACTCCTGTCATGAAAAAATATCAACGCAGTCCATTATTTAAGATCATCATTTATTTAAAATCATTTCAGAAATGTAAACAGATTCACTTTTGCTTCAATGAAATCTTTAACAGATTCTACAAAGTCGACTTTTTTTATTTTCAATCTTTACATATCACTGAACTAGACTTATGGTAAATAGTTAAATCTATAGAATACAATGGAACATTGCTTGGTATCTTGTTCCCGCAGAAAGAGGATTTTTCGCAAACTGTTAAAAAAACGACGATGTTTTTGGAGTGCTGGATCATACTTTGCAAGCAAATGTATCGGTTTCATAATATTTGCAACGGTATTGTCCTCTCTGTGACCGCAAAAGCCACATTCAATTTTGCCAGGATTTGACCAGGATTTGATAATGTCAAACATTCTAACAAGAACTTTTTGCCACCTTGTTTTCTTTTCTTTTACAACATCTTTTTGTTCTTTATTATTAGTCTATTCTTTTTTATCCGATTTCTGATTCTTTCCAATGGCGAAAAAACGTTTGCCTTTATGTGTGCCAAGTTTTAATTCCATTAGATAAGCAATTTTGTTCATAATTTTTGTTTATGCCATAAAAAATGACATTAAAATCAAAATAATGATGCTTTGGAAGAATAAATCATGTAAGTACGCAATTTTCCCCCGGTAGTTTACTTACGTTAAAATCAAACTTGAATCAATTCTATGTACCAGCACATTATTGTCATGTTCATACACTACTTCAGCCCCTATGTTTTTCAGCTCAGTAGCATTAGTATCTGAATACTTTAGATTAATAATGGAGTTTGAAGTTTTGGCATTAGAAAAGTTCACGTATTTTATTTAATATAGTTTCTTTATTTCTTTTACTTTTTTATCTTGATTTTATTTTATTTTATTAAACGCTATTTTAACGCAATTTATTTGTAGAGGCCAATAAACAACGAATAATTAGCCGCCACCCCCCGCCCCCCCCCCAAAAAAAAACAACAACAAAAAAACAACAACAACTAACAAACAAACACAAAAAAAAACAATGTGCCGCTCGGAACCTTCGATTAGCTCATGTTTCAAATTGATAAGAGTACAGTAAGTTTTGCTTTTTCAACAGGAGCGCCGGTCAAATTTTAAGAATCAATTAAGTTTCCACAACACCTATGTCACGTTCTCATACTGCTTAAGCCTCTGGTTTTTCAGTACAGTAACATATGTATCAGAATAATTAATATCCAATCAGGAGTTTGAAGTTTTGGCAGTTGAAACACTCACATGCTTTTGGATAGTTTCTTTCTTTCTTTTATTAATGTATAATTTGTCTTTTCTTTTATTTCGATAAAAAGCTCCACTTTCTTACAAAATTTGCATTGTTAGAAACTAATTAACGACTAGGCATTTGTGGCCCCTGACAAAGTTCCACCCGAGGCATTTGTCCCCTCCCCCCCCCCTCGCTACACCAATTCATTGAATACATAAACAACAAACAATAACTAATGCTAAATCCTGAAACATTATAGAGGGTTTTTTTTTGGTAGAATGTCGTGGTGACCCACAGGAATCTATAAACGACAGCATTACAGCAATGATTTTTAAACTCCCAATTCATCCAACCTGATGTGAGTTTATAAAAGCGTTTAAAACAAAACGGTGTAAACTGAACTTTTACGTCCATAGTTATTTTTTAAAGTTCTTTTAACATTGTGACGTATTTAGTTTATAACATTTGCAGTGCAGGCCGTGCTGTTAAGTAAATAAAGTCGAACATTTTAATACATTTTTGTTCTGGATTAACCCTATTATATGTCTTCCATGCGTGGGAAAAGGTAATTCATGGCAACTCCTAGTGTTTCATCAGTTATAGACCCAGTATGGCGGGTAGTGGCTGCTCTTACTAATAATTCTTACAGTCCTCTGGAGAGGACTATTCCCAGGCATGTACTAATGCGTCTAACATTCCTAGACAACTCATACTAATGAGTCTAACATTCATAGACAACTCATACTAATGAGTCTAACATTCATAGACAACTCATAATAATAATTATAACGAACAATTCTCTAGGAGGGGACTATTCTTTCGTAAACGATTCGTCTGAGTCACTCGGTCAACTAGTTGCCATGTATAACTCTACAAGAAGCTCTGTTAGCAGAATAG